>OY757244.1:81470206-82071010 GCA_963583935.1 Diaperis boleti | reverse complement strand
CTGACCTGACCTGACCTGACCTGACCTGACCTGACCTGACCTGACCTGACCTGACCTGACCTGACCTGACCTGACCTGACCTGACCTGACCTGACCTGACCTGACCTGACCTGACCTGACCTGACCTGACCTGACCTGACCTGACCTGACCTGACCTGACCTGACCTGACCTGACCTGACCTGACCTGACCTGACCTGACCTCCTGACCTGACCTGACCTGACCTGACCTGACCTGACCTGACCTGACCTGACCTGACCTGACCTGACCTGACCTGACCTGACCTGACCTGACCTGACCTGACCTGACCTGACCTGACCTGACCTGACCTGACCTGACCTGACCTGACCTGACCTGACCTGACCTGACCTGACCTGACCTGACCTGACCTGACCTGACCTGACCTGACCTGACCTGACCTGACCTGACCTGACCTGCCTGACCTGACCTGACCTGACCTGACCTGACCTGACCTGACCTGACCTGACCTGACCTGACCTGACCTGACCTGACCTGACCTGACCTGACCTGACCTGACCTGACCTGACCTGACCTGACCTGACCTGACCTGACCTGACCTGACCTGACCTGACCTGACCTGACCTGACCTGACCTGACTGACCTGACCTGACCTGACCTGACCTGACCTGACCTGACCTGACCTGACCTGACCTGACCTGACCTGACCTGACCTGACCTGACCTGACCTGACCTGACCTGACCTGACCTGACCTGACCTGACCTGACCTGACCTGACCTGACCTGACCTGACCTGACCTGACCTGACCTGACCTGACCTGACCTGACCTGACCTGACCTGACCTGACCTGACCTGACCTGACCTGACCTGACCTGACCTGACCTGACCTGACCTGACCTGACCTGACCTGACCTGACCTGACCTGACCTGACCTGACCTGACCTGACCTGACCTGACCTGACCTGACCTGACCTGACCTGACCTGACCTGACCTGACCTGACCTGACCTGACCTGACCTGACCTGACCTGACCTGACCTGACCTGACCTGACCTGACCTGACCTGACCTGACCTGACCTGACCTGACCTGACCTGACCTGACCTGACCTGACCTGACCTGACCTGACCTGACCTGACCTGACCTGACCTGACCTGACCTGACCTGACCTGACCTGACCTGACCTGACCTGACCTGACCTGACCTGACCTGACCTGACCTGACCTGACCTGACCTGACCTGACCTGACCTGACCTGACCTGACCTGACCTGACCTGACCTGACCTGACCTGACCTGACCTGACCTGACCTGACCTGACCTGACCTGACCTGACCTGACTGACCTGACCTGACCTGACCTGACCTGACCTGACCTGACCTGACCTGACCTGACCTGACCTGACCTGACCTGACCTGACCTGACCTGACCTGACCTGACCTGACCTGACCTGACCTGACCTGACCTGACCTGACCTGACCTGACCTGACCTGACCTGACCTGACCTGACCTGACCTGACCTGACCTGACCTGACCTGACCTGACCTGACCTGACCTGACCTGACCTGACCTGACCTGACCTGACCTGACCTGACCTGACCTGACCTGACCTGACCTGACCTGACCTGACCTGACCTGACCTGACCTGACCTGACCTGACCTGACCTGACCTGACCTGACCTGACCTGACCTGACCTGACCTGACCTGACCTGACCTGACCTGACCTGACCTGACCTGACCTGACCTGACCTGACCTGACCTGACCTGACCTGACCTGACCTGACCTGACCTGACCTGACCTGACCTGACCTGACCTGACCTGACCTGACCTGACCTGACCTGACCTGACCTGACCTGACCTGACCTGACCTGACCTGACCTGACCTGACCTGACCTGACCTGACCTGACCTGACCTGACCTGACCTGACCTGACCTGACCTGACCTGACCTGACCTGACCTGACCTGACCTGACCTGACCTGACCTGACCTGACCTGACCTGACCTGACCTGACCTGACCTGACCTGACCTGACCTGACCTGACCTGACCTGACCTGACCTGACCTGACCTGACCTGACCTGACCTGACCTGACCTGACCTGACCTGACCTGACCTGACCTGACCTGACCTGACCTGACCTGACCTGACCTGACCTGACCTGACCTGACCTGACCTGACCTGACCTGACCTGACCTGACCTGACCTGACCTGACCTGACCTGACCTGACCTGACCTGACCTGACCTGACCTGACCTGACCTGACCTGACCTGACCTGACCTGACCTGACCTGACCTGACCTGACCTGACCTGACCTGACCTGACCTGACCTGACCTGACCTGACCTGACCTGACCTGACCTGACCTGACCTGACCTGACCTGACCTGACCTGACCTGACCTGACCTGACCTGACCTGACCTGACCTGACCTGACCTGACCTGACCTGACCTGACCTGACCTGACCTGACCTGACCTGACCTGACCTGACCTGACCTGACCTGACCTGACCTGACCTGACCTGACCTGACCTGACCTGACCTGACCTGACCTGACCTGACCTGACCTGACCTGACCTGACCTGACCTGACCTGACCTGACCTGACCTGACCTGACCTGACCTGACCTGACCTGACCTGACCTGACCTGACCTGACCTGACCTGACCTGACCTGACCTGACCTGACCTGACCTGACCTGACCTGACCTGACCTGACCTGACCTGACCTGACCTGACCTGACCTGACCTGACCTGACCTGACCTGACCTGACCTGACCTGACCTGACCTGACCTGACCTGACCTGACCTGACCTGACCTGACCTGACCTGACCTGACCTGACCTGACCTGACCTGACCTGACCTGACCTGACCTGACCTGACCTGACCTGACCTGACCTGACCTGACCTGACCTGACCTGACCTGACCTGACCTGACCTGACCTGACCTGACCTGACCTGACCTGACCTGACCTGACCTGACCTGACCTGACCTGACCTGACCTGACCTGACCTGACCTGACCTGACCTGACCTGACCTGACCTGACCTGACCTGACCTGACCTGACCTGACCTGACCTGACCTGACCTGACCTGACCTGACCTGACCTGACCTGACCTGACCTGACCTGACCTGACCTGACCTGACCTGACCTGACCTGACCTGACCTGACCTGACCTGACCTGACCTGACCTGACCTGACCTGACCTGACCTGACCTGACCTGACCTGACCTGACCTGACCTGACCTGACCTGACCTGACCTGACCTGACCTGACCTGACCTGACCTGACCTGACCTGACCTGACCTGACCTGACCTGACCTGACCTGACCTGACCTGACCTGACCTGACCTGACCTGACCTGACCTGACCTGACCTGACCTGACCTGACCTGACCTGACCTGACCTGACCTGACCTGACCTGACCTGACCTGACCTGACCTGACCTGACCTGACCTGACCTGACCTGACCTGACCTGACCTGACCTGACCTGACCTGACCTGACCTGACCTGACCTGACCTGACCTGACCTGACCTGACCTGACCTGACCTGACCTGACCTGACCTGACCTGACCTGACCTGACCTGACCTGACCTGACCTGACCTGACCTGACCTGACCTGACCTGACCTGACCTGACCTGACCTGACCTGACCTGACCTGACCTGACCTGACCTGACCTGACCTGACCTGACCTGACCTGACTGACCTGACCTGACCTGACCTGACCTGACCTGACCTGACCTGACCTGACCTGACCTGACCTGACCTGACCTGACCTGACCTGACCTGACCTGACCTGACCTGACCTGACCTGACCTGACCTGACCTGACCTGACCTGACCTGACCTGACCTGACCTGACCTGACCTGACTGACCTGACCTGACCTGACCTGACCTGACCTGACCTGACCTGACCTGACCTGACCTGACCTGACCTGACCTGACCTGACCTGACCTGACCTGACCTGACCTGACCTGACCTGACCTGACCTGACCTGACCTGACCTGACCTGACCTGACCTGACCTGACCTGACCTGACCTGACCTGACCTGACCTGACCTGACCTGACCTGACCTGACCTGACCTGACCTGACCTGACCTGACCTGACCTGACCTGACCTGACCTGACCTGACCTGACCTGACCTGACCTGACCTGACCTGACCTGACCTGACCTGACCTGACCTGACCTGACCTGACCTGACCTGACCTGACCTGACCTGACCTGACCTGACCTGACCTGACCTGACCTGACCTGACCTGACCTGACCTGACCTGACCTGACCTGACCTGACCTGACCTGACCTGACCTGACCTGACCTGACCTGACCTGACCTGACCTGACCTGACCTGACCTGACCTGACCTGACCTGACCTGACCTGACCTGACCTGACCTGACCTGACCTGACCTGACCTGACCTGACCTGACCTGACCTGACCTGACCTGACCTGACCTGACCTGACCTGACCTGACCTGACCTGACCTGACCTGACCTGACCTGACCTGACCTGACCTGACCTGACCTGACCTGACCTGACCTGACCTGACCTGACCTGACCTGACCTGACCTGACCTGACCTGACCTGACCTGACCTGACCTGACCTGACCTGACCTGACCTGACCTGACCTGACCTGACCTGACCTGACCTGACCTGACCTGACCTGACCTGACCTGACCTGACCTGACCTGACCTGACCTGACCTGACCTGACCTGACCTGACCTGACCTGACCTGACCTGACCTGACCTGACCTGACCTGACCTGACCTGACCTGACCTGACCTGACCTGACCTGACCTGACCTGACCTGACCTGACCTGACCTGACCTGACCTGACCTGACCTGACCTGACCTGACCTGACCTGACCTGACCTGACCTGACCTGACCTGACCTGACCTGACCTGACCTGACCTGACCTGACCTGACCTGACCTGACCTGACCTGACCTGACCTGACCTGACCTGACCTGACCTGACCTGACCTGACCTGACCTGACCTGACCTGACCTGACCTGACCTGACCTGACCTGACCTGACCTGACCTGACCTGACCTGACCTGACCTGACCTGACCTGACCTGACCTGACCTGACCTGACCTGACCTGACCTGACCTGACCTGACCTGACCTGACCTGACCTGACCTGACCTGACCTGACCTGACCTGACCTGACCTGACCTGACCTGACCTGACCTGACCTGACCTGACCTGACCTGACCTGACCTGACCTGACCTGACCTGACCTGACCTGACCTGACCTGACCTGACCTGACCTGACCTGACCTGACCTGACCTGACCTGACCTGACCTGACCTGACCTGACCTGACCTGACCTGACCTGACCTGACCTGACCTGACCTGACCTGACCTGACCTGACCTGACCTGACCTGACCTGACCTGACCTGACCTGACCTGACCTGACCTGACCTGACCTGACCTGACCTGACCTGACCTGACCTGACCTGACCTGACCTGACCTGACCTGACCTGACCTGACCTGACCTGACCTGACCTGACCTGACCTGACCTGACCTGACCTGACCTGACCTGACCTGACCTGACCTGACCTGACCTGACCTGACCTGACCTGACCTGACCTGACCTGACCTGACCTGACCTGACCTGACCTGACCTGACCTGACCTGACCTGACCTGACCTGACCTGACCTGACCTGACCTGACCTGACCTGACCTGACCTGACCTGACCTGACCTGACCTGACCTGACCTGACCTGACCTGACCTGACCTGACCTGACCTGACCTGACCTGACCTGACCTGACCTGACCTGACCTGACCTGACCTGACCTGACCTGACCTGACCTGACCTGACCTGACCTGACCTGACCTGACCTGACCTGACCTGACCTGACCTGACCTGACCTGACCTGACCTGACCTGACCTGACCTGACCTGACCTGACCTGACCTGACCTGACCTGACCTGACCTGACCTGACCTGACCTGACCTGACCTGACCTGACCTGACCTGACCTGACCTGACCTGACCTGACCTGACCTGACCTGACCTGACCTGACCTGACCTGACCTGACCTGACCTGACCTGACCTGACCTGACCTGACCTGACCTGACCTGACCTGACCTGACCTGACCTGACCTGACCTGACCTGACCTGACCTGACCTGACCTGACCTGACCTGACCTGACCTGACCTGACCTGACCTGACCTGACCTGACCTGACCTGACCTGACCTGACCTGACCTGACCTGACCTGACCTGACCTGACCTGACCTGACCTGACCTGACCTGACCTGACCTGACCTGACCTGACCTGACCTGACCTGACCTGACCTGACCTGACCTGACCTGACCTGACCTGACCTGACCTGACCTGACCTGACCTGACCTGACCTGACCTGACCTGACCTGACCTGACCTGACCTGACCTGACCTGACCTGACCTGACCTGACCTGACCTGACCTGACCTGACCTGACCTGACCTGACCTGACCTGACCTGACCTGACCTGACCTGACCTGACCTGACCTGACCTGACCTGACCTGACCTGACCTGACCTGACCTGACCTGACCTGACCTGACCTGACCTGACCTGACCTGACCTGACCTGACCTGACCTGACCTGACCTGACCTGACCTGACCTGACCTGACCTGACCTGACCTGACCTGACCTGACCTGACCTGACCTGACCTGACCTGACCTGACCTGACCTGACCTGACCTGACCTGACCTGACCTGACCTGACCTGACCTGACCTGACCTGACCTGACCTGACCTGACCTGACCTGACCTGACCTGACCTGACCTGACCTGACCTGACCTGACCTGACCTGACCTGACCTGACCTGACCTGACCTGACCTGACCTGACCTGACCTGACCTGACCTGACCTGACCTGACCTGACCTGACCTGACCTGACCTGACCTGACCTGACCTGACCTGACCTGACCTGACCTGACCTGACCTGACCTGACCTGACCTGACCTGACCTGACCTGACCTGACCTGACCTGACCTGACCTGACCTGACCTGACCTGACCTGACCTGACCTGACCTGACCTGACCTGACCTGACCTGACCTGACCTGACCTGACCTGACCTGACCTGACCTGACCTGACCTGACCTGACCTGACCTGACCTGACCTGACCTGACCTGACCTGACCTGACCTGACCTGACCTGACCTGACCTGACCTGACCTGACCTGACCTGACCTGACCTGACCTGACCTGACCTGACCTGACCTGACCTGACCTGACCTGACCTGACCTGACCTGACCTGACCTGACCTGACCTGACCTGACCTGACCTGACCTGACCTGACCTGACCTGACCTGACCTGACCTGACCTGACCTGACCTGACCTGACCTGACCTGACCTGACCTGACCTGACCTGACCTGACCTGACCTGACCTGACCTGACCTGACCTGACCTGACCTGACCTGACCTGACCTGACCTGACCTGACCTGACCTGACCTGACCTGACCTGACCTGACCTGACCTGACCTGACCTGACCTGACCTGACCTGACCTGACCTGACCTGACCTGACCTGACCTGACCTGACCTGACCTGACCTGACCTGACCTGACCTGACCTGACCTGACCTGACCTGACCTGACCTGACCTGACCTGACCTGACCTGACCTGACCTGACCTGACCTGACCTGACCTGACCTGACCTGACCTGACCTGACCTGACCTGACCTGACCTGACCTGACCTGACCTGACCTGACCTGACCTGACCTGACCTGACCTGACCTGACCTGACCTGACCTGACCTGACCTGACCTGACCTGACCTGACCTGACCTGACCTGACCTGACCTGACCTGACCTGACCTGACCTGACCTGACCTGACCTGACCTGACCTGACCTGACCTGACCTGACCTGACCTGACCTGACCTGACCTGACCTGACCTGACCTGACCTGACCTGACCTGACCTGACCTGACCTGACCTGACCTGACCTGACCTGACCTGACCTGACCTGACCTGACCTGACCTGACCTGACCTGACCTGACCTGACCTGACCTGACCTGACCTGACCTGACCTGACCTGACCTGACCTGACCTGACCTGACCTGACCTGACCTGACCTGACCTGACCTGACCTGACCTGACCTGACCTGACCTGACCTGACCTGACCTGACCTGACCTGACCTGACCTGACCTGACCTGACCTGACCTGACCTGACCTGACCTGACCTGACCTGACCTGACCTGACCTGACCTGACCTGACCTGACCTGACCTGACCTGACCTGACCTGACCTGACCTGACCTGACCTGACCTGACCTGACCTGACCTGACCTGACCTGACCTGACCTGACCTGACCTGACCTGACCTGACCTGACCTGACCTGACCTGACCTGACCTGACCTGACCTGACCTGACCTGACCTGACCTGACCTGACCTGACCTGACCTGACCTGACCTGACCTGACCTGACCTGACCTGACCTGACCTGACCTGACCTGACCTGACCTGACCTGACCTGACCTGACCTGACCTGACCTGACCTGACCTGACCTGACCTGACCTGACCTGACCTGACCTGACCTGACCTGACCTGACCTGACCTGACCTGACCTGACCTGACCTGACCTGACCTGACCTGACCTGACCTGACCTGACCTGACCTGACCTGACCTGACCTGACCTGACCTGACCTGACCTGACCTGACCTGACCTGACCTGACCTGACCTGACCTGACCTGACCTGACCTGACCTGACCTGACCTGACCTGACCTGACCTGACCTGACCTGACCTGACCTGACCTGACCTGACCTGACCTGACCTGACCTGACCTGACCTGACCTGACCTGACCTGACCTGACCTGACCTGACCTGACCTGACCTGACCTGACCTGACCTGACCTGACCTGACCTGACCTGACCTGACCTGACCTGACCTGACCTGACCTGACCTGACCTGACCTGACCTGACCTGACCTGACCTGACCTGACCTGACCTGACCTGACCTGACCTGACCTGACCTGACCTGACCTGACCTGACCTGACCTGACCTGACCTGACCTGACCTGACCTGACCTGACCTGACCTGACCTGACCTGACCTGACCTGACCTGACCTGACCTGACCTGACCTGACCTGACCTGACCTGACCTGACCTGACCTGACCTGACCTGACCTGACCTGACCTGACCTGACCTGACCTGACCTGACCTGACCTGACCTGACCTGACCTGACCTGACCTGACCTGACCTGACCTGACCTGACCTGACCTGACCTGACCTGACCTGACCTGACCTGACCTGACCTGACCTGACCTGACCTGACCTGACCTGACCTGACCTGACCTGACCTGACCTGACCTGACCTGACCTGACCTGACCTGACCTGACCTGACCTGACCTGACCTGACCTGACCTGACCTGACCTGACCTGACCCGGACCTGACCTGACCCGGACCTGACCTGACCCGGACCTGACCTGACCCGGACCTGACCTGACCCGGACCTGACCTGACCCGGACCTGACCTGACCCGGACCTGACCTGACCCGGACCTGACCTGACCCGGACCTGACCTGACCCGGACCTGACCTGACCCGGACCTGACCTGACCCGGACCTGACCTGACCCGGACCTGACCTGACCCGGACCTGACCTGACCCGGACCTGACCTGACCCGGACCTGACCTGACCCGGACCTGACCTGACCCGGACCTGACCTGACCCGGACCTGACCTGACCCGGACCTGACCTGACCCGGACCTGACCTGACCCGGACCTGACCTGACCCGGACCTGACCTGACCCGGACCTGACCTGACCCGGACCTGACCTGGCCCGGACCTGACCTGGCCCGGACCTGACCTGGCCCGGACCTGACCTGACCCGGACCTGACCTGACCCGGACCTGACCTGACCCGGACCTGACCTGACCCGGACCTGACCTGACCCGGACCTGACCTGACCCGGACCTGACCTGACCCGGACCTGACCTGACCCGGACCTGACCTGACCCGGACCTGACCTGACCCGGACCTGACCTGACCCGGACCTGACCTGACCCGGACCTGACCTGACCCGGACCTGACCTGACCCGGACCTGACCTGACCCGGACCTGACCTGACCCAGCCAAACCGTGCTAGATAGGACGTTTCTGAGGGCACCAATCGAAAGAAAAACTCCATATTTACTTATGTTCCGGACCACGTCGTCATAAGTCGAAGGGTTTGGGAGTAGGAGAGGATTGAAGAAAAATTAAAAATTTTTGAACCTCAAGGGGGTAAATTTTGAAAATTGAAAAAATAAACTTTTTGTCTCAGAACGCTTCGAAACCTTTACTATCTTATGTAAATTGATGCGAGCAATCCATCTGTAACCTCGGCTGCCCCCTAAATCCAGCCGTTTTCGAGTTATGAGCGTTTTTTGAAAAATATTAGAAAATGGTCCGATTGTCGTAAAATGGCCATTTTCTGATAGAACTCGACCTTCTGAATCCAACGGTGCCAATTTCAGCCCGATAGCTCCAATGGTTTCGGAGATATCGAGTTTTAAAGTTTTGGCACTTTCAAAAAATTCGTGAAGTTCGTTAACACCCAAAAACATTTTCGCTCATATCTAGTAAAATATAGGTCACTGACCTGATTTAGTGGCACCGTCGTGTTCGTCTAAAAATTCTCTATAATTTGAGTGTATCTGGTATGCGGAAAGGCGTGTTTTGAGGATGCTAGAAGCGACAGACCGAAAATTTTGGGTAATTTTTTTGGATTTTTTGAATTTCGATTTCAGCCAAAATGTGCTAGATAGGACGTTTCTGAGGGCACCAATCGAAAGAAAAACTCCATATTTACTTATGTTCCGGACCACGTCGTCATAAGTCGAAGGGTTTGGGAGTAGGAGAGGATTGAAGAAAAATTAAAAATTTTTGAACCTCAAGGGGGTAAATTTTGGAAATTGAAAAAATAAACTTTTTGTCTCAGAACGCTTCGAAAGCTTTACTATCTTATGTAAATTGATGCGAGCAATCCATCTGTAACCTCGGCTGCCCCCTAAATCCAGCCGTTTTCGAGTTATGAGCGTTTTTTGAAAAATATTAGAAAATGGTCCGATTGTCGTAAAATGGTCATTTTCTGATAGAACTCGACCTCCTGACTCCAACGGTGCCAATTTCAGCACGATAGCTCCAATGGTTTCGGAGATATCGCGTTTTAAAGTTTTGGCACTTTCAAAAAATTCGTGAAGTTCGTTAACACCCAAAAACATTTTCGCTCATATCTCGTAAAATATAGGTCACTGACCTGATTTAGTGGCACCAGCGTGTTCGTCTAAAAATTCTCTATAATTTGAGTGTATCTGGTATGCGGAAAGGCGTGTTTTGAGGATGCTAGAAGCGACAGACCGAAAATTTTGGGTCATTTTTTTGTATTTTTTGAATTTCGATTTCAGCCAAACCGTTCTAGATAGGACGTTTCTGAGGGCACCAATCGAAAGAAAAACTCCATATTTACTTATCTTCCGGACCACGTCGTCATAAGTCGAAGGGTTTGTTAGTAGGAGAGGATTGAAGAAAAATTAAAAATTTTTGAACCTCAAGGGGGTAAATTTTGAAAATTGAAAAAATACGCTTTTTGTCTCAGAACGCTTCGAAAGCTTTACTATCTTATGTAAATTGATGCGAGCAATCCATCTGTAACCTCGGCTGCCCCCTAAATCCAGCCGTTTTCGAGTTATGAGCGTTTTTTGAAAAATATTAGAAAATGGTCCGATTGTCGCAAAATGGTCATTGTCTGATAGAACTCGACCTCCTGACTCCAACGGTGCCAATTTCAGCACGATAGCTCCAATGGTTTCGGAGATATCGCGTTTTAAAATTTTGGCACTTTCAAAAAATTCGTGAAGTTCGTTAACACCCAAAAACATTTTCGCTCATATCTCGTAAAATATAGGTCACTGACCTGATTTAGTGGCACCAGCGTGTTCGTCTAAAAATTCTCTATAATTTGAGTGTATCTGGTATGCGGAAAGGCGTGTTTTGAGGATGCTAGAAGCGACAGACCGAAAATTTTGGGTCATTTTTTTGGATTTTTTGAATTTCGATTTCAGCCAAACCGTGCTAGATAGGACGTTTCTGAGGGCACCAATCGAAAGAAAAACTCCATATTTACTTATGTTCCGGACCACGTCGTCATAAGTCGAAGGGTTTGGGAGTAGGAGAGGATTGAAGAAAAATTAAAAATTTTTGAACCTCAAGGGGGTAAATTTTGGAAATTGAAAAAATAAACTTTTTGTCTCAGAACGCTTCGAAAGCTTTACTATCTTATGTAAATTGATGCGAGCAATCCATCTGTAACCTCGGCTGCCCCCTAAATCCAGCCGTTTTCGAGTTATGAGCGTTTTTTGAAAAATATTAGAAAATGGTCCGATTGTCGTAAAATGGTCATTTTCTGATAGAACTCGACCTCCTGAATCCAACGGTGCCAATTTCAGCACGATAGCTCCAATGGTTTCGGAGATATCGCGTTTTAAAATTTTGGCACTTTCAAAAAATTCGTGAAGTTCGTTAACACCCAAAAACATTTTCGCTCATATCTCGTAAAATATAGGTCACTGACCTGATTTAGTGGCACCAGCGTGTTCGTCTAAAAATTCTCTATAATTTGAGTGTATCTGGTATGCGGAAAGGCGTGTTTTGAGGATGCTAGAAGCGACAGACCGAAAATTTTGTCATTTTTTTGGATTTTTTGAATTTCGATTTCAGCCAAACCGTGCTAGATAGGACGTTTCTGAGGGCACCAATCGAAAGAAAAACTCCATATTTACTTATGTTCCGGACCACGTCGTCATAAGTCGAAGGGTTTGGGAGTAGGAGAGGATTGAAGAAAAATTAAAAATTTTTGAACCTCAAGGGGGTAAATTTTGGAAATTGAAAAAATAAACTTTTTGTCTCAGAACGCTTCGAAAGCTTTACTATCTTATGTAAATTGATGCGAGCAATCCATCTGTAACCTCGGCTGCCCCCTAAATCCAGCCGTTTTCGAGTTATGAGCGTTTTTTGAAAAATATTTTTGAAAATGGTCCGATTGTCGTAAAATGGTCATTTTCTGATAGAACTCGACCTCCTGACTCCAACGGTGCCAATTTCAGCACGATAGCTCCAATGGTTTCGGAGATATCGCGTTTTAAAGTTTTGGCACTTTCAAAAAATTCGTGAAGTTCGTTAACACCCAAAAACATTTTCGCTCATATCTCGTAAAATATAGGTCACTGACCTGATTTAGTGGCACCAGCGTGTTCGTCTAAAAATTCTCTATAATTTGAGTGTATCTGGTATGCGGAAAGGCGTGTTTTGAGGATGCTAGAAGCGACAGACCGAAAATTTTGGGTCATTTTTTTGTATTTTTTGAATTTCGATTTCAGCCAAACCGTGCTAGATAGGACGTTTCTGAGGGCACCAATCGAAAGAAAAACTCCATATTTACTTATCTTCCGGACCACGTCGTCATAAGTCGAAGGGTTTGTTAGTAGGAGAGGATTGAAGAAAAATTAAAAATTTTTGAACCTCAAGGGGGTAAATTTTGAAAATTGAAAAAATACGCTTTTTGTCTCAGAACGCTTCGAAAGCTTTACTATCTTATGTAAATTGATGCGAGCAATCCATCTGTAACCTCGGCTGCCCCCTAAATCCAGCCGTTTTCGAGTTATGAGCGTTTTTTGAAAAATATTTTTGAAAATGGTCCGATTGTCGTAAAATGGTCATTTTCTGATAGAACTCGACCTCCTGACTCCAACGGTGCCAATTTCAGCACGATAGCTCCAATGGTTTCGGAGATATCGCGTTTTAAAATTTTGGCACTTTCAAAAAATTCGTGAAGTTCGTTAACACCCAAAAACATTTTCGCTCATATCTCGTAAAATATAGGTCACTGACCTGATTTAGTGGCACCAGCGTGTTCGTCTAAAAATTCTCTATAATTTGAGTGTATCTGGTATGCGGAAAGGCGTGTTTTGAGGATGCTAGAAGCGACAGACCGAAAATTTTGGGTCATTTTTTTGGATTTTTTGAATTTCGATTTCAGCCAAACCGTGCTAGATAGGACGTTTCTGAGGGCACCAATCGAAAGAAAAACTCCATATTTACTTATCTTCCGGACCACGTCGTCATAAGTCGAAGGGTTTGTTAGTAGGAGAGGATTGAAGAAAAATTAAAAATTTTTGAACCTCAAGGGGGTAAATTTTGAAAATTGAAAAAATACGCTTTTTGTCTCAGAACGCTTCGAAACATTTACTATCTTATGTAAATTGATGCGAGCAATCCATCTGTAACCTCGGCTGCCCCCTAAATTCATCCGTTTTCGAGTTATGAGCGTTTTTTGAAAAATATTAGAAAATGGTCCGATTGTCGTAAGATGGTCATTGTCTGATAGAACTCGACCTCCTGAATCCAACGGTGCCAATTGCAGCACGATAGCTCCAATGATTTCGGAGATATCGCGTTTTAAAGTTTTGGCACTTTCAAAAAATTCGTGAAGTTCGTTAACACCCAAAAACATTTCCGCTCATATCTCGTAAAATATAGGTCACTGACCTGATTTAGTGGCACCGGCGTGTTCGTCTAAAAATTCTCTATAATTTGAGTGTATCTGGTATGCGGAAAGGCGTGTTTTGAGGATGCTAGAAGCGACAGACCGAAAATTTTGGGTCATTTTTTTGGATTTTTTGAATTTCGATTTCAGCCAAACCGTGCTTGATAGGACGTTTCTGAGGGCACCAATCGAAAGAAAAACTCCATATTTACTTATGTTCCGGACCACGTCGTCATAAGTCGAAGGGTTTGGGAGTAGGAGAGGATTGAAGAAAAATTAAAAATTTTTGAACCTCAAGGGGGTAAATTTTGAAAATTGAAAAAATAAACTTTTTGTCTCAGAACGCTTGGAAACCTTTACTATCTTACGTAAATTGATGCGAGCAATCCATCTGTAACCTCGGCTGCCCCCTAAATCCAGCCGTTTTCGAGTTATGAGCGTTTTTTGAAAAATATTAGAAAATGGTCCGATTGTCGCAAAATGGTCATTGTCTGATAGAACTCGACCTCCTGAATCCAACGGTGCCAATTTCAGCACGATAGCTCCAATGGTTTCGGAGATATCGCGTTTTAAAATTTTGGCACTTTCAAAAAATTCGTGAAGTTCGTTAACACCCAAAAACATTTTCGCTCATATCTCGTAAAATATAGGTCACTGACCTGATTTAGTGGCACCAGCGTGTTCGTCTAAAAATTCTCTATAATTTGAGTGTATCTGGTATGCGGAAAGGCGTGTTTTGAGGATGCTAGAAGCGACAGACCGAAAATTTTGGGTCATTTTTTTGGATTTTTTGAATTTCGATTTCAGCCAAACCGTGCTAGATAGGACGTTTCTGAGGGCACCAATCGAAAGAAAAACTCCATATTTACTTATCTTCCGGACCACGTCGTCATAAGTCGAAGGGTTTGTTAGTAGGAGAGGATTGAAGAAAAATTAAAAATTTTTGAACCTCAAGGGGGTAAATTTTGAAAATTGAAAAAATACGCTTTTTGTCTCAGAACGCTTCGAAACATTTACTATCTTATGTAAATTGATGCGAGCAATCCATCTGTAACCTCGGCTGCCCCCTAAATTCATCCGTTTTCGAGTTATGAGCGTTTTTTGAAAAATATTAGAAAATGGTCCGATTGTCGTAAGATGGTCATTGTCTGATAGAACTCGACCTCCTGAATCCAACGGTGCCAATTGCAGCACGATAGCTCCAATGATTTCGGAGATATCGCGTTTTAAAGTTTTGGCACTTTCAAAAAATTCGTGAAGTTCGTTAACACCCAAAAACATTTCCGCTCATATCTCGTAAAATATAGGTCACTGACCTGATTTAGTGGCACCGGCGTGTTCGTCTAAAAATTCTCTATAATTTGAGTGTATCTGGTATGCGGAAAGGCGTGTTTTGAGGATGCTAGAAGCGACAGACCGAAAATTTTGGGTCATTTTTTTGGATTTTTTGAATTTCGATTTCAGCCAAACCGTGCTTGATAGGACGTTTCTGAGGGCACCAATCGAAAGAAAAACTCCATATTTACTTATGTTCCGGACCACGTCGTCATAAGTCGAAGGGTTTGGGAGTAGGAGAGGATTGAAGAAAAATTAAAAATTTTTGAACCTCAAGGGGGTAAATTTTGAAAATTGAAAAAATAAACTTTTTGTCTCAGAACGCTTGGAAACCTTTACTATCTTACGTAAATTGATGCGAGCAATCCATCTGTAACCTCGGCTGCCCCCTAAATCCAGCCGTTTTCGAGTTATGAGCGTTTTTTGAAAAATATTAGAAAATGGTCCGATTGTCGCAAAATGGTCATTGTCTGATAGAACTCGACCTCCTGAATCCAACGGTGCCAATTTCAGCACGATAGCTCCAATGGTTTCGGAGATATCGAGTTTTAAAGTTTTGGCACTTTCAAAAAATTCGTGAAGTTCGTTAACACCCAAAAACATTTTCGCTCATATCTAGTAAAATATAGGTCACTGACCTGATTTAGTGGCACCGTCGTGTTCGTCTAAAAATTCTCTATAATTTGAGTGTATCTGGTATGCGGAAAGGCGTGTTTTGAGGATGCTAGAAGCGACAGACCGAAAATTTTGGGTAATTTTTTTGGATTTTTTGAATTTCGATTTCAGCCAAAATGTGCTAGATAGGACGTTTCTGAGGGCACCAATCGAAAGAAAAACTCCATATTTACTTATGTTCCGGACCACGTCGTCATAAGTCGAAGGGTTTGGGAGTAGGAGAGGATTGAAGAAAAATTAAAAATTTTTGAACCTCAAGGGGGTAAATTTTGGAAATTGAAAAAATAAACTTTTTGTCTCAGAACGCTTCGAAAGCTTTACTATCTTATGTAAATTGATGCGAGCAATCCATCTGTAACCTCGGCTGCCCCCTAAATCCAGCCGTTTTCGAGTTATGAGCGTTTTTTGAAAAATATTAGAAAATGGTCCGATTGTCGTAAAATGGTCATTTTCTGATAGAACTCGACCTCCTGACTCCAACGGTGCCAATTTCAGCACGATAGCTCCAATGGTTTCGGAGATATCGCGTTTTAAAGTTTTGGCACTTTCAAAAAATTCGTGAAGTTCGTTAACACCCAAAAACATTTTCGCTCATATCTCGTAAAATATAGGTCACTGACCTGATTTAGTGGCACCAGCGTGTTCGTCTAAAAATTCTCTATAATTTGAGTGTATCTGGTATGCGGAAAGGCGTGTTTTGAGGATGCTAGAAGCGACAGACCGAAAATTTTGGGTCATTTTTTTGTATTTTTTGAATTTCGATTTCAGCCAAACCGTGCTAGATAGGACGTTTCTGAGGGCACCAATCGAAAGAAAAACTCCATATTTACTTATCTTCCGGACCACGTCGTCATAAGTCGAAGGGTTTGTTAGTAGGAGAGGATTGAAGAAAAATTAAAAATTTTTGAACCTCAAGGGGGTAAATTTTGAAAATTGAAAAAATACGCTTTTTGTCTCAGAACGCTTCGAAAGCTTTACTATCTTATGTAAATTGATGCGAGCAATCCATCTGTAACCTCGGCTGCCCCCTAAATCCAGCCGTTTTCGAGTTATGAGCGTTTTTTGAAAAATATTAGAAAATGGTCCGATTGTCGCAAAATGGTCATTGTCTGATAGAACTCGACCTCCTGACTCCAACGGTGCCAATTTCAGCACGATAGCTCCAATGGTTTCGGAGATATCGCGTTTTAAAATTTTGGCACTTTCAAAAAATTCGTGAAGTTCGTTAACACCCAAAAACATTTTCGCTCATATCTCGTAAAATATAGGTCACTGACCTGATTTAGTGGCACCAGCGTGTTCGTCTAAAAATTCTCTATAATTTGAGTGTATCTGGTATGCGGAAAGGCGTGTTTTGAGGATGCTAGAAGCGACAGACCGAAAATTTTGGGTCATTTTTTTGGATTTTTTGAATTTCGATTTCAGCCAAACCGTGCTAGATAGGACGTTTCTGAGGGCACCAATCGAAAGAAAAACTCCATATTTACTTATGTTCCGGACCACGTCGTCATAAGTCGAAGGGTTTGGGAGTAGGAGAGGATTGAAGAAAAATTAAAAATTTTTGAACCTCAAGGGGGTAAATTTTGGAAATTGAAAAAATAAACTTTTTGTCTCAGAACGCTTCGAAAGCTTTACTATCTTATGTAAATTGATGCGAGCAATCCATCTGTAACCTCGGCTGCCCCCTAAATCCAGCCGTTTTCGAGTTATGAGCGTTTTTTGAAAAATATTAGAAAATGGTCCGATTGTCGTAAAATGGTCATTTTCTGATAGAACTCGACCTCCTGAATCCAACGGTGCCAATTTCAGCACGATAGCTCCAATGGTTTCGGAGATATCGCGTTTTAAAATTTTGGCACTTTCAAAAAATTCGTGAAGTTCGTTAACACCCAAAAACATTTTCGCTCATATCTCGTAAAATATAGGTCACTGACCTGATTTAGTGGCACCAGCGTGTTCGTCTAAAAATTCTCTATAATTTGAGTGTATCTGGTATGCGGAAAGGCGTGTTTTGAGGATGCTAGAAGCGACAGACCGAAAATTTTGTCATTTTTTTGGATTTTTTGAATTTCGATTTCAGCCAAACCGTGCTAGATAGGACGTTTCTGAGGGCACCAATCGAAAGAAAAACTCCATATTTACTTATGTTCCGGACCACGTCGTCATAAGTCGAAGGGTTTGGGAGTAGGAGAGGATTGAAGAAAAATTAAAAATTTTTGAACCTCAAGGGGGTAAATTTTGGAAATTGAAAAAATAAACTTTTTGTCTCAGAACGCTTCGAAAGCTTTACTATCTTATGTAAATTGATGCGAGCAATCCATCTGTAACCTCGGCTGCCCCCTAAATCCAGCCGTTTTCGAGTTATGAGCGTTTTTTGAAAAATATTTTTGAAAATGGTCCGATTGTCGTAAAATGGTCATTTTCTGATAGAACTCGACCTCCTGACTCCAACGGTGCCAATTTCAGCACGATAGCTCCAATGGTTTCGGAGATATCGCGTTTTAAAGTTTTGGCACTTTCAAAAAATTCGTGAAGTTCGTTAACACCCAAAAACATTTTCGCTCATATCTCGTAAAATATAGGTCACTGACCTGATTTAGTGGCACCAGCGTGTTCGTCTAAAAATTCTCTATAATTTGAGTGTATCTGGTATGCGGAAAGGCGTGTTTTGAGGATGCTAGAAGCGACAGACCGAAAATTTTGGGTCATTTTTTTGTATTTTTTGAATTTCGATTTCAGCCAAACCGTGCTAGATAGGACGTTTCTGAGGGCACCAATCGAAAGAAAAACTCCATATTTACTTATCTTCCGGACCACGTCGTCATAAGTCGAAGGGTTTGTTAGTAGGAGAGGATTGAAGAAAAATTAAAAATTTTTGAACCTCAAGGGGGTAAATTTTGAAAATTGAAAAAATACGCTTTTTGTCTCAGAACGCTTCGAAAGCTTTACTATCTTATGTAAATTGATGCGAGCAATCCATCTGTAACCTCGGCTGCCCCCTAAATCCAGCCGTTTTCGAGTTATGAGCGTTTTTTGAAAAATATTTTTGAAAATGGTCCGATTGTCGTAAAATGGTCATTTTCTGATAGAACTCGACCTCCTGACTCCAACGGTGCCAATTTCAGCACGATAGCTCCAATGGTTTCGGAGATATCGCGTTTTAAAATTTTGGCACTTTCAAAAAATTCGTGAAGTTCGTTAACACCCAAAAACATTTTCGCTCATATCTCGTAAAATATAGGTCACTGACCTGATTTAGTGGCACCAGCGTGTTCGTCTAAAAATTCTCTATAATTTGAGTGTATCTGGTATGCGGAAAGGCGTGTTTTGAGGATGCTAGAAGCGACAGACCGAAAATTTTGGGTCATTTTTTTGGATTTTTTGAATTTCGATTTCAGCCAAACCGTGCTAGATAGGACGTTTCTGAGGGCACCAATCGAAAGAAAAACTCCATATTTACTTATCTTCCGGACCACGTCGTCATAAGTCGAAGGGTTTGTTAGTAGGAGAGGATTGAAGAAAAATTAAAAATTTTTGAACCTCAAGGGGGTAAATTTTGAAAATTGAAAAAATACGCTTTTTGTCTCAGAACGCTTCGAAACATTTACTATCTTATGTAAATTGATGCGAGCAATCCATCTGTAACCTCGGCTGCCCCCTAAATTCATCCGTTTTCGAGTTATGAGCGTTTTTTGAAAAATATTAGAAAATGGTCCGATTGTCGTAAGATGGTCATTGTCTGATAGAACTCGACCTCCTGAATCCAACGGTGCCAATTGCAGCACGATAGCTCCAATGATTTCGGAGATATCGCGTTTTAAAGTTTTGGCACTTTCAAAAAATTCGTGAAGTTCGTTAACACCCAAAAACATTTCCGCTCATATCTCGTAAAATATAGGTCACTGACCTGATTTAGTGGCACCGGCGTGTTCGTCTAAAAATTCTCTATAATTTGAGTGTATCTGGTATGCGGAAAGGCGTGTTTTGAGGATGCTAGAAGCGACAGACCGAAAATTTTGGGTCATTTTTTTGGATTTTTTGAATTTCGATTTCAGCCAAACCGTGCTTGATAGGACGTTTCTGAGGGCACCAATCGAAAGAAAAACTCCATATTTACTTATGTTCCGGACCACGTCGTCATAAGTCGAAGGGTTTGGGAGTAGGAGAGGATTGAAGAAAAATTAAAAATTTTTGAACCTCAAGGGGGTAAATTTTGAAAATTGAAAAAATAAACTTTTTGTCTCAGAACGCTTGGAAACCTTTACTATCTTACGTAAATTGATGCGAGCAATCCATCTGTAACCTCGGCTGCCCCCTAAATCCAGCCGTTTTCGAGTTATGAGCGTTTTTTGAAAAATATTAGAAAATGGTCCGATTGTCGCAAAATGGTCATTGTCTGATAGAACTCGACCTCCTGAATCCAACGGTGCCAATTTCAGCACGATAGCTCCAATGGTTTCGGAGATATCGCGTTTTAAAATTTTGGCACTTTCAAAAAATTCGTGAAGTTCGTTAACACCCAAAAACATTTTCGCTCATATCTCGTAAAATATAGGTCACTGACCTGATTTAGTGGCACCAGCGTGTTCGTCTAAAAATTCTCTATAATTTGAGTGTATCTGGTATGCGGAAAGGCGTGTTTTGAGGATGCTAGAAGCGACAGACCGAAAATTTTGTCATTTTTTTGGATTTTTTGAATTTCGATTTCAGCCAAACCGTGCTAGATAGGACGTTTCTGAGGGCACCAATCGAAAGAAAAACTCCATATTTACTTATGTTCCGGACCACGTCGTCATAAGTCGAAGGGTTTGGGAGTAGGAGAGGATTGAAGAAAAATTAAAAATTTTTGAACCTCAAGGGGGTAAATTTTGGAAATTGAAAAAATAAACTTTTTGTCTCAGAACGCTTCGAAAGCTTTACTATCTTATGTAAATTGATGCGAGCAATCCATCTGTAACCTCGGCTGCCCCCTAAATCCAGCCGTTTTCGAGTTATGAGCGTTTTTTGAAAAATATTTTTGAAAATGGTCCGATTGTCGTAAAATGGTCATTTTCTGATAGAACTCGACCTCCTGACTCCAACGGTGCCAATTTCAGCACGATAGCTCCAATGGTTTCGGAGATATCGCGTTTTAAAGTTTTGGCACTTTCAAAAAATTCGTGAAGTTCGTTAACACCCAAAAACATTTTCGCTCATATCTCGTAAAATATAGGTCACTGACCTGATTTAGTGGCACCAGCGTGTTCGTCTAAAAATTCTCTATAATTTGAGTGTATCTGGTATGCGGAAAGGCGTGTTTTGAGGATGCTAGAAGCGACAGACCGAAAATTTTGGGTCATTTTTTTGTATTTTTTGAATTTCGATTTCAGCCAAACCGTGCTAGATAGGACGTTTCTGAGGGCACCAATCGAAAGAAAAACTCCATATTTACTTATCTTCCGGACCACGTCGTCATAAGTCGAAGGGTTTGTTAGTAGGAGAGGATTGAAGAAAAATTAAAAATTTTTGAACCTCAAGGGGGTAAATTTTGAAAATTGAAAAAATACGCTTTTTGTCTCAGAACGCTTCGAAAGCTTTACTATCTTATGTAAATTGATGCGAGCAATCCATCTGTAACCTCGGCTGCCCCCTAAATTCATCCGTTTTCGAGTTATGAGCGTTTTTTGAAAAATATTAGAAAATGGTCCGATTGTCGTAAAATGGTCATTGTCTGATAGAACTCGACCTCCTGAATCCAACGGTGCCAATTGCAACACGATAGCTCCAATGATTTCGGAGATATCGCGTTTTAAAGTTTTGGCACTTTCAAAAAATTCGTGAAGTTCGTTAACACCCAAAAACATTTCCGCTCATATCTCGTAAAATATAGGTCACTGACCTGATTTAGTGGCACCGGCGTGTTCGTCTAAAAATTCTCTATAATTTGAGTGTATCTGGTATGCGGAAAGGCGTGTTTTGAGGATGCTAGAAGCGACAGACCGAAAATTTTGGGTCATTTTTTTGGATTTTTTGAATTTCGATTTCAGCCAAACCGTGCTAGATAGGACGTTTCTGAGGGCACCAATCGAAAGAAAAACTCCATATTTACTTATGTTCCGGACCACGTCGTCATAAGTCGAAGGGTTTGGGAGTAGGAGAGGATTGAAGAAAAATTAAAAATTTTTGAACCTCAAGGGGGTAAATTTTGAAAATTGAAAAAATAAACTTTTTGTCTCAGAACGCTTCGAAACCTTTACTATCTTATGTAAATTGATGCGAGCAATCCATCTGTAACCTCCGCTGCCCCCTAAATCCAGCCGTTTTCGAGTTATGAGCGTTTTTTGAAAAATATTAGAAAATGGTCCGATTGTCGTAAAATGGCCATTTTCTGATAGAACTCGACCTCCTGAATCCAACGGTGCCAATTTCAGCACGATAGCTTCAATGGTTTCGGAGATATCTCGTTTTAAAGTTTTGGCACTTTCAAAAAATTCGTGAAGTTCGTTAACACCCAAAAACATTTTCGCTCATATCTCGTAAAATATAGGTCACTGACCTGATTTAGTGGCACCAGCGTGTTCGTCTAAAAATTCTCTATAATTTGAGTGTATCTGGTATGCGGAAAGGCGTGTTTTGAGGATGCTAGAAGCGATAGACCGAAAATTTTGGGTCATTTTTTTGGATTTTTTGAATTTCGATTTCAGCCAAACCGTGCTAGATAGGACGTTTCTGAGGGCACCAATCGAAAGAAAAACTCCATATTTACTTATGTTCCGGACCACGTCGTCATAAGTCGAAGGGTTTGGGAGTAGGAGAGGATTGAAGAAAAATTAAAAATTTTTGAACCTCAAGGGGGTAAATTTTGAAAATTGAAAAAATAAACTTTTTGTCTCAGAACGCTTCGAAACCTTTACTATCTTATGTAAATTGATGCGAGCAATCCATCTGTAACCTCGGCTGCCCCCTAAATCCAGCCGTTTTCGAGTTATGAGCGTTTTTTGAAAAATATTAGAAAATGGTCCGATTGTCGTAAGATGGTCATTGTCTGATAGAACTCGACCTCCTGAATCCAACGGTGCCAATTTCAGCACGATAGCTTCAATGGTTTCGGAGATATCTCGTTTTAAAGTTTTGGCACTTTCAAAAAATTCGTGAAGTTCGTTAACACCCAAAAACATTTTCGCTCATATCTCGTAAAATATAGGTCACTGACCTGATTTAGTGGCACCAGCGTGTTCGTCTAAAAATTCTCTATAATTTGAGTGTATCTGGTATGCGGAAAGGCGTGTTTTGAGGATGCTAGAAGCGATAGACCGAAAATTTTGGGTCATTTTTTTGGATTCTTTGAATTTCGATTTCAGCCAAACCGTGCTAGATAGGACGTTTCTGAGGGCACCAATCGAAAGAAAAACTCCATATTTACTTATGTTCCGGACCACGTCGTCATAAGTCGAAGGGTTTGGGAGTAGGAGAGGATTGAAGAAAAATTAAAAATTTTTGAACCTCAAGGGGGTAAATTTTGAAAATTGAAAAAATAAACTTTTTGTCTCAGAACGCTTCGAAACCTTTACTATCTTATGTAAATTGATGCGAGCAATCCATCTGTAACCTCGGCTGCCCCCTAAATCCAGCCGTTTTCGAGTTATGAGCGTTTTTTGAAAAATATTAGAAAATGGTCCGATTGTCGTAAGATGGTCATTGTCTGATAGAACTCGACCTCCTGAATCCAACGGTGCCAATTTCAGCACGATAGCTCCAATGGTTTCGGAGATATCGCGTTTTAAAGTTTTGGCACTTTCAAAAAATTCGTGAAGTTCGTTAACACCCAAAAACATTTTCGCTCATATCTCGTAAAATATAGGTCACTGACCTGATTTAGTGGCACCAGCGTGTTCGTCTAAAAATTCTCTATAATTTGAGTGTATCTGGTATGCGGAAAGGCGTGTTTTGAGGATGCTAGAAGCGATAGACCGAAAATTTTGGGTCATTTTTTTGGATTTTTTGAATTTCGATTTCAGCCAAACCGTGCTAGATAGGACGTTTCTGAGGGCACCAATCGAAAGAAAAACTCCATATTTACTTATGTTCCGGACCACGTCGTCATAAGTCGAAGGGTTTGGGAGTAGGCGAGGATTGAAGAAAAATTAAAAATTTTTGAACCTCAAGGGGGTAAATTTTGAAAATTGAAAAAATAAACTTTTTGTCTCAGAACGCTTGGAAACCTTTACTATCTTACGTAAATTGATGCGAGCAATCCATCTGTAACCTCGGCTGCCCCCTAAATCCAGCCGTTTTCGAGTTATGAGCGTTTTTTGAAAAATATTAGAAAATGGTCCGATTGTCGCAAAATGGTCATTGTCTGATAGAACTCGACCTCCTGAATCCAACGGTGCCAATTTCAGCACGATAGCTCCAATGGTTTCGGAGATATCGCGTTTTAAAATTTTGGCACTTTCAAAAAATTCGTGAAGTTCGTTAACACCCAAAAACATTTTCGCTCATATCTCGTAAAATATAGGTCACTGACCTGATTTAGTGGCACCAGCGTGTTCGTCTAAAAATTCTCTATAATTTGAGTGTATCTGGTATGCGGAAAGGCGTGTTTTGAGGATGCTAGAAGCGACAGACCGAAAATTTTATGTCATTTTTTTGGATTTTTTGAATTTCGATTTCAGCCAAACCGTGCTAGATAGGACGTTTCTGAGGGCACCAATCGAAAGAAAAACTCCATATTTACTTATGTTCCGGACCACGTCGTCATAAGTCGAAGGGTTTGGGAGTAGGCGAGGATTGAAGAAAAATTAAAAATTTTTGAACCTCAAGGGGGTAAATTTTGAAAATTGAAAAAATAAACTTTTTGTCTCAGAACGCTTCGAAACCTTTACTATCTTACGTAAATTGCTGCGAGCAATCTATCTGTAACCTCGGCTGCCCCCTAAATCCAGCCGTTTTCGAGTTATGAGCGTTTTTTGAAAAATATTAAAAAATGGTCCGATTGTCGTAAAAAGGCCATTGTCTAATAGAACTCGACCTCCTGAATCCAACGGTGCCAATTTCAGCCCGATAGCTCCAATGGTTCCGGAGATATCGCGTTTTAAAGTTTTGGCACTTTCAAAAAATTCGTGAAGTTCGTTAACACCCAAAAACATTTTCGCTCATATCTCGTAAAATATAGGTCACTGACCTGATTTAGTGGCACCAGCGTGTTCGTCTAAAAATTCTCTATAATTTGAGTGTATCTGGTATGCGGAAAGGCGTGTTTTGAGGATGCTAGAAGCGACAGACCGAAAATTTTATGTCATTTTTTTGGATTTTTTGAATTTCGATTTCAGCCAAACCGTGCTAGATAGGACGTTTCTGAGGGCACCAATCGAAAGAAAAACTCCATATTTACTTATGTTCCGGACCACGTCGTCATAAGTCGAAGGGTTTGGGAGTAGGCGAGGATTGAAGAAAAATTAAAAATTTTTGAACCTCAAGGGGGTAAATTTTGAAAATTGAAAAAATAAACTTTTTGTCTCAGAACGCTTAGAAACCTTTACTATCTTACGTAAATTGCTGCGAGCAATCTATCTGTAACCTCGGCTGTCCCCTAAATCCAGCCGTTTTCGAGTTATGAGCGTTTTTTGAAAAATATTAGAAAATGGTCCGATTGTCGTAAAATGGTCATTGTCTGATAGAACTCGACCTCCTGAATCCAACGGTGCCAATTTCAGCACGATAGCTCCAATGGTTTCGGAGATATCGCGTTTTAAAGTTTTGGCACTTTCAAAAAATTCGTGAAGTTCGTTAACACCCAAAAACATTTCCGCTCATATCTCGTAAAATATAGGTCACTGACCTGATTTAGTGGCACCAGCGTGTTCGTCTAAAAATTCTCTATAATTTGAGTGTATCTGGTATGCGGAAAGGCGTGTTTTGAGGATGCTAGAAGCGACAGACCGAAAATTTTATGTCATTTTTTTGGATTTTTTGAATTTCCATTTCAGCCAAACCGTGCTAGATAGGACGTTTCTGAGGGCACCAATCGAAAGAAAAACTCCATATTTACTTATGTTCCGGACCACGTCGTCATAAGTCGAAGGGTTTGGGAGTAGGAGAGGATTGAAGAAAAATTAAAAATTTTTGAACCTCAAGGGGGTAAATTTTGAAAATTGAAAAAATAAACTTTTTGTCTCAGAACGCCTGGAAACCTTTACTATCTTACGTAAATTGATGCGAGCAATCCATCTGTAACCTCGGCTGCCCCCTAAATCCAGCCGTTTTCGAGTTATGAGCGTTTATGAAAAATATTAGAAAATGGTCCGATTGTCGTAAAATGGTCATTCTCTGATAGTACTCGACCTCCTGAATCCAACGGTGCCAATTTCAGCCCGATAGCTCCAATGGTTTCGGAGATATCGCATTTTAGAGTTTTAGCACTTTCAAAAAATTCGTAAAGTTCGTTAACACCCAAAAACATTTTCGCTCATATCTCGTAAAATATAGGTCACTGACCTGATTTAGTGGCACCAGCGTGTTCGTCTAA
Source organism: Diaperis boleti (assembly GCA_963583935.1). Classification (NCBI taxonomy): domain Eukaryota; kingdom Metazoa; phylum Arthropoda; class Insecta; order Coleoptera; family Tenebrionidae; genus Diaperis; species Diaperis boleti. The sequence continues at coordinate 82,043,962 of OY757244.1, read as the reverse complement.
AAATTCTCTATAATTTGAGTGTATCTGGTATGCGGAAAGGCGTGTTTTGAGGATGCTAGAAGCGACAGACCGAAAATTTTGGGTCATTTTTTTGGATTTTTTGAATTTCGATTTCAGCCAAACCGTGCTAGATAGGACGTTTCTGAGGGCACCAATCGAAAGAAAAACTCCATATTTACTTATGTTCCGGACCACGTCGTCATAAGTCGAAGGGTTTGGGAGTAGGAGAGGATTGAAAAAAAATTAAAAAATTTTGAACCTCAAGGGGGTAAATTTTGAAAAATGAAAAAATAAACTTTTTGTCTCAGAACGCTTGGAAACCTTTACTATCTTACGTAAATTGATGCGAGCAATCCATCTGTAACCTCGGCTGCCCCCTAAATCCATCCGTTTTCGAGTTATGAGCGTTTTTTGAAAAATATTAGAAAATGGTCCGATTGTCGTAAAATGGTCATTGTCTGATAGAACTCGACCTCCTGAATCCAACGGTGCCAATTTCAGCACGATAGCTCCAATGGTTTCGGAGATATCGCGTTTTAAAGTTTTGGCACTTTCAAAAAATTCGTGAAGTTCGTTAACACCCAAAAACATTTTCGCTCATATCTCGTAAAATATAGGTCACTGACCTGATTTAGTGGCACCAGCGTGTTCGTCTAAAAATTCTCTATAATTTGAGTGTATCTGGTATGCGGAAAGGCGTGTTTTGAGGATGCTAGAAGCGACAGACCGAAAATTTTATGTCATTTTTTTGGATTTTTTGAATTTCGATTTCAGCCAAACCGTGCTAGATAGGACGTTTCTGAGGGCACCAATCGAAAGAAAAACTCCATATTTACTTATGTTCCGGACCACGTCGTCATAAGTCGAAGGGTTTGGGAGTAGGAGAGGATTGAAGAAAAATTAAAAAATTTTGAACCTCAAGGGGGTAAATTTTGAAAAATGAAAAAATAAACTTTTTGTCTCAGAACGCTTGGAAACCTTTACTATCTTACGTAAATTGATGCGAGCAATCCATCTGTAACCTCGGCTGCCCCCTAAATCCAGCCGTTTTCGAGTTATGAGCGTTTTTTGAAATATATTAGAAAATGGTCCGATTGTCGTAAAATGGTCATTCTCTGATAGAACTCGACCTCCTGAATCCAACGGTGCCAATTTCAGCACGATAGCTCCAATGGTTTCGGAGATATCGCGTTTTAAAGTTTTGGCACTTTCAAAAAATTCGTGAAGTTCGTTAACACCCAAAAACATTTCCGCTCATATCTCGTAAAATATAGGTCACTGACCTGATTTAGTGGCACCAGCGTGTTCGTCTAAAAATTCTCTATAATTTGAGTGTATCTGGTATGCGGAAAGGCGTGTTTTGAGGATGCTAGAAGCGACAGACCGAAAATTTTATGTCATTTTTTTGGATTTTTTGAATTTCGATTTCAGCCAAACCGTGCTAGATAGGACGTTTCTGAGGGCACCAATCGAAAGAAAAACTCCATATTTACTTATGTTCCGGACCACGTCGTCATAAGTCGAAGGGTTTGGGAGTAGGCGAGGATTGAAGAAAAATTAAAAATTTTTGAACCTCAAGGGGGTAAATTTTGAAAATTGAAAAAATAAACTTTTTGTCTCTGAACGCTTGGAAAACTTTACTATCTTACGTAAATTGATGCGAGCAATCTATCTGTAACCTCGGCTGCCCCCTAAATCCAGCCGTTTTCGAGTTATGAGCGTTTTTTGAAAAATATTAGAAAATGGTCCGATTGTCGTAAAATGGTCATTCTCTGATAGAACTCGACCTCCTGAATCCAACGGTGCCAATTTCAGCACGATAGCTCCAATGGTTTCGGAGATATCGCGTTTTAAAGTTTTGGCACTTTCAAAAAATTCGTGAAGTTCGTTAACACCCAAAAACATTTCCGCTCATATCTCGTAAAATATAGGTCACTGACCTGATTTAGTGGCACCAGCGTGTTCGTCTAAAAATTCTCTATAATTTGAGTGTATCTGGTATGCGGAAAGGCGTGTTTTGAGGATGCTAGAAGCGACAGACCGAAAATTTTATGTCATTTTTTTGGATTTTTTGAATTTCGATTTCAGCCAAACCGTGCTAGATAGGACGTTTCTGAGGGCACCAATCGAAAGAAAAACTCCATATTTACTTATGTTCCGGACCACGTCGTCATAAGTCGAAGGGTTTGGGAGTAGGCGAGGATTGAAGAAAAATTAAAAATTTTTGAACCTCAAGGGGGTAAATTTTGAAAATTGAAAAAATAAACTTTTTGTCTCTGAACGCTTGGAAACCTTTACTATCTTACGTAAATTGATGCGAGCAATCTATCTGTAACCTCGGCTGCCCCCTAAATCCAGCCGTTTTCGAGTTATGAGCGTTTTTTGAAAAATATTAGAAAATGGTCCGATTGTCGTAAAATGGTCATTGTCTGATAGAACTCGACCTCCTGAATCCAACGGTGCCAATTTCAGCACGATAGCTCCAATGGTTTCGGAGATATCGCGTTTTAAAGTTTTGGCACTTTCAAAAAATTCGTGAAGTTCGTTAACACCCAAAAACATTTCCGCTCATATCTCGTAAAATATAGGTCACTGACCTGATTTAGTGGCACCAGCGTGTTCGTCTAAAAATTCTCTATAATTTGAGTGTATCTGGTATGCGGAAAGGCGTGTTTTGAGGATGCTAGAAGCGACAGACCGAAAATTTTATGTAATTTTTTTGGATTTTTTGAATTTCGATTTCAGCCAAACCGTGCTAGATAGGACGTTTCTGAGGGCACCAATCGAAAGAAAAACTCCATATTTACTTATGTTCCGGACCACGTCGTCATAAGTCGAAGGGTTTGGGAGTAGGCGAGGATTGAAGAAAAATTAAAAATTTTTGAACCTCAAGGGGGTAAATTTTGAAAATTGAAAAAATAAACTTTTTGTCTCAGAACGCTTGGAAACCTTTACTATCTTACGTAAATTGATGCGAGCAATCTATCTGTAACCTCGGCTGCCCCCTAAATCCAGCCGTTTTCGAGTTATGAGCGTTTTTTGAAAAATATTAGAAAATGGTCCGATTGTCGTAAAATGGTCATTGTCTAATAGAACTCGACCTCCTGAATCCAACGGTGCCAATTTCAGCACGATAGCTCCAATGGTTTCGGAGATATCGCGTTTTAAAGTTTTGGCACTTTCAAAAAATTCGTGAAGTTCGTTAACACCCAAAAACATTTTCGCTCATATCTCGTAAAATATAGGTCACTGACCTGATTTAGTGGCACCAGCGTGTTCGTCCAAAAATTCTCTATAATTTGAGTGTATCTGGTATGCGGAAAGGCGTGTTTTGAGGATGCTAGAAGCGACAGACCGAAAATTTTATGTCATTTTTTTGGATTTTTTGAATTTCGATTTCAGCCAAACCGTGCTAGATAGGACGTTTCTGAGGGCACCAATCGAAAGAAAAACTCCATATTTACTTATGTTCCGGACCACGTCGTCATAAGTCGAAGGGTTTGGGAGTAGGCGAGGATTGAAGAAAAATTAAAAATTTTTGAACCTCAAGGGGGTAAATTTTGAAAATTGAAAAAATAAACTTTTTGTCTCAGAACGCTTAGAAACCTTTACTATCTTACGTAAATTGCTGCGAGCAATTTATCTGTAACCTCGGCTGCCCCCTAAATCCAGCCGTTTTCGAGTTATGAGCGTTTTTTGAAAAATATTAGAAAATGGTCCGATTGTCGTAAAATGGTCATTGTCTGATAGAACTCGACCTCCTGAATCCAACGGTGCCAATTTCAGCACGATAGCTCCAATGGTTTCGGAGATATCGCGTTTTAAAGTTTTGGCACTTTCAAAAAATTCGTGAAGTTCGTTAACACCCAGAAACATTTCCGCTCATATCTCGTAAAATATAGGTCACTGACCTGATTTAGTGGCACCAGCGTGTTCGTCTAAAAATTCTCTATAATTTGAGTGTATCTGGTATGCGGAAAGGCGTGTTTTGAGGATGCTAGAAGCGACAGACCGAAAATTTTGGGTCATTTTTTTGGATTTTTTGAATTTCGATTTCAGCCAAACCGTGCTAGATAGGACGTTTCTGAGGGCACCAATCGAAAGAAAAACTCCATATTTACTTATGTTCCGGACCACGTCGTCATAAGTCGAAGGGTTTGGGAGTAGGAGAGGATTGAAGAAAAATTAAAAATTTTTGAACCTCAAGGGGGTAAATTTTGAAAATTGAAAAAATAAACTTTTTGTCTCAGAACGCTTGGAAACCTTTACTATCTTACGTAAATTGATGCGAGCAATCTATCTGTAACCTCGGCTGCCCCCTAAATCCAGCCGTTTTCGAGTTATGAGCGTTTATGAAAAATATTAGAAAATGGTCCGATTGTCGTAAAATGGTCATTGTCTGATAGAACTCGACCTCCTGAATCCAACGGTGCCAATTTCAGCCCGATAGCTCCAATGGTTTCGGAGATATCGCATTTTAGAGTTTTAGCACTTTCAAAAAATTCGTAAAGTTTGTTAACACCCAAAAACATTTTCGCTCATATCTCGTAAAATATAGGTCACTGACCTGATTTAGTGGCACCGGCGTGTTCGTCTAAAAATTCTCTATAATTTGAGTGTATCTGGTATGCGGAAAGGCGTGTTTTGAGGATGCTAGAAGCGACAGACCGAAAATTTTGGGTCATTTTTTTGGATTTTTTGAATTTCGATTTCAGCCAAACCGTGCTAGATAGGACGTTTCTGAGGGCACCAATCGAAAGAAAAACTCCATATTTACTTATGTTCCGGACCACGTCGTCATAAGTCGAAGGGTTTGGGAGTAGGAGAGGATTGAAGAAAAATTAAAAATTTTTGAACCTCAAGGGGGTAAATTTTGAAAATTGAAAAAATAAACTTTTTGTCTCAGAACGCTTGGAAACCTTTACTATCTTACGTAAATTGATGCGAGCAATCCATCTGTAACCTCGGCTGCCCCCTAAATCCAGCCGTTTTCGAGTTCTGAGCGTTTTTTGAAAAATATTAGAAAATGGCCCGATTGTCGTAAAATGGTAATTCTCTGATAGTACTCGACCTCCTGAATCCAACGGTGCCAATTTCAGCCCGATAGCTCCAATGGTTTCGGAGATATCGCATTTTAGAGTTTTAGCACTTTCAAAAAATTCGTAAAGTTCGTTAACACCCAAAAACATTTTCGCTCATATCTCATAAAATATAGGTCACTGACCTGATTTAGTGGCACCGGCGTGTTCGTCTAAAAATTCTCTATAATTTGAGTGTATCTGGTATGCGGAAAGGCGTGTTTTGAGGATGCTAGAAGCGACAGACCGAAAATTTTGGGTCATTTTTTTGGATTTTTTGAATTTCGATTTCAGCCAAACCGTGCTTGATAGGACGTTTCTGAGGGCACCAATCGAAAGAAAAACTCCATATTTACTTATGTTCCGGACCACGTCGTCATAAGTCGAAGGGTTTGGGAGTAGGAGAGGATTGAAGAAAAATTAAAAATTTTTGAACCTCAAGGGGGTAAATTTTGAAAATTGAAAAAATAAACTTTTTGTCTCAGAACGCTTGGAAACCTTTACTATCTTACGTAAATTGATGCGAGCAATCCATCTGTAACCTCGGCTGCCCCCTAAATCCAGCCGTTTTCGAGTTCTGAGCGTTTTTTGAAAGATATTAGAAAATGGCCCGATTGTCGTAAAATGGTAATTCTCTGATAGTACTCGACCTCCTGAATCCAACGGTGCCAATTTCAGCACGATAGCTCCAATGGTTTCGGAGATATCGCGTTTTAAAGTTTTGGCACTTTCAAAAAATTCGTGAAGTTCGTTAACACCCAAAAACATTTCCGCTCATATCTCGTAAAATATAGGTCACTGACCTGATTTAGTGGCACCAGCGTGTTCGTCTAAAAATTCTCTATAATTTGAGTGTATCTGGTATGCGGAAAGGCGTGTTTTGAGGATGCTAGAAGCGACAGACCGAAAATTTTGGGTCATTTTTTTGGATTTTTTGAATTTCGATTTCAGCCAAACCGTGCTTGATAGGACGTTTCTGAGGGCACCAATCGAAAGAAAAACTCCATATTTACTTATGTTCCGGACCACGTCGTCATAAGTCGAAGGGTTTGGGAGTAGGAGAGGATTGAAGAAAAATTAAAAATTTTTGAACCTCAAGGGGGTAAATTTTGAAAATTGAAAAAATAAACTTTTTGTCTCAGAACGCTTGGAAACCTTTACTATCTTACGTAAATTGATGCGAGCAATCCATCTGTAACCTCGGCTGCCCCCTAAATCCAGCCGTTTTCGAGTTCTGAGCGTTTTTTGAAAGATATTAGAAAATGGCCCGATTGTCGTAAAATGGTAATTCTCTGATAGTACTCGACCTCCTGAATCCAACGGTGCCAATTTCAGCACGATAGCTCCAATGGTTTCGGAGATATCGCGTTTTAAAGTTTTGGCACTTTCAAAAAATTCGTGAAGTTCGTTAACACCCAAAAACATTTCCGCTCATATCTCGTAAAATATAGGTCACTGACCTGATTTAGTGGCACCAGCGTGTTCGTCTAAAAATTCTCTATAATTTGAGTGTATCTGGTATGCGGAAAGGCGTGTTTTGAGGATGCTAGAAGCGACAGACCGAAAATTTTGGGTCATTTTTTTGGATTTTTTGAATTTCGATTTCAGCCAAACCGTGCTAGATAGGACGTTTCTGAGGGCACCAATCGAAAGAAAAACTCCATATTTACTTATGTTCCGGACCACGTCGTCATAAGTCGAAGGGTTTGGGAGTAGGAGAGGATTGAAGAAAAATTAAAATTTTTTGAACCTCAAGGGGGTAAATTTTGAAAATTGAAAAAATAAACTTTTTGTCTCAGAACGCTTGGAAACCTTTACTATCTTACGTAAATTGATGCGAGCAATCTATCTGTAACCTCGGCTGCCCCCTAAATCCAGCCGTTTTCGAGTTATGAGCGTTTATGAAAAATATTAGAAAATGGTCCGATTGTCGTAAAATGGTCATTGTCTGATAGAACTCGACCTCCTGAATCCAACGGTGCCAATTTCAGCCCGATAGCTCCAATGGTTTCGGAGATATCGCATTTTAGAGTTTTAGCACTTTCAAAAAATTCGTAAAGTTTGTTAACACCCAAAAACATTTTCGCTCATATCTCGTAAAATATAGGTCACTGACCTGATTTAGTGGCACCGGCGTGTTCGTCTAAAAATTCTCTATAATTTGAGTGTATCTGGTATGCGGAAAGGCGTGTTTTGAGGATGCTAGAAGCGACAGACCGAAAATTTTGGGTCATTTTTTTGGATTTTTTGAATTTCGATTTCAGCCAAACCGTGCTAGATAGGACGTTTCTGAGGGCACCAATCGAAAGAAAAACTCCATATTTACTTATGTTCCGGACCACGTCGTCATAAGTCGAAGGGTTTGGGAGTAGGAGAGGATTGAAGAAAAATTAAAAATTTTTGAACCTCAAGGGGGTAAATTTTGAAAATTGAAAAAATTAACTTTTTGTCTCAGAACGCTTGGAAACCTTTACTATCTTACGTAAATTGATGCGAGCAATCCATCTGTAACCTCGGCTGCCCCCTAAATCCAGCCGTTTTCGAGTTCTGAGCGTTTTTTGAAAAATATTAGAAAATGGCCCGATTGTCGTAAAATGGTAATTCTCTGATAGTACTCGACCTCCTGAATCCAACGGTGCCAATTTCAGCCCGATAGCTCCAATGGTTTCGGAGATATCGCATTTTAGAGTTTTAGCACTTTCAAAAAATTCGTAAAGTTCGTTAACACCCAAAAACATTTTCGCTCATATCTCATAAAATATAGGTCACTGACCTGATTTAGTGGCACCGGCGTGTTCGTCTAAAAATTCTCTATAATTTGAGTGTATCTGGTATGCGGAAAGGCGTGTTTTGAGGATGCTAGAAGCGACAGACCGAAAATTTTGGGTCATTTTTTTGGATTTTTTGAATTTCGATTTCAGCCAAACCGTGCTTGATAGGACGTTTCTGAGGGCACCAATCGAAAGAAAAACTCCATATTTACTTATGTTCCGGACCACGTCGTCATAAGTCGAAGGGTTTGGGAGTAGGAGAGGATTGAAGAAAAATTAAAAATTTTTGAACCTCAAGGGGGTAAATTTTGAAAATTGAAAAAATTAACTTTTTGTCTCAGAACGCTTGGAAACCTTTACTATCTTACGTAAATTGATGCGAGCAATCCATCTGTAACCTCGGCTGCCCCCTAAATCCAGCCGTTTTCGAGTTATGAGCGTTTTTTGAAAAATATTAGAAAATGGTCCGATTGTCGCAAAATGGTCATTGTCTGATAGAACTCGACCTCCTGAATCCAACGGTGCCAATTTCAGCACGATAGCTCCAATGGTTTCGGAGATATCGCGTTTTAAAATTTTGGCACTTTCAAAAAATTCGTGAAGTTCGTTAACACCCAAAAACATTTTCGCTCATATCTCGTAAAATATAGGTCACTGACCTGATTTAGTGGCACCAGCGTGTTCGTCTAAAAATTCTCTATAATTTGAGTGTATCTGGTATGCGGAAAGGCGTGTTTTGAGGATGCTAGAAGCGACAGACCGAAAATTTTATGTCATTTTTTTGGATTTTTTGAATTTCGATTTCAGCCAAACCGTGCTAGATAGGACGTTTCTGAGGGCACCAATCGAAAGAAAAACTCCATATTTACTTATGTTCCGGACCACGTCGTCATAAGTCGAAGGGTTTGGGAGTAGGCGAGGATTGAAGAAAAATTAAAAATTTTTGAACCTCAAGGGGGTAAATTTTGAAAATTGAAAAAATAAACTTTTTGTCTCAGAACGCTTCGAAACCTTTACTATCTTACGTAAATTGCTGCGAGCAATCTATCTGTAACCTCGGCTGCCCCCTAAATCCAGCCGTTTTCGAGTTATTAGCGTTTTTTGAAAAATATTAAAAAATGGTCCGATTGTCGTAAAATGGCCATTTTCTGATAGTACTCGACCTCCTGAATCCAACGGTGCCAATTTCAGCCCGATAGCTCCAATGGTTTCGGAGATATCGCATTTTAGAGTTTTGGCACTTTCAAAAAATTCGTGAAGTTCGTTAACACCCAAAAACATTTTCGCTCATATCTCGTAAAATATAGGTCACTGACCTGATTTAGTGGCACCAGCGTGTTCGTCTAAAAATTCTCTATAATTTGAGTGTATCTGGTATGCGGAAAGGCGTGTTTTGAGGATGCTAGAAGCGACAGACCGAAAATTTTGGGTCATTTTTTTGGATTTTTTGAATTTCGATTTCAGCCAAACCGTGCTAGATAGGACGTTTCTGAGGGCACCAATCGAAAGAAAAACTCCATATTTACTTATGTTCCGGACCACGTCGTCATAAGTCGAAGGGTTTGGGAGTAGGAGAGGATTGAAGAAAAATTAAAAATTTTTGAACCTCAAGGGGGTAAATTTTGAAAATTGAAAAAATAAACTTTTTGTCTCAGAACGCTTGGAAACCTTTACTATCTTACGTAAATTGATGCGAGCAATCCATCTGTAACCTCGGCTGCCCCCTAAATCCAGCCGTTTTCGAGTTATGAGCGTTTTTTGAAAAATATTAGAAAATGGTCCGATTGTCGTAAAATGGTCATTGTCTAATAGAACTCGACCTCCTGAATCCAACGGTGCCAATTTCAGCACGATAGCTCCAATGGTTTCGGAGATATCGCGTTTTAAAGTTTTGGCACTTTCAAAAAATTCGTGAAGTTCGTTAACACCCAAAAACATTTCCGCTCATATCTCGTAAAATATAGGTCACTGACCTGATTTAGTGGCACCAGCGTGTTCGTCTAAAAATTCTCTATAATTTGAGTGTATCTGGTATGCGGAAAGGCGTGTTTTGAGGATGCTAGAAGCGACAGACCGAAAATTTTATGTCATTTTTTTGGATTTTTTGAATTTCGATTTCAGCCAAACCGTGCTAGATAGGACGTTTCTGAGGGCACCAATCGAAAGAAAAACTCCATATTTACTTATGTTCCGGACCACGTCGTCATAAGTCGAAGGGTTTGGGAGTAGGAGAGGATTGAAGAAAAATTAAAATTTTTTGAACCTCAAGGGGGTAAATTTTGAAAATTGAAAAAATAAACTTTTTGTCTCAGAACGCTTGGAAACCTTTACTATCTTACGTAAATTGATGCGAGCAATCTATCTGTAACCTCGGCTGCCCCCTAAATCCAGCCGTTTTCGAGTTATGAGCGTTTATGAAAAATATTAGAAAATGGTCCGATTGTCGTAAAATGGTCATTGTCTGATAGAACTCGACCTCCTGAATCCAACGGTGCCAATTTCAGCCCGATAGCTCCAATGGTTTCGGAGATATCGCATTTTAGAGTTTTAGCACTTTCAAAAAATTCGTAAAGTTTGTTAACACCCAAAAACATTTTCGCTCATATCTCGTAAAATATAGGTCACTGACCTGATTTAGTGGCACCGGCGTGTTCGTCTAAAAATTCTCTATAATTTGAGTGTATCTGGTATGCGGAAAGGCGTGTTTTGAGGATGCTAGAAGCGACAGACCGAAAATTTTGGGTCATTTTTTTGGATTTTTTGAATTTCGATTTCAGCCAAACCGTGCTAGATAGGACGTTTCTGAGGGCACCAATCGAAAGAAAAACTCCATATTTACTTATGTTCCGGACCACGTCGTCATAAGTCGAAGGGTTTGGGAGTAGGAGAGGATTGAAGAAAAATTAAAAATTTTTGAACCTCAAGGGGGTAAATTTTGAAAATTGAAAAAATTAACTTTTTGTCTCAGAACGCTTGGAAACCTTTACTATCTTACGTAAATTGATGCGAGCAATCCATCTGTAACCTCGGCTGCCCCCTAAATCCAGCCGTTTTCGAGTTCTGAGCGTTTTTTGAAAAATATTAGAAAATGGCCCGATTGTCGTAAAATGGTAATTCTCTGATAGTACTCGACCTCCTGAATCCAACGGTGCCAATTTCAGCCCGATAGCTCCAATGGTTTCGGAGATATCGCATTTTAGAGTTTTAGCACTTTCAAAAAATTCGTAAAGTTCGTTAACACCCAAAAACATTTTCGCTCATATCTCATAAAATATAGGTCACTGACCTGATTTAGTGGCACCGGCGTGTTCGTCTAAAAATTCTCTATAATTTGAGTGTATCTGGTATGCGGAAAGGCGTGTTTTGAGGATGCTAGAAGCGACAGACCGAAAATTTTGGGTCATTTTTTTGGATTTTTTGAATTTCGATTTCAGCCAAACCGTGCTTGATAGGACGTTTCTGAGGGCACCAATCGAAAGAAAAACTCCATATTTACTTATGTTCCGGACCACGTCGTCATAAGTCGAAGGGTTTGGGAGTAGGAGAGGATTGAAGAAAAATTAAAAATTTTTGAACCTCAAGGGGGTAAATTTTGAAAATTGAAAAAATAAACTTTTTGTCTCAGAACGCTTGGAAACCTTTACTATCTTACGTAAATTGATGCGAGAAATCCATCTGTAACCTCGGCTGCCCCCTAAATCCAGCCGTTTTCGAGTTATGAGCGTTTTTTGAAAAATATTAGAAAATGGTCCGATTGTCGCAAAATGGTCATTGTCTGATAGAACTCGACCTCCTGAATCCAACGGTGCCAATTTCAGCACGATAGCTCCAATGGTTTCGGAGATATCGCGTTTTAAAATTTTGGCACTTTCAAAAAATTCGTGAAGTTCGTTAACACCCAAAAACATTTTCGCTCATATCTCGTAAAATATAGGTCACTGACCTGATTTAGTGGCACCAGCGTGTTCGTCTAAAAATTCTCTATAATTTGAGTGTATCTGGTATGCGGAAAGGCGTGTTTTGAGGATGCTAGAAGCGACAGACCGAAAATTTTATGTCATTTTTTTGGATTTTTTGAATTTCGATTTCAGCCAAACCGTGCTAGATAGGACGTTTCTGAGGGCACCAATCGAAAGAAAAACTCTATATTTACTTATGTTCCGGACCACGTCGTCATAAGTCGAAGGGTTTGGGAGTAGGCGAGGATTGAAGAAAAATTAAAAATTTTTGAACCTCAAGGGGGTAAATTTTGAAAATTGAAAAAATAAACTTTTTGTCTCAGAACGCTTCGAAACCTTTACTATCTTACGTAAATTGCTGCGAGCAATCTATCTGTAACCTCGGCTGCCCCCTAAATCCAGCCGTTTTCGAGTTATTAGCGTTTTTTGAAAAATATTAAAAAATGGTCCGATTGTCGTAAAATGGCCATTTTCTGATAGTACTCGACCTCCTGAATCCAACGGTGCCAATTTCAGCCCGATAGCTCCAATGGTTTCGGAGATATCGCATTTTAGAGTTTTGGCACTTTCAAAAAATTCGTGAAGTTCGTTAACACCCAAAAACATTTTCGCTCATATCTCGTAAAATATAGGTCACTGACCTGATTTAGTGGCACCAGCGTGTTCGTCTAAAAATTCTCTATAATTTGAGTGTATCTGGTATGCGGAAAGGCGTGTTTTGAGGATGCTAGAAGCGACAGACCGAAAATTTTGGGTCATTTTTTTGGATTTTTTGAATTTCGATTTCAGCCAAACCGTGCTAGATAGGACGTTTCTGAGGGCACCAATCGAAAGAAAAACTCCATATTTACTTATGTTCCGGACCACGTCGTCATAAGTCGAAGGGTTTGGGAGTAGGAGAGGATTGAAGAAAAATTAAAAATTTTTGAACCTCAAGGGGGTAAATTTTGAAAATTGAAAAAATAAACTTTTTGTCTCAGAACGCTTGGAAACCTTTACTATCTTACGTAAATTGATGCGAGCAATCCATCTGTAACCTCGGCTGCCCCCTAAATCCAGCCGTTTTCGAGTTATGAGCGTTTTTTGAAAAATATTAGAAAATGGTCCGATTGTCGTAAAATGGTCATTGTCTAATAGAACTCGACCTCCTGAATCCAACGGTGCCAATTTCAGCACGATAGCTCCAATGGTTTCGGAGATATCGCGTTTTAAAGTTTTGGCACTTTCAAAAAATTCGTGAAGTTCGTTAACACCCAAAAACATTTCCGCTCATATCTCGTAAAATATAGGTCACTGACCTGATTTAGTGGCACCAGCGTGTTCGTCTAAAAATTCTCTATAATTTGAGTGTATCTGGTATGCGGAAAGGCGTGTTTTGAGGATGCTAGAAGCGACAGACCGAAAATTTTATGTCATTTTTTTGGATTTTTTGAATTTCGATTTCAGCCAAACCGTGCTAGATAGGACGTTTCTGAGGGCACCAATCGAAAGAAAAACTCCATATTTACTTATGTTCCGGACCACGTCGTCATAAGTCGAAGGGTTTGGGAGTAGGAGAGGATTGAAGAAAAATTAAAAATTTTTGAACCTCAAGGGGGTAAATTTTGAAAATTGAAAAAATAAACTTTTTGTCTCAGAACGCTTGGAAACCTTTACTATCTTACGTAAATTGATGCGAGCAATCCATCTGTAACCTCGGCTGCCCCCTAAATCCAGCCGTTTTCGAGTTATGAGCGTTTTTTGAAAAATATTAGAAAATGGTCCGATTGTCGTAAAATGGTCATTGTCTGATAGAACTCGACCTCCTGAATCCAACGGTGCCAATTTCAGCACGATAGCTCCAATGGTTTCGGAGATATCGCGTTTTAAAGTTTTGGCACTTTCAAAAAATTCGTGAAGTTCGTTAACACCCAAAAACATTTCCGCTCATATCTCGTAAAATATAGGTCACTGACCTGATTTAGTGGCACCAGCGTGTTCGTCTAAAATTCTCTATAATTTGAGTGTATCTGGTATGCGGAAAGGCGTGTTTTGAGGATGCTAGAAGCGACAGACCGAAAATTTTGGGTCATTTTTTTGGATTTTTTGAATTTCGATTTCAGCCAAACCGTGCTTGATAGGACGTTTCTGAGGGCACCAATCGAAAGAAAAACTCCATATTTACTTATGTTCCGGACCACGTCGTCATAAGTCGAAGGGTTTGGGAGTAGGAGAGGATTGAAGAAAAATTAAAAATTTTTGAACCTCAAGGGGGTAAATTTTGAAAATTGAAAAAATAAACTTTTTGTCTCAGAACGCTTGGAAACCTTTACTATCTTACGTAAATTGATGCGAGCAATCCATCTGTAACCTCGGCTGCCCCCTAAATCCAGCCGTTTTCGAGTTATGAGCGTTTATGAAAAATATTAGAAAATGGTCCGATTGTCGTAAAATGGTCATTCTCTGATAGTACTCGACCTCCTGAATCCAACGGTGCCAATTTCAGCCCGATAGCTCCAATGGTTTCGGAGATATCGCATTTTAGAGTTTTAGCACTTTCAAAAAATTCGTAAAGTTCGTTAACACCCAAAAACATTTTCGCTCATATCTCGTAAAATATAGGTCACTGACCTGATTTAGTGGCACCAGCGTGTTCGTCTAAAAATTCTCTATAATTTGAGTGTATCTGGTATGCGGAAAGGCGTGTTTTGAGGATGCTAGAAGCGACAGACCGAAAATTTTGGGTCATTTTTTTGGATTTTTTGAATTTCGATTTCAGCCAAACCGTGCTAGATAGGACGTTTCTGAGGGCACCAATCGAAAGAAAAACTCCATATTTACTTATGTTCCGGACCACGTCGTCATAAGTCGAAGGGTTTGGGAGTAGGAGAGGATTGAAGAAAAATTAAAAATTTTTGAACCTCAAGGGGGTAAATTTTGAAAATTGAAAAAATAAACTTTTTGTCTCAGAACGCTTGGAAACCTTTACTATCTTACGTAAATTGATGCGAGCAATCCATCTGTAACCTCGGCTGCCCCCTAAATCCATCCGTTTTCGAGTTATGAGCGTTTTTTGAAAAATATTAGAAAATGGTCCGATTGTCGTAAAATGGTCATTGTCTGATAGAACTCGACCTCCTGAATCCAACGGTGCCAATTTCAGCACGATAGCTCCAATGGTTTCGGAGATATCGCGTTTTAAAGTTTTGGCACTTTCAAAAAATTCGTGAAGTTCGTTAACACCCAAAAACATTTTCGCTCATATCTCGTAAAATATAGGTCACTGACCTGATTTAGTGGCACCAGCGTGTTCGTCTAAAAATTCTCTATAATTTGAGTGTATCTGGTATGCGGAAAGGCGTGTTTTGAGGATGCTAGAAGCGACAGACCGAAAATTTTATGTCATTTTTTTGGATTTTTTGAATTTCGATTTCAGCCAAACCGTGCTAGATAGGACGTTTCTGAGGGCACCAATCGAAAGAAAAACTCCATATTTACTTATGTTCCGGACCACGTCGTCATAAGTCGAAGGGTTTGGGAGTAGGCGAGGATTGAAGAAAAATTAAAAATTTTTGAACCTCAAGGGGGTAAATTTTGAAAATTGAAAAAATAAGCTTTTTGTCTCAGAACGCTTGGAAACCTTTACTATCTTACGTAAATTGATGCGAGCAATCCATCTGTAACCTCGGCTGCCCCCTAAATCCAGCCGTTTTCGAGTTATGAGCGTTTTTTAAAAAATATGAGAAAATGGTCCGATTGTCGTAAAATGGTCATTTTCTGATAGAACTCGACCTCCTGAATCCAACGGTGCCAATTTCAGCACGATAGCTCCAATGGTTTCGGAGATATCGCGTTTTAAAGTTTTGGCACTTTCAAAAAATTCGTGAAGTTCGTTAACACCCAAAAACATTTTCGCTCATATCTCGTAAAATATAGGTCACTGACCTGATTTAGTGGCACCAGCGTGTTCGTCTAAAAATTCTCCATAACTTGAGTGTATCTGGTATGCGGAAAGGCGTGTTTTGAGGATGCTAGAAGCGACAGACCGAAAATTTTGGGTCATTTTTTGGATTTTTTGAATTTCGATTTCAGCCAAACCGTGCTAGATAGGACGTTTCTGAGGGCACCAATCGAAAGAAAAACTCCATATTTACTTATGTTCCGGACCACGTCGTCATAAGTCGAAGGGTTTAGGAGTAGGAGAGGATTGAAGAAAAATTAAAAATTTTTGAACCTCAAGGGGGTAAATTTTGAAAATTGAAAAAATAAACTTTTTGTCTCAAAACGCTTCGACACCCTTACTATCCTATGTAAATTGATGCGAGCAATCCATCTGTAACCTCGGCTGCCCCCTAAATCCAGCCGTTCTCGAGTTATGAGCGTTTTTTGAAAAATATTAGAAAATGGTCCAATTGTAGTAAAATCATCATCTTCTCATAGAACTCGACCTCCTGAATCCAACGGTGCCTATTTCAGCCCGATAGCTCCAGTGGTTTCGGAGATATCGCGTTCTAAAGTTTTGGCACTTTCAAAAAATTTGTGAAGTTCGTTAACACCCAAAAAGATTTTCGCTCATATCTCGTGAAATATAGGTCACTGACCTGATTTAGTGGCACCAGCGTGTTCGTCTAAAAATTCTTTATAATTTGAGTGTATCTTGTATGCGGATAGGCGTGATTTGAGAATGGTAGAAGCGACAGACCGAAAATTTTGGGTAATTTTTTTGGATTTTTTGAATTTTGATTTCAGACAAACCGTGCTTGATAGGACGCTTCTGAGGGCACCAATCGAAAGAAAAACTCCATATTTACTTATGTTCCGGACCACGTCGTCATAAGTCGAAGGGTTTGGGAGTAGGAGAGGATTGAAGAAAAATTAAAAATTTTTGAACCTCAAGGGGGTAAATTTTGAAAATTGAAAAAATAAACTTTTTGTCTCAGAACGCTTGGAAGCCTTTACTATCTTACGTAAATTGATGCGAGCAATCCATCTGTAACCTCGGCTGCCCCCTAAATCCAGCCGTTTTCGAGTTATGAGCGTTTTTTGAAAAATATTAGAAAATGGTCCGATTGTCGTAAAATGGTCATTTTCTGATAGAACTCGACCTCCTGAATCCAACGGTGCCAATTTCAGCACGATAGCTCCAATGGTTTCGGAGATATCGCGTTTTAAAATTTTGGCACTTTCAAAAAATTCGTGAAGTTCGTTAACACCCAAAAAGATTTTCGCTCATATCTCGTGAAATATAGGTCACTGACCTGATTTAGTGGCACCAGCGTGTTCGTCTAAAAATTCTTTATAATTTGAGTGTATCTTGTATGCGGATAGGCGTGATTTGAGAATGGTAGAAGCGACAGACCGAAAATTTTGGGTAATTTTTTTGGATTTTTTGAATTTTGATTTCAGACAAACCGTGCTTGATAGGACGCTTCTGAGGGCACCAATCGAAAGAAAAACTCCATATTTACTTATGTTCCGGACCACGTCGTCATAAGTCGAAGGGTTTGGGAGTAGGAGAGGATTGAAGAAAAATTAAAAATTTTTGAACCTCAAGGGGGTAAATTTTGAAAATTGAAAAAATAAACTTTTTGTCTCAGAACGCTTGGAAGCCTTTACTATCTTACGTAAATTGATGCGAGCAATCCATCTGTAACCTCGGCTGCCCCCTAAATCCAGCCGTTTTCGAGTTATGAGCGTTTTTTGAAAAATATTAGAAAATGGTCCGATTGTCGTAAAATGGTCATTTTCTGATAGAACTCGACCTCCTGAATCCAACGGTGCCAATTTCAGCACGATAGCTCCAATGGTTTCGGAGATATCGCGTTTTAAAATTTTGGCACTTTCAAAAAATTCGTGAAGTTCGTTAACACCCAAAAACATTTTCGCTCATATCTCGTAAAATATAGGTCACTGACCTGATTTAGTGGCACCAGCGTGTTCGTCTAAAAATTCTCTATAATTTGAGTGTATCTGGTATGCGGAAAGGCGTGTTTTGAGGATGCTAGAAGCGACAGACCGAAAATTTTGGGTCATTTTTTTGGATTTTTTGAATTTCGATTTCAGCCAAACCGTGCTAGATAGGACGTTTCTGAGGGCACCAATCGAAAGAAAAACTCCATATTTACTTATGTTCCGGACCACGTCGTCATAAGTCGAAGGGTTTGGGAGTAGGAGAGGATTAAAGAAAAATTAAAAAATTTTGAACCTCAAGAATCCAGCCGTTTTTGAGTTATGAGCGTTTTTTTGAAAATTAAAAAAAATAACTTTCTTTTACCTTACTCAAATTTACGAGTTCTACTACTCCCTAGAATATTTTTATCCGTTTATACCACCTTACCAAATACCACCTTGTGATTGTAATAACTGTCGTTTCGGTCTTATTTTAAAAATATGTCGGGATATTGTGAAACGCCAAGTTGGTTGCATACACTTGGGTGGAATCGGGTAGTACTGGGAAGACCACTTGACGCAACGGACAGTGTCACGAGAGACGTGCACCCGGGATCACTTGTTTTGCAGTATCTCTCGGTTTTTGTTTTGATATTGTTGTTAATAAAGTGCGTGGTGAACCAGCATAGAGAGGGAGGGTCAATCTCCGACAAATATATAGCTTGCAACATATCTCCGCAACTTTATTCAATTTTAAATTACAAGATTACTTAAGATTAAATACTCCTTTCAAACACTGCACAAGTTCCGGTTGATCCAAAACACTGACGTGGTCTCCACCAAATTCGAACACTTTCACGTCATTCTCGCAGAACTTTGACCACTGATAGTCTTCTTCTTCGTCCACCATAGGATATGTGGGTTTAATTAAATGCACTTTAGACTTGATCTTCTCATGGGAAAATTTGTAGTCGATAACACTCTTGCAACGTTTATACAAAGCAATGGCCGACTGCTTTTCTAATTTCTGTTTGTTAACTACATCCGGAGGGATCAAACCTAAGAGGAACTCTACTCTGTCCGATAGAGTTGTACATTTTTGAAAATTTTCCTGGAAGAAAAGCTCACCATGATTAGTTTAATTACAATTTACATTCAAATGTTCCATACTTTGCTTTTAGAAAGTATATCTATAGGTATCACCATAGACATGACTTTGTAAAATAAGTTGGTTTGCAGTTCTTCTTCAGTATTTGCACCAAATTGTTCCTTTATTGAAGACTTAACGTATGTCGGAGAGCCATCGATTGCGACAATTGTACCTGTATAGCCGTTAGCTTCCAGTATGCTTGCAAGTTCGAGGCAAACTACAGCTCCAAACGAGTAAGAAATGAAAGAGAAGGGCGTATTTTTTGAAAGATTTTGTTCAACGTACTGAGGATGGTTAGAACAAGTTAGAAATTGTATCTGTATCAATGAGTAAGAACTTACAGGTAGAATACTGTAAGCGAGCTCCTCGATCGTGTCCTCTGAATTCTGGTGCGTGTACTGAACACCTAAAATCTGTGCGGGCATATCTTTGATTAGCGTTTCGAACGAATTGAAGACACCTTCAATGCCCGGAAGTAAAAATACCGTTTTACCTATTCCTTCTTTGATATTTATAATACGTAGGTGACTATTACTGATGTCGGGAATGTGCTGTATTAGTAAATTGACACCGAGCTGTTCCTTATTTCCGGGTTTATCTTCGGATTTCGCTTGGTTGTCTGTATCCATTTCAGTCAATCTATGTGAAAAATATACATAAATAAATTAACCGAAAACCTGAATTTCTAAATTACTTCGCAAATGTTAAGCTCCGCACGTCTTTCGCCGTAACATAAATTTGAAAATCTTTCTCTAAAACTTGTATGACTTCGGTTCCCATCATGGAGTCCATTCCCAGTTCCGCCAAAGTCGAATGTTGACTGATGGTCTTCATATTTTTTATTCCTATAACTTGGGCCACGGCGTCTACAACACTAAGAATACCAAAATTTTTGTTATGTTTTTCCGCCACCACCATGCTTGAAACTACTGGATAGTCTTGAGTCAAAAATATGTTCAAAGCTTCGAGGCAGCTAGAGATTTTTTGTTGAAGAGTTCCACCGATTACCAACTCTTTATTTTCTTTTTGCATCTTTGCTACTAGTCCCACCTAAAAAAAATTACCAATTTGATTGTATAACATCGTTTTGACCATTACATCACCAATTGCACCCCATTGAATTGCAACAGCTGGAAGGCCTTCCCGTTTTCTTTTCTCGCAAATTCTTTCCATCACAGAGTTTGCCATTCCATAGTTAGTTTGGCCGGCGTTGCCACGACCACAAGAAACGGACGAGAATATGACAAAGTATCTAAAAAAGAAAAGAAATTTAATCAATAACCCTTTGCATCTTATCCAATATAATATTATATTAATTATGTACTTCGTGCGGCAAGACACTGTGACCGATTTAAAAAAAAAAAACAACAGGGTAAACTTTTATAATGAACGGTCATTTCGTCTATGGAACTTGACGGATCATCCGGAAATGATTTGCTATGACCAATAATAATTGCCCCAAGTCGACGCTTATTTTGTGGTTGCTTCTATTTTTATAAACGGGATGTATTAATTAGAAGCAGGTAACGGAATTTTAACCTGTGCAAAAGATCCTCAATAAAAACCTTTTTTATCCATCATCTTTACGAGAACGTTTTTCAAATCTATGATGTCTAATTTTCCGAAAGATTCGGATCATTCGACAATAGATTGTGATTTTGCGCGACGGGTCATCAATACACAAGAACTACTTAGTCGAAGCACCAAATGAAGACACCATTACCATAAGTGGACATTTTGTGTGCTACGATCAAGCAACAAATTTGTTATAAATTCTAATAATTTATTGACAATGTTATTTTTTAAACTATATATGTATATATATTTAGAATCACTGGAGAAACGTATAATAGTTAGTTGTGTATCTAAGGATTTTTATTATTAACATAAAGTGACTAACACTAACAGATGAATCAAGCCATCATGCATTTCTAGTACTATGAGGCTGCAGTGATGAATTTACTTATTTGGTGACCCGAAAATAAATAAACCATAAATAGACAAAAATGTTCGCTGGATAAGATCTCTAACGAAAAAAAAAATCGATCACCTATTTTGCATGCATTATTATCTGAAAGAAGTTTAGTAAAATAGTAGTTATTAAAAATAACATTAATCACATCATAATCACCTTAAATTTGGGCATAATGTCCTTGTTAGCTGGTCCAAATATATTGTCGTTCTGGCTTTCGGTGAAAGAGAAGTAAGAAACGATGCTTCTGTCTGATCTTCAAACAACGCGTCTTTTAAAACTACCGCCAAATTAAAAATTGCATCAACAGGTCCTGACTGGTTGGCTTCGTTCAGCAGTTCTGAACAGCCTTCCCTAGTGGTAACATCTTTAGTAGAAATTTTAACAGTAACCCCATGATCTCTCCATATGCTGTGAAGAAGATTTCAAGAAAAAATTCATATAAAAATTAGACTTGATTTAATTTTACTTGATTCTTTGCTTTTGGTATCCCGTTTGTACTCCAGATCTTGATACTAAAACCAATTTTTTCGCCCCCCGTAACATGAGCCAGTCCGCCAGTTCCAACCCGACTCCTCCAAGTCCCCCGATGATGATGTAAGATAATTGTGGGTTGCAGTTAAAACTGGAAAACAAGTCTTAATGTCGAATGTTTTTTGTAGAAGAGATTGTTGCAATTTTTATTGTGTGTTTATACTCACTTCGGTTTGCAGACAAACTTCATTCTCTTCGGTACACAACTATTTTCTTTCTCTTCGTGTCGAAGTTTCAACAAGACTTTTCCCATATGTTTGCCAGTCATCATGTATCTAAAGGATGATTCAATCTCCTCCTTCTGAAACACGATTCTCGGCAATGGTTTCACAAATCCAGCTTTGATACCGTCCTCGACCAGTTGCTGAAGTGTCAGTTTCTTTTCCGAATGACCCTGGAATATTCCATCCAACATCACCCCATGATATGTAATCCCTTTCTCCAAGAAAAGCATCTCCAGCGTCGTGTCGTTGGCTAAGTCAAATTTGCCGATCTCCAAAAAGTGTCCGCCTTTCGCTACACACCTCACCGACGCTTTGAGTTTGTCATCGCTTAGGGAATTCAAAACAACATCAACTCCCCGGTTTTTTGTTTTTAATTTAATCATGTCTTCAAAGGAGGTGTCGCGCGAATTACCGATGTGATCTTCGGGAATCTGGGGATAGTTTATTTTGAGGTAGTTACGTTTCTCTTCGGTACCGACTGTAACGTATATGTTGAATTTGTGGTAAAGACAGACGTTAAGTGCGGCGAGTCCGATACCGCCTGTGGCCGAATGAATGAGAATGGAAGTCCCAGGTTTTAAATCTCCTCTCTGTAACGAAGAATTTTCAAGGTATGTTTTAGTCTTCCAATCCCGAAGAAATTTATGCACAAAATTCTAAGTGAACTAATTGAAAAATAAATATACTGAGTGACAAAGAAAGGTAAACACCCTCCTATATTACAGGAAAGTATTCAATTTTTTGATTACCTGTTTAAGATAATAAGTAAATATTGATCAAGTTTTTAGCCAAATCGACTCTTATCTGACCCAAAATAGATCTGCACGCAAAGATTAGTTAAAATAAAATTATAAATACTAGGTGTTTACCTTTCTTTGTCACTCAGTATACCTTACAAAACGATCCAGTAAGATTGAAGCAATGAATTAGTTAAAGTTTGCCCTGCAGGAAAAGCCGCTTTTTGTAGAATTACACTGCGCCCAACATTTAACGCATAGTGTAATATTAATCATTAAATAACAATTAATTACTTAAAAACTGCAGACGAAATAACTACAAAAGTGTAATAATTCAAAGATAGACAACTTAATTAACAAAATGAAAGCTATAAATTGTTTTTCTGGCAATGTGCTATGTGTCGCAAATTCATTAATGATACGCCCATCTTCAATGAAAATGGCTCTGCAACGTTTTGGAGACACTCCTCGTGAATACGATAGAGGACCTGGCGAAGGACCGAGGCAGTCCGATCCGGTCCAGTCAAGTCTAGTCGGACGCTGCTAAATTTTCGCACTGAACGCATCGCATCCAGTCCGATTGCCGTTCAGACAAGTTAAGACTATTGCGACTTCGGTTGAATTTTCTCGCCAGTCGTTTACAGTATTTGTCCAAAATGGACGTGGAAAATTCGATACAACTTACCAGGAATCAAGAGGTTGTAAAAGTCAAGCATCCCAAGAAGTTGTCAAATTTCTTTGGGTCATCCAATAAATCAGGAAATAAGTGGCACCGAAGAAGGCAGGTCCTTTATTATTAAACGGATGAACCCAATATAGTTTTCTTCTTCTTAAGTTCTTCTTAGATAAAGGAAGTAAATACTAAGACCCTCTAGTCCCCAGCAAGACTTCTTGAATTAGATTTGATCAAACATGTTTGGAACCACAACCGGTCGCAAATTCGGCAACACAAAATGCCAATGAGGCAGCTAAATCAACTAGAAAATACGGTAGTAGAGGAATGGGAGAACCTCATAGACCATACCCTCCGCCCAGAATCGATGACCTATTACATAGAAACGCTTGTATCGGGTGTCCCAACTAAAATTTGTACCCCCCAACAATTCCAATTTCGAAAGACTCAGAAGAAAACGCTCGAACAGGTCGATTTTGTTATCAAGGGGGACCTAATTGTACCCAACTTTCAAGTCTTAGATCTCACCCCTTGAGCCAGGGGAGCCACTCCTCTAAAAAATTTAAATGGCATGGGGGGTCGTGTGATACATCATTTTAAAGCTTGTTCAATTCTCTATCTAGACCTACATTTATCGATGCCTTTCTACAAAAAAAAAAACATGAATTCGATATTTCCCAGATCTACATAAAATACTCAACTAAAACTTGTACCCACCAACAATTTCAAATTCGAAAGACTAAGAAGAAAACGCTTGAACAGGTCAATTTTGTTATCAAAGAGGACCAAATTATACCAAACTTTCAACTCTTGGATCTCACCCCTTTAGCCAGGGGAGCCACCCCCTTAAAAAATTTAAATGGCATGGGGGGTCGTGTAATACATCATTTTAAAGCTTATTCAATTCTCTATCCAGACCTACTTTTATCGATTTGTTTCTACAAAAAAAAGCATGAATTTGTTATTTTCCAAATCAAGAGTATTTTATGTAGATTTGGAAAATAACAAATTGTTATGCTCTTTTTTGTAGAAACGAATCGATAAAAGTAGGTTTGGATAGAGAATTGAATAAGCTTTAAAATGATGTATCACACGACCCCCCATGCCATTTAAACTTCTTAAGGGGGTGGCTCCCCTGGCTAAAGGAGTGAAATCTAACACTTGAAAGTTTAGTACAATTTGGACCCACTTGATAAAAAAATTTACCTGTTCAAGTGTTTTCTTCTAATTGTTTCGAAATTGAAATGGTTGGAGGGTATAAATTTTAGTTGACTATTTTATGTAGATTTGGAAAATATCGATTTCAGGTTTTTTTTTTTGTAAAAGGGAATCGATAAATGTAGGTCTAGATAGAGAATTGAATAAGCTTTAAAATGATGTATCACACGACCCCCCATGCTATTTAAATTTTTTAAGGGTGTGGCTCCCCTGGCTAAAGGGGTGAGATCTAAGACATGAAAGTTTGGTACAATTTCGTCCCCCTTGATAACAAAATTGACCTGTTCGAGCGTTTTCTTCCGAGTCTCTCGAAATTGGAATTGTTGGGGGGGGTACAAATTTTAGTTGGGACACCCTGTATAATTCAGGTGCATCAGTACCATGGACCTAGAAACAGGTTATTATTAGCAGGTGAAGCTACGTCCCAAGGATCGAGGCAAGACTGCGTTTATTTTTTTGGCAAAGAGACTCCCCTGTTGTTACGAGTGGGCGAAGTGTTAAATAGAAGCCAAAATGTTGGAACCAAATTCGTTTGTTGGGCACATCAATATCCTAGTAGTTTGGAAACATAGCTGCAAGAGCGGGAACACACTCCACACGTAAGAACTCTAAATAGCGTCCCGCTGTTTACGTTTCTGCGAGAAAATATTCCTGCCCACGCATTTATTTTGCTGCTATGCTGAGTATGCGATTCTTGTGCCGAATTGGAGATTTACTGTTTCGTTCAAAATAAAGGTAGCTTCATCGAAAAAGAGAAAATTGGGCGTTCCATCACAAAGTAAAATCAACTGTGCTGTGCAAAACTCCAAGTGCTGGTCGGAATCGTCTTCATTTAACTCTTGCGGTAAGTGCAAATGTCAAAACTTCCACTAATTAACTCGATGACTACGGGTTTAGGGCAAAAATTTATTTAGAAAATTTGCTGACAATGATGTGTTCTATTACCGATTAAAATTTTAATACCTATTTCTGTTACACCCTGTATACATAATACATATTGTATTTTTCAACCTAAATTATGTTTTTTCTTCTTACTTACTAATGATCATTACAACTCGATATACAGAGATGTTCCAGAAATAAGTAAATTAACTTTAACAGCAAATAGATCGAGTAAATAGCAACAACATTTCTAAATATGTACTTTTTATATCTAAAGCCTCTAATTTTCGAGTTAAAATTGTGTAAGAATTTCGTATGAATTTAGTTACCCGCTACTGGAGTGTTTTTCTATAAATCCACACCGATAAGCCAAGCATACAAAAAATTCATTTACTTTCACTTTGTTTTTGTTTCTTTGTGGGATATTGAAAATGAACTGCAGAGACTCTTATGTAATAAAATATGATACCAAAATAAAAATTAAACATTACAAGTACATTCTACAATTTTTTGCATTATGCGTTAATTGTTGTGCGGAGTGTATATTATGTATTATTTAATAAATAATTATTGTACTAAACTACGACCAACGGCATTTCGTGCATGTCCAACTTTGACTAATTTAGTTTTAGATCTCTCTGTAAATACATGCCGTGCAGGCGTCCAATTTGTTCGGTGCGAATGATTATTACATTCATAAGTCAAATATGACGATGAGCAAGAATACAGAAATAACTTGACAAAACCGCCTGCAAATATTAAGTGTACGTCAAATTTTAGATGTTTTTGTGCAAAATAGATAGATCGTTGTTCCTATGGAACAATAATTGCACAAATTTTAGATCACTTGTTGTTGCAATAGTTACCAATGAGAGGGCGTACAACACAGTCGCATAGACCGTCGGCACCGTTGCAGCATCTTCAAGGCTCCAAGAGTCCGGAACCGTCCACAGAAGATCTGGATCAGCAGCAATATATGTGGAAAAGCTGAGGTTCGATACCATTCCTGCAACTCGACGTCCACTGTGCATTTTATTTTATTTATCTGCACATATATTTTATTCATACTAACCTTACATCTCTACCGGAGAATTCAAAACCAAGAAGACATTCTTGCATTATTCGATCTTTGAACAACATTTCTGGATTTACACGACCGGATGCCGCCATGATGTCTTTAAAATTGATTGAAGAGTAATAAGTCTACAAAGAAGAAAATGGTCATTATTGCTGAACGGTAAAAATACCTACTGAAATAAGAATTTTGTCCTTATCTAACTTGCTATCGTGAGTCAAAAAACCTTCTAGCCATTTGATACTTGAAATATCACCTCTGCTTGTCACGTTAGCATAACAATGCTCGCGTTCGACATCGGGAGCTTTTTCAACAGGCAGATGTCGGTAAGTTCCCCATTTCTGATTTTGGAAGACGTTAATAGCCAGGTTTTTCTTGACTTGGTCACGGTAGAAATTGCTGTTTATTTCGAACTCTTCAGTTTGGTCCATCATGAAGAAACACTTTATCTTGCTGCCGTTGGGTTCCCGTCTTATACAATTTACCAAGCCTAAAATGCCTTCAGGCTCGTCGTTCTTGCAGTAGAGAATGGTGTTTGCATTCATGTTTAAAGATTTTTTCAGCACGGGTAGCCACTCGAATCCGCTCGAGGAAATCTCAATGCACTTGATGCTAGGAAGAAAGTCACTCTTTTTGAACAAAACCAGCTTCTCCTTAGGCGTGATATACTCAGTTACAATTTCCACCTGGTCTATAAGCTTTGGCACGAAACCAAGCTCCTCGCGACTTAACACGTATCCGTCCTTACCGAGAAAAGACAGAAACTGATTTACATTATCACCGCGTTGCAAAACTTTTGTGCCGACAATTAGCGATAGATTGCTTTGGTTTGTCAAAGTGACCTGTTGCACTTTGACGCCTGGACTCTCTTCGGCTACAATTTTGGAAGAAATTGTCAAATCCGTCGTGACTAATGGAACGTCATCCAAGACTTTACAAACCAAATGCATCAAGCATTCGTAATTGGCGTCGTCAGTTTGGTCATCGAGAATTTCCACGGCTTTGAAAAGGTTCTCTAAAGAGTTCTCGAGAATGATTTGAATGTTCACTCTTACGGCTTCAAGAAGTCGTAACGTCGAGCAATTAGGAACAAATTCGTATTTTTCTAACACTGGTTCTAAAGGAGGTTTTTTTGTTGCGATCGATCTGACCTGAAGCCCACAAATTTCTATTCCCCCAGATCTGTAAAAAAATGTCGACTGAAGGAAACTTTAAATTTCTCCATTTCCACATAATTCCGATAAAAGCGAAAAACATGGTTAACGTAGGGCTGAGCCCGATATTTAATTTAAAACGATCAAAAAGTACTCACTTAATAACATCACATTTATCATAGAAAAAAACAGGAATTAAAGGTTCTGTTCCGTCGATTTTTTTAACGCTTTCGAGATGTTTTCTGGGATCGATGGACAATTTCCTTATCGCAATAGGTACAACCAACAGCCTGCTATCAACATTAAGAATCTTAATATGTAACATTTTGTCCATAAAAGCGCCCCATTGGTTCTCCCACCTTATCAACCCAGAAGTCGATTCGACATTGGTCTTCATCAAACCTTTAAATATACCACTACCGACAATTTAGTCAGTTTAGTTTCCTCGTCGAACTTACTTGTAATTGTAACCCCGCAGATACAGTTCCCTGTAGACCTCATCAACGTCTATGATTTGCTTAGAATCATCCTCGTGCAGTTCTATGGGTGATAAATGACTAAGATTTTCGTTCATGTTTTTTTCCATCTTCATACGTCCAGTAACTACTAAAGAGTTCTTTTCGAGAACTTCAAAATCTCCACTACCTCTCTGAATAGTCACCAAAAGAGTCACATAACCGGTTTTGGGAACTGCGACTGCTCTTATAAATCTGCAGTTAGTGAAGACCACGGAGACATCGCTAAACGAAAAATGCTGAATTTCGGTGTAGCTTTGCCAAACGAGATTGAGGTATTCGGTCGCCGGAAAGAGGATCCGACCTGAAATTTACTGATAATTAAGAATGTACATTGTATTTTTACGTGATGGTAAATACCATGTATATCGTGTCCTGATAAGTGTTTGTTCTCTTCCAACATTAGGGAAATTTCGTATTCAATTTGCAGGACCTCAGATCCTGTATTTTCCTTGAAACTGTAAGTGTACCAACTTTTGTGGTGGTTCCATTGAATGGATGGAGATATCATGGGCGTGGCTCTGCTCACGGGATACTGTATTTCAGGATACAGTTTCTGCAGTTGAGGATTGTAACCATCCTCAAACAATCTACAACGACCTATTAGTTTCAAGTTGCAAAAGGAAATATTGCTACGTACCTCCCTATCACTTCTAGAAGCTTCACTTTGTTGTCTTCAACCAAGTGAACGTCCCGGTTGTTGAGATGCGAATCCGAGATGTTCAAAATAATGGTGCTTTTAGGAAGCTTGAGTATGTCGAATTTGGTCAAACTATCCCCGAACAGGTTCCGCTCAAAGTGCTTCTCGTTCAACACGTTTTGTATTTGCGAAAATGAATCTAAATTCGACTCTGAGATTTTTACAGCTGTGGCTACTGTCTCTTCCAGGCTAACAACGCCGTAGTGATAAGCAGCGATTAATTTGGAATAGGAATCTGTGTATACTGCCGTGGGTGTAACATTCAAACATTTGAAGATTTCAATTACTGCTATTTGGACACATACGGACCCTAAGATGTCGTATTGGTGCTCGGCGGGGTTGTTCAAAATTTCCTCAAATGATTTCACGTTTTTCCGTGTCAAGGTTTTGTCGATTCTATGAAGTAAAAATAATTTTCATACAAAATATCTACAAGTTTTAAAATCATAATAATTAATAATAATAATAATATTAGATTGTTCTTAAATGAAAAAAATATTGTGTGCTTTTAGGTATTGTAGAAGAAACATACCATAGAAGGAAGGAAATAGGTATGTACGTACTTGAAACACTTACCTGGCGATCGTGTTCTTAAAAACAGGAAACTCCGATAAATAGACCCCCAAACTTCTAAACTTGCCCTCAAAAGGACCAAAAAATAAATAGAGTGGTGCTAATTCGTGCGACTTGGGTTTCCACGACGTCCTTACGACCCCTCCTTTGGACACTATTGTGTAACCTCGATACTGATGATTTTCAATGCTAATTTTAAAAACGTTGTGGAGTAATCCAACATATTCAGCATCCGAACCACTATTGTTGACATCCTCCAACAACTTTTTAATAGCTTCTTCACTACGTCCACTGACGCATATCAATCTTGGAATGTCATCTGCCGGTATACCTCCATTCACCTTTACACGTTGATGTCTTCTGATAATGACATGACCGTTATTGCCTCCAAATCCAAAATTATTAATTCCAATGAGAGCGTCTTCCTTTTCTAATTTTGTTAATTCCGTCACCACTCTCATTCTCCCTTGCTCCAAGCCCTCCATACCTTTCTTGATTTGTTTAAGATGAATGTTTGGGCTAATAAGACCTGAATCGAGGGCCAGCAAACCTTTGATGAGAGAGCAAATACCTGATGCAATTTCAGTGTGACCAATACTCGACTTGACGGAACCGATGAGGAGTTGTGTGTTGCGCTTGGTTGCGATGGCGCAATCGATAGCGTGAACTTCTTGGGGATCCCCTACTTGAGTCGCCGTTCCATGAGTTTCCAAGTAACTTAGTTCAGATGGTAGAATGTCACTTTCTTCGTAGATCTCCTCCATTAATTGTTGCTGAATTTTTGCCGACGGATATGTGATTCCCTGTTCGGTGAATCCATCGCAGTTTATTTTACAATTAACTATTTTGGCGTAAATTCGTTTTGAATCTCTAGCCCTTTGAAGAAATACACAAGCTACAGTTTCACCTCTAACATATCCTGAAGCATCTTGATCGAACACCCGGCAAGTACCGTCCGTACTAAGAACACCTAATCTGAAAATAATGGAAAGACCATATTATTATAGCTAATGTATGCGTGGGAAGATAAACAATATCGATCAATAATTTCATAAATATGTCGATCGTCATTTGTTGTCACTTTATGGACATGGAACAGATTTTCTGGAATGATGGTCAAGAAGGTGCACGAAGGCCAGCGATGGAACCAAAACTTGACCCATTATATCACAGAAAAGAGCGGCTTTAATTGAATTTGTACAACACGTTATTTGGAACTTAAATCAGCATAGGCAAGTCTTCGATGACCATCAGAGAGTATGGAAGAGAGCGCTGAAGAACGGTATGCCAAGATTGTCTTTTAATGGTGGAGCAGTAATGGTATGGGGAAGCATATTATGTGTTGAAGCTCGTACCGCTCGCCCTTGATTTGGTGAAGAGGGACGGCGGATAAGCGGCCACGGGTATATTACATAAATTCTTCGAAACTACGTATGTACACCTCTTAGGTGACCAAAATATGTCGCCGGTTTGTCGACTCGGTTGGGTTTTATTATGCCTTATGAATGCAAATAGACGGTTTTTCCGACCATCGGCAACCCCGACCAATTTGACCATCAATGGGGAATTCCGACCCCTGCCCTGCGACCACCGGACGCTCATTGTTTTATATTGTATAAAGGATGTAATTTTAGTGTTAGGAAATAGTTTTGCACGAGTCTTGTAAGGACTCACAAGTCCGACGTTGTTTGTAATTAATCAACAAAATAAACGTAGTTAAAAACAGACTACAAGTTGATCCGTACAACATCAGAATTCACCAGCATTCAACCCAACAGTTGTTAACAACACCCTTTTGTCGCTTTTATTGATGAAAATTTTTATTTCATGCAGCTTAACGCGCGACCGCACGTTGCAGGGATTGTAGAAGAGTGGAAACAATTAGATCAAGCTACTATTTATTAGATACTTGGTGGAAAGATTGGCACAACGTTTGCAGATTAGAGCTTGTGGAAGCAATACCCACTACTCATTAATTGAACTTTGTTTTTTCTTTATTTAAAATACCAGCAACTTTGTTATTTTTCTGTTGTTAAAAAGTTTTTGTTTCGATTCGTTTTAATCGGCTAACCTTTTTATGCATCATCTGCCATTTAAAAAAATTCATGACGGTGTCATAGTTCACACAAACAGTACATAACTGAATTATGAATTTTGTACGGAACTTCATGATCACTATAATAGATTGTTATTGCAACATGAACCAATGAAACCAAAGAACAAAAAATATCAAGATCGTTATTTTTAATGCTAAGAAGCGGAAGATCAATACAATCCTATTTATACAGATACCTGATAAAATTGTACAAATCCAATAAATAAATTTGAGTTTGGAGCGACTACTAAACACCCACGTTTGAAAAGAATGTGTACTGTTGAAAATACAAACAGTATTTTGCGAGTTTAAGTAATGTGAAAATTATTAAGTATAGAGTGATATTTTTACACTTGCCGAAAAAACTGGAGAGTACTTCCAGGATGCATTATCAGGTTGGTACCACCCACCAAGGCACTGTCCAACTGACCGGATCGTATGTAGTTGAAAGCAATATCCAAGGTATTCAAAGAACTGCTGCAGGCCGTATCAACTACGTAAGCCGGTCCTTTGAGTTTCAAATAGTAACTAACTCTTTGGGCAATCAAACTCATAAGATACCTAAAAATAATCCGAATAAAAGTGTAAAATACCTTCACACTAATTTACAAATATAAAAACATATCGTCTTACCCAGTAACTCCAAACTTGCTCGGTTTTTCTATGTCACTGAGACTATTATAGTCAGTTCCCAACCAAGAAGTAGAAACAAAAACTCCAGTTTTGGTTCCAGCCAACTCTGCCGGATTGATTCCAGCATCCATAATCGTTTCAACAGCCGTTTCCATGAAGACTCGCATTGTGGGGTCCATGTTGTCAGCTTGGAGATGATGTACTCCAAAGAAGCCAGCATCAAACTTGTCGATATCTAGAATTCTGGCGCTCCTTTTAGGAACTTCCGAGTATTCAACGGTCCACCTATTGCCATGAGTGACCATATCTCTCTTATTGTGAAGGTTGTCCCGAAATTCGTGGAGTGTTTTAGACTGAGGAAGGTGACCTGACATTCCCGATATAACCACTTCTTCTTCTGGTGAACAAGACGACAACCAACGTCCATAATGGAGTCTGGTGTCATTCGTGCGGTTTTTAGAACTCATGGATTCTAAGAAACGTTCCGCGAGTGTATAAAGCCTACAAAATTTCTGTTTACTTTATCAAGTTGAAAGCTTTACTCTACCTTTGCAAGTTGGATACAACACACACACACTTGACACACAAAGTGGCACTTGTCTTCAAGGTCCATTTATTTTATAGAATATACGCACTCATGAATATATGAATAAGAACAAAAGACGATTTAACCTTAAGATCAACAACACAGACTTACGTTGTTTTTTCCCCATTATGCAATATGTTGTAAAGACAAATTTATATTTTTGAACTTGGTAAAGTTTCTAAATATTTGCGTTATTAAAAGATAGGTCCTATCAAGTCGTAATAAAAATGTTGCTTTCATCATAACATTCCAACTATAAAATAATATACTTACTATAAAGGGAAAAGTTGAATGTTTTTATGATAATACACTTATGATACACTACTTTCATTAATGAAGCAGACTTGTTCACACTACTTCAATAAACAGTTCATTTAACGAAATTATTATCTGAACTAACAAAACGTCAACTTGTTTTTTTTTTTTTTTTTTTGTACACAATGGAGAATTTCCCTAATTCGTAATAATTATTAATTTGAAATAAATATTATTAACTTAGCCAAAACCTTACATAAACCTTATATTTTACAGTGTTTATACAATTTAATTGGCCTAAAAAGATGGTTTCAACGGCTATAAGAAGGATTTCAATCAGAATTTTATTTGGAACAAAAGGTAGAATTACAAACAAGTAAATTTCCAGAATAAAATTATGTACATACAATTTTCATAAATTGGAAGTGTTGTATGCACAAGTAGAAACAGAGGTTAGTTGGTCCGCTTTTCAGTAATGGTAATGTCTCTTCTACCTTTTATTCTCAGAAACACATTCATGTCACATAATACAGAAGGGAAACAAACCTTTATTAGTCGTTTAGACTTTTATAAAAAAAACATTTTCTTGTGGTTCATAGTTATATCACAGTGGTATGCTGTAAAGGTAGAGGATATTATCATAGGCCATGTGAACGTACCTATTCGACGATTCCAAGGTGTTCTTGATATTCTAAGACCTATATGTTTATTATGGGTATTTGGTCAATGTAAGACTCTTCTCAGTCTTGAGTGTGTTCGTGTCACTCTGAACCAACTAAGGCAAGCTTGCATGTTTTCTTCAACTCAACTTCTAGACATACGTTTTAGTGTCGAATGTACCAAAAACAATCAGTTTGTAATTTCATTAAAATACAGTGGGTACTCCAACCATGAGACTTTTCTTAAATTATTATTAAAATTTGTGAGGGGCAAATCATCACAACCGACACTTCAGATAAAACAAACAATTAGATTACCTCCCGGTTCATATATGTAAACAGTAGCCCTGGTTTCACCCTCCGACTCATCCCCTCCTACCTGGCACCAGATTGGCAACAATTCGCAACTCGCCGACTCTCGGGAATGATCGGTTTAGTTTTAGAGTAGTACTGACTTGAGCATGTTAAGGTAGAGCTCGGTGCGGTGGTTGGGAGGAAAAATTGTCAAATTAAAACATTGTTTTGTGAATCGCTCACGCTCACATCAGAAGTGGGATTCAAACATTTTTTTTTTGTGTTTGTGCTAAATGCCCTCGTGTTTGTGCGGTTCACTATGGCCGACCAACCCAGTAACTTAGACAGTGGTGTCGAAAGACTAGAGACCCTAGATGATCCTGGGACGTCTGTTTCTCAGCCAGTGGACTGGCAAAATAAGTTAGTGGCCCTTATGGCTGCACAACAGCAACAACTGGCAGAATTAACGGCCAGATCCAATATGGCGGCCATTTTACAGCCAACGCCCAATCTTGCTGATGGAGATGCAGCAAGCACGCAGGCTCCGAAATCGACAAACGCGCAGGCTTCATCGATAGCGTCATTATCTTTCCGCCTACCAGGTTTTGATCCAGATCGCAGCACCTACTCCATAACCGAATGGTTAGATGACGCTACTCGTTTGAAGGCCGATTTAAACGTCAGCGACTCCGTCATGATTGCTAAGGCAGGAGAAGCCTTAGAAAATCGAGCATTCCGTTACTACTGTGAATGGAGGCCATTCCAGCGCGATTGGAAAAACTTTTGCGAAGACATCACCGTGGCCTTCCCCGATCGCGAGACTCCTGGTGCCCGCGCCTTTGCTGCTGCAACATTGTGCAGTCGCGATTGCGAATCTCTAAGCGACTACGGAATTCGCAAGTTGCGCAGCATCAAACGTTTTCATGACGGGTTACCTTGGAGTACGGTTCTCAGTATGGTTGACTATGGTCTTGACCATAACGAAGCTCGCGCCGCCATCCATATTCAACAGCCCAGTTCAGAAAGGGAAGTGTTAAAGCTGCTGAGCGCTGCTGATGCACGGAGACTCGAAAAGCGGCCTCCTCGAGTGTCGACGCATCCTAACAACGATAAGCTACACAGCTCCCAGAGACGCCGATCTCCAGATCGTCACCGTCACCGATCTCCCTATCGTCGCCGTTCGCCACAAGATCGTGAACCTTCAAATTCATCTCGCCGTAGACGCTCCCGTAGCCGTGATCGTCCTACCCAAAACCAAGCCACTATCAAAGGAAAGTGTTTTAATTGTGGAGTTTCCGGTCACCGCCGTGACGACTGTCCATCATTGAAACAGTCTCACTCCACTAGTTTTTCCAAAGACTCCCGCCCATCAAAACCCACTTGTTTATTTTGTCACCGGGTTGGGCATACGGAAGACGTTTGTCGAAAAAAATTAGCATCACAGACTGACCCCAAGAAAATTATGCTGGTGAAACGCAAGCGGAACCTTATGATGTCACCCATTGCCACTCTCCTGTGCAACGGAAAGGTTGAGGAATTTCCGTTTCTCATTGACAGTGGTGCAGAAGTATCACTCATCAGCAAGAAAGCCGCCACCAAGTTAGGAGTGATAATTAAACTTGATATGCGTGTTTTTACTGGAGTTGGATCGACAACCGTTCGGAGTTTGGGAACGTGCGACTTGATTGCCAGCCACCACTCCAACCATAACCTTGGAGATTTGTTTTGCAATCGTATCCGACCATGTTATGCCCCACAACTTGGACGTTATTATCG
Source organism: Diaperis boleti (assembly GCA_963583935.1). Lineage (NCBI taxonomy): Eukaryota > Metazoa > Arthropoda > Insecta > Coleoptera > Tenebrionidae > Diaperis > Diaperis boleti. The sequence goes on along the minus strand of OY757244.1, from coordinate 82,008,581 downwards.
GATGGGACGTCATCGGGCGTGATACTTTAAGAGTCGACAAAACTGAATCCGGCCTCGAACTTCATCACTGTGTGTCAGCGCAAATCTTGACCATCCACAACATCAAATCTAGAAACCCTATTTCCGTAAATAATGTGTCAGGACTGACCGAGGAGCAGAAATCACGTCTACAACTGATGCTGACTCAGAGCCGCAATAATACTTCGGATCATATTACGACCGGCCAGCTGCGTATACAATTAAAGGACGACATTCCGGTGGTGTATCGCCCAAGACGTCTTGCATATTCTGAAAGAGTTCATGTCCAGCAGATTGTCAATGGACTATTAGCAGAAGGAATTATCAGTGAAAGCGAATCTGCGTACGCCAGTCCTATCGTCTTGGTGAAGAAGGCTAATAACGACCTACGCATGTGTGTGGACTTCAGGGATATAAACCGCAAGGCGATTAGAGAGCATTATCCACTTCCGCATATTCTCGATCAGATTGATGCTTTGTGCAAAGCTCGTTATTTTACTACATTGGATATGAAGGCTGGATTTCATCAGATGGAAATCGAGGCAGGTTCACGTCATTTCACTGGATTCGTTACCCCTGATGGACATTTTCATTATAATCGTGTACCTTTTGGCTTTGTAAATGCTCCATCTGCTTACCAAAGGGCAATAGATAAAGCTCTTGGTGTTTTGAAAGGCACTAAAGCTTTTGTTTATATGGACGATGTGCTTGTTCCCTCCCGTACTATTGAAGAAGGATTCGAGAATCTCCAGGAAGTTCTGGATGCCTTATCTTGTGCAGGATTTTCTTTGAACTATGAAAAGTGTGTTTTCTTCGCCACTCAAACTGAATATCTCGGTATGGTGCTTAGTGAAGGTTCTGTGCAACCTAGTTCCCGAAAAGTTCGTGCTCTAACTGACTCACTTCCACCTACAGACCTTAAAGGCGTGCGACAGTTTATGGGACTAGCTGGATATTTTCGTAGATTTATTGCGGGGTTTTCAATCCTCACTGCCCCGATTACTCAACTTTTACGTAAGAACGAACCTTTTCTGTGGACATCTGAGTGTGAGAAAATACGTCAAGACATCATAGCCAAACTTATAAACAAACCAGTGTTACGCATTTTTAATCCATCCTTGCAGTGTGAATTACACACCGACGCCAGTTCAGTGGGAATTGGAGCCGCTTTATTTCAGCGGGAAAACAACGTTTTAAGACCCGTTGCCTATTATAGTCGCCGAACCACACAATGTGAAAGAAACTACCATTCGTATGACTTAGAGACATTAGCGATAGTAGATTCTGTTGAACATTTCCGTGTTTACTTGTATGGACGTCATTTTACGATCTTCACCGACTGCAACTCTGTTCGAGCATCGGCCCTGAAAAAACATTTACACCCACGCGTTGCTCGTTGGTGGGTTCGGTTACAAGATTATGACTTTGACATTCAATATCGGCCTGGTTGTAAGATGGGACACGTGGACTACTTAAGCCGACAACCTGTTAATGACGTTTGTGTTGTACGTCGCTCCACTGGAGGAAATTCCGTGCAAACGTTACCATCTTTACTCGAACATCAAAAAAGTGACCCCCAATGTGGACTTATCTTTGCACAACCTGATGATTATCCTGATCTGGCAATTACTAATGGGATTATTGTGTCACGGAACCCAGCCGGGAGATGTTTTGTTCCTGTATCGGCCCGCTTGCAAGCGATGCGCTTGTACCACGATGAATCCGCTCACATTGGCTTCGAAAAATGCATTGATAAAATGCGTGAAGATCTGTATTGGCCTCGCATGGGTCCTTGTGTGAAAAAGTACATCCGCAACTGCCGTTCCTGTGTTTTGGGAAAATCTCACACCGGCCGTCGTAGTGGCTTGTGGCAACGTGGACATAAACCAGATGACATCCTTGACACCTGGCATGTCGACCATGCTGGTCCGTTAGTAAGATCTGCCAATTGCACTCAGATTTTAGTGGTGGTCGATGCATTTTCAAAATATTGCAGCTTGTGTCCAATCCCAAAGAAGACTTCCGAGGATTCTATCCGTGCTCTACAATCAGTTTTTAGCCATTTGGGTAGGCCGAAGCGCATTATTGCTGATCGAGGCACTGCATTTACTTCAGCGATGTTCAAATCTTTTTTGACAGAGCAAAATGTGGCACTCCATCACATAGCTACCGGCATGCCTCGAGGAAACGGTCAAGTCGAGCGCATTATGCGTACCGTCTTCAACCTCCTACGGGCCACCCTCACCGCTGATCGAGAGCACACCTGGACCACAGTTCTTCCTCAAATTCAACATGTACTCAATACGACTATTCACGGAACAACTGGCTTTTCACCAAATAGCCTCCACCTGGGTACTAATCCTCGGTTGGCAGCGACAGAAAAGTTCTTAACCGGGGTACCTCGTGTCGCTGCTGACATCGATCCTGAAGAGGCTGTAAAGGAAGCTCGTGTTCGCTTGCAACAAGTTGACAGTCTTCAGTCTGCGACTTTTGACGTAAAACGTTATGCCGCCACGCCGTACTCACTCGGGGATCAAGTTGTTGTAGCAGATTCTCAGCTAGCCGGTGGAGGTAAATTGAAGAACAAGTTTTCAGGACCGTACACCGTACATACTGTTTTACCGAACGAAAGGTACGTTCTTCAAGGTCGCGGTCGACGCACTACTGTCGCCGCCCACGAGCAACTCCGACGTTGGCCTAGCTCTAATGCCACAAACTCATAATTCAGGTGAGTGGTACTCCACTTTCTGTTCTTGCTGCCTCGCTTCATTCTCTCATTCTTCTTCTGCTACCTGTGGCAATCCCACGAGCCGATGCAAACCAGTGGCGTCCCCATTGAGATGATTTTCAACACTGTGAATCGTGGCGATCCCACGAAAATGAACTTCTAAAAATGAGCTGATGTTGATTAACGAAGGTGGCGTTCCCACCGTGGCAATCCCACATTATCACTTCGGTGGCGCTCCCACCGTGCCAGCTTACCAGATTAATTCGAGCTGTTTGGTTTTGTCTCTGTATTTAAAAGACCTAGTGGCGATCCCACTCCAGCACTCATTTCGAATTTCGACACCTAGTGGCAACCCCACCTTGCTTTCGTCTTATCTTCACACCGTGGCAGTCCCACTGTACTTTTTATTTTTCACCGATAACTTTACTCCACTTGTTTGACCTAGAAACGTGATGATTGGGATCGCATGCTTGTTATGAACACTGACCTATCCCTACTACGTGACTTTTATGGGAATCACCACTCCGCCTGATTTCTGAACTACGAACATCTGGGTCAAACCAAATACTTGTTTACTTTATCTTGTTTTAGCGATTTCACTGTTGTTGGGTCGTGGACGACCAACCCCAGGATGGCCGTGTAAACAGTAGCCCTGGTTTCACCCTCCGACTCATCCCCTCCTACCTGGCACCAGATTGGCAACAATTCGCAACTCGCCGACTCTCGGGAATGATCGGTTTAGTTTTAGAGTAGTACTGACTTGAGCATGTTAAGGTAGAGCTCGGTGCGGTGGTTGGGAGGAAAAATTGTCAAATTAAAACATTGTTTTGTGAATCGGTGTTTTACTCGGGGTGTTACCACCCCAACGCTCACATATATTTACTCTCTAACGCGTCTTTTGAGGGTTATGTAATTTGTACAGATTGACTTATGTGCACAAAAATTACATTTTACCATTACATAATATATTATTACATATTAGCTTTATGTGTTAATTTTTGTGCAAAGTCGCTTTGTGCTTGTACTTTGTTTGAATAATTATGTTATTATTTTATAACATATATTTTATACAACCTACTTGTAAAAAGTACTGACGGTCCAGTAAAGAAAACAACAAACATTCCCTTTTTCTACCTTCTGTAACTATATATATGTACCCAAAACATTTCCTATACTTAGGTTTGTGGTGTCAAAGACCAAAAACTCTCGATTAGCAAAAAAACGACCACAACGTGTGGTGGTGGCTTCTCAGTTCATAAGTTGCAACGCGAAATGTGTTTCGTGGCACTTGCAAAATCAACCACAACGCGTTATGGAAATCGCACTTTTCTTAATGCTTTCCCATGATGCTAATTTACCTATTAAACTCAGGTTTTTATTATTATCTCCATTAATATGTATACGGAGGGTGTTTCAGTAAACTTTGTAAGTGATAATACACCTGTGATTTTTGTTTCATTTTATCCGCAGATTATTATTTATTACCTATTCATAATTCACTCATTACTTATTCTATTGGCTCAACTCGTTTACATAGTCCTCAGATTTATATGTATATACAGAGTGATTCACGAAGTATAGTAGATATTTAAACCTCAAATTATATGGCCCCTAAACTAGTTTTCACGGTATTAAAAAACGTTTAATGGAAAATTCAAAAATTAATGGCAACCATCGATACACTCAAAATATTTTGATAGTCGCTGGATTTATTTTGGGCAAAAAACTTACTACTTACAATACAAACTATTGTAAACATGTCGGTCTTTACTGATGAACCCTTTCCGACCGACAAGAACGACTTTTGCATTCAATTGAAAAACATAAAGACTCAACTAGACCAACGTACCGTTTATAAAAATTGTTCGAAATGACGACGTCGCCCCACACAAAACAAAAAAAAAACTTATTTTGATCCACCTTTTGTGTAAATTTCGTGCATTTGTTGTCTGATGTTCCGAACGCCTGCTAATAAATTACACACTCAGAGAGTTCCCACGGGTTTCACGTAATAAGATAATAGACATAATCGTATCGGTCACTATTTGAAAATAAAGGCATTTTAATAAAACATTTAGTGTGCACCGTCAACAGTCAAAGTAATACTGAAAGTAATTAATTGGCAGCCGTTCACCGCACCCGTTCCAGCAAAAAAGTCATGTCTTGTTTAGGGCAAGAGATAAGAGTTTTAGGTTTTCGCGTAAATTTTGTTTTTTTTAGTTAGAATTTTTTATATATTTTCTAGGTCTCCTCATATTAGGGACTAACAGCCCGATTTCAAGTTGACTTGCGACTGGTCGCAAGTGCCGGTTGCTATGGAAACGTCGTAACCGGATACCAGTCAGTAAGGATCAATTTCAATTGAAATGAAACCTGAAATTGAGTCTTACTGGCTAATAATCCACTGCACCTAATCGCAAATTACGACACAGAACATGAAATCGGGCTGTCACAGGTTTAAATAACTACTATACTTCGTGAATACCCTGTAAACCCTGTATAATTACGATATTGACGTTAATTCATTCATATGTGAATAGGTAAAACTTTATATTGGCCACGGTATTATGTGAACAGTGGTGGTTCGCATAATATGTGAACTTGGGCAAAAACGTACTTTCCCACCACTTGAAGTTTTCAGTTTCTTGTAGACATGCGTTGTTTTGACAACATTTTTTTGTTCTTATTTTCCACCGGAACAAGCAAATCTAATGGGTAACAGAGCACAAAGTTTGACAATAAACAAATCTATACAGGGTGTTATGGAAGTCCTAGCAGAAAATTTAACCACAGGTAGAACTCGTCAAAATAAACATTTTTTCTATTTTGTACCACTTTGCTGAAATCCGCAATTTTTTTTAACATTTTTCTACCCCTTATTTCACACTCCGCCTATTCCGACTTGAACTTGAACGCGACTTGAACGTTTTTGCCGAACGAGGTAAACACCTTCTAAGTTTTTTGCAACAAAAAATTTGCCGTTAATAGTATTTTAGTCATCAGTTGAGTGTCGCGCCGCTGTGTTGTTATGATTGTGTACTCCATTCTTGCGCTCCCTGATTATTTTATTATGATTTTGGACGTCCCGGATGTAATCGTGTTTTGGAAATTGAACCTGATATTTTTATCAACATATATCTTCTGAAAATTGATAAAAAATCAACTGACTCGTCTCTGCTGTTGGTAGCAGTGAAGGCACGACTCTTCTTTGTTTTTGTATCAGAAACTTGTACTATTAATAAGGAATCTTTGCCTTCAATATCTTTTCTGGTCATTTCGTCCCGTCCACATGCACCGAAAACTCCCATAATTATTAGGACTACTACATCTTATTAATACGTATTAAAATTAATATTCTTATTTACCTTCTTCATTAAAAATATTTCATCTGATGGCTCTTCAAAACGAAACTTCAATATTTCTTCTTTTGTAAAAGTTTTTGATTTTTTTGTTTTATATCCTACGGATGGTCGTTTTAAGAATTATTGACTGAAATCAATATCATTCTTTACAACTAATACAGATCTGAGCATCGAGTACAGTGACCAAAGGGTTTTTGCTTTCTCCCTAAAGTAAGCCGTCATCTGTGCCGTTTTCCATGTACCATGAGATCATTTAAATTATAAATTAGAGTAGGCTGCAAATTGACCGACAGAGTAAAATTTTAGGTTAATGTGAACATTGTAACGTTTATGTTTCTCATGTTAAATTGTTTTAATTGTAAGTAAGTGTAAGTTTATTGAGAATTACAGCAAAGGTTCAATGCAGCTCTTAACTCTCCGTTTAATATTTTCAAATGCATTTTCCAACATCACAAAGATTATAGCGTTGCATGCATTAAAAATTGCCTCTTGTAGTCCAAGATTGTGCGGTTTATTGAAGTGAAACTTCTTATCTCACGGTGTAAGATTTTTGTGGGAGGTAAGCGCGCCGCAACCGACACGAAACTGCAATACAGGGTGATTTTTTGAAAACGATCCTTAATTAGTGGAGTTTTAGATCTGCAGGTGCAAAAACTTCAAATGGAACAGGTAGTTTTCATTTCTACGATTAGTTTCTGAGGAAACCGCTTATTTTGCAGCACAGCCCACGTTCATGTTTTCCTGAACAACATTGTTGTTTAGCGCCTATTGTTAGTAAAATCAACGCTTGGGAATGTCAACTATCAAAGAGATGTTGAGATGTTTTGATGAAACTAACAATTAATCATATCGGCTGTAAACGCATTGTATACTGATTTTTTGACGGGTATTTTCGCAAAGTAGAGTCGGACTTTTGTTCCTTATAAATTGATTGTGACCTTGATCAGGTAGGTAGATTCAGACTGCAAATGACAGATGGGTTAAGTAATTTTTCTGTGGCGAAAATTGTACAATTTAGTAGATTGTGATTTTGAATAAATTCCACAAGTAATTTAAAAAGTGCTGTGACGAAAACACCGGCAGAACGGACGAAAGACGAACGAAACACACTCTTCCTTTTTTTTTAAATACGGTGTTTTTGAGATACAGGAAAATAAAATCATCTAGAATTGTCAGGTCCGGAGTTCGATGCGCAAATTGAATGATTAACATCACATTAACATCACGATATCTTGTCACACATTTATAAAAAAAAGAATATAAAAAAACCTTTAACACAACATTTTATAGAATATTCACCATTCTGTTGCCGTTTTTTTTTTTTTTTTTGAAGTCACTTTGACATTCAAATTTTAAATCCAATTATCAAAAGTTAATAGTGCCAACCTAATTTAAATTTCAAAGCGTACTCTAATTTATAATTTAAATGATTTCATCGTATCTTTTAACCTATTAACCTTTTAACTTATGTAGCGACTTTTCGGGCAGTAGATTCAACAACCTTTTTAGCAACTTGCGCATTTACGGGTGGTATACACTATACACGATAAATCACTGAACTCTCTCTGTGCTCATAGAAAAGTTTGTTTACCTGCTGTTATGGAATAAACAGACCAATAAATACATATTTGATTAATTGGATAGCGAGCGTTTCGTACACATTGTCGCGCGCGAGCGACAAAGTGACCTTCCTCGGAAAGTTGCGTTGTCAAATGCAAGCGTAAATGCCTAGTTTCTGTATCCATTGTAGAACAAAAGTATTTACTCCTACTATGTATTTTGTAGGCATAATAAAGTTTATTCCTACGACTTATTATGTAAAATACCAAAAATCGCGGTAATCTATGTATATCGTTGAACATGAATCAATTTTAGCCAAATAAAACAGTCTGTACTGCACCGATTTTTATAATTGTTTTTTTTTAATGAAAGACATTGACAAGTTCTATGTCAAGATTACTTTCCATTTTAAAAAATTTCACAGATTCATTAATTATTATTTGCAAATCATTTTAGGGGAAAAGCGGTCCATTACAGTCATTGATTTAAACGAGCGTGAATCGTTTTAAGTGACAAGTTGGACAAGTGTAGCTAAATATATCTTTAGCCCCTCCCCTGAGGTTGGGTGAGCCAGTTGTGCAGGAAACTTAAGACCTGTTTATTAAGACATTTATACCTTTGGGTGGATGTTTGAATTGATTTACCAATTCCACAATATTTTCGTTTAACTGACCTGCGACTTTCTTAACAAATCAATCGAGAAGCGGAAGATTTATTGTTTAATCAAATGTATGAAACGACTAATAATAATGAAAAACTTGCCATTATTGACTTCAAGAGGTTTTTCAACACAATAATACTGGTAGTAATGTCTTCTGTTTCGTACACTTGATGGTCTCCGTTTCTACATTAGCAAACGATTCAATCAGGGGCATCTTATACCGCACAATGAACAAGTGTTTACGCAAAACATTGTATATGAAGAAAATATTCCGTTTTTTATTATTTTTTATTATTCAGCCAAGGCAAATTAAAAATTGTAGTATGTAATATGGTAACCAGTCTTTATTCAACACTATTTACGTAAGTATTCATTTTTTTTTAATTTTTTCATTGATTTGATTACCAATTCAATACATACCACTCGAATTTCAAGTGACGGGCTATCACTAGTACATATTTGTTATCGATAATTATAAATTGCGCATAGCACCACTAGTGATTGTGAATGAAACTTAATGAATATTAGTGATAAATAAAAAAGAAAGAAGCTTAATTTTTTAATCATTGAAATTACGAATGTACCAGAGGAACTGCTCCACATCTTAGAATATTATGAGGTTGGCTGCGAAGGTTACTCACTTACGGAGTAGAAGAATTAGACTTAACTGTACACCGAACACTGTAACAATAAAATTATAGCAATTATTAAGTGGGTTTTTTAAATAATTAAACAAACCTGATTTTTACAGTTACATGTACTTTTTCTCTTCTTTTTTTACTTCTTAATTTTGAATTTATTTGGTGTATCACGTGAACAATTGGTCCTCGGTACCGAACCTGGGGGTAATTACCCAAGCGGGGGTAAAACAACTACACTGCGGGGGTAATAAGGATGGTACTTGATAGGGCAAAGAAGGGACCCTCCTAAATTTACACCTTTAATTATTACATTAACGATAGTCAGTTTGAAGGTTAAATTATTATTTAGAATTAAATTTTAATTACTTATAAAGTACTTTTAAGTACCTATGCATTAACATTGTAAGAAAATGATTAATAAAGACTATATGTATTGCAAAAATTATTTTCTGGGATAACATTGTAAAGAAGGGTAAATCAGTTTCCCTTGTAGGTCACGTGGGTAATGAGATTGGAAAGGTTAGGGACCCCTATGTGAATAGCCTTGGTTTTAATTGGTTCACATAATAGCGAGTCTACTGTACAATTAAAAATCAGAAGCAAAACGAAATACTTGTGCATGTGTCGTTGGGATTTTACAATGTAATGTATACGTCAGAAAAAGCCTTAACCGTTGTGACATGAAGCGACACGTGCATACAAAATTAGGTCTGTGCATCGTATCGAATTGACGCAAGGGGGCGATGTCGCCGGGGCCTCGCAAGGGGGCTGTGGTCACAGGAGGTAGTGCGACACCGGCCGATGTGCACTACCGGGGCTCTGGCGAGGGCTTTCGGACCAAAATGGACGTCCATCGCTGTAGTAGAGTAGGGCTTTCGTGGAGATGTCAAGGGGGCTGCAGGGCGATGGGGTCTCGAGTGAACGAATCTCCTTAAAAATAAAATACTGGGAGGAGCTTTAACTGTATATTTCCGTTGCCGGAATACCTCTCTGATCCCTGCTGACCTACGCATTCATTTATGCAACCTGTGTTAAGTGTGCACTTGGTGTTAAGGTAGTCACAAACGTCGTTCTATTTTGGCAGTTTTAACCGCACGGGTAATCGCACCTTTAGGGTAACTCATCCCATTTATCAATCACATAACTATATTTGTCACATATTTGTGTACCGCATTGCTTGGGGTAATTATCACAGACATCAATTTCTTTGTTCTCATTTAGTATACAACGTATTCCAGAAATAAGTACATTAATTTGGAGAGGTCGTAGAACTCATCGAGTACAACAACTTTTTCCTTTACCACTTTTTCGAAATCACATTTTGAAATTAGAATTTTACAACCCCAAAAATAACGATACGCTTATGGGTTTCTGACACAGTGATAATGACCGAAAATTCTGTTGTTTTTCTGGGAGGAAGTAAATATTCACACTTTATTATCTTATACTTTTTGTGAACTTTTTTGTCGTTGCGTCCCGGGTAAAAATGATAAGCGTACTATTACAACCTAAATAGTTGTAACGCCCTGACAAAATTGTGAAGTGTGGATGGTGACACAAAATTATCTATTACAGTTATGTCTTTCTACAATTAAACAATTTTAAAATAACGTTGTGAAGATTGAAATTAAATTGACTGGTAACAAGTTGGTTAAATAGAAACTATATGAACGATGAAATAGAAATATGACAAGTTAAATTATGACTAATGCATTACTATTAAGTGATAATTTTGTTAATAATGTAATTACGCAATGAAAATTGAGATATCCCTAAAATACCAACTACATTCGCCCGAACCGCTTCAGATCATCTTCCTCGTAGATAATTTTTAATTGTCTGTTTCAAAATTTCAAACTTCTGGTTGCTAAAAGTACATTTGGACCACCCGCGCCCTACAATGTCTAACACGTGGAGCTGCTAACAGCAAAGCAAAAAACTATCGTCTCTTGGGGTAGTTACCCAATTTCTTCCTTGTCTGCGGTCCTGCTGATAATGGAAGAATGCACCTCTAGAGTACGTGCCACATAACCCATACTACGACCATCTGCTTCTAATAACGTGATGGCCCGGTAGGAAAGGTGCAAGGCAGCTCATTAGTTAACATTCGTATTGATGATTTTTTCTGTTAATCTCAACATTAATAATAATCAAACAAGAACCCCAAAACAAATTATATTTTACATTTTTAAAACAGTAAAGTGTACCGCTATCTTCAAAAATCATAAAAGAACTATGATAACTTGGAGTATGCGCTTGTCTTATGGAAGTAAGATTTAAAAATGTAGGAACGATATTATATACCAGTAAAATTCATTGACGTAGGATGCTATTTCTTGAAATAAAAGAAGAAAAATTAGGTACACACCTTCTTCTTTTGTAGATAAAATCAGCCCTTCAGTCTTTAGCGTGTACAAAAACGTATATCATCTTGTCATTAAAGTTTTTAATGTTGTGTTCAGCCACTTTTTTCTTGCCTGCTTCGACAGTGTGTGTCTGTAATTCAGGATTTGGCCGGCCTAACCTCTTAATATCCAATCGCAACTGATGCGTTAACACAATGTTTTTTAATAAACAAATTTACTGTATTATGTAATAGCATAGTTTGTTGAATTTTCAAATCAAATTACCACACTATAGTCAGGGAATATTAAACCAAGCAACAAGATTCCGGGAATCACTGGATATAACGTCACATGCGTCACATCACGAAGCGAAAGTCGACGAATATTCTCGATTATCGCCCGTTCCAGACGACGGCACACTAATAATAAATATTATGTGACCCGTATGGAAGAGTAAAAAATAGGCTTCTAAATGACACGTATAGGTAGTTAACCTCTAGCGATTGGACGGTCACAAATGGATTGTGACCCGATGCTACTTTCCAACGTGATATGACGTCTACGAAAGACATGTACCTATTCACTCTACATAGTCCATAAGTAAACAATAATCAAAATATAAATAAATACATAGTTTTGTTTTAAAGTTGTGGGCACGTGCCCTTGAGCCCCCTTAGCACGAGCTGCGACCGAAAGAACACCTAGGGTGCGTCAGGTCAGCATCCCCATTTGAATTAGTTGTCCCAGTTTGAAAGAGTGGCATGCGAGATGGTGAACTATCGTTTGACATCAACGTCAACGAGGATCTGGAAGGCCAAGGAGTACGACGACAGGTGGAGAAGAACGCCACTTGAAAGTTTTGGCTTTGAGAGATCGGTTGTCTTCGACATGGGAGGCAAACTTTAGGTCACAGGCTATCAATGGCATTCGTAGTGTTGGACTTCACGTAATCGCGCTCATAGAGTACAATAGTGTAATTAAATTTGCTGTGGAACGTCACACTGGACTTACGTCAGGGGTGGCATGACCTCTAGTTTTTATCCCTGACAGTTTGAATGCCCTTTGTTATGTCGCCTTACCTACAGCAACTGCAAAACACCATATATCTTCCAGCAAGATAACGCGCGTCCTCACACGGCAAGGACAACTAGAGACTTCATAATAGGAATAAACATGTGGAAACTGTTTAATTTAATACTAAATACCATATTAATCTATACATATTACATTAAAAATATAATTTGCCTTAAAATTAATAGGAAATGAATGAAGAATTACATAATTAAATTGGCACAAAAAATCTTAACATTAAGGGTCCCGACATTGATAAAGAAGATTTAAACTCATACGTAGATTCATAACTTAACTCTGAAAGCGTAGCAATAATGAAAAAAAAAAAAAAAAATCTACAAAATAATAAGATGGGACACTATTACAAAAAACTGTTGGTATTTTGAGAGGAGGCACTATCTGAATCTAAAGCATAATAAAAAAAAACACGTCAAAATGAAACTAAAACAAAAACACCGATTTAGAATTCAATTGATGTACGAAATGGCAGTGTTCACATCAAAAATATCTGTAATATTCAAAAAAGAATAACGATTAAAAATGTTCTAATTATTATCCCTAATTGCTTAAGTATATTAAAGTCAACAATTCGCTTCTTTAGCTAAATTTAGTTAGGCGGTTTCATATATATAAATAACTAGAAAAATTTACGCTAAATATCAAAAAGTAGCGATGCAGTTCAAGTGCTGTACACGGATTTTAAGACTATCGATAGTGTGTAACCCTATTTCAATCAGAACGGGAAAGGCTCGCCAAAAAATAATTCGTTTATTGACCAAGAATAGATTGGGAAAATGCTCGATGTTTATTAATAGTAAAAACACGAAATAATAGTGCTACACAAAATCGATTCCGGCCTCAACCACGAAGTAAAAAAAATCTATGTGATAATAATTTACAAATATTCTGTAACAACATCGGCTCTGATACTAAAATAAGTTTCAAATTTGGATACACTAACAGCAACATAACAATGGTTATTTGGCAAAGCGATCACTGAACCCACGAAGCTGGTACCCAGAGGGGTTCGGTTTCCACCCGATTAGCGGCTGTGAGGAGTTGGCTGAATGCAAGAGCTAAGTCGTCGTTCACGATCACTTCGTCGAAGAAATGTTCGTAAAGGAACTCGATGCGATTTGCCGATTTCATTATGTCGTTGAATTCTTCTTCCTGGAAAAAGCAATGCCGGTGGCTCTATGGAGAACGGGGGAATAACACTGTACTCACGGTGAAGCCTCTGGAATTATTTACGTCAAACGTGGATCGTGCGTGCACTGCGTTTCTGGTCTCCTTTAACCTCTCTAAACACGGCGGTTTGATATAGATTATATATGGTTTAAGCTGAGGAGTTCTTAACATTTTAAGAGCCTGATAGTGGGGATTTAGTATGCACACATGTCCGGAATTTACTATGGCTTTTACGCTATCGGCGGAGGTTCCATATAGGTTGCCTTTGTATTCTCCAAATTCTATAAATTTGCCAGCTTCAATGTCCTCTTCCATTTTTTCTCTAACCACAAAAAAGTACTCTTTGCCGTTCACCTCTCCCGGTTTCATTTGTCGGCTAGTGACTAAATTTTGTAAAAAAAAAAACAATCAAGATCATTATGACACAGCTTTAAGCAACATAAAATGTACAATCACTACAACCTGCTACAACTAAATACAATTAAATTGGCAAAATTTTTTCGCTAATAATAATACATTGAAGGGGGTTTTAAGACGACCCTTTCTGGATGGTGCACTTTTTTAAATTTGGTGTATTGGTGTTGCGTGCAATCATTATACATAATATACCTATTTCAAATAAATAGCACAATTATAACTGTTGTTTTAAAAAGTCCTTCTTGTCTGCCAGCATAAAATACTCACATGGAGTTGGTGTTCTGTACTTGTCTGGATCAGTGTCGATCAGCCGCCTTTTCAGCTCGTTTCTTCCAACCCCCGGAGCGCCAATTAGCACGATCGGTCGGTAAATTCCCGGTCTTGGATACAACTTGGCTACTTCTTCGTAGGTCGCGATCTGCTCCCGATCAAAGTCGTCGTTTTCTGCTGTGTCATACATAATCTTTTTAGTTTTAGGTTTAGATGCACAACGAGGGGATTTCGGGGACTGGCTGCAAGTTAACACAGGCAAAGCTGAAACAGAGCAAAGCCCTACGGCCACCAAATGGAATGTTAGTAAGGAATCGTCGAAACACCGTGTCTAAAATCATAAAATATAACCGCAAGAGTGAATGAAATAATGGGAACTGCAACTTTGGCACTGACGCACAAGCATAACTAACAGTGCAGTATTCGATAATTATATATTTACCATCGTCACCGTCCTTTACGGTTTGCGTCCTCTCGTGAATGATGCGGCGTTCTTGTAGGGCTCGGCTCGGAATGAGTCCAGCTCGCATATTGCGGTCTCCTTCGCGACGGGCTTGCCACCTGAAAAAAACTTACTCTGTCAAGTCAGCACACATGAGATTTACACTTACCAGTAGGCATCATCTTGCGAAACGATATGCAGCACATCCCCCTTCACGAAATCTAGGCCAGCTTCCTTGCACGGAATGTAGGGGTCCGTCGGAGCATTGTAGTTAAAATGGGCCCTCACCCTCACTTTGCTTTCCCTAGCACTCAGTTTACTGTCTGCGGGGACCAATTTAAAAGTAATTGTTCCCTCCGAATTTTGCTGGAACTCATAAATAACTTGACAAATCAGATATAATAACAATATGACCTACTAAAATGTGAAGAACATCGTTTGGTGTCTTTCCTTCCACATTGATGTAGTTAACTTCGACGACTTCGTCGCCCACGTGGATTAGACCTGACCGATCGGCGGCGCCTCCATGCATCACTCTCGCTATAACAATCTTTCCGGTCTCCTCGTCGGTTTTAATCGTTGCTCCCTGAATAAGAAGTACTTTTTACCAAGTGAACTAGCCCATGGAATTGGAAGTATAATAAACATAAAATATAATAATTATGTACTAAAAAGTAAATTATTTGGTTGTTTTCTGAAATACTTACGACTATCGGTTCAGCACTTTGTGCCCCAGACTTTGCAATAAAACAAAAAAAAATATATGAAAGTCGACATGTCATCTATTTTCAAATTGCTACTAAATGAAAATATGAGTTTGCAAAGTTGGTGGTGCGATTATAATTAATAAATGCCCATTGCTGGACGCAATAATTGTCTAGTCAAATACTGGATGATTTAATTTTGCCAGATAATATTCTGAGTTAAATACTTGAAATATATCTTTACTTGGAAAATACTATTTACATTATGTATATCCATAATACCTACTGACTTTGAACAAGTGTCTCTCTTTGAAACCTCAAATAGTCCATGAAAAAAATTTGGATCAACAAAAGTCGCTTGGTTTTAGAGATAAAAATTGTCCCTGAAACAGGTGTTAAGGGTTTTAACAATACGAGCGCATTTTTTGCTATAATAACGTTTTTGCAGAAAAAACCTTATCAGCTTTAGTTGAATAATTATGAAAGTACGGTCATATTGACATGTTTTGGCCCTCAAATATCAAAAATGAATTCAGTTCGAAAAATTGCTTTTTGTTTGTGGTTTCAATTAACTTGAAATTTACATATCAGAAAGTGTCGGGATTCTTGACAATGAAAAATGAACAGATACAGCTTATTAAGAACTTTACTTCGTTTACTTACCAACGGTTCATTGCTTTTCACCAACTGGACAATTTTCACAGTCTCTTCATCTTCATCTGGTTCTTGAGGTATTTCTGGTAGGTGGGGGTAATAGTCTTTCTGAGCGATGGCATCGTGAGAGTACAATAATCCCTACAAAACAAATCTTTTGTTAAAATTGTAAAAAAATTGTCATCTGGTACTTTGTGCATAGAAAAGGAATAGAAAATGTTATTGCTTGTGGATAACAAAATTTACATGTATGTAGTTATATGGAGAAGTTTGACGTTCAGAGCTGGATGTATGAATTATTTCTTTGTATCTCTTTGACAAACATGGTAAAAACGATTTCTCTTTGTATAAACATTCTGTTTAGTGATTCTCTTCCATTATTACTTTACTTTTAGCAGCTCAGTGTCACTGAAGTGAATATACAGGGTGTTTCAGAAATAAATGCATAAATTTTTACCCTTAACCCCGTCGTTATCGAGTTAAAAATCAGTGGAAGTTTTGACGTTAATTTAGGTACCCGCCACTAAACGACTGGACTGACGATAACGCACAACAAAAAACTTTGGCAAAAAAAATCGGAAAAAATCTAAAGCGCCTGCCGTAAATAAACTAAAAATAGAAAACTCACCTGTTAAACGTCATTACTTCAACATACAATGCCATTATTGGTGAAAAATTAAAATTGCCAACATAATAGCCTGCCCATACGTGCGTATTATTTAAGTTGAAAATACCTTCTCTGGTGAAACCCGCCTCGTCAGTTGATCAAAGGAGGAAAATTTAGCTGCTGATTTATTTTGTCCAGGGCCCATTCACAAAACTGGCGCCTTCGATTTAAATCCTCAGACCGTAAAAATATTGAACTTTCTGTACGTGATAGGGCTACAATGATTGCTATTTCCAAATTCTGCAAATGGTACAATGCGATACTAACAACTGATTTGCTAATCTTCGGTGGGCAGTTTTCAAAATTTTGCAAAACATTAACACAATGCACAACATTAACGCAAATTAGGCACACGGCAATTTAGAAAGCAAGTCTTTGTGCTTCAGCGGAATTTCCTTGATCTACTTTGTAAATATCCGTGTTCGCTGTTAGAAAAAGCCGGCATCTTTTATAATTAATAACTTTTAAAACGAAAATAAAATACAATAACAGCAAATGACCGCCACCCTATTGAGTCGTCTCGAGAAACTGATTTCAATAAATTATTATTATTTGAGGTTATCAGCAGGTAACGGCACGGGAGTGTTCAAAAAATTTAGATACAAAGTTGATAAGCACGCTATCTTTTGCGATTCGTGAATTTGTAGGTGGAAAAAAAAAGTGTTTTACGGAAAACTCGTGTCAGAAAAGTTATTGTACTTGATGAGTTCTACCACTGGTTTCAGTTAGTGAAGTTATTTCTGAAACACTCTGTATGTATTCAGTTGTAATCCTACTATGTATTCAGACATAAGTTGCGTTGTACCATCCTCAAAAGAAGTTCTGATCCCATTGCTAATCCAAGTTTTGGAACTTTTACTTAGTCGAACATAACATGAGGTACGAAATCATGATAATATCTTCAATACTGTACCTGCACGTGTGGTTTTTGTAGAAGATAGAACAGCTCCTTGCATTCTTTAGAGTAATCAATCCGAGCCGCTAAAACCTCCAAAACATCCACCATGACATGCATCGATGTGGAGAGCATCGGAAAAAACTTATCACTAGCTCCATTGCTGATTATCTTGTTATGTACATTAACTAAGGCATGAAGTTCCTTGGATTGTAACAATTCGCTTAAAAATCCTAATTCTTCATCGGTTGAAGGTAATTCTCGGGCTTGTTGCAGAGAAGATAACAAACGCGACAAAGCTGAAGCAAACAAAGTCAGAGCAGTTAGAATACTAAAAACCAGGAATTTACTTGTTAGTTTTTAAACTAAACACAGACGGCAAAATATTCGTCAAATACATTTTAATTGACAGTACATACTACTATGAAAAGGTTTAAAAAAAAAACAACAACAATAACTTAGAGTGGAATCAATCGAGAAGATTACATTATAAACCGCCGGACTTCGATTTGCCTCTGATAATAATTTAAATATCAGAAAGTTAGTAGCTCTCTTGAGCGGATACATTTTTAGTCTATCATTGGTTGGATACCACCTAAGTCACTTGTCAAAACGGTGAGTTTAAACATGTTTTGTTTGTTATGCAGTGTTAATGGAAGTCCTAGCAAAAAAATTTTCACAAGTGCATAAACATTTACCATTTTGCTGAAATCCGTAATTTTTTTTAGATTTTTCTAACCCCTTATTTCACCCTAGGCCTATGAGTTCATGAACTTGAACGAATGAGAAAATTTTTGTGCGATCGAGGTAAACACCTTCTAACTTTTTTGGGACTAAAAATTTGTCGTTTGGATAGTTGTAGTTTAGTTATTAGTTGAGTGTCGCGCTGTGTTATGCCTATACTCTTAAGCAAATACTAATAATATGGTGCAGTTGTACGGGGAAGCGTTAGCCATGTACTTGTCTGTACATGGAACGTTTATTAAAAATTATAATAAATTTAAAGCACATGCTCTAACAGTTGTTTGGGGACTGCTGGGTTCAACAACGATTCAGCGATTTGACAAACACACAAAGGCTTTGCTTTCAAACTACGTTGGCTTCGTTTCAAACGATGTTCAATGTGTCCACCTCCCACAGCGAATGACACGTTGAGCTCTGTTTAACAAGGAGACACGCACCCTCGGAAAAATATCCAGTGCATTTTGTCGGATGTGACCGCGAAGTTATACATGAGGTACTAAGATGAAGAAGTATATTATACCGTGAAGGTGTTAAACAAGCTCCTGGAAGTTCAATTTACTCTGCATGCCAATTATATGAAATGCCGTTCCAAACCATAACGGAGCCACCACCAAAATGTAATTGAGGGCCCAAAATTACACTGAATAGATCCTTCAGTTGGTCGTCAGCACTTCTATCTGACGCATATAAAATAAATCTGGAAGTTTTAGAAGAAGAGATTTTTTTAAACCAAAATTATTTCATTAGTTATTATTTTGAGGAGGCCACCGCCAAATCCATCAAGGACGGCGAGGCCGTGTGGTTCGGCTGGGAGGTCAACAAGCGCTTCGCCGTCAAGCAGGGCATCCTCGACATCCAGGTTCACAACTTTCCCCTGGTGTTCGGGGTGGACATCCAGACCACCCTCGGCAAGGCCGACCGTCTTATCTACGGAGACAGTACCGTGTCCCACGCGATGGTCTTCCCGGCCGTCAGCCAGGACGATAAAAACAACGTGACGAAGCTGCGAGTCGAGAACTCGTGGGGCGAGGACCGCGGCGAGAAGGGCTAGGCAACCTCATAATGAGCACCGAGTGGTTCAGGGAGTACGTCTTCGAGGTCGTCGTCGATAAGAAATACATCCCGGTGGACGCCCTCGACGTGTTCAAACAGGTCAAATACATCATGCGTTAATTGTTGGGCATTTGTATTTAGGTTCATTGCACTGGCGTATGTGGTAAACAGGGTTAGAGTTCAAGTTCCATCGCGAAAATGAAGACGTATTGCTACATAAATAATGCAGGAATGAGTTCACCTTATTCATATTCGTGACCCCTGTATTTTGGAAATTTATCGTTACTGTGGTCTCTGCTGTAGTGGCAATTGAATTAACGTTTTCTATTGGCTACACTGTACACGTACAGGCTATATGGAACCAATTATGGACTGATGTATTTTGAGTTGCCGAAAACATTTACTCGTATACAGTGTAGCTACAAGTCTTTGCTTCAAAAAGAGTAAAACGCAATCAACGTTCGGAATTGACAGAAACTTGTGCACGAAGACCAAAAGAAAAAAGAAAAACTAATGACTAAAGAACAGATAGGACTCGGTAGAAAATAAAAACATCAAAACGAACACATTCCTGCCTCACCTGGATCCCACTTTTCCTTAGTTCCATTGGCCATTAGCTCCGCCGTAGAAGCCGTCATTCTACAATCGAAAATGCATTTAAATAAGGAATTCACCAAACTTGAATTTGGAAGAAGTCGGGCAACTAAGACATCGAATCTACCTCTTGATACACAACTAAAGCGAACTGAAAACGTGTTCGACAAATGTAATTTTCTGCTATTTCAGCATAGTTCTATTTATACATTTACAGCAAAGATTGTGGCAGCAAGCAGAAACATACAGGTCATGGGGCATGCGTGCATAATGTCTGGTTATAGTCGATATTAAACTAAAAGGATTAAAATACCTTCTAGCTTCCCAATTATTGAATTTATCGGCAACATTCCATTCGAAATCAGTAAAAGCAAGGCCAACTGCATTGAACGTGCCTTACAGTACAAAACAGTTAACAGAATAAATGACGTAGAAATAATACCAACATGCTAAATCAGGGGCAACTAGATTTTGAGCGTCGGCAGCGACCTACAGTGTAGAGGCGACGTACCAATTCAGATGGGTGGGAAATTTAAACCTTTGTTTAGAATTGATTTTTTTTCCAAGCTAATAGGAAAACGTCATTTTTTTTTCTCTTAAATTGTTCATTTGAAAAAAAAATGCCATTTTCCTATCAACTTACAGTTACAACTTCTAGTATTAAGTGAAAAATTGATTAAATTTTAA
Source organism: Diaperis boleti (assembly GCA_963583935.1). Lineage (NCBI taxonomy): Eukaryota > Metazoa > Arthropoda > Insecta > Coleoptera > Tenebrionidae > Diaperis > Diaperis boleti. The sequence goes on along the minus strand of OY757244.1, from coordinate 81,987,880 downwards.
ATATTTAAAAATCTTGCTGGATACGTTGTGTAGTTGAAAAAATGTGCCTTACACCGTCGACAAGATAAATCTGAATCTTATCTGGTCCCCATCTGAAACTTTGCCCACAATCAACTACTAGGGGAAAAAAATAAGAGGCGCTTATCATGTTTGAAATTTTACAATTTATTTTCATTTACCATACAGACATAAAATAATATTAATAATAATAAGGTGCACAAATCAACGTAAACAATTTGTAAGAAGACTGAAAAACGCAAGTCTTATAAAAATATAAATTAACCGACTGCACATACAGGTAATGACTTATGATGCATACAACTGGGCCATTGCATGTAAGTTCTTCAGACTGTCTCTACGAGTAGCACAACTTGAATGATAATAATTATTGCATACTGACTAAAGAGGCTATTTATAACTTTAGGTATGCTATGTTATATTTGCACTAACATCGAACTATATTATGTTTTTTAATAGTATACATTAAAATAAAGCTTTTACCTGAATTTCGAGTGGTTATACAGATCTAAAAACTGCCAATCTCACATCACTTTTGCTTATATGTTATATATAATAATAAAGTTAGGTATATAAATGTAATTTACAGAGATATGAAAAAGAACATGCCATTCAGGGTGATACCATACCAAAACACATCAGAATGCGTAATTTTGTCAAAAATTTTGTATTTTGGATGACATAAGTGGTCATAGTTTGGAAGGCACTTACTACTTCATTTTTGAACACATCAAGCCTAGTCGACAACTCAAAAACTACTAGAAACAACTGAAAGATCGGGAGAGATTTCCGAAAGTAATCAAAGTTTAAAGGCCACTTTTTGAAAAACATCTTATCACGTCGCGAGACAAGTAAACGAGAGTGGTAGACCCATAAATGGCAGGAAGGCATTTATAATTTCATTTAAATCGTAATAATTTCTTTCTACATTTACAGGTTTTTATATAAATTTTGTACATTATTTCATATCCTACAATCTAAACAAATCACAAAAATAATTTTTTGTTGGCTCCGTGACTATCTACGGCTATTTGAAAGTATAAATGTTTGTTAATCAACATGTGTGCTATCTGGTGGTGAAATAAGTCGCAAATAATCTGTGTTGCAGCACTGGAGTTTGTCTTATGTTCGAGTTGCACTACACTTTGTACATACACAACGACACCTACATTCACTATTGTTACTACATTGTAACATATAATACATTTGGCGCGAAACTCGGAGCTCCTCGCCAAGTGGAAATGCACGTTCCGGAGGATAGATCGGCGCTCGTCTTCCGAACATGTCGCGTCGAGTGTCCATTCCACCGAGAAAATTTTGATTAACGCAAACGCGAAGTGCGTGCATCAGAAATAAGCGACCGACCTGTCCGTTGTACGGAAATTATACAGACGCTAAAGGCATAATTAACAAAGCAGTACTCATCGTAGTTTGTAGAACGACGGCAAACTAAATTTTTGCGTAACTTGTGAAAATGTACGCATAATAATTATTAGTTTGCGATCGCTGCATCTCCGCCTCCTCCTCTATCTACACATTTGTAATTACAATATGTACTAAATAAATAAAATAATTTAAGGAGACCAACTGAATACAAAATACTGATAATAACTGACCTTTCTATGTATTTTTTTAAGTTAACGCCTAGTTCTCCAACTAAAACTATATATAACAGGAATTTTCTTTATTACACTGAAAAAACACAGTGGCTTGTTAGTAGTATCACCGTTTAATACACTCGTACTTACATTGTCATTTTGTACATCTCAATTAAATCTATCAAGTGACTTTGGTGTATTTTCATAGTTTCGTTCGTTTCAAATACATAGTTCTGTTGCATGCAAATATGAAAAATAAACATCTGCATCTGCACACTTAAACTATAATAATTATATAGGAGGCATAGAATTACTAAAATAAATAAATAATCTTTTTACAAAACATATTTAAACTAATATTTTAAGTATATAATAATATATTAGAACATTCCTTCAAGATGTTTATTTCTTTTTATGTTTAAAAAAAATATATATCCCATAGAAGTATTCAATGGGTAAACCGATTTTGGCCTCGACCTGATCGTGACAAATTCAGTAAAGGTTTTTATTATAGATGCAAAATATTTTTGAGAAACTGAAAACTTTACATTGCGACACTGACAATTTCCTTTTAGAAACGTGATGCAATTAATGAGAATGTTGAACATGACATAAATAAAAATAAACATTCTTTCCAAAATCAAATAGGAAAATAATTTTAATGTAAATTTGTATGTGTGTACAGGTGCCTGGATGAAAGATCTCTTTAGAATATCATTATTGCATAGCATTTTGGATCCATGTCGGTGTTAATAAAAACACGATTCTAAATTGGGATTGGTCGTTTTGAACACAAAATTTACTTTACACAAGATTCGTTTTATTAAAAAAAAATTACATGTTTAATTTGTTACGTTTCGTAGCGGTGACATTGATGTTATAATATGTAACTACCGTTTGAATTTTACTCAATTTTCTGGAAACGTTTTGGTGAGGGCCGTCGCTTTATAACTGTCAAAAATCAGGCGATACAGTGTGGATAGAAAAAAAATGAAAAACAGTTATTGATCTGTCATTATTACTTTTAGCACTTTTAGTGCACATGTTTTAATTTTATTATTGTACTTAATAACAAATATGACGACATATTTTATTTCTTGATGGAATGGAATTTTGGAATTGCTTTTAGTTGCTGCCAGAACGTAAAGGCGCTAAAGGTGATAAAAGTGCAGATATTTGAATTATTTCATTAGAAATGATAAAGAAAAAAATCAAATGTTTAAATACAACTTAAATTTTCACTATGTAGGTTATTTAAAAATCGGCGATATTAATCAAAATTCTCTTTTAAGAAACTGTTTTTTTTAGACACTTGTTTATAGATGACACAAAAATATATAATTGACCGATCAAATAACATGTATTTAAAAATTCCATTCTTTTTAACCTCACTGTATATACAGTTCAATCTTTAATGTTTATTCAACATTTTCTACTTGCCATTACGGTAATTTCATTTGTATCAATGCAAATTAATTTTAGTAAGACAAAATATAGAAATCAACCAATATCTTGAATATTCGGATAGCCACAACAATTTTCCTAAAATATTTTATTTTTACACTCTGGCCCGCCATGTGCTTTTTTTTTTCAATATTTTATATCGTTATTGAGGAATTATCACGTATAAAAGAAAGTGGTTCGAAAACGACCCATGATGTCTAAATTGGAACTTGTAAATATGGATTTTCGCCCACCTAACACGAGAACAGATTGTCGTAAAGTGAATGGGGGGAATGTTGATATAATTTCCCTTGTAATAATGTGATTTACCTACGAGAAAATATCCACTCTAATTTTGAATTTAGAAGAATAGTATACATATACACAACAGTCTTTCATGGAACTGGCCGAAACTTTGGCTTCTAGATAAATTTTATAAAATCGTCCAAAACATTTTACACACTAAAACTTTAAAAATAATTAACAGTTAACTCATAATAAAACCGTCAACTAATAATAATTTATCACATTACATTGTAACATCGTTTCGTTTCATTCGCCACGACACTCTGCCAGCGGTTCCATCTTGATCGTGGTCATAGAGTCTTTGGGATGTGGAGCGGAAGCATGCATGGGTTTGACCAAGTCGTCGATGTCTTCTTGGAAGAGGTTCTCCGGTCGGGGCGACGTGAAGGCCCTCGTGGGCTTGTAGGTCATCCCGGAGACGCCGATGCCGACGTCCATGCTGTTGCCGATGTTCATGTTGATCGCCGGCTCCATGGAGCTGGAGACGGTCAGTCCTAGCGGCGAGGAGATGGGACTTTCGAGCGCCGATTCCGCGGGACTTATCCGCAGGTCCTGTATGCTGCCGGCGGGACTGCTCATGCTGCGCATCGATCCCACGTGGGTCATGCTGATGGGGGCGGCGGCACCGTTGCTGGACATGGACACGTTGCCGCAATGTCCGGCCAACGCGAGGGAGTTCACCAGGCTGGCCACCGGGTTCGTGTCGTGCGCGGAGCTCTGGTGCTGTGCCGCCGCCACCATGCTGCACATCTGTTGCCGCAGACCTTGGGCGACGGCGGCGACGGCGGCGGCCGCCGCTGCCCCTGGGGACACGTTCGGGTCCGAGCCGTTGCTGCAGCTGTTGTTTGTGTAGCTGTGTATACTAACGCCGTCCTGAAACCAAACACGATTGATAAGTGATGACTTTACTCTCGTGTAAAAGGGAGGAATAGTGTAAGTAATGGAACTAAATCAGTATATGAAGACCAAGAGTAGAATATTTACTATACAGGGCATTATGGAAGTCCTAGCAGAAAATTTAACCACAAGTAGAACTCGTCAAAATAAAAAAAAAAAAACGATTTACCAATTTGCTGAAATCCGCAATTTTTTTGAACATTTTTCTGACTCCTTATTTCACCCTCTGCCTATGACTAAATTGAACTTGAACGCATGAGAGAGTTTTTGGCGAACGAGGTAAACACCTAACTTTTTTGGGATAAAAAATTTGTCGATAGTAAACTTTAGTTATCAGTTGTATCGCGTCGGCCGCCAAGGAATAAACTGTGATCGATTCTTAAGCAAATACTAAGAATTTATTCATTGTAATTTAGGTAATGAAGTCCGCCGCTTGTTTGTGACTGGGACGTCCCAGATGTAATCGCTTTTGGAAATTGAACCTAAAATTTTTAAGTATTCGAAGATGTGTGCTGTCGGTGTGTCAACATTTATCGTAAGTTAGAGAGTTTATTACATACGAACCTAACCCCTTCAATATTATACATTATTTTGGTAGGTTAGTACGTACATGTTTCCATTTAAACAGTTTTTATTTCAGATATCGGGTGAAGTTTTTGTAGATTCCGCACAATGAATGAAATTGGGACCATAGGCGGGTATTGGTTTTAGGGGTTAAACTATTCTTAATTTTAATTCCGTAAGGGAGCTTTTGCGAAAAAAATTATAGATAAAAAAATGTTTATTTTGACGAGTTCTACTTGTGGTTAAATTTTCTGCTAGGACTTCCATAACACCCTGTATACAGGTTGATTTTGAAAAGTGGCTGTATATTTTAACAGTCGGTTCAACACGATGTTTAAAGACCGGTTAGAAAAAAACTGCACTTGTTGCGATAACTACTTAAATTATGTGTACATTTATTATATGATTGTATTATAAAGTGTCTTCTGATGTGATCTCTTTTAAATCAACGTAAATCTCCGAATTCTGTGTTGAGTTCCATGTTGTCGCGAGTAATTTTATTCTTGTAGAGTCTTTGTCTTGGGTAGGTTCGATTAAATTCCTCGCCACTACTTCCTCTACTAAAAAAAAACACCGTAGGCTTTCGCCTTACTTTTCTTCCTCTTTCTAACTGTCATCTCCTTGTCGGACGATTACTAGGGCAAGTTTTTAATATCGTGGTTTGTTTAAAATTTTTGAATTTGACGTGTCGACGTCGATGACATTTCATTTCATATTTATGTTCGAAAGGTGAACGTTCAGGGAGGGTTATCACACCGACAATTACAAAATAGAAAAACGTTTCTGTCCTGACTCTTGTGCTGGAACGATCAGTAGTTTCGCAGTCTTTGTATCACATTTGTATAGGTGTCTTCACATGGCACTTGTCTACCAGGAAACCGTTCCAGATAAGAGAGTTGTTTGCCTACATCTATCAGATTATGTGTTTAAAATATACAAACGCATTTCAAAGTCATCCTGTATAATAACATAATGTGGTCCACTTAGTTTTACTGTAATGAAATGGTATGTTTTCTCTTCGTAGTTTTTCTTTATTTTCTTTGGTTTTTCTTATTTTTTTTTTTTTTTGCATAATGACGATATACTATCCACACCTCTCATAATACTCAACTTTGTAATGAGGCTCATAAACTTTTTTATGAGTGCATGATCAATTATGTTAGTTGTTTTACCGTCCGGGGATCCATAATAGGTATGTACACAGCGTCAAAATACTGAGACCCCCTTTCTAAAATAAAAGCAACAAGTTTATTATTGAGGTTCTCGATTTTTATGAAATTTTTGGTCTGTGTTTGAGTGGGTCCAGGGATGGTTTAGATTCACAATTGGACCCGGTAGGTGGCGCTGCGATTGCAGCCATTGCGCCCGATTAGGTTGTAGAAATTTTTTATATAATTTTTTGACAAAAATGTTTTTAATTTTTCTTTAAGATTTTAGCATATCAGAATATTATAACTCCAAAATTTCACCTAACTCCTAAAGGACTGGACCAATTTTGATGATTTTTTTTGTGTTTCAGTGGCTCCCTCGATGATTTAGATTCACAATTGGACCCGGTAGGCGGCGCTGCAATCGGGGTCTAAGAGTTTTTTAATTTTTCTTTAAAATTTTTCGCGTATCAGAACATGTAAACCCAAAATTTCACCACCCCAACACGCCCCAATATTTTTAAAACGAAAAAAAAAATCATGCAAGCCAACGTTCGGGCTGGACGCTAAAAAGTGGCAATTTAAAAACAAACATCGACGTGTTTCAGGAATTTTTCGCAAAATTAATTGCAGTGAAGATACTGAATTTATTCGAGTTAAACTTTCCACCCTGTACATATAGATATATGTAGATAATTACATACAAATTGCCAAACAAACAGTCAATAATGTTATCGTGTACTGATTTGTTAAAATATCTCAATGTGATGTGGATCTCGAAAGAGAAAATTTGTCTGCGTTTGTTGAAGAATGCTCGGCCCTCCAATTTTGGATTTTGATAGGGCAAGAATAATCGCCTTGCATCAGGGTTGGTCAAATCACACTTGTCATAACGAAATCATCTTTTATCAGAACAGTGGGATCATTCCAAGAGACTGGAATTGTGAATAGAAGACCAAGTGATGGACGTCCAAAAGTTACAAATGCAAGAAAAAACACATTTTAGAAGACTTATGTACGTTGGGGTGATTTCTGGACCTACAATTCAATGGCGGCTTACTGCAGTAAATTTTAGATCTCGAAGACGTTGAATTCTGTCTAGACTTATTAGGGAACCACCCGTTTGATGTTAGACTTTTGCGGCAATCAAGATTCCTACATCTTTCTGACGAATCTATATGAGGGAAACTGATTTGTGCTAAAAAAAGTCACTCCATTTCAAGAAAACGACTGTGATGTTTGAAAGTGTACTGTAAATGGTCGTCGGAGCCCACTTATTCATATACACCATAATTGCTGACAAATATCTAGCTCTAAAATGTCATCAGACCAATCACTCAGCCCATGAGAGTAAAAGTTGGAAAAAATTGTATTTTTAGGGACGATAGTATTCGACCAAACCGCAAGAAAAGGGCCCAAAATGCCTTGAAAGAAGCAAATATGCCAGCAAGCTCGTCAGATATGAACCCACTCATAGCCCTTCAGGAGCAGATTATAGCGACGGAAGAAGAATGGGACTACGGCACGAACTTGTACCCTAAGATGGACTGCCAATGCTGCTAATAAATATGACCCCACATAGGGCGCAGCCATATTGTGCACTTGACGTCAAACGACGCGCGAAATTAAAACTAGGAAATTAAAAAAATACACAAATGACTTTTTCCGGCCTTCTTTTGTTACTGTTATTGTTACAAGTCAGCACAAAACACCGCATTTTCACAAAACAATAATATTATAAACATACTTGTAAACTTCGGAAAAATTACCGCCAAAATGACGCCAAACATGTGTAGATGTCGTAGCAAATGACAGATGATGGTAATACCAGTAGTACCATGTTACCAACAATGACAACAACTTTAGCACAAATTCCCTAGTTTGTGCACAAAATGTCCGCGCCCACAGGGTGGTCATTTTTCGATTACTGGGGCTATGCTTATTAGCAGTCCATCATCTTAGATACATGTTCGTGGACTACGGCGATAAATTTGTCTTGCAACATTTTCAAGTTTTGTTTCTGGTGAATTTTTTTTACCATTACTTAGCCACCACGAAAATCGTTGGTAGCGTTCATCACTTTTTTGAAAAACTCGTAAACGATGGTATAAAGAGGATGAACAAAATCTGAACTTGCTGCAAAATAATACATATCTAAACTCGTCGTCTGCGCCTCCGGTTAGCAGAAGGGAGTGATACACAAATTTAAAAAAAAAATAGCACTTCATACGTACATGTATTCTAGGATATCCAATATGAGGTTCTTCTTTGATTTGATGCGAGTCTCTGAATACCACCGCTCGAATGACACCACGTATATGTTCATCCGGCCAAACACCTAAGAGAATCCGTTGCGGCCGACCTCTACCTTTCGGTCGTAAGTCTGAAAAACAAAAACAGTTACGTATACACCAAGAGTTTTGCTGTAAAATCAATATACACAATATGTAGTTTTCTCTGATACAGTTTTCTGAAAATAGAAATCGATCTTTGTGTTGAAAATTACAAACTTCGAATTACCATCGCCGAAGAAGTTTTCACTTGAGCTGTGTGGTCTTAAGCGAACCCACAATGCTTTTTTTAATGCATCAAATTTAAAATTGGTGCATATGATAGGTTTTTCTCTTATACAGATTACATTAGATACATAGTATTGGAATATCGTCAAACGAGACAAAAATAAAGCAGGTAATCTATCGTAATAAATATTTAACACGACTTCCAGAAATAAATCACGTCTAAAAATCCGTCCAACTCTATTATGGATTCGAATTTGACGTTTCTATTGTGCTTTAAGAATTTACATTCGTTACTATAGGATGCCAGTTTGTAAGAAATAAACATTTCCGTTTACAACCACTGGTTACACAAATAACTAAATACCTGCATATCCTTAATTACCTTGGTGGTTATTAACATCCAAGTTTAATGTATGTATAAACATTCCCACGTAATAACCCAATTACAAAATTATCATGTAATGCTGCACCATGGCCACCTACATTGAGCTCGATAGAAGGAATCGGAAGCAAAACTACATAATGTTAATAAATAATATATCTTACTAACTTGAGTCATTTTCGTGGAAACTGCCACAAAAATGTGGGACTAATTAAACATGTGTAACTCGTTGCAATCCTAAATACATTATAGGTAGTTCGTGAAAAATGAAAGCTGACAGCAAAAATAAATTTGCACTATGAAAAGTCGCTTAGTTTCCGTATAATGGTACCAAAGGTAATAAGCTTTCATGCCTCATCTGGTACGTTTTACTTTTAAAGGGCGTGGCGACAAACCACCATTTTTTGAGGGGTCGAAAAGCTCCATGCTTTTTACACGAAATTTGTTACCTGTGGCTGCTAAACTTTATGATAACCATAAATTAATAATATACCACCTAAATAGAGAAAGGTCAGAATGATAAAGTCTGAGTATTGAGACATCGATTAATTTTTTATCAATTTTTTTTGGTCGATAGTTTTCAACAGCAAAGTTTTTGTCTTTTTAATTTATAATTTGTGGAATTTCAGATTTATGAGATAGGTATACACACACATAATATGTGTTACGATCTATAAGTTCCCGGCATTCCTTTAATTGCCCAGATTTTAAGTTTGGGACCTTATTTTTGCAAATTTCATCCGACCATTATTATGAAGGCATTAAAGTAAGAAAAGATATCTAACCTGATCCTCCGTCTGCTGAAGGTCCCAACATGTTGTGCACTCGATTAGCGTAAAGAACGAAAGTGGGATAAGGTATGTCGTATTTTCTGGCAGCCTGGGACAAGGACAATCCTTCCTTGAGCACCGAGAATATTGCCTCGGCCATGGTTTCGGGTCGCCACGATTTCAAGGGTCCTCTTTCGCGGAAGCGCAGATTATGAACAAGACTTTGATTCGTATTCCAACATTTCTGCCACATGGATTGCAGCTGGTACTGGTAGCTGTCTGCTGAAAGAAAAAGAAAACGATATCGACATTAGTATACTGGTCGGACGATGAGTTTGAATATAATAGTAATAATAACGAATATGTTCTCAAGATTGGACGTTTTACATTATGAACACTGTCACTGATACAATCTTTTTGATTCTACTAAAAATTAAGGCGTCTAAAATTGGAAAACGGAAAACAAGTTAAAACATGACAAAATTTGACAAGCCCTTTGGATTTGAAAAAAGTATGTCCTCCCTCTACGAATTTTGGATCTCAGTGTACAAGTAAGAACTAAAAGCACTATTGATAATATCGCGAAAAAGAGTTGACAATACTCCTGTTGCAAAATGTCCAACGTGAGAGTTAAAAATGACCACGAAACAAAAATATATAAAATAATAAATCATTACCAGTTCGAAGGATACCTGTAACATAAAATTAATTACGTGTAGCAGTAAAAAAAGTTTTCATTTATTCTGTCTCCATCAGATTGTAGTAGCTTACCCTTGTCGAAAAAAAGAGATGAGAAAATTGCGTTTTTCCATGTAAAAGTGATATTATTAAATTAGGAGGAGCAAGTATTTCATATTAATTTGAGCCGCAAATGGAAGCTTTGAAGTTCAAAGATAACCGGCTTTTCTGTAATTTAGCTTATTTGCAACATGTGTGAGGGGTCTAATTCCGAGCAAAATATCATTAATTTTCTCGTAAGAATTATCCCTCAAAGTTATGCGAAAATGAAATGGGGTCCAGTTTATTGAAGAATCTAAAGTGTTTTATTGAGAAAATCCAAAGTGTGAAGTGAATTAAATTAATAAAAAAATAATGATAATAATATTGCAAATAATAAAAGGTAAGTATTAGTCAGAGCGTGTAACAGTCGACCATTACATTGTTTTATTATCTTAATTGGATTTTTATTAAAATTTATCATTAATTGTGGTAATTGGTAAAGATTAAATAAATTAAGCCAATTACAGTTAATAATTCTTTATTATCAAGAATATAATTCAGAATAGCAATTGCGTAACAACACGACGGACTTTAGGCCGAAAATAAAATCACTTTTCTTGAGAATTATTCTAAGTATTGCCTAGGATAGAAACTAAAACTATCAAGAATCATTATCAGTTAGTTATCAAATTAAAAAAAAAAGCTGCCACAACTGTAGTGAGTCATAACTGCGATGATAATGATTGATGTGTGTCCGACTTAAATACGTGAGGAATAAGTTATTAATAAAAATAAAGTATAACTAAACTAATAATGAAACACAATATCGCATGTTGCATATAATAATATAACACGCATGGTATAATAGCTATGTAATTAGTTGCATAAATATAGCTCACTTCAACGCAAACATCGTATTATTAATAACAAAGTAACGTTAATAAAGGATGCAATAAAAACGAATAAACCTAACAATAATGATAATAATAGGAATGGAAGGAAGCACATACGAAGCTAGAAGGAATGTAGCGGAATAATACAAATTTCAACTTGTACAATTAACAACTTTACAACCTCAATAAAATATAAACGATCATAAACGAACTGGAATTCTGGGAAACCCAAAAATATTTCTTACATTGCTTATCGAATATTGCTATAAAGGCACCTTATTGCTGAGGAGTCCATAATATCCACTGGCAGTGCGTCATTACGCTAGTGTAATCTCTACACAAATCAAAGAGTATTATTCATCGACATCAACCCGTTATTTTCGTAGTAAAGAGAGACGATATTGTGCTTTTTGCAGAAAGCCCACCACCACCGAAACCCGGAGAGTCCGGTGAACATGAATTCTGGATCTCTGGTGCGTCTGAGCTTCTCGACGAACGACAAAACGGACTGTAACGATTTTTTTGTGCGCCTGTTGTAAGGAGAGACCGAAACGTCGCAGCAAAATTCTAAAACTGCAGCTTCTTCGGAGAGGGTGAGACCGGCTTCCTCTAGAACGGCCATCCTTTTCGACTTTCCCAAGATATTATCGTACAGGGTACCTTTCGGTATGCCAAACCTTGCCGAAGCCTGAGTGAAACGCATTTTTTGCTGCACAACGGCTTCTATGGCTTCTTTCAGTTGTTCTTGCGTCCACGTGGGGGTTTTTAGTTTTAGTAATGACGGATAACCTGAGTAGGAGCAAACAAAACGTGCTTGGTTAGAATAATGCGGAAGAGCGGTAAATAAATCCTTAAAAATTATATCACCTATCCAGCTACACACACAGTTCTGAGTTAAGGTTTCAAACAAAAAAAAAAGCTTCAACCAACAATACATGTTGTTTTCGATAAAAGTAAACATCAGTTTCGAGAATGTTAGCGAGAACATCTAAAGCATACCACAATCGGTTCCAAAACGTCAAGGTTAAATAAAAAATGCAAATAAAAATCAACGTGCAATTAACGTCCATTTTTAGAAAAGTTGTTCTGAATTTTTATATTACTGCATAAAAACGAAAGTAAATCATGTTTCTGAGCTTGTCATTTAGTGCCACGTCAAAGAATGCATAAAACATATAAGATTTAATACTTGCTATAAAAATGCAACTTGTAATAACAATAAAAATAATTATTGTCGTTAAAACTAATGTTACTGCATGACTGCTGTTGATACAAAGTGGGGATTTATTTATTATATGAGGACACTGCATTCACATTGCCTTCTAAAGTACTGACTGTTCAAAGCATTCTTGTGTGTTAAATACTACATTAAAATTTGATAATGTAACTTAGGACGCACCAGAAAATTATTTGAGAGAAAAGTGCTTCCAAAATGCTAACGCCATAATATTATAAGTGTCTTTAATTTTACATTAATTTTAATCATTACCAGAACTCGCCGAGAGTAACTTTATCTACCACTTTTTCGAAATCTCAATTTTGTTATAGCATTTTTGAACTTTTTAAATTCACGAGCCGCATATGGAGATTTATTTTAACTTGACTTACTGAGACCCAATTGCTTTTGCCCAGAAAAGCCAGCGTCCTATCAAGTTTCTGAATTTTTGCACTCTCAGGTGCAGTTACCTGTTGAGAAACACAATAATTTCTCGGGGAAACTCAACCGGACGTGTTATTGTACTTTATTTCCGTTATTATCATAAAAGATGCCGGCTTTTTCTCGTGAGCTTAATTTCCATTAATGTTGTGCATTGTGTTTTGCAAAAAAAAAACCGCCAGTACCCGAAGGTTAGCAAATCAAATTTGGAGAATTTTTAAAGAATCTATCACGTACAGAAAGTCCAATTTTTACAGCCAAAGGATTTAATAATAATAATAATCAAAGAAGGTATTTTCAACTTAAATAACCCCCTGTCCCAAGACTAATTTTAACTCTATAACTACGGGGTTTAGGGCAAAATTTTATTCAGAAAAATTATTGAGCCTGATGAGTTCTACTACTGGTTAAAATTAAAGTATGTAGTTATTTTGAGACACTTGTATTATATGTAAAAAGACCACTGAATTCTTTCATATTCCATAAGATGAAGAACCGATGTTCGTGTGTTCGCAGTGGTCCTGGAGGCGGTAAATTGGCGAATCCCAGGCATTTAAGACGAACCGATTCAACAAAGTTCGCGCACTTCATGCGTGCTAGTTCGTCTATTTGTGTTTAGTCCAACTCGTGCATTTATTCTCTGTATTTTTTTCATTCAAGAATATCCCGTGTGATGTATTCTTCTTTTGCGCCGAAAACTGTTTATTACAAGTAAATTTACAATATGAGTTTTTCACAAATTTCAGCGAACACGACTAATCGAACCTCTACCAATTTTTGGGGTAGTGTAGAAAAGGGAAAATGAAGAAAGTTAAGTTTAGTGGGATTAGAAAATACGATACGAAGAAATCAACATAAAATAATGACATTACTAATAGAGGCATGTTAAGTCTCTGCGAAATGAAGTGTGAACAAAATCGAGAATACAAAAATAAGAGAAGTACATAAAATATAAAGGAAATTATAGGAGAGAACTTGAATGGTGAGGACACATGATAAGAATGTCAAATATCAACTATCTATAAACACCACACACTGAAAGATAGAAAAGCAACTGCATGAGTAAGATAATATACAATGTGTAAATACCACTTTTACAGCTGGATTTAATGTAGGCCGCACGATTTCGTTAACTACTGGATTTTCGCTAACATAAGTTTTTAAAAGTGCTCAATTTTTCACAGTACAAAACCCGTAAATGACGTGTCTCGGCCAAAATACTTTTAAAAATACGAAAAAAGATCATATATCGAAAAGATTGCAACGTTATTTATTATAGAACTCAGAAACTTTGCGAAAACAGCACAATAAAAACTATTAACAACAGCAGCAAAACACACATAAAGCAAACGAGAAAACTTATCTAATAACTAATTCTTCAATTTTTCAACTTTTAACTGTAAGTCTCTTCTTGAGTAGTGTTTCCTTTCTCGCGCACCGACTTTCGACGTTCGATCATCACACATCTCCTCTTTAAGTGAAAAAGCTCCGTTGCTAACAATTCCCAAAGCAGACGTTTTACACCAGGAATTTCAAACTTTTCGACGGCAACACACTTGGCCACTAGTCAGGATATTATATTCGCCGAGGTCCTGGAAATCACCTACTTATTTCATCGAATAAGAGAAACACACCAACCTCCTCTATGCCAAACGTCGTAATAATAGATATAAAATGTTCGGACGTGATTTATTCGCTAATACGCGTAATGCCAGGTAATAATTCATCTCGCAGACTGAATTAATATCAGGCTTGATTTATAAACTCAAGAGATGATTATTTTCTTGAAGTCATATCGAACTGAATCAAAATAAACACATGACGTTTATGCTCGATCTTCTAGAGAAGAATTACTTACGGGGTGGAAGAATCACAATAACATTTTACCATCGTACAATATTGATTATGTATTAAGTTTTTATAACATACGTAATACCACGTCTTTTTATAATCTCAAACAAGTCGGTTTGTTAAGGAAAGTAAAAGCAGATGTTTACAATCTGAACAAAATTCAATCAATTGCAAGTGTTGCCTACTCAATCATAGGACAACGTAAAATGCTTCGCGCTAGGTGTATTAAAAGAAGGATGGAACAAACCGTGATGCCCGAGGAAGACGATTCATGCAAGCGGATTAACGAGTGACAAGTTAATGGCCGCATCACATTTCCAGTAACAAGAGATCCGACGTGTATATGCAGTTTTATATTTAAGTGTTTCACGGTCTACAAAATTGTAACATATGTAACAAATAAATTGTAGCGTGACACGTATCGGTTATAAGGCCCCACACATAGCAATTCCAGCATCTTTTATCGTAACAGCTATAAAATCTGCTTTATATTTTACACCTACGTCGGAACTAATGGCAATACTATAACATAATGCAATACTGTTGTGTACTTAATCAAAAACTGCAGATGCATAATAAATACCGAGAATGGGGACGCAATAACGGAGATTTATACAAACTTACGCCGGTTGAACGCGATGCATGGAAAAAGGTAGTTTATTTCTTTGTTGCAGTTGCATTCATGTGGTTTATGATTGGGCGTGTAATTTACTTCTGTTGAATCAAATAAGAAATGCGTTTTTTTCTTTAAATCGCCGCTTTTATTCTAGGGGCTTTAATGTCATCTTGTTTTCTATTTTGTATAAGGGCAAAATTTGAAAATCACGATACACAACGGCGCATAAGAATGTAACCAGAAATGCAAAAATGAGGTAATTGAAAATTTTACGCTGTGATAATAAAGAAAAATTACCAAGAACTTTTATTGATTACCGATATAGATGAAAACAACGTTGTCGTATACACATATTTACACTTACTTTTTAAGAGCAGACGAGCATTTTGCACTACGGGGAAAAAACTAAATACACGAATCTAATTCTTGAAGTGGATGCAGAGTTTGCGATGAAAAATTAATACAAAAAAATGTTGGGGTCCATTATGGAGACGTTGGCATGAAAAAATCACAATGGTGAATAATTAGTTCCTATAGTAGTATCCAACCGGAGACTTGCTTGTTATATGCTTCAACCTTACTATTTAGTCAGAATCGTTGAGAAAAAAGCTCTAGATTTAGTTAGAATGAATTTTATCACTTATCAGATTTTCGATACAGGTCTGTATTAATTAGGTAGACCAGAATAATAAATTATTACGGAACAAAGTTCGATATACATAAATGCGATGCAAATTTCTTTTGTGTTCGTTCGATGAGACGGTGTAATTACGAGTTATGTAGAAGGAAAAATGTGCCACTTTTAAAAAGACTCCGTACACGTTACACTATCAGATAAAGTACTTTTTCAGGCTAATAAACACAAAACAAAGCGTGTAATTTTCCTTGTATAGATGTAAAGTAAAGCTACATGTATATTGGTATACATATTCCCAGTCAGTCAATAATTTTATAAATTATACATAAAACGCCACAATGAAATTAAACATTTGCGCATTAATAGCAACTGTTTCATTAATACATTATTAACTGCAGTAAATAAATTTAATTAAATACATAATTTAATTCCAAAGCCAATGTTATCGACTGCTGGAATATTGAGATAGCTGACGGACCTGATGTTAATCTTTAATGATTCCATTACGGCTTGACCTGTAGTGTTGCTAATTTATTTAACTACTTTGTTATTTGAATCTCATTGTTATAAAATAATGAAATTTTTAATTGTTAATTGATTGGCGGGAAGTCGATATGCGAGGATCGACATGATTTTCTCATTCGAGCACCCTAGCGTTGTTGGCTTTATGGAGTTGTTCTTTTATTAAGGAGATTTATAATTAGTCGTATCGTAATTGAATTGGAAGATTTTTTTCAAGCAGAACATTGCTCCCTGCTGCGACCGAATCAACTTCGGATACGGACGTTCAACCCGTTTCGGTTAGACCGCTAAAGTTGATTTAACTTAAATTATTATCAATTGGCTATTTTGTGTTCCGAAGAGGTTCCGGGTTCGCACCCGACGAAAATCCAAACTTTTTCATATTTTGTTTTAAAATTTTAACTCTATACCATTAAAATGTTGTAATGTATGTTCTAAACAAATTTTAATGTAGTGAAAACTAAAAATGAAAGTTTTTCACTGCTGGTGGAACCAGTTTACACGCAGAAAGAATAATTTTTGAACGTGATTTTTTTGGCAATGTGTTAAGCTTGCATCAAGAATGAAACGAGATTTGCAAGAAATTTTAATAATGTGAAATCAATAATGTGTTTGGCGACACTTCTGTACACGTCCAAGCATCTACAAAATGAGATGGTCGATGTCTGATTGTGGCACCTCGTTCCAAGCAACTTGAACTTCGTGGATTAACCGTGCCTCTGGAGTCTCTGGAGGATGGCGCAAAGTGGACAGTCTTCTCCCCATTATCTTCTATAAGATTTAAATCCGGTCAACGGGGTGCCCACGACAAAACGTTAGCGCCAACTTCTTAGAGAGAGTCCATAGTTCGACGAGCAATATGTGGATGTGCGTTGTTTTGATGAAAAAGGACGTGTGGACGGTCATCTAGATAAGGCAATAAAGTGGTTCGTAGGACGTCATCAACATAACGCGCAGCCATCATACTGCCTCGAATGAACACAAAAGATGATCGGCTTACATAGGCAATATCCCCCAAACCATTACTCCAACAGTCCTGTGCACATGTCTCTCGACAGGAAATTCAATATCACGTCGCTCTCCACGGCGGCGTCTTAGAATCTCGATTCGTCGCTCAAAACGACATTATGCCATTCTGCTTCCCAACACTGTCGTTCTCTGCACCAGTCCACACATTGACGAAGGTGTTCCGCAGTCAAATGAAGCACTAATCGTAGACGGTAAAAAAAAAAATCAAAAACTCGAATGCGGCGATATAATGTTCGCATACTAGCAAGTCGACCTTCTTCTCCAAACCATTGGTCACCCAGTTGGCGCGCAGTAGCAAAACGGTCTCACAGAGTTAGTTGTCTGAAGCGACAATCTTGTCGCTCTGTGGTACGCCTCGGTTGACCTGTCGGTCTGTTTCGTGTTCCTTTACCTTCTTCTTCACCCGACACACACCCATTACAGTCAAACCAACTTTCCGAAAGGCAATAATCTTACCCCTGTCAAACAGCCCGATTTCATGTTCTGGGTCGTAATTTGCGATTAGGTGCAATGGATTAGGCAGTAAGGCTCAATTTCATGTTTCATTTCACATAAAATTAATCCTTACTGACTGGTTTCAGTTACGACGTTTCCATAGCAACCGGCACTTGTGACCAGTCGCAAATCAACATGAAATCGGGCTGAAAATCACTAAGATGGTGATGTTGTTGATGCCTTCGGACTAGAGGCATTTTGTTACGCTTAACACAAGTAGACGCGGAAACACGACAACTGAAAATACCTGTCAGCTCTGATAAACCGTTTCCTTCACACAAAACTAAGAAATTCATTAACTGTCAAACTTAAAACGTCGCAATGGTTATCATAACAATCATAATCATTCTGTTGTCAAAAAGACAATTCCAGGAAATTATTCCTTCTGGGTGTAACACTTCTAGTGTCACTGAGTATGTAATAATTATAACCACAACATCATCAGCAGCAACGCCAAATTATGAAAGTGAAGAAATGTTTTCAATATTCGCTTCGAGCAAAACAAGGAAATGATATTTTTGAGAAAAATAACGCACAACGGAAAATTAATTGATTCATTATCACGTTTTGATAAAGTTCCGTACAAAATTCATAATTCCGTTGATTGAATTTTTCTCGAAAAATCCTCCGACAGATCAATTTCAGTTTTTAAAATGACACTTTTTGACGTAACAATGTATTTTTTCTAACCAACTGTTTTTGCACAGTTAGATCTTTTTGTTAGTTAAATGGTTGTAGAAAAAAAGTTGCTACCTTACATAAGTATTTTTGTGGAAATATTGCTAATAAGTATAGGAACAACAAAATTCTACAGTAAAATAACAACAAACATTTCTATTCGAATTCGGTTCTTGAGATCGTCCAAATCATATTTGGTCTGCTACTGTAGATCTTAGATTTTAAATGCTCCCACAAAAAAAATCAAGGGGCGTTAAGTCTGGCGAAGGAGCCGGTCATTCGAACGGTCCACATCGCCCCATCCACCTTCCCTCGAAAATGTTGTCAAGAAACGCTCTGACTTAAAAGCCAAAATCCGGAGGTGCGCCATCTTTTTGGAACCAAATTCGTTCGTTGGGTACATCACCATCTTCGTGGTTTGGAAACATAGCTGCCAGAGCGGGAACACATAGTGTGCCGCTGTTAACGTTTCTTTAAAAAATACGTGCCTATCAGATGAGTGCCCCTTTTAAACAATTTGCTAACAAATGTGTAGTCGGTATTTGAGTTTAAAGCAAGTTATCTGACAAAATTATGCGGAGTTTCCTCGACTTTCCGTAAAATATTTAGTTTAGTGTTTTGAGGTACAGGATTAGGTCGCTCTCGTTTAGGTAAGTCTCGTACAGTCCCATTTTCAGAAAATCTTGCTACTACATATTCTGCTTACTGTCGATCTGGCGATTGGGAATCTATCCGGATGTTTTTAATTAAATAAAGCACAACAATCATTATAAAATTTCGATTCTCTCGCGTTCGATTAAATGCTCCATGATTCTGATATATTATCAACACTATACTTCTCAATTTTATCAATACCATTAATAAAAAAATTGGACAGTAATAATAATTGCTTTTTTTCTTTCTTTCAGTTAATTTTTAATTAAAAACACACTGATTCTAGACAATAGTGACGTAATTAACATAATTATTTATTTCTGGATTTACTGTAATTATTGATTAATCATTATTAAAATTTAAATCTTCCTCGTGTTACCAAAGCACATTGAAAGTATGTAAATCGGAAATTTACCATAATTTATTGTTATTAGTTACTGTTTAAACTACACTTGACTTAATAACTAGAAAAAAAAATGTGTTTTTGTGCTCTTTTTTGTCAGCAAAACACTAGCGACCGACAAACAGTATCGAAACCCAATATACATACAAGGTGACATGTTTAAAATTATTACACATATCGACCGAAAATATCTCGATCAATAACGAAGCCGCATGATTACGGTTCATATATACATTTAATTTTAGGTTATAAGAAAAACGTTTTAATGTCTAATATTTTGCATCCAATGAAATATACACATAGAGGAGGGTGGTTTTCCTTTACAAACCGGTGTGTAGTTACAACTAGGAACACAAGAGTCTCCGTTAATATCGGCAGCAAATAAAATACGGGTCGCATCAAATGTCACATCGACATTAATTTAAGCGTGTAATATTAAAATGGAATAAATTTATAAGGAGAAAATATTAGATACCACTTGAAATTGACAATGAAAAGCGACAAAAAAGATGTAAATAATAAACGAGGAAAATCAAAGCATGTTGACAGAGACAGAGAAGCCCTGAATAATAATAATAATAATAAATGGCCATAAATGTTAAGTTTCGTTTAAATGGTTGATATCAATTTCCGATTGAGTTTTCTTTGAAGGGGCAAAGTTGATTGAAAAATGTTGACACTTACCGGCTATAGAAGACGTGGAGGCACCGAGCCAAGCATGGGAAGACTCCAGTAACTTGGCCTGGAACAAGAAAGAACTATAAGAATAATGGCTAACGTTTAGTTGTGTGTTAAATTATTATTTAATTTTTTATATCAAAACAAATAGTTTTCCGATTTGGGTTCATTACTGATTCGCTCCTTCCAGTTTGTATATTAAATTTCTTAGAGTACAGTATAAAATAATAATGTAAAATAATAAATATAAAACATATAAACACAACAGTGAATAGCGATCGTGTCGATGATTTTGCGAAATAAGAATGCAATAATAAGTAGCGATCTAAACTGCAAGAAGAAAAGTCATCGGATTAAAATTTTTATAGTGCGACATTAAAAATTCAGATAGGTGCTGTAAAAGCTTCAAAGCAACCCCTTTTTTGTTCCTGCGCCCCAACGTCACGTAGAATGACGTCACATGCCCTTCTTACGGCATTAACAATTTAGGCCTATTAATACTTAATTATATTTGTTCTCTTGAATAATTAACGGGTTCACTAACAATGTTTTTATTATGTATGCTTGTACGTACGTGTATTATAAGTAATTCATTACCGAGTGGATATTTGTGTACATATCTATCGAGTTAATGCGGTTTAAATGTTTCAGGGTAGTAATTATGATTGTCAGTAACATTATTACCGTTTCAAAATATTTCAGAACATTCTCGCGTCTCCACCAACTACTAATGCCCAATTTTCCATTTTATTTCAACATTTTTAAACGGTCCTACTTGCTCGTAATTTGTTAGTATAAATGAATAACTAATAAGAATATATTTTTTATAAGAATTAAAAATGTCTGTTCAAAATAGCTTTATTCCGTTCTGGCTTAAAAATGTACCAATTGAAGATGAAAGCATTAGGACAAGTTTAGGTCTGGTTCCCCCTAATAAAAAGTCGGTCACCTGAATAATGGATGCGGCCGGATGAAATAAAAGGCAAAAATAGTCCAGAGTTTCAAGTCCGATGCTAAAAACGGTTTTTCGTTCCTTTTGAGGATACATCTAACAGTCAATAAACTCACGTGAAAATCGTTTTTCGCCATCAAAAAGTTTTTATTAAATTAAAGCAATATGAAATGTGAATATTTTAATCCGTGACGATTTGGCAGTTTGACGATACCATTAACGGATTCTTGTGAACCTAAAGCGTTTGGTCATGTCCATAATAGGATATGCTAATTGCTCGTAATGCTTTTGGTGTTGAAACTGTGGAAGAAAAATAGTGAGGCCATCAATATCATCCCGGTTAGAAATGATAGTATGATGTATAAAAGAATACATAAATATATTGAAAGGTAACAAAAAAAAATCATTTGAATTAAAAACTACCATAGTGGAGTGTACTTTGTACTAAATGATGGCAAATATTCTATTCAAGTTAGTTATGTCGTGATGAACAATTTCGCCTACAGAAATGTTTGATATTTTCTGTAATAATCTGTTGAGCATGAATCGATTGGGAGCAAATAAAACAGTGTGTACAGCACCGATTTTTATAACTGTTATTTGAAATGAAAGACATTGATAAGATACACCAGTAGATTACTTTTCGTTGAAAAAATTACAGCTTCATTGATTATTTGCATTTCATTTTCGGCGAAAACCAGTCCATTACAATCACCGACTTAAATGAACGTGAATGGTTTTGAGTAAGAAGCTTCAGAATTCAGAGTGGTGTAGGAACATCTTATGACATGTTTACGAAATTTAAATACGGGCAACGAATTAGTGAATGGTACAAGAATGCGTGGTAAACGATTGCATCAAAATACAACAGATTGTGAAATTTTAACCGGACAATCAATTGGGAAACGTATTTTAATACCCAGGATTCATAATATCACGTCTTCTGGTACATTATTGCCATTTTCCTTGAGGCGAACCCAACTTCCAATCATATTAGCATTCGCTAATGACCATGAATAAATCGCAAGGGCAAACCTTTGATAAGGTTGGGATTTTATTACCACAACCTATCTTCGGACATAGTCAACTGTATGTTGCTTCAA
Source organism: Diaperis boleti (assembly GCA_963583935.1). NCBI lineage: Eukaryota > Metazoa > Arthropoda > Insecta > Coleoptera > Tenebrionidae > Diaperis > Diaperis boleti. The sequence continues at coordinate 81,965,347 of OY757244.1, read as the reverse complement.
TTATTAGAGTTCGTACATTGGATGGTCTCCGTTTCTACATTGCCCGGCAATTTAATCAGCGACATCTTATGCCGCATAAGTGTTTACTACGTAAAACATTGTATCTAAAGAAATTGTTCTTATTTATTTATTTTTATTCAAAATCACAGTTATACAAAACAAATTAAAAATTGTAATATGTAATATGGTAACCAGTCTTTATTCAACACTATTTACGTCAGTATCCACTTTCTTTTTTAATTTTTACATTGATTCGATTACCAATCCAATACATACCACTCGAATTTCGAACACTAGTAATCTACTATCGACCAAAGAGTATAAGCATTAGTAAAGTGCCCAAGCTAGTCGCACATTACGTTTGAAATATGCTTATTACAATTCCGCCTGTTACGTGTTTATGCGTCGGTGGCCGAAGACTGACGCCTTGGGCCAAAAACCGACGGTTAACACACAGTAGCTGGTAATTTGTTGCATTGAAAACGACTAGTAAAGCAGTGATACTGCATCTGCTGGTCGCGACAATACCCGCAATTTAGATTTTTTCTTTGGAGCAACATTAATTGAAATTGGAAACGCAGAACCGCAATCTTAAAAAATATATTCCTTTTTCTTTTGCCGTGACATGTGTCGCTTTTAGAATGCGCATCGAAATAATAAATAATAGCAGTTCGTGAGCAATGCACCGCGTAGTAAGTGCATTGTGAACTGTCTCTTTAAAAAAATATGACGGTAATTATTAGAGAAGCGACTGACCGCTTTGAAAAAAAAAAGTAGAGTACTCGTTAAATGTTGCAAATAACTTAGGTACGACATGTTTTCGATATGTTGTTGTATGAACCCAGATATATAGCTTAATGACGTTCTTTCAAAGAGTTTTAGTTGCTTCTGGTGGTGGACCTGGTGGTATACGAATGGGTGTCAGAACAACTACGAACTGAAACAGAGTGAACAAAAAGTATGCATGATAATTTGTTTTTCTCTAAAACTTTAAATCGTGGATCATTTTAACTGAACTTGATGTCCACTCGATATGTTTTCGTTATGGCGGTCACTGTAGATCTTTGTTTCGCAAATCATTCGATCCAGGTTTAAACCGTCCGTCGTCGTCCTTTTTTACCGCACGACACAAACGTCTTATTAAAAATGCTTTATTGTTGTCCTGTCTGACGAAGTCAAATTTAAAGTTGTCTCAATAAATACACCAACAAAATACGATAAATCCTTGTATCTCTGTTATGATTGCAACTACAGACCAACATTTATTTGCAGTCTTCAAGATTTATAAAAATGAACTTTCAATTGAGTAACAAACAGTTATATTTCGGTCCCACAGTCATTGTACCGGGTGGTTCAGATTAATTTTCAAGTGTGAGTGACTTTGCAGGTCCGACAATTTGTATGCTTATTTAAGACTTCTCATGTATAAGGCAAAATAACGTCTTAAAAATAAGTTTCTAGTCTCCCAACATTCTTTTAAGCAGGAATCCGATATTTGAATTATTATCGGTCGTTACCTACCAAGTTCGGTCAGCTCGTTCCCCTGTCTCGAAAAAATCATTTTTCATTTCCAGCAATTTACTTTTGTCATATCCAACGGGCAGTTTTAAAAATTCCACCAACATTGTTCGTCGTACAACTGAATAATTTCGCAAGTCTGCCCAACGAATCGTTGAACAAATAGTAATTTTCCAACGAATCACCAAAACACGAATTTCCATTACAAATATTCAGATATTCTGAAAAGGACAAACCAGAGATGTGACAGAAACGTCGCATCGTAACGGACACACGTCAGCCTGCGGATAGGGAACCAATCGCGACCAATTATATTTCAATCGAGTTTGATATTTTATAATTAATTATTTTATACTTGAACACAGTTTTATCATTTCTGGTTTCACGTGTAACGGAATCATCCGCATTAGCATAATCGAACATAATCCAAGCTGTTAACACGCAAATGCCAGCTTAGGACCTGAAGAAATGACACGAATACTACACGAAATTTAGCAAAAAATAAAAACATCACCAAGAGAAAATAAGCATAACGTGTGATCTGATAAATCGTAACGATTTATCTAAAAACGCATTAGTCCTACAACACAACTAATTATTGTGACAAGGTGTTTGCGGCATTTTAATGGCTTTACGACTCACGCAAGCTCGAAAGCTGCGGTTCGTTCTGACTGTCTGAGGAACAACGTGCATGGCGTGCGTGGCCTTCCATGTATGTATGAGCTTTTCTGACATCATCCCGACTGCTTATCGTCGACAAGTTGTCACTTGTCATCCAACTAGTTCTAAACGATCTCCTCATTTCATAGACACGTGTTTCGTTCTAAATTGAGGAACCTATCTCGAAACGTGTTAGCGCGCTGCTGCTTTTACGATGTCATTAATGATTAATACTTGATGTCTTTTCTTGTTTTATTAATAAAGTTGGCTGACATGTCTTCGACAACTGATGAGTAGAGTGGAACGGACACAAAATCTTTCTTCGATTTCGTGTTAGATTCGCATCACCTTTTTTCCGTCTTGTTGGCTCCGTTTAATATTACCACCATATTTATGATCCACAAAATTGTTCATCAAGAGTAGCCATGGAAATCAAATGTTTAGAAAACGTGTGTCGTTTATTATCACAAGTGGGCGAGCTTGTCAAATCTGTGACGTTAGATTACGTAGAATATCAACCATTTGACTTTTGTGATGTTTGGCATGAATTAATAATTTGCCCTACGTATTTGAAACAAGAGATTTTCATAGGCGCCCTCGATAAACAAATTTGTGCATTTTAGGGGTTGTAAAACCCAATTTCAAAAATTCTTTCACCAATATTTAGACGTTCAGGGTGTATATAGGCTGTACATATATATGTATTATACCGTTAAAATAGAAGGGCTTTTCGTGATGGAGTCCACTTTTGCAAAGTAAGTCTGGTGGGAGTGAAATAAAACATTAAATTGAGCCTTACCGCCCGGTCTCGCAAATCAACATGAAATCGGGCTGTTAGATACCAATAGCACCTGCAAAACCCTATCCTCCGCCAGTAAGACACCGTCAGTCCTCACACGGCAGAGACTTCCTTGAAAAAGCTAACGTGGAGATTCTTCCTTGCCCCTTCCCTCACGGTCTCCGGATTCAGACTGAATAATTTACCTCACCCTCCAAACAATTTAAATTTTATGATATTCGAATTCGTAATCAAGAAGCTTGGGATGAGATACCACAATCGGCCATAGACCATCTCATTGACGGCATGCCCAACAGAGTAAATAAATGCATAAGAAATTGTGGAGGATCCATACATTCTTAAATATTTTGTTTATTTTTTTATTTAAATGAAATTTTAATCGTTTCAACTGTTCCTTGTAATAAAACTTCAGTATAAATTTCATTAAAACCGAAGCATAAATTCTAACTTTTGCATTTTTTCCTCAAATCAGTATAAATTATATCGGTATTATCGGAGTCTTCCAGATCTACACAATGACATACCCACTCGTCATTTAGCAAATTTTAAAACGTCAGATCGTCGGAGGATTAAATGAAAAAGAAATTGATTCAGTGTGGCTGACTAGTCACTATATTATTGCTTGAGGACTAAATAGCCAGTGTTCTAATTATAAACAGAAATAAACGTAAAATAATTGTTGAGTTGAATTTCTGACACGATGATGTAATAACTCAAGTCACAAAGAATGTTACAGCATAAAATAAACTGTTGTGAGTCACGATGAAACATATTTTAATTATATTTCATTACAACGGAAAGAAAACAACGGGGAACTGTTTGTGCAAACGAAAAGTAAAAAAATTGCGGCCTCGTTTTTCCAGTAGTCCTATTAGTCTCAAATTCAGGTTTAAAATAAAATTTTCTACGTTTGACAAAAGTCTTACGATTGTTTGGTATTTTAATTCGCATATTTTCACAAGTTAGCGAAAATTTTTAATCAGTTTTAACAAAACTTAAGCTCGCTTATTTATCGAAACAAATTTTGAGTACAGTAGAATTTTGCAATATCAAGATCGAATTGTTCGAGTCGTTAAAGCGTTAATATTTTGTCTCAAACAAAAACAGCTCGACCTGCTTTAGAAATATCTTTCCATCCCGAGCACAAGACAGCGGAACTCGTCTAAAACGCATAAACAACTAAAAATAAAAGTTTTATTTCTCTTAATAAACAAACAATTTAAATAAATACCGTTTGTGTGAGTATGTAAATATTTATCGAACATTTTAAAACATAATAGTTCCGATAAATTTTATTATGTTTTATCTTTGATTATTTAAAGACTTTTTATTATAGCATCAAAGTTTTATACGATTATTTATTAAAATGGCGTTGCGTTATTTATCGTTCCCGGTGCGAAATTAATTCTCAAAAATAAGAAACAAAAGTTAATTTTAAATGCACCAGTCGAGCCGTGATATATTCGTGAAATTATGAGTATATATGAATCACACTTTACAAAGTTTGCTTGAGAAATATTTATAGCAAAGTCTCAAAATACTGCAAAATGAAATAGATTTATAAATGTTTTATTATAATTGAATGCACGTGTGTTCCATTTCAACTTTTAATGAAATTATTGCCGACATTAAAGCCTCAGTCTTTGTAATGTAATAAGTTAATTATAACAGGAAGTTCGTAATTGTAATTTAAATAATACAGGACATTTGTAATTAAGGCTTTGAATGTTGTGCGTTTAGAAAATGGCGCAGATTCTCCTGCCATTTACTGTTGTCCTAACTCTGTAAGTGCTGAATATTTTAGAGATATGATTAATGAGAATGACACTATTAATACACGAATGGAGTTTAGTTACCGCAAGAAATATCGATGCGGCACCATCACCGAGTCTCGATTCGAAGGACCGATGAAATATAGTCATTCGAGCAGCATCAAGATTTTTTTTTGTCAGTTATAAAATGTAAAAATAACATGCACTTCCTCCCCTAAGAAGGTGGCGAATTAGAGCGTCAAGTGCCAAGCCAGCCAGCTTGCAACCCCCGAGCAATAAACACCGTTTGAAAATCCGTCTCGTCGAGCTACTCAAGCGAGTCCAAACGCAAAAACGGCGAACGAAATTCATGCAACATATTATAAAATTAATAAAGCGATATTTATGGTGGCAATTTTTGGGTCGCCGGTGTAAAGCCGGCGTATTTCACGGCGTTTATTCTAGATTAAAACAGTTTATTTTAGATATTTATAATGGGAACGTGGCTCACAATGCAGATCACTTGTCGGCAACAAAAATAATAAAAATACAGAATGTGACGTTGGTGCGAATTTATTGTTTTAATAATGGTAAATAAAGCAGATCGGCTGCGATAACGGGCACAGGCCGATTATTCTACATACACTCTCCCGTTATTGTTGCAGCGAAAATTGGATTTTTATGCTGCGTTCATAAATTACTCCTGCCCGTGTGATACTAGGTATGTATAAATTGGAAATGACATGACACTGTTGAAAATAATACGACGACTACGACAAATTAATGTGTCGACTGACGTCTGAATATTTTACAAAAATTACAGATACTTTGGCACCTAATACATACATTTCACCGGCTTTGACGGATTCTACTGCCCTCGATTTATTTTCATCAAATTTAACATCGAACTCTTATTTTCTTGGCGACTACCGATTTAATCGTTTCGTTTAGATAGTCGATCGAATAAGTTTCGAAAATTATAGGCATTTTGAAATATCCGGCGAAAAAAATTTGGTAACGACGCGCTCTTTAAAAGTGAATATTCACAGATAAGAGAAATGTATGGTTAACGTGACTGTCCGATTTTTCTACCAAGAAATTGCTCTTCTTCAAATTATTAATATCAACATCGTTTCAAGTTCTTGCCACCTTTTTGCATTTATACCTTCTTGTTTGATCCTTTTTTACGACATGTAAAGGAAAACCATTTTAATAACAGCATAAAAACTCAAGCCCTCGGTCAATACATGGTATAACTTTAATGGGATAATGTGTTGTATATCGAATAATCATTGCTCTTTTCTAACGATTTGTTCTCCGCTTCAGCGTTTATAAAATTTGTAAGTTCATCGGAAATAAATATTAGATGAGCCGTTCTCAACAACTGCTCGTACTGCTTTATTAAATTATTACAAATGTATTTTTAAACCGACACAGTTTATTTATTACTAAAGGCAATCACGAGGAAACTCGGAGCAGTTCAGCATAAACTTTTCTTTCGAAAATTAAATCGATTAGCTCGTTATTGAATTCTGGAGAAGCTGTCGCAATGATAAATTTATTTCTGAATAGGAGTATATATTATGTATCGGCGACCACGATGAGTAAATATCCACTTACATCAATTTCACCCTACTTCATTTTGATTACATGCACGCGCCTAAGAATAAAAATTACTGAATACATCATGAGACACTGAACAACTTTAAAACGTTCTACATTTTTTATGAGACCCATCAATTTTATAATAACTGCCTTTTAGGAAGACAGCGGAAAATAGAAAAACTCCCCCCCGAACGTGGAAAAGTTTAATATGCATTGGGAGGAAAAAAAAGTACTAAAACATACAAATAAATGCTAAAACACATAATTATTGTTTTGAAATGCAGAGGAGTCGCATTTTACGACAACGAACTCACCGCACAGGTTTAATAACCGAAAAGTCTAAACAGCGAAATTCGAAGATTGGTGTAAACAGAAGAAAGTTAATACCCTTAACGAAAACGTGTTGTTGGCATATTATTGTTATTATGCTTGTTTCTTTTAGTGATTTCATAACATAACTAGTTATGTAACGATTTCTTTACGTAACTAGTTATAAAAAATGTGACGTTTCATAACGTCAAAAAGTTATCAAAATTTCAACTTTTCATTACGGAATTTTGTGTTTGGCATCTGCAGATACTTTTGGTCGGTCTTACTTCCACATCGCAGCTGTAGTTGTTACACATCAAAATGCCACAAATGACCTCAATGCTCAATGTAGTTAGTACCTCATTCTAAAATTGCTGTAGGTGATGGCTCAGTTCTTTTAGAAAATTTTCCGGATGGGGAACTCGTCTTAAACGAACGGCCACTTGATCCCAGACAGGTTATATATGAGATCTAGCATTGTCTTGCTGAAAATTTTTGAAATAATTTTCATTCAACATGGGTACAACAACCGGTTTTAAAAAATTTCATCAATATAGTGACGAGAACGAATAAACGTCCTCCAACAAAAACCAGAGTGTACCCATGTTATAGCCTCGAACCAACTCGAAATTAAGCCTCTTATCACCTTACCATCATCCGACGATCATCTCAAAAAAAAAAAACGGGATTCATTACTGAAGAGGATATAATTCCTTTCCTCTATCCATATTCTTCGCACTATTTGCAGTCTAGCTGAGTCAAAGGAAGGGGTCTACATGCTCAGAAACAGTGTAGACCAAATGATGTTATAGGCCTATAAAGTGCTCGAAGTATATGTCTTCAATCGCTCACCCGATTCATTCCAATCGCAACTCTAGGACGAACACCAAGTTGGCGGAGGCGCCGATCGTCCGGGCTTCTTCATTCCAGTCCCTTCATGCCCTGATCACCGAAGAATGGATTATTTCAATCTATAGTCGGCGTGTAATTTCACGAAATGAAAATCCGGCTTTATGCATACCGACATGGCTATGGCTATCTGTTTGATATTTTTATCAATCACTTTTAACTAGAGCGCAAATATTTTGTAAAATTTTCAACAAAGTAGCTTTACTCTTTCTGGGTGGTGCAATTTATTTAATTGACACGTAGTTTAAAAAATGTAGAAATGAAAATATGCCGTAAAAGTGACTAAAAGTCTGGATCAGGATCAAAATTTGAACACACGACAAAAGTCAATCAATCACCAAATTGAATGGTGAAGGTGTTTCTTCTCTAGAACAAGTTTGTCGGATTATTGCTGTTACATGACGTTTTGGATGCTGAAATCAATTACGAGGTAAATTTAATACTGCCATTTCGGTCGAAATTGAAATTTTACACGTAACAAATGCGGCAATTTAGCTTAAATCTTCCCATGTCATTGCGGAATTTGATGATATTCCACTAACGATATAGATGAGATGCTGCGCCGCCATTAATTTGTGAATGTCATCCTGTGCAGTACAATGTTGTAGCTAAAACAAGCCGTTCTGATTTGGGGGTGCTACGTCAACTTATTAAATGAGAGGGACGTAAAACGATGCAGTGGTGCTCGAGAGAGAAGCAGCAGCAGGATGTGGAGAAACTTCCTAGATGGAAGGCAGTGACAGATGAGCGGGGATGTTTAATAATCTGGCTGTACCAGAGCTTAATTCTATTACATTAGAGTTGACTGCAGTGGCTACACCTCCGTTGGTCGGTCGATATCCTACATAATTAACAATGTGATATCGACCTGCAGATCCCCTGTGGCAGACGTCGGGACGCTGCTGCTCCGAATTGGTCACCAGATTCATCCCAAGAAAGAGGCGACGAACAATCTACTTCACCTCAAAAACTAAAGATGAGTACCGGCTAACAGTTAAATTAATATCAACTGTGAAAAAAAAATTGTGAAGAAAATAATAAAACGTTATTTACTGGCCAAAATGATCACTTTAAACAAGACGAAAAAATAAAGTGTTCTCCCACTGTAAATATTAGAACAAGTAATTTCGAGCGAACCCAACACAATTTCTTTCTGCTTTTAACTAATTTCCAAGTAAAATAAACTCTGTTTATCGAGTTTATTTTTGAGAACGTTTAACAACACTCGAAGATCAAGCGTTGCGAACAAGATGTGTGGAACAAATATTTGTGAGGGCTGATGGGTGAATATGTTATGTGATGGGTGCACACATCCGGCATTTGCTCGCATATTGCATTAATGTGTGGAGACGTTTCGTGGTTTTGTGTCGCTGAAGATGTATTTTTCCAACGCATTATTAAATTATTATTAAGTCGCTTTTAAAGGGAGATAATACAAGTCAATGCACAATCGTTTCCCGTTTTTCAGTCAATGAATATAAAAAATACATTTTTGAAATTATACCATCATATGCTAAGATAACATACATTATAAAAAAAGTTTCTTGTTTTCTTAAATTTTACAAGATACGTTATGAAATTTCCGTATTTCCGTACAAATATATAGGAATTTGCATATCGAATCATGCAAATAAAATACAATTCATATAATTTATCTCGCGGGGAAGTATAAAAAAACTCCTATATATTGCTCCAAAAAATTATAACCTTTTTAGCTTCACCCGTTTTTGCCGTTTTTTCATTTTTCGAAATTGATCTGATTTACATTATTAATGTCCGCAATCGAGCGAAGAATATCTATATCAGTGCAGACTTCAAAGCGTGTATTATTTTAAGAACCAATTATGTGCTGAAATTCTATTTCGCAAAGTCGTTTGACAAGTGACCTGTAAGATTATTGGAATTCATAAATAATTATTATTAGTTCCAACTTCGATCCTATTCTAATTATAAGCACGAAATTCAATTACATCGAATGAAAACTTTCAATATTATTGAAACGTGGTCGAATGGAGGGGCGAAATGGTTTGTTTAATTTGTAAAACTTATAGAGCTGGAAATTTAACCCATTTACATGAATTGGAAATGGTGGTTGCTCTATTAAATTATAAAATTAAACGTTCAAGTGAAGCAAATTCACTGGTTTCTTTCCAAGTCGCGGATGTATCGAAATTTGAAAACCGAAGGTATAACGTTAGCACACGCCTGGATTTTAATAACGATTAGTTTAATGCATTTGTCAGTGAATGCATATTTTTACAGTGACACCGGGGCATCGTTCGCTTTTACGAAAATTTCGGTTTAATAACGTAAGAAACATAAATAAAGAATAATTAACCATTTTACAGATAATTAAAATAATATATTTCGTTAACTGTTCAAGAAAACACGCAGTGAAAATGAAAACTGCCCCGGAGAGTTGAGTGAGTGTTGTGCTTCAACCGAAGTTTGTTGTTTCAAGTTTTATAAGTTTATCGATCACTTAAATCGAGTATATACAGACTATAAACATTGCAAATATGTTTTAACAGTGTATAATTAAAATTTACTTCTTCATTTCCTAATTGAATAGCGTCATTGGCGGTTAGTTGAAAGTATAATTAACGGATTAAAGAAGGCTTTGAGTAATTCCGCGCGGATCATTTCCACGGGCGCTGAAAGAAGCGCGCGATGCCAAGTTGGCGCTAGAAGATCACGTGACTGGGGCAGGAGTTAGTTCCTGCTGACTGACATGCAACGAGAAGCGCCGAAACTATGTACTTGATCTCGATTTCGTCCGCTCGATTTAAAGCTTTCTAGGTTCGGGATACCGAAGGGTTATAGTATGTATAAGTAGCGGTGGTGCGCTTACGCTCCGTAACGCTACAATGTTTACATGGGCCTCTTTGTTCGGATCAATATCCATCCGATTTGAAAGACGTCACGTAAACGAATAATGTACATAGGTTACAAATCTTTTTACGGTATGTCATCTATAGAAATGTATGAATTAGTACTTTTTTTATTTCAATGTTACGCAATGTTTCACAAAAAAGGAGAAAGATATAATTTATTTTCTGGGGATGTCCAATAAAATATCCTCATTTACATGACACTTCTCCAACGGAGTGGCAATCCCACATATCGAGAAAACCTGTATAAACCCACAATGGTTAACAAATATTTTAATAACATGGCAACCGTTCTTTGTGTCAACTCCAGGGGTACAGAAACAAGTGCAGTTTTCATTATCCTCGCGAAACAACGTTGCAGCGGCACACTTTCTCCTCATTTTTTTCCTTTACGGTCGGATTGTGCAGAGTGGAGGTTACAAGATCAAAGGATGGGAACGTGCCGTAGCAGGCGACGCGACGCGACGTTGCAAACGTCGAATAAACCGTGTAAACGGAGTCACTGGAGAGCGTTTATGGTTACGGCCGATGGCGGAGTGCTAATGTTTAGTAAATTATTCAGAGTGCAGAGCACACGCTACAGACTGAAATGCATTAAAGAGCACTCCCGATCCCTAACTGATTGATAGATTAATTAACTTACAACGCCATCGACGCACGGGTTTCTCGTTATGTGAAAAATAGGGGCCGAATTTAATAACAGATCAAGAAAGTTTTTGGTGTCTTTCTTAGAAAATGTATGCTGGCCCAGGAAAGACATGGAACGCCAGTCACATTCACTTCTATTATGCTGTCGAAACCCTGGCCTTCTGAAAGTATACATGTAGATAGCACAAAATCGTTTGATTTGATAATAATTATGATAACCCACAACTGATGTGGTACAATTCCATAGAATCTCGAAATGATATAGGTATTGCGAACACAGACTTCGATGGCAAGACGAATTCAACGACGACGCGTTATTACCCACTCTCTGTTATTACTATAAAGTAAGTAACGAACAATAAATCTATCTAATTTATTGTTGCTGACCTACAACAATGCCTCATTCAATTGAGTGTTCAGTTTTTTGCGAAGCGTTTTTTCGGGAGATTTCGAGGAATGTTTTTCGAGGTGAATGTTTTGGATAAACGAGTGGCGGGCAAGTGCGAAACTTTGCTGAATTTTATCTCCCGAATTAAGGATTTTTCGCAAAATTGTCATCAAGAAAAGTTACTCAAATTGACGAGTTCTACCACTCCCTAAAATATTTGTATTCATTTCCATAACATCATTAATCTACAACCCTGTGGAATAATGATATCGCTGCTGTTATGCACAGTTACAACGAGGAAGTCGGTAACGATGATCACTGCAATTTAATCCTCAACTAACTGGGGGAATGGTGATTCCGATGATTCGGAGAAAAACCGCCATGTGATGAGAACCACCACGTTTCCACGAGTCGATTCGATCGACGCACACGAGGGCAAACGCTAATTAAAACAAGAAACGCCCGTATCGCAGAACCAAGCCTCCCATGTTTATATTCGTCGTGTTTCGCTGAAGAAAATGTATTAGTATTTTGACCCTTCTTGGCGCCGAGCAGATTTCATAAACAAGTTTATTTTGCGCATAAATATATGTGCGTGGTGTAATTACAGTGAAATATTATTTTTGGGAATAATATAAGCACTGAAACCCATTAACCGGCAGCTTATACTCGAGTTATTAATACGGAACATTATTTAAAATGATTTAGTGGTTGTGTATTAATACTATATGTGTATAGGTGTATGTATGCAGTGTGGAATTAATTAAGAATATATTACAACAATAAATTCATAAAATTCCTAGCGATCTATCCACATCTGAATGAAATACCGACATGTCATGGCAACGATCAGTATACGGTGATGGATTAAAATGAACATTGTTTCCACATTATGGATCTGGCAAGAGGATCGAACAATGATCGAAAATATGTACTTGCGTTTTCAAATAAAATTACTCGACATCAGAGACACAAGAGCTGTCGACAGGAATGGTAAAATTTGTGGAGAAAATTGTAGTGCAATAGAAGACGATCATAAAGTACATCCTCGACCCAGTTTCCGCTTCCGGACGAATCCGTGAAGAAACCAGGACGGCATCCCGGAACTTTTTTTTACATACATACATGTTATTTTAAAAATGCGCATTTACGAAAACTAACGTGATTGTTCTGAAATCAACTAATTTTTTGGTAGGTTAAAGTTTCATAACTACTGGAAAAGATACAGAACCTAATATGGCAACAACTAATCTATAAACCTGCTGGAATACATAGATATTATGGAAGGTGTAACGATGTCTACAGATGGCTTAAACTAATAAACAATTAACCAGAATAATGTTGATAAATCCAAGTGGAGTAAATTTAAATTAAAATTTAAATATATCTAAGTCGAACTTAACAAACTTTAATAAGTGTAAAATTACAAATGGAACATGTTTCGGCAGAACACTACTGCCATCATCAGCCCTAATTTAACAAGAGATTAATGATACAATTGATGAATTCTTGTCTTCTTGGGGCAGACGATCCCAAGCAAGTTGAAGTTCCTGTCTTAATGCATCCAGTGTCTGAGATTGTATCCCACACATGTTCAATTGGCGGGACAGAGGTCTGGAGAACGTGGTAGCCAAGGCAGTATAGTGATGTCAGCTTCTTCTAAACATTCCAAGGAGACATGTGCGATATGTGGTCGAGCGTTGTCCTGTTGAAACATGGCGTTGGGAATACCTCGAACATAAGGAATTACAACGGGCTATGGGATTTCATCTACATATCGCCTTGCTGTCATGGACCCTCGAACGAAAACTAGGGGAGATCTGCTTCCACAACATATCGCCCCCCAAATCATAACTCCCACAGTTCGAGCCACGTGACGTTCAACATCAAATTGAGGATTTCGTCTTTCACCTCTTAGTCTTCTCACCCTCTGGCGACCATCATGCATTCCGAGACAAAAACGCGATTCGTCAGTAAAGACAATAGTGTCCCATTCCTCATCCCAGTTTGCTCTTTCACGGCACCATTCAAAGCGTTAACGACGATGTGATGCTGCCGTCAAAAGAAGTACTCTGCGGTAAACAGCCGGCATTACAATGAGTCGACCCTCTACATTGTACCAAGCTGTTGCAACTGCCCTTGTAGAAATGCGCCGATCTCGAAGTGCCAAAAGTCTCAGCTGGCGATCTTGGACGTCTGTAGTTCTTCTGGGACGTCCCGAACCCGGAGTTCGATGTTCTCGGTTGTCTACAGACCATGCATTCTAACACTGTAATACAGTGAACACAGAACGATTCACCCGTCTGCCAATTTCTCGCAAGGATAAACCACCCTCTCGAAGACCGACAATGCGTCCTCGTTCAAATGAACTTAATTGGCGAAAACCACCACGTCTTCTTAAAGGGGGCATCTTTCTTATCTCCTACACTTACAAACGACAACTGATACCGCACAGATTGTCTTCAATATTAACCAAAAAGGAAAAACACAAACCGACTAATGCGATAAGTTAGTGAAAAGAAAAACCTTATCTGTGAACCGATTTGCTTGAAATTGAAACCAAACGATACCCATGCTAATAGAACCATATATACCCAAAATTTCGTTAAATTTTTTTTTTCTTTGTGTTCGAATTTTTATGATAAGTAGTATAATTACATGTATGGATTGTCCTTTGCATATCAGGATAGATCCATCCATCCATCCATCCATAAACTTTGAAAAATCAGTCCTCGCTCGCCGATAGTGTATATTGGAGGAGGAGGTTATGGACGTATAAACGTATAAGAATATCTCGTAAATTTCAGCAACTTTTTCAAATAATTTTTTTTTTTTCAAAAATTGTTAGTTTCCGAGATACAGCAATTACTTATTATGACACCTGTAAAAATGCCCATAATGTCGCCCTTCGCTGGCAATACACAATTGAATCCGTCGTTTCATGATAGAAATTTGTGCATTCACTTTCTGATATTTGCAAATTTGTTATCAGAAGTTATTTGCATAATTATGCTGGGTTAATTCTTCCGGTGCCCAATTCTTCTACGTTGTTAACAGGTGTTGCGTACATTAATTATCTCATTCTATTAGGTGCCCCCACAAATAAAAATCACAATGATTAAATACAGAAAGTCTGTGAATTAGGCACATACGACGTTAAGAAAATCGAACCCTATAAAGTCAATCGTCGATAGCAGTCACAACATCATCGTGTTATTCTACAGTGCGCGGTTTTGTAAAAAACTGAGTGGTCGTCGATCGACTATACTTTTCCAAAGCGCTCAAAGTTTGTTGCTGCCGAATCGAACCGAAAGCAAGTCAGACGGGGAAATGAATAGAAAACACCACAGCGGCTCGGCAATAATTAATATTCTTCAGGAAAGAGTCCTTAGCTGAACTACGTACAACTGTTTGAATAATTAAAAGTTTTCTTAATAAACGCGGAGCAATATAATAATACGGCCCAGTAAGTTCATTTACATTAACATTCGGCTAAATATATATTCTCGGCGGCAACCTGACACCAGCGCCAACGGCACGTGATTGAACTAATGAAACTCCCAAGAGTCGTATACATGTCTTACGAATGGTTATTGTTATGATTATTGTTATTCGTCGCGGCGTTTACGATTATTGTTATTATTATTATACATAGAATATAATAATACTTGGGGCATAACTGACTTTACGGAACGGCCGGCGGCAGCGTACCAAAATGAACGCATTTGCATCGAGTAGGTATAATTCAAATCGGTTCAATGAAAAGTGAAGAAACGACAAAAATGCCCGTTTTATATTTTATAGCAAAGCCATATTTGAGTCGTGAGTCGAGCCACCCACCAAGTGGTTGTTGAGAACGGTGGCACGTACCTTTCTTTCTCTGCATGCAGCTCGACTTCTATTTACAATCATACACATTTATCAACTACCCGACCAGACGAACGGTCATTTATGTCTAAATTGACAATAATGATATGTTGAGGAATATATTTAGATCCCTTGATTGGTAAGCCTTAAGTAACTTGTCTCATGTATTGCGAGGAGTTCAAAGACGTGCATTGTACGGCCCTACATGCACGGTTCAGCGGAAGCCGGCTAATGGAAAATCAGATGTAGATGCAGATTCAGCATCTTCGCGACCACAGATATGATTTACATAACGGTGCGCGTCTTAAAACCTCACGGAAATCAACGGAATTTCCACGTTAAAGACCGAATCGACCGATTACTATAAGTTTATGGTCCCCTCAAATTTTTCCCTGGGTAGCCAATTGCCGCTGACCCAGAGAGCGATGATTGCGGTAGCAAAGTAATAATTAATCCCCGATATATTTTTTGAATAATCTAACCTGAAGCATATTAGCAGTGCTTAATGAGAATTGCTGTTTCCGGCTGTTAAATAGTGTTGCCCATACAGCGTGATAACTTGATTTTTTTATCAATCATCAGGTTGATGCATGGGGATCATCGAGAACTACTATACCGTACAAAAATCATTTGATCATTCAATAAGCCAAAAACAAAAGAATTGTCGGATCACTTTTGGTGGTAGATAACTACTTTTACTCAGTTTTTCCCTGAAACCAAAACCAAAACCAAAAACAAAGCAAAAAAACAAATGTTTTTGGTGTTTTAGGGAAAACTGATTGTAGTCATTCAATAAGCATTGAATGGAGGAGAATAATGATCGATTTCACTTAAGTCTTAGTTTTCTTAAGGTTAATTTCCAGCTCAAGACTCGTTAAAAAGAATTCTTTTACAAATTTGAATACAGTTGTTGCTTTATCGGCCTGTCTGTAACAGCTGCGGCTTTTAGCTTCAACTGTTTGTTTTTCCTCTTACATGTGTCGTTTCGACGACTTTGGTACAAAAGAAATAAAAATAAGAAAATTTGTTTAAAACACGCCCGCCGTCACCGACGACCGCATGGCGAGTCTGATGTAGGTGAAAACTGCATCGTTTCATAGGCACGTATCGCAACCAAGCTTTGTAATTAAACGGCTAATTAATGGTTTTCCGAATTTGCCATTTAAAATGTTTGCAGGCAGCGTTTCAGCGTGTGGCGGTGGTGTTGCCGCCGCCGCGCCGCCACGGCGTGTGTGTTTTTCGAGTGCTTTGTGACGCCCATCGATGGTGCGAGAGCCAACTGTGTTGTTGTGTACGCTCTGACACCTGTTATTTTCAATTTTCCGTGTTATTTTGCGCCTCTGATTGCGGGAATGTAAAATTACATGAATGGTATGATTAATTGTTTTTGTTTATCGCCGTAATTACTCCTCTTTGTAATATTTCGAATTATTTTCGACATCATTTCAACTATCAATAGGTTAAAAACGGCTACCTGATGCTGCTGCCGCTACGAGGTGGAATTGTTCATAGCGATCAGCAGAACAGCAGGCAAAAATTTTGTTCTCAATATACTCTTTTGTATTTTGTTTTCGCAATAGAATGCAGTCCGAAAGAGACCTGTAATATTATGTATTACGAGGCCTATATTCGAAACCGTCCCGTTCCCGAGGACATCCGTCAACAACTATCGTCTGTTTCGGATTGCGTGCACCGGAATTGAACACCGGAAACGCCGTCAAAGAATCGAGAGCTCGTCAATTCAAATAGGCCGCGATTTCAGCTTTGAACACGTAAAACAAAAAAGACGTCTTGTAAATTTCTCCGCTATCTTGATGCAAAATTAGCAGAACAATGACCGATCGAATGAAGAAAACAGGAAGAGAGGCATCTCTTCGTTTCCCCTTATCTGCTCTAGCATCGTGATATCGTTAAAATATATTTAACTGTACTCAATAGCGTATCGTTAGCATAAATTAAATCGGTGAATAATAATAGGTACCCGTAAGAGTGGCACACCGGAAGCTATAAAACAATTTAATAACATATTTAAGTGGTAATGCTGAAATCTGAAACAATAGATGTGTTTTGTTCTGAGGCAGATGTCCACACCGTTTAATATTACTGAATATAATACTGGTGTGTATTACGTTGAATGGATTTATTTACTACGCATTGTTTTGCAGAATAACAAGTGTGCATTTTGTATGGCAGGATATGCGAGATATTGAGGCTCGAGTATAGAAACATTGACAGACTGACCGCCCAATAATCCAAAATTTGTCATCTCCTAACTGGAACCATAAACTACATTTTTTGGTTTGTTCTACACCCAGAAAACAGTCAGTCGATCATCAACTAGTATTGTTACGTTTTCTTGGTGGAACGTTTCGCTCCCCCACATTTGTCGGATATTACCGTGATTCATATTTCTTGAGCATTCCCCAGTCGCAATCAATCTTAATTTCGCTTCAGGTCCGCCTACCTTTTCAGCACCTGGAGTTTTTACCGGAACACCTGTAGTCCTGTGATCCTTGTTCCGGGCACCGACGCACCCCTCGTCGCAGCTTAAGCTCGATCCCCGAGGTCGCATTCAGTGAAAGTGTTACATTCACACGAGCTTTTCCAACATGCAACCGCAATCGTTGTGCTTTCGTTTACGACGACATCACGAACTTCCGTCCCTTCGTCGTCTCGTCCAACTTTTTCCGCAATAATTACTCATTCTTGAGCCGACCCAAACTGATGTCTTGCCGGTTGCAAAATAAAACGTGATGCGAAATTAACGAAGGCCTTTGCATTTTGATAATTATTATTATTAAGTGATCGGGATGAGATGTTTATGGCCTTAAGGCTGCTTTTCAGACGTGATCTTTGAAGACGTTTTCCTGAACGTCGAGGATAATAATTACTAACGCGTCAACGATAAATGTGAAAAATTAAGAGCGGAGGTTGTGCTGAAACGATTCTTGACGAACTTGATGCAACTTCCGCGAAAAAGCTCTTAATATTGACGAATTGTAGTTTACATGATGATTCGACTTGAGGATGACCAACAATAATTGCCACAAATTTGTTAAAAACAAACGCAATAGAAAAAATACTACTTTATCTGTAGTTGACGATAAAAAAGTATTCGTAAAAAATGTTGCCAATACTTTTAATAATAGACATTAAAAACTGTAGGTGTCCATGATAAAAACAGTCGATTACGAAGATTTTATAGTCGTATATAAGTTATAATGTGTCTTCAGGCCGTTGCAACATCTAAAACGCTCTCAGATGACTCGGCTATATTTTTCCCCGCATTCTGGAGCTTAATTATTACACCACTAGAAGTGGTAATCTGTTTTTAAGCGGCGAGTTATCGCAAGTTTTGGTCCGGTTGAATTCGCCAGAAGAACCCGGGTGTCGGTTAGTTGTGAGTGTCAAATTTAATGGCCGAATCAATTTAAAACACCTACAACGTATGAAATAATAAAATAGGATGTGAGTAGTCGGAGTCCAAGGTTTTTCAATCGCAAGTAGGAATGTCGAAGTGGGTCGTATTCGCATGGCAGAGCCCCATGGAAGTCGCATTGCATGTGAATAATATTCCAATTACAGTGCAATAAAATATGTAGTCATGATATAATTTGAAAAGTTTTCTAGGAAAATTGATATTAAATATATTATTATTGCGGCGACTTTGGGGAGTTATCGATGACTCACATGTTATATTCATGGGATTTTATTATAAAGGTACCGTGCATGTATATTTAATGGAGAGAACTCATGGGCACCGCTAACTTATTACACGAAAATAAAAGCTGATAAATAATGGAAACGGGAGTTGGAGCAAGTCGTAATACGTTAAAATACTGTCTAATAATTTATTTAGACTATATCTACTCTTCTATATCAGCGTGAATAAATAACAAACAGTGCATATTTACATTTAATTGAATATATATTGCTTTAATTAAATTATTATGGGCCGTACGCCGTAGCGAATACAATATAATAATTATATAAATACAAACATCATGTCGCCATAACTAATTATCGTCAATATTACATGATTAATGTGTGCTGACCGGGTTTACTCAGACCGGAGAGGTTAAATGAGACAGTTTTCTAATCGTTCCATCTCTCTTTAGTTAGGGGAAATCGGGGCTAGTTAGCGCACTCGTCCTCTCCAGTTTACATTATTTCCCATTTTATAAACTTAATATTTTGATAATTGAATACCGTCTGCATATACGGGGTGTTATGTAAATTTATACAAATATTTTAGGTGGTGGTAGAACTCGCCATTTCGAGCAACTTTTTCAAATATGTAATATTTTTTTCAAAAGTTGTTAGTTTCCGAGATACAGCTTACTAGAAAAACTTACACCCGCCACTGTCTATGACCAACTTTATATTGGTATTCGTAAAAAATAAATAATAAAAACTAGTGAAGCAAAGAAACAGCTCGCTCGGTTCTATAATACATTATTATTTAAAATAAATTGAATACAATTATTTACTTATTATTACGCCTGTAACAAATTCAATGCTCATAATGTCGAGAGTTTCTTGCATACGCTGGATTAGTTCTAACGTTTATTACTGCATTAAGCACATGACGTTAAGAAAATCGAAACTTATGAAGCCCTTTACTTCACCCTCAATGTCTGTTAATTCAGATAACCAAACGTACGCTATGCGCTCAGCGAACTGATTGTTAATGTTTTTGCGACAAAAACACTCGATAAGTTTTTAACATAAGTTCGTTTATTAACATAAGATTTTCTCTGTCAACGTGATGTCTGTGAACGACTCGTGAAAATAAGGGGCAAATGTTAAAAAAATGTGCGATTTCAAAAAAATGTTATTTGAAAAAGTTGCTCAAATTTACGAGTTCTAGCACACCTGTATATTGTTAGAAAATACTATTCACAAAGAAAAAAACGCTTCGTGGTGGGATTTTAATTTTGGATTTTTTAAACAGGTCGCCCCGCTCCCCTACCAGGCCCGGATCGTATCGTTTCGAAATCCGGAGAGTCGGAATATCCATACATTACGGCGTGTCTCGTCTTCCGAAATAATGTGATTATTACACATCGCCCGTGGATCCAACAGGAATACAGGGATGTCGATAACAGGACAATGTCAACATTTCCGGTGTCAGATGTATGCTTCCGGGTCCGGCCGACAGACTCCGGGATATCCGCATTGCCATTGTTACCAACGCCGCTAATCAAGGTAATTGTTCGTTTTTCTTAAAACATCTAATTGCGCCCGAAAGAATAAATGCGACGTTTTTTTACAAGACATAATTATAATATTTTAAGTTACTCCGAGGGATGGATTCGGATAAAAGCTGTAGGGTCTAAATCTTCGATAGAAATCAGAAAAGTGTACATTTTTAATAAAAATCAACTTTAGTACACAATAAGTAGTTTAAGTAATAGCTTCAAGTTTATTATGTAGTGTCGGCGAATGAGCGCTCTGCGAGGAAGTTCGTAATAACTAGATAAGCGAAAAAGTCGTGTTAACGGCGTTATGAGGCAATAAATCTCTGGTTGCATAGTGCGAGTCGTAAGGTGGTAATTAACTCATTATTGAGTAGAATGTGGTAGCACTTAGTATAATGTAAAAATGGTGGTCTAGATTATTTTAAAACCCAGGGTGAAACCGCCCACTCCGTTTTCACAAAGATGAAATATGAAAGGCGTGTTTAAAGCGATCAAATCCTCGCATTTATTATAGTTAATTACTGATACAAATTATATGGAACATAATAAATTAGATACGTAAGTATTATTTAATTATATATTCTCGTTGTGTTGTGGTGTTCTTTTTTACAGTAACTCGATTTCCTCACATCCTATTACCGGCCATAATTAAATTTAATTATATAGATACAATTGATACGATCTGTACGACCGAAGAATAAAAGTAATTATCGAAGGAAATGATTTTTTCTGATGGCCCGACAGATAATAACGTAAAAACACTCCGTTCTATCTGGATGCGGGATATTATACGGTACGATTTCAAACGAACGAACGAAACTCATTATTCGAGGTGCAAAACGGAATATACATAACACGTTTTATACATTTAATATACAAAAGTAAACTTAAGTTTCTGCATATAAAACTCGTTCAGCAAATAAGCTTTATAGAATGAACATATTTTCATTCGTTTGAAGTGCTGGAAGCGACCATTTTAATTTTAACACTCCCGTCCAAAGTAGACACTGCTAATTTCGGTTTAAAGGTGAAACGTGAATTATTTACTGTTTTAAAAGTAAAATACACTTTAAACCTGCATTTCGTATGAATTTACGCGGATCAGTTGTTTATTCATACTTTAATAATTCGCTGGTTTGTTTAAGAGCCTGCTTTAATAAACATAAATTATTTTGTTTCTGCTTTCTTTTCGGCTGCATATTCATACGGTAGTGGCCGTCCGCGAATGCCTCAACGTTTTGCTTCTGTTTTTCGACGGTATACGAAACCTTTACCGCATTTACACTCCAAGTTTGAAAATAACTACATTAATTTGGAGAGGTGGTAGAACTCATGGAGTAGGTACAACAACTTTTTCCTTTACCATTTTTTCGAAATCACATTTTGAAATTAGAATTTTACAACCCCCAAAAATAACGATACGCTTATGGATTTCTGAGACAATGATAATGACCGTGAATTCTGTTGTTTTTCTGAGAGGAAGTAAATATTCCCACTTTATTATCTTATACTTTTTGTGAACTTTTTTGTCGCTGTGTCCCGGGTAAAAATGATAAGCATACCTAACTATTATTAATTAGTTTAATATCGGTTCCGTGGTTTTTTAATTTTTGTGGTGGACAAAGTTTGTGATCTGTTCTTGTGTAGTTTTGTTTTTAAAAATTCCCAATTTTACAAACAACGAATACTCCAGTTACCTACTGGAAGATTTGCCTTTATAAATATGGACAAACAAATTGAATACGAATTTTTCTACACGGAAGATAGGACGAAATGGCCCCAATTCGTTGGCCTCCCAGATCACCAGCCCAAGTAATTACAGGTTTGTACATAAAGTTTTATTATAGATTTAATTCACCAGAAATGTATAATAACTACAATAAAACACTTCCATGGCTCCCACCCTTCAGTTTTAATAATCTCCACAATAATGCTGTCTATACTGGTGTCCAGAAAAGCCTTATTTCTGGCCGTAAAGTGCAATTGCCCTTGAATTTGGTGATATAGTAATCATGATCTTGATTCATGTCTTCATCATTAAATTCGATAATGTACTTTTTTGTTTTTTGAGATCCTCCCTCAGGAACGTGGTATTTCTGCAGTTGTAAGGACATTTCACCTCTAAAATTCCACACCAGACGTTAACGGAAGTAATATTTTAGAAGTGTCCTTCCCGAATCCAACGTGGATTGTCTTGAGAATAGTAACGATAGTAATAATTACAAAAGTATCTTCATCGCTAAACAAGACCTTTTGCAAAAAGTTTACAGTAAATTGGATTTGAAGAAACGACACAACTCTAACCTTTTGGGAAAATCGGTATACTGATGCCTGGCTTAACCCAACCATTCTTGCCACTTCCTGCTGGCCAATACGGGGATCTTCTGTTACCATCTCTAAAACGGCTACATCATTATGTTCACCAGTTGCGGTCCTTTCCCTAGGCCTAGTAACTGGTGGCCAATTCAGTCACAACTGTGCTTCTAATTTTTTTCAAAATCTTATCCGCTGGTGCTGGTGTTTCAGGGTAACGCTCTGCATAAACCCTAGCAGCAAGAGAAGCGTTTTTTCTACATTCGCCATAATTAAATTAAAATCATGTCGGTTCTTTCGTCATTGGAATACATTATTAGCAAAACAACAACAACTGGTTGACACCGAGAGTATCTAATGTCATCTAATAAATTAATGTGCACATTATGTTTTAGTTTTAGAAGAAATTGTTTTTTGAATCCATGTAACCTGTGCAACTGCAATGTTGGTTGCATCGAAAATTTCGTCAGGCTCGTACCGTTTCGTGAATAACCCAGTACGATTGGCGAAAGAAGACGGTGTTGATGAAGGAGGGTCAAGATCTGTGTTGTTACAGATGTGTCTGAAATGTTCTTTAATACGGTTTGAAATTTTGCGACCTGTCTGACCTATGTATATTGACTCGCAAGAAGAGCAGTACAATCTGTTTTAAATGAAACCGCGAATGAATTTGAAAAGGAAATTCTTTCTGAAGGATTTCTAACTAAGTGGTGTGTGTATTTGAATTTGTTATAATATCTATGGTATAATTTATTTATAGTTTTTAAAGAATATCCATTATTTGAAGCAATTTGTTTAGTGATATTAAGTTCTGTTTGAAAAGATGAATCTGATAGTCGGATAGAAAATAATCGGTGGAAAAAGGAATTAAAAGCTGCAAATTGATGGCAAACAGGGTGACAAGAGTCAAAAGGTATAACGCAATCTATGATACTAGGTTTTCTATCAATGTCAAATTAAAAAATATTATTATTTCTAGTGATTAATAAGTTTGTCTGAAAAAGAAACTGATTTCAATTTCAACGGTGAATTTAATGGATTGGTTTAAAGAATTTAAGTTGCTGAGGGCGTTATCTAGTTCAGAATCGGATCCTTTGAATAAAACAGTTATGTCATCTACATATCTGTACCAAAAGAGAAAATGATGTTTAAAGGGAGAAGAAGTTAAAAAGTGATTTTCTAAGTTATTCATGAATATTTCTGCTAAAAGAGGTGACAAATTAGAACTCATTGCTAAACCTTATTATTACACGGCACGGTCAATTATTTAAAGAGTTCGCACGAATTACACGCAGTGTGTCGTCCAGTAGTTTCGACTTCTCACTGCCTCAGACGGATGTTAGCAATAAAATCATCACGAGTTTATTCCAGAACGTAACACTATATGTGGAAGTTTATTATCAGGCACTGTCCACCTTTATGGCCAAACCAGATTTTAATTTAATTTAAAAAACAAAACATTGCAAACTTCCAAATTAGAAATAAGAAAATGTTCCCCGGATTTGCATGGTGGGAGGTATGCTCAATTTTCTTGATATAAAAAAATCAATCATGATACTGTATCGAAATTTCTCGGAAACTTATCGTAAATAAACGATAATTTACTGAGATGAAACGTATTGACAACCACCCACATGATTTTAATGGAAATCGGGAACGTTAAAAAAATTAAACCCCATTTAAAGTTATCTTGGGCGGAAAAGGCGTATCGACCGCGATGACGTAACAGCCCGTTCTTTTTAATTAGAGAAACTCATTAAATAATGGCACGATATCAGCATGTGTTATTAGCGTTTGAGATTTAATCTTGTTAAGTTGGTACGCATTGGTACTGAACTAAAGGGTTAAGCTCATATTGGTTATGAAGTGAAACATTAATCAATACATTTCATCATGCTCATTGGCACGAGTTGAAAATTAACCGAATTATCCTTCGGGTTGTGTTTACAATACCGTCTAGGGGGGACGCGCGCGGACCACATGGTGTCTAGATTCTGAAATCCTGCAAGAATTGATTTATCTAAAGGCGAAGAAAAAGCGGTCGACGTGTTGAGCCGTTTCGAGGAATGGCAGAGCCGTTGGTGTCATTTAGTCCGAATAAATAATGAATAACTATTAAATTTTAAGACCTTATACATTAAAGATTAAATCAGTCATAAATCCGACCCTCGATGGCGTTGCAGATCATATCTTTGGAATTTGTTTATCGGTAACAACCGGCTAAAATCAATTTTACGATTGCAATATTTCCCAGTACACCTGTGCTTATATTTTTAATTGCCCTTTTAATAACCAATAAGGCAACGGCCGCGACGCGAACCATTCACATGATGGACCCGTCGTCCGCGGACACAATTACCATTTTCAGACTTTATTATTATATTAGCAGTCGCTAATTTTAATTTGTCTGTAAAACACTTGGAACAAGCGTCGCGTCAATTAAAGCTAATGTATTTTAATCACTTACAAATTTATACAATTTGCAACGAATAACATCTTCGAGTGGACTGCACTACTTTCTTTGAATTTTGGCGAAGATAAATCGACGAAAACGTCCCGTAGGTAATTGATTCGTGTAATCACTTTGTGATGCTGAATTAATAATTCACCCCCGGTCTTGGATTATTCAGATTTATTGGAAGGTAGCTAGACAAATAACCTGCATGTTGAATTATTATAAAATTTCCTAATAGCTGTTCGATCGGATTTTCAATGAATTTCTTATTCGGAGAAAGCTCGAGTTACATGATGGAGTAAGTCGGTAAGAGCCAAGAAAATAGTGTACGTTAAAAATTAAAACTCGTCTTTAGAAAACAGATTAATCCATGATATGTACTCTAATTTTACCTCAAACATCATGTCGCCTGTGCGGAAACAAAATTTACAGGTATTTAGACAATCTATGAATCCAAAAAAGAAATGGTACGAAGCTACCGCCGCAGCGCACCGGTTTGGCAAATTCAGTCGGCGGACGTACACGTGAGCTCCGCGAGATCGCGCTGGCGTCGTATTTGTATATGACTTTTTGCCGGCGGTAAATGCTAAGTGGATAAATAAATATTTCAACCCCGGTTTGCTTCGTTTTCAAGCAAATGGAAACGGTTGTTTTCACACCTACAGATATATTGTGCGCGGCGCGGCGCTGCGCTCTCTCCCTCTCTAAATTGAAAAGTTGTTTTTTTAACAAAAAGAAAATTCATGTATGTATTTTAAAAATGCAGCGGATGGAAACACGATTTACTCGGCGGCGTGTATGTGTTTCTAGCATTCAGATTAAATAACTGCCGATGCGGAATTGTTTTTCTTTTGATTCTACTCATCACGATACGCGAGCAAAGTGGTTTTTAGCGGTGGCGGGCGCGCACCTTACTCGCCTAGTAATTTGGTTAAAATTTATTTCGTTTTCCATTAAAATTTAACGACATTATTTTATCGACAGTAAAATGCACGTTATAAACAATATACAATGTAAACAAAATGATCTCATAAATTGCAAAATACGAGGAGCAATTTTAGATATCTTCCTTCCGTCCATCTCACCGCTTGTTTATTACTTTAAACGGCATAAATATTTATAGAATTCGTCGGTATTGACGTTATTTATTTTTATTTATTATCAAATTTGCTTCATGCACTATGCATCGGGCCTTATCACGAATTCATGTATTCAATTATTTAAATTGACGGCCAGGACGCTCGCTAACTCGACGTGTATACGCCGGAATGGAACCAAGGAGAAAGAAAAGATGGTAATTGACGTTGAAATGTATGTTTTTGAATAAAAATACCTACAATTTTGGCTACTTTATATTTTGTTTTCTTTAATAATATGTTAATGTCCGGTCTATGCATATTTATTACTACGATTTCGTTGTGCTTTATCATCATTATGAATTCCGACATTCTCAACGAGACCAGATAAGAAAATCTAACTGTCACAAACACAATACCGTGTCAACGTTATGAAAAATGTATGCATTTTTTTAATACGCACTTATTTTTTCTTTTTTATTTTTGGTTTATCTCTGCCGTTATTTTACAAGGACAAGAATGATGCAACGCAACAGAAATCAAATTAATTTGTTCTCTGCAAGGTTTAAATATTTCAATTCTTTATATTCTATACTATTGCCACCAGAATCGACTTGTATTATGTACTCGTAGCTTGACTACGGTTCACAATGCAATAATACAAAAAAAAGTGTCAAAATTCCAGTTGGAGTCTGAGATATCGATTGCGTAATACATTCTGGAACACCCGGTATTTTACCTTTTCGCAGAACCTCTTCATACGTGTTATGTACTAGTCTTATGTGCTGCAAAATCCACGCGTCCACATGAAGCCGCACGAAGCAGACGGACGGCCGTGTTTTCCGGTCGCATTTTTGCTCATCCGCGCGCTCGGCAGACAGACGCGGAAGAATCCGGGGATAACCTTGCACGTGTGGTCCGTCGAACACGGCTTAATTTGAATTTGACTCAATTATTCGACCCGGAATTATATTCCCGACACATTTCAATGCGGGTGTGAAATCGACTGAAAATGAAATCGGCGGACATCAATTTTCCAGACTATATAATTTGGTAGCCGAGCGGGCTTTTGCTAGGCCGGGTTTTCCGGATCGATACCGGCTGCCTTGCTCTTGGCTTTGCTTTACTTGGTTTTCCTTGGAGTGAGTGTGTGCATGTGGAGTGTCTTGCTCCGTGTTCTTCCCGGATGAGTTATTACGGGGTCCGATGCGGCGATACCGCGACCGCTCGAATATTATTTGGTCTGGATTATTTTCCTCGGGGACTTCAAATAAGAGACTGACACCCCAATGCGTAGATTTCAGTTTCAGTTTCAGCAATGTTTTGGCTGGAAAATATAATTAAACGTGACCTCACCTAAATGTCCGAGATATTAATCACTCATTCCTGATTCTTAACCGACTAATAAAATAATGGCCTGACGATAAACTTATCAGAATATTAAAATTTTGCAATTAACAACAAGCAATTACGATTCACATAAAAATAAATTGCAAACGACCATTACGAACAAGATGAAAATAAAAAAATGTATAATTTTAACGGACTATTTCAATTTATTGACGACTGCTTGTACACGCTCTATTCATTTCCAACTTAACATTTACTTCTCCTTCAATAACAACATCAACCTACCCATTATTGGTTTACTATTAACCTTATTTTTAATTAAAAGTATATCTTTCTTATAGTCCAAATCATGAATCATAAAAATGACTTGTCGTTCACAAGCGATTTCATTTCAAATAAAGAGATATTAATGTAATGTATAATCTAAAAGTGGTGGTCTAATAAATAATTGTATTGTTGTAATAATTTACATGAGTAAAATTTCACAGGTTTATCGATTATTTATTTGCATTTTCTTTTCGGCTTCCACCAGTCCATTACAGTCACCGACTTGAACAAGCGCGGGTCGACTGGGTAAGAAACTGGCGAACTCTAAAACTTGGCCTCTGAGGTTTCTATGCGCGCGGTGGATTATGTTCGGAGTGGTGGACAGACCTCACTTTGTAGAATCATCTCGAGTCGTATACATCAGTACACTTCGTTAAAATGTATTTGGAAAAATTGAAATGGCATTATTCACCTCATGAATATCGCATAAAAAACGAGGCTCGGCAGGGTGGGCCGATAATAATCGAAATCACCAAAGTGCACGTTCATGCACGGACTTTTATGTACATATATTTATTATAAATCGTTTTTCACTTGAATAAGATCCACTACTGTTTTGTAAGAGCAAATCACGATTTGCATTTTCTCTCACATTCCTTAATCAGATAACAAAAACGGAACAGGCTTTTTAACACAAAGACCCGATGCAGTAGTAGCCAAATTCGAACGAACTGCGAATAACAGGTGATGGGGAAGTTGAAAGCGTTAAAATAAAATTCAAATTCTGGTTAAATGTCTGCTTTAATTCTGAGATTCGCGGCTATGGTGGCAATGTCGCCGACCCTAAAAATCTCGTTTGTAGATGTTTTAATTAGCGTGGTGGAGGTTGTAGAAGGTTTCGGCTGGTTGGGGAGGCTGTTAATTGTGTTGTCGACCGCAGAATGCTGACGGGGTTAGAGAATCAGAAAAGCAGAATGCCGATTTTACTCGTTGTCGCGTTTCTGCTATTCGACTCCAAGCGAAGGCGTTCGTGCGGATTTCGTTTGCGGGGGATTCCCGAAGATGTGTCAAATGAGATGATTAAATTATATTTGTTTCCATGTCGATTATTATTTGCCTAGACTACTTGGTCACATACCGTATATGATCGAAAATTTAATCGAATCGTCGGCACTACATAGTCAAAATATTTTTCTAGGACATAATTTACTTGACAGAGCAGAATTGAAACTTAATTCATATAAAACATCAGTCGATTAGAAAAAGAAGTGTAACTCCAGTAATAATATTCATGATAATGCCAATGTAAATATTGCATGGCACTCTCGACCATTTTTTTTTTCGATGGAATATCAAAATAATAAATGTAATTTGGACTCATGCGTTTACATGAAAATTCCACATTGAAGGAGAGATTAACATGTTAAAAATAGAAACGCATTCGGCTGTATCAGATCTCATTCCTAGAGTAAAGAATTTATTAGGAGATATGTAATAAAATTATTATCCAAAATGTTTTTCACCCGACGCAGAATCGATCCGAGATGCGAAAAGGTGTAGGTCTCGTGTAAAAGAAATAAAGACATCGGCGTGCAGCAGGAACGGAGGACGTCGCTTTGTTACTGACCTGCCTCGCGTCGCGGCGCTAGCGTCACAAACGGCGGCGGCGGCGGCGGCGCCCCAGGACCTCCTCCAACTCTTACGCTTTGATGTCGGACAGATTCCGGCAAAGAATTTATAACTCGATGCAGGCTGAAAACACGACGACGGAAAAAACGCGAGAACGCGCGCTACTCGTAGTTTAAACACGTCGATGTGTCAATAAAAAAGAATACATTTTTAAAGCGAGCTTTTGTTTTGCGCCGAGTTTTACCATCATCAAAGCACAATTGTATTGAGCTTTATTTCTGTCGTGAACGGATGCTGGAAGTAATATTTTTTCGAATAATGCTTATTTTGATATTCGCAAAAATTGCGAGTTTCAACGTTTCTATTCAATTTACTTTTTTAAAATTTATATTGAAAATCGTATTCAACTTTTCCATTGTTTTCGAATTTTTTCACTTCGGCTTATTGTGTGGAAAATTTCACGTCACGGTTTCCTAAAAAAAAAACAACAAATAGGGCTCTATACGCCGAAGCCGTTTTTTCTTTTTTTTATTGATAACAAAAAGGTTGCATTCGTTAATACAAAATGGCAGCGTTCAGCAACATCTAGCTCTTTCATTCGAATCGGAACGACCAAAAAAATTTGAATCAGTTTTATATACATACATATCATCCATATCCAAATTAATACTGATTCGCTTCTGTTTTAAATATTTAATCCGGGAATCTTTCACTGACCACATTATATTGCACCAATTCGGCGATTTAGGAAAAAATAATTACCTTTTCAAGGAAAAAATCGGAATAGTGCAGATAACGAATCAGAGATAAGGAAGCCGGAGATTCTGGAAGTATGATGAGGAGGAAAACTGGAAAAATGGTGAATGCGCCGGCCAACGGAAATATTCTAAAATTTGTTCCCTTGTTATTTTTGTCGGCTTTGGGCTCGGTATTTTTGGGAAAAGCTCTACAATAAATAAATTAAATACCAAATTTAAAATATACTACCGGTACCTTTGACAATGTATAAGTAATTGTACAGTCGGTGTAGACCGACTGTATAGACGGGGCACCCAAAGTGCACGGAAAGAAAGTGAGCTTTAATAAGCGTAATCAAAGAGCAGGGAATAATTGTTTGTAAGACAATGCCAGGTGGAAGCCTTATTTATTATTTTTAAGATTACTTTTTTAATTAGTTCTCTGTATTCCGTCTCGGGGCGCATTGAAAAAGTGTCCCGAAAGACAAACAGTATGCGCGTCTGCAAAGGAATGCACGTGCTTGGATCCCTTTGATTCATTTTTCATGGCATATTAATAATGTATAGCGCAATATATGTCCTGTTTATGACAAGAGAAGTGCATATTTTTACATTGAAGTTGTCGTTTCGAAACATGAATCATACATGTTCAATACGGTTCGACACTTTGATAATGAAGCGGTATTTTTTAGTTTTCACAACGACATGTGCTCTATTTTTATCACCATTGACTATAGTGCCGCGCGCGTTTACATATGTATGCACATGTATTCAGTATATTTATACGAGATGGATGACGATTTATGCACTCGCATGCATGTATATGTATGTATGTATGTGTACCTACATGTCGAGGACGCGTCTTTGAAATCCTGAAAAATGTTCCAGTCGGAATCAATTTATTTTTTCAATTAGCGGCGGCCGGATCGGGCGTTTCAATGTTTAATTGAAGGAAACATACTTCAAACGACTAAATATAAAATTTTTCTTTTGAGTACCTGCTCCTCGAGTGTAAATAGAACCGCGTTTCCTTCGAACGACCGGGTTTTTTTCCGCGTTTAATTTGCTAATCGCGAATCAATTATGCAAGATTAAATCTGGCGGGAAGGCAAACAGAAATTAATAATCAACGAGTAAATAATTCTTTTATCGAATATTAAAGTATTAAAGTGGATGAATAAAGTTAGACGGTAAGAGAGGTAAATTCTGGTTAATATTTATTTCACATTTATCAAATTGAACGTCTCCGCGGGGAATTGAACTCCGTTCGGTGCGCTTCGTATAAATTTGTATTCTATATTTTAAATTAGAATATATACGCAGACGAGGGCACATATTTCATGTAAAAACCTATCTTGGAAAGTTTCGAGATGTACTAGCATTTGAGAAATTTGCATATTATGGTGAAACTTGAGAATATCTGAAAATATTAACGGAAACTTTCGAGCGGCAATATATAATATGTATCGCTTTAATTTTAATACCGTCTATAAATACAAAAGTTGGCGGTACTTCGATCATCGAATTTATTAACAAGTCGCAAAAAAAAATCAATAACAACTATCTGCTGATGGTCGTAACAGAGCAAAGTTTCAAATTTTTGTGTCAGGTAGGTACCTATATAGGTCTGGAAATAAATCTACTTAGGATCTGAAGCTGTAGCATCTGCGCAGGCTTTAGATAACTCAACAAAACAATTAAAACGTTAACGAGGCTCTAACTGCGAGTTTAACGACTCGTTTCAAACGTGTCTTACAGCATACAGATAACTATTGATGTCGTTTGCTGGAATATTACATAAATTCAATCCGAGACTTAATCCGCCGTCTGAAATGAGGCCCGAATCCTACTTTTACAAGGATTAACTTATGTAATTAAACCGTCTCGTTTTTATCTCCATTCCCACCCCCTCGGCCCCCTCGTGGTGCTTAGGTGGCAGAATGCCCATTTCGAATAATTAAAATTCTTTCATAAATGAAGAAGTGAAGAATGCGATTGGTTCTAATTACTGAGGATCTTAGGAGTTTGGTGTAAACGCAATGATAGATCGTTGGGATTCCAAGAGGAAGCGCCACTGCGCTCCACCCTACTTAATTACTGCCCGTCTCGGATTACGGAGAAATTAATTTCTCCGGAGAGCTCGAGCATTTCTCTATATAATATATTAAATATTGCATTATATTAAATTTTCCATCTGGCTTTAATCCCCCGCCGCCGTTCAAAGTTTTAGTTTCTAGTTAGCGAATATATTTCCGAGTACGAAGCATTCCAAGGTAATGCTACTGCCGAACCGCTGCATCTTATTGTTCGGCGGTGCTGCTCTGGTCTCTGCTTACTCTTGCGCCTTAATGCCGGAGTAATTTACAATGCGCATACATCACTTACAAACTTTACCGATGTTGCCACCTTAAAATTTACTCCGAGGATGATTTAGGACCTCGTTGGCTGTCTAACTTTAAAATATCATCAATTAGCTTCGCAATTATTACTTTCTACCGTTCGCTCGGCTGCATTGCCGAGAAAGAAGCCCGAAAGAAGGAAAAAACTTGATATGAATCGAACATCCTTCATAAAATAGCTTATGGCACGCTGTGGTATTAGACGCCGGTGTTATCCAAGCTCCTACACATATTAGCAGTTGAGTGCCGTTGCAGAAATGCTGACACTATCGATGTAAACTACGAGTACATACCACAATGTTTGTGATAAAAATAAGCATGCATAATATTGGTACTTCCACCTGCGCTCATTAATCAAATTAAAAGCACACTCCGCTTGTAATATTCCGCAGACCAACATCACGTTCAATTTTGCAAATTTATACGAGAAGAAGCGGCTGAAATATCCATTATATGTTTAATTTAATAACGTAATAAATTTAGAGTTTCCAGATTATTAACAATTTACATTATACACATTATAATACAAATTATAAAGCTGAAATATAGCATATATACGGTTGACGCTTTTAAGTCCCTAATACGAGCAATAAAATTACGTGTGCGGTTGAGATAAAATTTACAAATTTACTATAACTGTACTAAGCAACGTTTATGGGCAATTCCGGACTGCAAACAAGAAATTAAAGTGGAATATATTTTAAACGATGCATTAAAGAAAATTTAATGACAGATACGCGGTTAGTGAGGCGTGCATCCGAACGATCCGGCGACTTGAAAAATTGATTATGACACAATTATTGTACATCTAGAGGGGTCAATTTGCTGCTTGCGCATAAAAAATTACAGACAAACGGAGTAAATTTAAATGAGTTGCTACTGGACATTTCAATTATTTTAATCGCGAATCATTACATCGACTTACCTCGATGAAAACAAAGAAACAACAACGACGGTGTAAACAATTGCAATTGTCAATTTTAATTAAGTATTTGTTTCGTTGAAAGGTACCTCCTACACCGAGAGAAGTATTTATTTAAAACAATATCAAATCTATTTGTCCCAAATAAATGCCAGACCTGGATTTGGCGAAATAAATATAGCAGTTGAATCAAAGAAATCATAGAATTGAAGCATTTATTTGCTCGGAATAAATATATATTTCACCCAAGTATATCCAATTATTTGACCTAAATTAGTATTATTTGAGGTAAATAAACTGTATATTTCTCTTAAACATGTAGCTTAATTCATGCTAGTAAACTAACATTTGCCGCAAACAACTTTATATATTGAGAAGAAGAATAATTTATTTATCTACAGTATACATATATGTTGATCTAGGAATATATTTATTTCACATAAATATATCATTTATTTCTTCTAAATTCATTGATATTGTTGGTAGCAAAATATCGTGCGTTCAACCAAAAAACGACGTCAAGTGAGCCATGGATTGCATCTTATCTCTGTCGGTCAGGTGCGTGGTCCTCATTGACCGACAGAGATGTAATGCAATCCATGACCCACTTCACGTCGTTTTTTGTTGTACTCACGATATTTATTTGCTGTGAAAATAAAATGGGAAGACAATATCGACTCAAAAAGTAAATAAATTTATTTAAAAAGGACTTAAAACATAACACATGAAACATAACATTATTCCTGAAATGTATATATAAACATTAACAAGTTGTATGTCTTGATTTGGAGTGGAGGAAGAAGCCACTTCTGAGGTAAAATGAGATGTAGAAGCCACCGAGTTCGTGCACTGGGTAATATACAGTATGTCCCCGGATTGAGTTTACAAGAGGAAAAAAATTTTTATTTTTGATTTTATGCCAAAACCTCAAAGGAATAAGATTTTTTGCTTGTCCTGAAACCAGCAAATCTGTAATTAAAACTTCATTATTCTGACTCAGTGGAAAGAAAACTTCATTTTTCTCTTAATTTTAGACTTATAAATTTTTTTCTCTGCTCTTTGAATTCCACCACATTGGCGATTTTATTTTTTTAACAACGATGTCACGTTGACAAATAAATTTACGCAAGTTAAATAACAAAAATGTTTGTGAAAAAAATTATTTTAAATAAATTAAAATTAATTTAATAAAAAAATGGCAACTCAAAGAAACACCTTTAACATAAAAAACTAATTTTTAACAAGAACAATCATTATTCAATTAATTCCTTATCCATTTCTGCGCACAATTCTACTCCAAAACGATAGCTTGCCTTCGTGATAAGAAAACTTTAAGATTAAAATTAATCATTACCAAGTCCAAAATCAAGAAAAAAAATATACGTTTTTTTCAACTCGGTCAGAATAATAAAGTTTTAATTACAGATTTGCTGGTTTCAGGACAAGCAAAAAATCTTATTCCTTTGAGGTTTTGGCATAAAATCAAAAATAAAATTTTTTTCCTCTTGTAAACTCAATCCGGGGACATACTGTAGACTGGTATATCGTTTCTTTAGCTTTAATTTTCTGAAACAACAAATAATATAAACACAAAATATATAACAAGATTAAACATAAGCATTGGAAATACAGTAAGAAACTAATGTCTATTTTTTTGTAAATGGTGAATTTTTCCTAATGTTTTAATTTTAATGAAATTTATGACTATACTTTTTAGGGATCCCACACCTCCGATAGCCCTCATATAAAAAATGTCAAATAGAAATATGGAAACGTATAGGTAATTTGAAACGGAATTAGAAAAGCTTTCAAAGGTGCAGAAATAAGTTTTTCTACCGTCATGAGCTGTAGTATTGGAAGGGCTCGTGCGTTTTGACACACATCACGGCCCTTTCAGATTAGTTGTTAAGTAATTACCTACTACATATTACTACATCTAGTTGAATAAAGCGTCTTATTACAATACATACCTTTCTTTCTGCGTGGATAATAATAATTTCGCCTGGACCCCAGTTTTAAAATTTAGTTGCGCCAACAGATTGTGGTCGAATTTTAAAAAAGCCTCCAAATCTCTACAAGTAATTACATGCCACTATTATAAATTGTAATGAAAGAACCAAGACTCACCTATGAATTTGTCTATTAGACTCTCCAGCCCCCATTCGGTTAACTTTTGTTGTTAACACACTTAACTAACACTTCTCACCAGAGCACAAACGACAATGGAAAACCGCAGGAAAATCGTATGGTGTTGCAAAACTGCATAGTCTAAACAAACC
Source organism: Diaperis boleti (assembly GCA_963583935.1). Lineage (NCBI taxonomy): Eukaryota > Metazoa > Arthropoda > Insecta > Coleoptera > Tenebrionidae > Diaperis > Diaperis boleti. The sequence continues at coordinate 81,929,374 of OY757244.1, read as the reverse complement.
TATAAATACCGAACACGCAGATTCGAGGAACCGTTGTGAATTATAGAAAGAAAAAGACTGTGTATTTGATAAAAGCATAGGTATATTTGTGACAACTAAATTTTATTTCTTTTAAAGAAATGTTGAATTATTGAGAGTATACTATCTATTTATGTGAATTATACAATTCCTGTTCGTTTAAACTGTTATTTGTTTGCAACAAATAAATTATATTTCTTTCAAATGAAGTTAAGCAATTCGACCATTCACTTGAAAGAACTAAATTTATAATATGGTGGCAAGCAAAGTAACTGCTAGACAATTAAACTAGATTTTGGACAATGTTTTGATATTCTGGGACACCATTTACTTGCCTCAAAATACCATTTTCTCTCAGTGTACCTGTAACATTTTTAGTATAAAACAAACAGTTTTTTGCGTCCGCGAACATACAAGAGATCATAAATTCACAACTTACATTTCTGCGTAGGACAGTAAAGCCCCGTTTAATAATGAAGTCTGCGGCTTTACATTCATACAAGTTTTATAACTACGTAGATAGATGTATATATTATACATGGTCGATGTAAACAAGCTGGGTCACCGCTGTGAAGGGCTCTTGGCATGAACGCACTTCAAAGTCATAAGCAAAATACCCCTCAAGAACCGGCGGCATTGCTGCCGCTACTGGAAAAAAGTCCTGGCTTGTCTCTTGCAAAATCCAAAACGTGATCGACCGTCTAATTAGATCAGAAATAATAATTTTATGAGCGGTCTCTCGAGTGGAAGCCAAAGTTTCTGAAAAAATTCTCAGTTCGCAATTAACACTTTCAACCGTCAATTTACGTGGTCAGCGTATCAATTTGGACCTATAAAATTTCGAAAATCCGCTCAACCCGAGTAGAGTCAACAACACTGCAACGTCTGAAGATTAAAAACAGCAATTACTGCATCTGGAGCCTTTAATAATACTTGGCGTAACCGTTTCTCTGAAATCAAAACAAAAATAGTCCAAGTTATAACGAGGTAGAATGATGAAAAGGTGTATTTTCAGCATTCATTTGACAGAAGCCACAATCTGCACTGGTTCGAACTAAATAATAAACCTTATTATAAATGTTTTATGGGACTATCAAGACAACCTCGTATTGTATAGTACATATCGAATCTCATCTTGTCAAACGCATAGAAACTAGCGCATTCACAGGTTGACATCGTGTATTTATAGTATACGTTTTATGAACGATGCATGTTATTTATTCATTCCAATGAGATTGATTTTCTTTCAAGAATGTTGCCGTGCTGCCGGTTTGAGACATGTAGCCGAAGCCTTAACCGTTCGCTTTACGACCTTAATGCATTTTTTGCACTCGCTTACAATGCGATTGTTTTCAACCAAAGAGCCTTTAATACGAAATAATACCGATGTTGGACCACCTACGTGGCTTTTCATTCAATTAATGTTACATGGATGTAAAATTCAAGTACCTTCTCGAGAAACGGCCGGATTCATGCGAAGTGAGCATTTGCTTCAAAAAGAGCACTGGTCGCACCCACTTTGTTGTTATTATAAAATTATTACTGACCTCGGAAGACGCCGAGCTCGCAGTTGCAAAAGAAAGTCGGTTCTTACCTGGAACAAAAAAAAAAACGGCTGGAGTTAAGAAAGGAAGTAGCAAGGATATCGAAATTTCAAATTAACCAACCCTAGCACCTATACCCTATTTTTCCCTCGGAAGCTAATTGGATTTTTTTAACTCACAGGCCGGTCACGATGTGTATGTCGTTGATCAAACGACGAGAAACACCTTCTACACAGCTCCCGATGGAAGTTAGTGGCGCAAAACAACGAAATAAAATTTAAGCCCATCCGTAAGATCGGTATAAATAATAAACAGTGACGCAAAGCAGTAATCGCAAATACCTGCCTCCTCACCGATATCACCAGCACAAAAGAGCAAAATCGCGGAAAGTGCAAATACGCGAATCGGCCGTGCGGTCCCCATTGTTTGACGGCCCGCTATAATAATAATTGATCTGTTTTTAATCCTGTTTTTGTTAACGCCAATGAAAACTATCATGCGGTTATTTGCAACACTTTACAAATGCCCCGGCATTATTCCCGGATTGCGAATCTGAAATTATCTGCACTGTCAATTAAAAGTTAATTTTCATTATAATATAATTCGAGCTGTTACCGCTGGGACACGACTCTTGATAACGTGAGCCACTGAGGCAACTTCCAATGTAATTTAACATTTGGATGGCACTGCCGGAATGTAATATTACATTTACGCAAGTTATAATTAATGTGCCGCCATATAACTCTCCGCCTCCAACGCCGCCGCCGCCACCACCATAGTCTGCTCCGAGTGCGATCACAGAAACCATCGACGACCCGTTCGGGACAACTGAAGAAGACCAAATTTAAATAAAAGCCCAAGCAATTGTTTAATCGAGGTGAATAACGATGACAAGGAATAAGGGCCATAACACCGGTATACAGTACTATGCTTCGGACCATCGCATCGGAAGCTGGATCAGGGAATTCGATCATTATGAATTACATTTTCCCGCTCAGCGAGAATCAACTCGGAATTAAACGCCAAAGAAGACAATTTTCTTTTTATTCTGGAGGCAAAGATGAATTCCGTTCTTTTTTATTAAAGCGTCTGGAAGTTTAACTATAAAACTTTGCGTCTCGAGTCAACAATATAAGAAAAGTTTCGAGAGATTTTTATATGGGCAAAATTCCGTTTCAGTAGTGTATCTCTAAATTAGGTAGAGAAATGCCTCTCTGCAGCCACGTTTAAATCTCATCCGAGCGTGGATGTCTCGAGTACGGAGACATCAATAGCGAGCTTTCAGCCGAAACTAAAGCTAGATGCTCCGAAATTAGACGCAAAAAAATATATTGCTACAAAATGCGTAGACGTCTAAAATGAAGACGAAGTGGATGCAGCTCTCGGGGGTGGCGATGTGGCGGTGGCGTCGTCGTCGTCGTCGTCGTAATTCGGCCGGCGAATTAATCAAAGTTTAAGCTCCGTAATAATGTGCACTGCCTGTACGTCAGCATTATTCCTATTTTACAGCAAAACTCAATCAGGGACTAATATATTAGAGCTGTAAATTGGCAATCAATGTTTCCATGCATATGTATGTGTGTGTGCTCGAGTACAGGTAGGGCCCGTGCTCGCCATGTAATAACAACGCTAGATTGCATCGTATATTAAGCAACATCCAATATAGATAGGACAGTTTTAAAATCAAATTTTCTCTATCTATCATGTGTACGGTTTATAATTTCCAGCATTAATACAATGCACAGGATGTTAATCTGCAATAACCGTTCGCGCGCTGGGATTTGCCCGATAACATTGCGATTCCGATTTCGAGTCGTTACGGATCTAATTTAAGGCTCATATCGGCCTTCCGGTCCTTCACGGCGCGCAACATGATGTCACAAGCGTCGTCTCTGCAATGGAACTGAAATTGCGTTTATGATTAGTATATTTTAAAAGAAAATCTTACGTTTTACAGAAACTCATCCTCGTCAAATTTCATATGAATTACCTTGGACTCGGAGTTTCTTCCATAAAAGTTCGCACAGCCACACTTCAAAACGTCTCGGAATTGTTTTCGACGATAAATTATTCGGAGCAAAAACTCAAATACAGATATGTAATAAGAAAATAAATTCAACTAGTCCGACAAAAGTGCAGTCGCCACGGCGGTCGGCTACTTTTCCCATAATTTTCTTTTGTGAGTGGATTCGGTTGTGATGAGGCAGTTTCTAAACTATATTAAGTTTTTAAATTAGGCAACTTTTTAAGTAATTTATCAAATCATTAGATAACCAGGATTTACAAAAATCTTGACTTAAAATATAACTCAAATTTTCGACGACCATCTTGGATTTGCGGAAGCGCCATAATTATGAATTTCATCATCATACCGAGAATACTAGAACGTAATATATTGAGTAGGTAGAATAATGAGACCAAAAAAACAATACAAGAAGAGGAGCGCAGTCCATCCCAAGTAGCACATTACATTGGCTAAATCTTGTTTTTATATTGGCCCATTATCGATTCATTTCCATTGGCATTTCGACGTATCACCGATATTGGTACAATATTTGTTTTTACAATATTGTAAACCAACATTGTGCCAATATAAAAATACTTCCTTTAGCCATTGATGAAATTGTCTATATTGGCCCTATATCTTCTTTTACAATATTGTAATACAATATGGGTCCAATACGTTTTTCTTGTCGCTTTTGGTATATTGTTTTTTACGAGATTCAGCCAATATTGTATTATGCCAACATTTTTCTTCAGGTGTGGCTCATTTTCTTCAAATTTTGTGTTTTTAGTTTTTGCAATTTTCATTGCATTATTCGATGATTTATACTGATAAAATTTCATGACATTGTGCAAAGTTTCTTTAAAGGGATGTTTCTTTTTAAATAAAAAATGACTTATAATTAATTCAGATATACATCAAAATTATTAATGAGAATTTTAATATACATAATAAGAAAACTTTCCTTTCGAATTAACTTCCCTAGTAGCCAAGTTTATTTATGTCATATATTACTAATATTTAGAAAATATTGAATCTTTTTTGAATATTAGTTATATTCAAAGAATGTGAAAGCATTACTTATATTTTATTGTAGATATTTGCTCACAATTTTTTTCTATGCTGGAAACAATATCGTGCGTTGTATAATGAATGGCCCTTTTTCCACGCTATAAGCGCCGAAACATTGCCCCCGGGTCAAAAAGCCGCGCATCTCTGTCATTTTTAGTGGTACGTAATTTACGGTACGAACCGAATTAACAGATTCGACAGATTTCTTCAATTCAACAAATGTCTGAAGTGCGAGAAAATGCTTCATCGAGAATCGGTTGTTGTGTTGTTGGCTGTCCTAATAAATACTATAATAAAATATAACCGTCTGTAAAATTTTACACCGTTCCCAACAAATCGTATGAGAACGAAAGACATCAGATTTGGATAAAATTTGCATTTAGATTTTGTGCAAACTTCTAATATATCACAATCAGAGATCAGCCTTTTATAGTTTGTTGCACAGCCATTTTTTTTAATTAATGATACTTAAGAATATAGACAAATTTAATGTTGCAAATATGACGTTTATTTGTTTTACCACTAAAAATGCCAGAAAGGCCGTTGAAGGGACTGTAAAACACGCGGAATTTAAAATGTGCACACCGCCTGTAGTTTAACATTATAGTGAATACTGATTAGGGTAGTTTTAGGATTTACATATTTGTAACTGTTTATAATAAACATTCCTTCGACATCCGAGAAAGCCGGTCAGTTTCTTGTGACCTTGTAGCTTTTTTCGAGTACCTGCACAAGCTCTTGTCAGTCTTTTACGGTCCTTGAAGCGATAAACAAGTTTGTTGTCACCCCTCTCAGTCCGTTGTCCGGGAGTGTGCAGAAAGTACGGTAATAGTACCTAGTTATTGATTTTATTTTTTGTACTATTGATCTTTTTACTTTTAGCTATATTTTCTACTTACTGAGTAGAGAGAATACTCACAAAACCATTTATATAATTATGGTTAAATCGGAAATTCCCCATGAGGCCGTTCTATATTCCGGACAAGGTCGAACAAAAGTTTTCTCGTATGAAATTATATGAAGTGGTTGTGGGTAAGAGAATATCCTTTATTATATTATATATGGTTTAATATGGTTTGAATTGATTTAGAGGCGACAAGAAAACGTGAAAAGAATGCCACCAATGAGGAAATGAAAAAAATCATAGGATTGTACATAATTAATTATTCATAATATGAATCTGTTTATTTATTAATTTTATTTACTATTAACTTTTGTCTTTAACTTTATCTATGGATTAATTCCTCTTATTTTTTGAGAAAATGGTGTTTGAAAGAGAATTTGTAAACTTTAAGTTTATCAGTTGCATGGAATAAATGGAAATAAAAGATTAATAAGTAAAATCTAGTAGTGCTTGCCGTATATATGATATTATTTATTGATACTTCAAATAAGTTACGTTCCGTTACGTTAAATTTTATTTTTTAGAAGCTTGACTAACAATGAGTTGGAAATAACCGTTGGGGATCGCGACGGTGGAAGAACTAAGATAGTCTCAAGCTTGTATTTATTTATTATTATCAAACATTAACTAAACTTTTTTTACAGAAAATAAATCACTAAATAATGAAGCAATATACATGAGTATGTACACTCGAGTATGTAATATAAATTTTTTATTAATTATATGTTTACAATAAATTACGATCTTATTCTTATTTCTTGTTTAATTTTAAGTTAAAAGGTTTCATCTTCAATGGATCAATGTCAAGATTGGTTTTAGATAATATTGCTCTTGATTATATTATACCTTTTAGTATTTTTTTAGCGACTAGTTCGGACACTAGTCTATTGTAAAATATTTTAAATTGGTAGTAAATTAGAATTATGAATAATAATTATAGTAATACATACATATATACAGTTGTATCACGATGATGAGCTAAATATACATTACATTTTCATTCAGTTTGCATCGGATTAGATTATTGTACAAATATTGAGTTATTGAATCAACATTAGCATACGTTGTTGGAAAAAGATTGCTATATTATGTTGTTGGACTATGGTTGGTATACGTTCTTGGACCATGATTGATATACGTTGTTGGGCCATGATTGGTAAACGTCATTGGACCATGATTCATATACGTTGTTGGGCCATGATTGGTATACGTCATTGGGCCATGATTGAAATACGTTGTAGGACCAATATTGCGAAATGTCCACATTATATAATGGCCCAATATAGAGAAACAAGTTTGGGCCAATATATCCTCGAGAATGGCCCAATATTGGCTCAATATTGTTGTGCTGCCTGGGATGAGATAAAGGATCTGATGAATGGTGAAGATATTGAACTAGTTTCAAATACATAATATACATACAACGTTATAAGAGAGTTCTCTAGCGGCATACACATTTCTGTCGGTCGAAGTAGATTTTCCCGCAATATATTTTTTTAATTTACAAATCTCAAAAAATCGCTCTGTAGCTGCAAAGATCAAGATTTTATCAACACGCCGACAAAATTTCAACAAAAAATCTTAAAAAATTATAAAAAAGTTACATTCAACGCCCGGCAGCAATATGTACATACAAGAAAAATGCGTAGATAATTCAACCATCAGCTATCAATAAAAATATTGAAAAAAAAAAACAGCAAATGTCAAGTCATCACATCAACTATGGCAGTCTAGAACTATGCTAACATTGTAAAAGTAGGAGAGAAAAATCCATTATTGGGTAAGGTGCAGAACGACATCAATTTCTTAAACATCAAACACGATATACATCAGGTTGTTTGAGAAATTAGTGCAATAACTGAAACCAGTGGTAGAACTCATCAAAAGCAACACATTTTTTAGCATTTTCCCCCCCACAAATTCAGGAGCCGCAAATGGATATTTATCAACATTCTATTTTTTTTGCACACACCCGTGCTGATAAACTCAAATATGTAATCATTATTGAAATCAGTTTCTCGAGACAACTCAATCGTTAGTTTTTAAAGTTATTAATCATAAAAGATGTCGGATTTCTAACACGGAATACAGAGGACATTAATTGTATTAATTTACAGAGAAGGTCAAGGAAATTCCGCCGAAGTACGAATACTTTAATGTGCAACGCTTCCCAAATCGCCGTGTACCTAATTTGCGTTAATGTTCTGCATTATTTTGTAAAATGTTAAAAACCGCACAGACTAAACCGAAGGTTATCAAATCAGTTTAGAGTATGGCATTGCACCATCTGCATTTTTACAGTCTGAGGATTTTCCTCGAAGACGCCAGTTTTGTGAATGGGCCCTGGCTAAAATAAACCAGCAGCCAAATTTTCTATCTCTCCTTTTATCAACTGACGAGGCGGGTTTCACCAGTGAAAGTATTTTTAACATAAATAATACGCTTGTATGGAGACACCAAAATCCGCATGCTATATTGAAGTACATAATGACGTTTAGTATGTGAGTTTTCTATTTTTAGTTTATTTACGGCGGGCGGTTTACATTAATCTTTTGTCAAAGTTTTTTGTTGCTCGTTATCATCAGCCCAGCCGTTCAGTGGCGGGTAACTAAATTAACGTCAACTACCAGGTTTAGGACAAAAATTTATTAAGAAAATTTGTTGACAATGATGAGTTCTATTACTGATTAAATATATTGCACTTATTTCTGAAACACCTTGTATAATGATGTTTTCTGAAGCTAGTAGTGAAAAAAATAGGTTACAAGGACGATAATGATTGCCAGTTAAGACGGTTGGGTTATAACTCCGGTTTTGAAGGACGCAATCCACACCAAGTGCCCCGTTCGAGCAGTAGCAAACCGATTTCGTCCGTTTAGCCAGTATCGGCATCAATCATCGCTGTTTTACCGGGAGAGATTATGGTCCCGTCCGGCACTCTCCGTAATGCGATCATCGTACCCACAATCGCTCGATCAATCGATATAATGCAATCATTGCGTGTTAATTATGAAATACTATCGCAAAGTGTTGACCGCTGTTTGATTTCCGCCGCTATTTTAGTTGAAAATGTCATTTTAATACGGTAGTGTTGTGCGGTTTGTCGTTTTGACGGCTTCTGGTTTGTAATATGATTATTTATTATAATTGCCGGTTTTATTGGACTATTACGACTGATTGAAATCGAACAAATTTATTGAATTGTTGCCGAAAACCGACGTAGTTTTTAATCATTCAAACGGATTCACGGCCGTTTTATAGCTCCGAGACCGTAAAAGTTGCACCGTTTCGAAACGTACATTTAATTAATTCGAAAACTACAAGTACACACGTCTACACGGAAGCTACCGATCGCTCCCCCTTCTATCCACGTCTCCCGTGTAAACGTAGAAACCCACCTTTACACTGTTTGCTAAATCTTTCATAGGAATATTTTATTGCCTCCGTTATACCCAATAAAAGTTTCGGAGTCGGTCTATCAGTCAACAAAAAAATACATTGTTGGTAGTTTTTACATTTTATAATGTTTCCTGCTGCAATATACAGCCCGAACGGGGCTCATAAAGTCGGATATGGTCTGCAATTCTGATCACCGCCCGTGTAATGGAAACATCCAATAGGCACCGTATAAAAACTTTTCATATAACATAATAAAACTGCGCACTACAGGGTTTGTTTATAAATGTGTTCATATTGTAGACTTATACTACGGCTTTATGTATACTGAAAACGCATTTAAAACGCCCGCCTTTACTTAATTCTATCCCGCCCCTATTTGAAGCAGGTACTTTACTGCACCATAAAAGTCTCAATAACTAAATTTCCAACGCCCGTATTTATACGACATTATATTTGCACGTTCATCAAGGTAAATGTATTTATATACAGTATGTCCCCGGATTGAGTTTACAAGAGGAAAAAAAAAATTTTTTGATTTTATGCCAAAACCTCAAAGGAATAAGATTTTTTGCTTGTCCTGAAACCAGCAAATCTGTAATTAAAACTTCATTATTTTGACTCAGTGGAAAGAAAACTTAATTTTTCTCTTAATTTTGGACTTATAAATTTTTTTCTCTGCTCTTTAAATCCCACCACATTGGCGATTTTATTTTTTTGACAACGATGTCACGTTGACAAATGAGTTTACGCAAGTTAAATAACAAAAATGTTTGTGAAAAAAATTATTTTAAATAAATTAAAATTAATTTAATAAAAAAATGGCAACTCAAAGAAACACCTTTAACATAAAAAACTAATTTTTAACAAAAACAATCATTATTCAATTAACTTCCCATTCATTTCTGCGCACAATTCTACTCCAAAACGATAGCTTGCCTTCGTGATAAGAAAACTTTAAGATTAAAATTAATCATTACCGAGTCCAAAATCAAGAGAAAAATATACGTTTCTTTCAACTCGGTCAGAATAATGAAGTTTTAATTACAGATTTGATGGTTTCAGGACAAGCAAAAAATCTTATTCCTTTGAGGTTTTGGCGTAAAGTCAAAAATAAAAAATATTTTCCTCTTGTAAACTCAATCCGGGGACATACTGTATAATTATTATGTATATACGCCTTAAACTTAATTTGCATGGAAGGCTCCCCACTCAGTAATGAGTGTTTTTACCAAATTAAGACAAGAAAATGTTAATTTTGAACCAAGTCTACTTACCTACACTGTTCACTAATTGTTATCGGAACATGTTTCATACCTATATATAATGTCGTAGGCACACTCTAAAATCGTCGTTCATTTTGCATTATTTTACAATTCGGCTGGTGTTTTCAGCCATTTTATAAACTGGCCTATAAAGTAAGAACCACATTCTCAAATAGTAGTATATGTAATGCTCCTTGCTCTTTATTGTAGAAAAAATAATCTAAAAAGGAATCCTTGGAACGTAGAACGCATTAATGAAATTATGAAAATTTTAATCGAAAGCAGGGCAGCTGGCCAACATTCTCGAAAAAGGACTCAGTAAAAAAAAAAGGAAGTTGGAAAGTGATCCTAAAACTCTACTTTAGATGTTCTTGATACAACTCCAATATCTTTAAGAGAACGCCTAAGTAAAGTTTCACCGTTTGGCGGTCAGGGTTACAAAAATTGTCCATGTAAACCAAGCAAAAATAAGTGTGGAAGCAAATTGTATCTACATAGCAAAACAATGATTACGAAAATCACAATTTACGTACAGTTGGTACTAAAAAAAAACAGTCCGCTTTGAAGCGAAATTTGAATGAAATACAGCCCCCTCGCGCCGACAGTGGAAAAAAAACTTGCAAAGCAGGTGAATCTCGCGCCACCAACCCTTTCCGGACGTTTTTCAACACCGAATGAAAGGAAAAGAGTCGTTCGCTAATGAACATGAAAACTGGATGCAAATCAGCTTAAAAATACAGTTAACGTAAAACAAAGTAACGACTTTGTATAAGGTTAATTTGTAGGCAAGAGCAAATTACTTAGGCGGACATAAAAGTGTTTCGCGAGCAGAAAAAACGGAACGAGGCGACAGGCAACTAGTACGGATCACGAAAGGACGTGCTACACACAACAAATCACATCAAAAATGAACCGCCACCGACGATAAACGTACCAAATTACCTAAACTAGTGTGAACATTAACATGAACAAGTAAATAGATAAAATCGTGTTGTGGATAACATGAGAACGCATGAGTGGAGCCTGTTTCACGCACGGGCCACCGGAATCTGCAATCTCTCCACGGTTGGAATTGATTCGCACTTGGACGCCGCAAATGCTACCTACCCACTGTCGATGAAGATCGAAGACATTTGTTGTGGATCAAAACGACACGTTTTTAATTGATTTATTTCATTTCTTCAGACTATTTTTATAAAAACTTCAATACGCTATATTATAATCGTTGATCAAGGGCGTCTGTGATTACCATAAATCTAACCTAAAAAAAACTGGCATGCATATTAAGTACCACACGGACTTGTTTGTGTCTAGTTATCTTTCGAAAATCGCACCCTTTTACTGGTAGCATACGAACGAGAAAACTTGACCAGTTATTACGGGAAATTTCAAATAACTTGGTTATTAATGGAGAAGATATTTTAATTTAGTTTTTTTCCTATGCTTGTTTTCAATACAATCAATGGTGGAAGGTCATATAATGTAATAATTTGTAAAATTTATAATTTATATCTCCATTACTATCATTTTAAACCTTCCCGTCGCTTTCTCATTGATTCTCTAATTCAAAAAAGTGTAGGAGTTGGCGTGGTGTAGAGTTTACGTGTGAAATGAACCAATTGAGACAAAGTCGAGATCTCAAACTGAAGAATCATGGTAGTGATTGCAGCGCCACCTCCCAGTGGTCGTCCAAACCAGGTCTATTTTCATTAGGTTTAATTACCACGTTCATCGGTATGTAAATGCACGTCTTCACTTTGTTTTACGCTGGGCCCCAACTGTTCGACTTATCAGCGACACGAACAATAAAATACAAATGCAGCTGGTCCTTCCGCCACCAAAATTTGCAACCAATAAGAAAAGCCATTAATTGAAGACACGCTAACATTCCAAATACCCGATGTTGCAACGCTCACATACGAAACACCTGCAACTGAATTTCGGTCCGATAATGTTGCTCCCTTATTAGGCGGCCGCCACGGCGGAAGGAAAAAGAAAAAGCGCCCGCGGTAAAGAAGTGCGAACATTTCAATCTCGGTCCGTTTTTATTGCGGAGGTAAATTAGCAAGTCCGCGGTGGTGTCGAAGAGCCGATTTTAACATAGTGTAAAATACGCGCGTTTAACGGATAATAACGACCCCACAATGGAGGTAGTAAATTCTACAATAAACATTTAAAGTAGCCATTGTTGTATTGTAAGTTAATGAAATGAATTTAATAAGCGAGTCGCTCGGAAAGAGTGGACGTGAGTGAGGATTGTAGGTTTAATGACCAAAGTGCACCTGACTTTTGTGGGTTGTAAACATTCAGGTAATACCTAACGTGAGATTTTTTTAAGCAGTGGTTCTCTATAACGATAAGTGTGCGGTGTGTCCAACCTTATTGTCGTCGTTATTTATGAACTAAATACAAAATATACTTTTACATTTTCAAAGAAACAAGACTCGCACCTGACTGAGATTGGAGTAGATTTATCAAAGAAATAAATCGAAAAGGGCAGCGAGTGCAGCGAGTTTGGGAACCACTGCTTTGAAGTATTGTTATTGAATTTGTAAGTTACGTAGAGACGACGATGCTAAGTTCTAAGGTAAATATTTCTTCCCCGTCCCCGACCGACGCCCTGCAGCCAGTCTCTACAACTCTTTCCGAGAGAAGCTTTTGTACTTTTTATATTGTTACAGCTTTCCGATAAAAGAACTGAAATAATCTAATTTACACATTTGAATTTCTTGCGCGAGACTTTACATTTATATAACCAAAATGGATGGAAATGTTCTTTTGTCGTTCCTCTTTTAAATTTTATTTTATCAAGGAGGGGTTCGTTTTTATTATTCGATTTTATATTTTATTTTCTTATTGGAAGGAAGCCCCATCTACTTTACTCTCGCTTTGAATTAATTTCAAATTTCTTACATCGATGAACTTTGCGGGCTTTCTTTCTCCAACACGACCGACCACTCCGAAATAATAGTAACAATAATAATGTTGGAATGTGAAAGCCGAATTTGCGGCACCGCGTTATATTCGTAATTATTCCCGATTTGCAGTGATAAAAATAAATGCAATTCTCCTATTTGCATTGCGCTGCAATTGTACATATGTATATTAAAATGATAAACAAAACTGAATGAACATAATTTTATTTGCCATTAAATCATTAAATATGACAAATTCTGTTTTTCGCCGTAATTTGGATTAATTCATCCCGCAAACTTTTGCAACAATCACGCACACACACCCAATTGTTTTATTACCCTGCAATCGGCGAGTGCCGAACAAAAATGAATTTGGAAATGAAATTATTGCAAATTATTGCTAAAAGGTGTTTATCGCTTTGCATTTCATTCATTGATACTGAAGATCCCGTTGAAAAGTCATTATTTTATTGACTAATAAAATGTATTAATCACTCTTTCTGTGATGGCCGCACCTTTGGAAGTATACGCCTTGAATCATAGTGCAAATACTTTATTTAATTAAAACCCATCCGATCGAAGCGTCAAGAGAATAACGGGTATCGTAAAAAATATATTAATCAAACACTTATCGGACGCAGTTGCATTTGTACGCTTTTCGACTCAAATTAGGGATAGGTACAATTTCAAGTAAAAAATGAGTTAATAAAATCAACGAAATCAAAAATTACTTACAAACACAGAAAAGATGTTTGTGTTCGAAATTAAAAAGGGGAACATGATACTAATGTTATAGAAAAGACATACTTAATTATGTATATTGAAAAAAAGAGCCGTTTTGATGGTTGATTTTAAAGATATATGTAAATAATGTACTATACTCTACGAAATATAATATACATCATGTTATATAGAAGCATAAATACCTGACATTTCTATTAATTCAGGTCAGACTTAAGAAATAATTAATAATTAGAATTAAATGTGTTTCTGACTGTTCTCAGCTGTTTTTCTTCATATTTGTAAAAATACGAGGGAGCGCATCAAAGAATGCCCCGATTCTAATCGAACAATACCATTTATTATGTCAAAAGAGTTCGACATCACTTCCGCTCCGATCAAACTAATGGGGCGTACTCCCCATGCATGTCAATCACCTTTTATTGTTTCCCTGCACCATTTTTAATTACCCTCGAGTTCATTATTTTTAAGGCGGGCTCAAGGCTTCTCAATCCTCGCGAGAAAGTAGGTAAGTGCGTCCAAAATCCGCCGAAGAGAGCCTGACGAACCCTCGCAATAATAAAGAGGAAAAGAAGGGCAGGGTTGTAACCCAGATACCTACACTTTTCGCCGGTATAGAGCCGAGTGAAGTTGTAATAACATCTGAAGACGCAAATAGCACTTCCGCCGATTTAAGCTCCGTAATCCGGGAAAAGCGACGAGTATTGAAAGTAAAACTCTCTGGCAATGGCGTGGCTACGGCTACGACCCTCATTCCGTCGTCAAGCAGAGCGCGTAAAGAGCGCTTCCTGAACGAGAAGAAGCCGAGTGCCTTGCCCTACTATCTCATCCGCTTTAAAGAGCAACCCTTACGTTCGATCAAATTCTCTACACAAGTTTTGTCCCTTAAGGAACCAAGTCCTATTATTTAATTAACGCGGACGAGTGGTCTCTAAGCCTAAAACTATACGGGACGTTATGTGAAACCTGATCGTAGTATCAGTAAGTGTAGCTTAAACAAAATCCGTAAAAAAAAAACAGTCTGAGGAATTGAGTGAAATTGCACGCATTCACAGTTTAGTTACAATCGTTTTCAATCTTTTTGTGACACCTAGGACGTTGGACAAAATGCCTAGAGTACGAAGAGGTACACAATACCAGCATGTCAGTGATTTTGATAGGAGTCGAATTGTTGCTTTCCACGAAGCTGGTTTCTCCTATAGGGAAATTGTCACTCGCGTTGATCGTAGTGTCGCTACAGTAGTGCGAATTGTTGAAATATGCGAAATGAATAGAGTCGAGGTATAAGACGAAGACCCACTAGACAACCAAGCCCGCCAGAATCGAAGGTTATAAGACTCTTGGCTCTCAGAGATCGTTTCTCTACAAGTTGTCAGTTGTCACCATTGGTGTTCATTCATGGCAATATGCCCTCTGTGCGCTCAGTCAACGAACGAAGTCCTAGAACCGGTTTTGTTGCCTTACCTAAATGATCTCCAGCAGCCAATGATTCAACAAGATAACGCTCGGCCTCATAATTATACCTAGGAGAAAACTTAACTTCTTAACCTTCATCGGGCTGAGCGGGGTGCAAACGTACCCGACAGACAATTTTACAACTTTTTCGAGAAAATTTAGTTCAGCATCAGGGAAGCTTCATATTTCTCAATGCCTTATGCGTATATGCATTACTCACTGCTCACTGGACGTGTGTGTATCTCTTTCTGCACTAAACTCGTAAAGAAGGGAAAGTAGATCTTCCAGCATCTAGCTGGTATAAACTGTTTCAAATTGGGGACCAAGAAATATACTGAGTGGTTTTAATTAGTTTTAGCAAGAATAATATGTTCCGTTTGATATTGTAGCGTTTCTGGGTTCCATTATTTATTTAAACACTATGTACAATTTATTTATACTTCTAATATTACACTATTTACATTATTTACACTATTTACAATTTACTACTTCACTGGCAGGTTTCGTATTATTTATTTACACATCACGCGGCACTCCGGATAGATAACAGCGACTAAACTAGACTCCCGCTGGAACGTCCTCTAATAAATATACCGGCGCCTAAATGTTTCGAGAGGCTCCAGATAGTTCCATCACTTTCCATCGCTCTCGATCTGTACCGAATATTCCAGAAGATGAGTCATACTACCTCGAGTATAGTAGCCTCAACCTTAAATTGTCACGAATTTTTTGTCCATTTTTTTGTCGGAATCGAGACATTGCGGGACAAGTAAGTCGTAACCGATACCATATGAATTCTAACCGATTTTGATTGTCTTGTTGCAACTGGTCGACTCGATTGCAAGACGGGGTTTCTGTCCCGACACGCGCCATTGCATCAGAGAGGTATTTAATATTTTGTTATGAATTATTACTAGCTAAAGTGAGGAATTTGTTTTTAATATTTGGTCCAGCATATGTTTTTCTAAGGGTTGCACTTTTAATGTATTCTAAAGTTGAACAGTAAAATATTAATTTGTTACACGTACTGAGGGAAGTTATCAACTAAATCTACATTTTTTGAATACGGTCCTGTCACCATTCCTTTACATCTTCGCCGAAGAGTCGATCAAGAGTAGAATGTTTATTTCAGAACCAGTTTAGGACGTTCATAGATAAGTTGGTCGTGCATCATTTCCCCTCCCAACCCCGTGACAATTTAAGCTTGAGGCTACTATACGTTGTAGTAAATTCCAGTACAGTCCAGCAATTGATGACGCCGCCACCATTTCCTGGCGTTTCACTTTTAATGTCACTTAGTATATAGGTAAAAATTTTAACTGGTGCAGGTCGAGTACAACAAATTAATAAATAAACACTTTAAACCATCCTAGTTGTGCCCTCCCGGAACCACCAAAGTAGCAGTAGGTAGAAGTCGACATGACAAAAAACTGAGCTCGACCGATAAAATTTAAATTGCTCATTTTGAACTCATTTTAAAATAAATGCTCATTGGGCTCTTCGAGTCATATTGTCTCTGACACGTGCAGTAACACCCGGCTGTGGTCTTATTAGTAACTCGCTGAGGAAGTTCTTGTTCTCTTCCTTGTTTTCATTGCACCGAGTTTCCAGAGGCGTGCACCGGATTTTATAGCCAAACTTTAAAGAATTTACATTTCGATTTCACCCTGTATGTAAGGTATTTACAGAAATACCACCAAGAATAGAAAATACTGGAGCAGAAAAATTTAAAACATACCTAATTTATTTAATCAGTGTTCGCGTTAGTTTCTAATCCTCTCAGATTTTTAGGTTTTCATTTTCTTAGGTTTCCACCAGAATTTCCGTTTTTTAGATTTCATTTTCAGTTTCACCGACTTTCAATTTCCTTAGATCTTTAGGTTCTCATTTTTCAGATTTACCGGATTTTAGACTTCCATATTTTCAGGTTACAAAGTTTTAAGGTTCTCAGATTCTAATACATATTTTCAGATTCCCAATCTGTCAGATTTTGGGTCTTCTGATGCTTCCTTCTTCAGGAAGAAACTGAATATTAGGTGTGTTCTCAGAATTTTAAATTCTCAATTTTTTAGGGGCTTATGGAGAAAAAATATTAAGGTGCCTGCAAGCCCCGAAGCATTTTTTCACAGAAAAAAACTGCAGTAAAAATTAATATTACGACACCTGTCTGTTGATACTGAAGTCGAATAGCCAAATAGAAATGTTGTTATCTTCTTGCCCTTTCTAACACTGCGTTGTTAAGTTAAGTTCAACTGAAAATATTTTTGTTGTTATAACCTAGCGCGGGCCTTAATTTCTGTAAACCTCAGTAATAATGGCATGGGTAACTTTTGGGCTGAACTCACAACAATATCACAAGGTCTTCATAAATAATTCATACATCTAGTAGGGCTTGAACATCAAAATGCTTCATCTGACTACATGTAAATTTTGTTTTCTAGAGCCAACATCATGATTTATGAAGACCAGATATTTTCCTTTGAGAAAAAAGGGAAGAAGAACGGCAAACTGGGAGGATAATATAAGTCCTATAACATTTTCTCGCTGGAGTTCATGACGTCACGCTCGGGAACCGTGTTTTGGGCAAAAGGGCATGAAACTCCCCCCGGGAGGTGGGAACTCTTTGGATCTTTATTTGGGTCCCTGCTGGGAGTTCATAACCAGAATTTCAAAACTTTATCAATTATTTCTTCTAGAAAGTTTAATTTGCTTGGGCTATTCTATACAAAATTTGTATCTTTGAAACGAAATTTATAATAAAATTTTTAAAACCGCCGGATACGTTGCAAAATCTTGTTCATAATTTCGCTTGGGCTCATTGTCTACAAAGACATAACGTCAATATTTCAAGCCGGTTCTTCATTCTTGGCTAACATTAAATTAAAACCTCGATAAAAAGTAAAGGATTATCACGTACAGCGTACAGCATGGGTAGTTGAGACTTGGTCATGGAATTTTTATATATACATAGTAGAATCTAAATTAATAAGGTTAACCTTTATAAATACATTATTTATTTACTAAAAAACCTAGAATTTTTAATTATAACATAATATAAGTTGTAAAAGAATTGATAGCACATTCGATGCTCTTTTCATGACACCTATTCCAAACTTTTCCATCATCTCCCTTGGAATATAATTATGCTTCGTTGCAGAATGTGTCGGGAGTTGAAGACAGGTCCGCTTCTGGCTGTTGAACTAACATCATAAGAAGAACTCCTATAAGAAACCCATGTTCTGTAACTACATTCTGTCCAGATGTAGTTACCTCAGATATAATTTGGAAAGTTCATCATCATCTTGGTTAAAATTTACAACTCAAGCTAGTTCAATTTCTGGAATTTGTAGCGAATCCATTTATTGGCAAATATTCACACGTTCCACCAGCAACATCATAAACATATTAAATGGGTGGCTGAAATATAATGTTAACAAAAGAAATATTTATCTTGTAATTTTTGAACGTCACTTATCCGAGTTTTGTCCCATCCAACTGTTTATTGTTCTTCTATTTAGGAAATTCTGTTTCATCCCATTGAATTTAAAAACCGACCCAACAATTTGGATGATCTTGAAGGAAGAATTCGACATGAGTGCAGTTTAATAACAAATCATTCAAAACGTATTGGCTGCTTTTTATGATCGTCTTAGATTTTGTCAAATGATGCAGGGTCATCAGTTTGAACATTTGGTGTAATATCTTTAATTTATAACTTTTACGTCAATTTGTTAGCCCTACTTTGAAATTTAGGGTTGTTTTCTTATTTTTTCTCATTGATTGCTTTTGGGAACTTTGTTTTGTTTGGATTTCGATGGTTTTTTTCCTTAAATTCTGATAAAATTAGACAGCTTTGTTAATTTTTTGAAATTTTACTAATTTAAAATTTAGTGCCGTTTTTATTTATTTTTTCCTTATGTAACCTATTGAGTATTTGATAACGTTTGTTGGTTTTTATATGTAATAATATACAAAATTGTATTCACTTCTGTTAAGTGGTGATTATGTAACGTATACCCAATATTAGTCTAGACGCCACGATAAGATTTTATGTGTGTGACTAAATGTTATTTATTATGATTTGTGTGTCAGCCCTTTTTAAGGGAACTGAACTTTTATTGTTTTAAAATAGGATCGGGAAATATCCCAACAACACACTCACTCTCTCAAAGACCGTTGAAAGTATAAGTTGTATTAATAAAATACGTAAACGTTTTTGTGTGAATTATTTGAAACGATCCACCATACCTTCTAATAGGTTATGGGCCCAGCCACCCATACATCGCGCCAATTGTGATTAAAGATCGTGAGTGACAGTGAACTTTTTAATAAACTGAAATAAATAATTAACCATGGCGAGTGGCACATCAGCGACGTTAAAGCGCAATTTAAAACCGTTCAATGGTGATAATTATATTTTGTGGAAATTTAGACTAGAAGAAATTCTTGAACAGGAAGGTGCGATTAAAGTGCTAAATGAAGATCCCCCAACACCAATAACAGAAGAATGGACCAAGTGGGAACGTTTTGCGAGAGGGACATTAATCGAATATCTCGACGATTCCATGATATCCCAAGTGCCCCCCGGTCGCGCAACAGCCCGCCAAATTCTCCAAAAATTTGATAGTCTTTATGCGTGCAAAAAGGTGTCGACGCAACTTTGTCTCCAGGATCGTCTCTTCAATTATAAACTCAAGCCGGACACATCACTGAAGAGACACATGATGGAAATCGAGGAAATGGTGCGTGATATGGTTGCTTGCGGTGGTGAAGTGAACGAGATAACAAAAGTGTGGTACACGTTAAATTCATTACCTGCGAGTTATGCGCCAGTGAAAGCAGCAATAAAAACAATGACGGATGAAAGACTAACGTTGGCATTTGTCAAAGGGATGCTGTTAGAACACGAAGAATTTCTATCACGAGAAAATGTTGATACAACAACAAAAGCTCTTCATTTTCGTGCCGAAAACAGCAGAAATTGGAAGAAAAAGGATTTTTCATCAGGGAAGAATAACATTTAATAAGAAGCAACCCTTAAAATGTTTTCATTGTGGGCGCCGCAATCATATAAAAAGAGATTGTTATTTCTATAAGCAAAGTTTAAAAGTGCATAATAATAAACACAAGAAACATAACAATAATCAACCAAGTGCATCAACTGCAATGATGGACAAAACACATGAACGGGAAAATGAAGCGTTTGCATTCATGGTCAACAATGAAAATCCAGAAAACGATGCATTGAGGACTTTCGTGTTAGATTCTGGAGCCACAGAACATCTCATAAATGACATGAGCATTTTTAACGACTACGAACAACTGAAGGAGCCAATTCGCATAAGTGTGGCCAAAAAGGGGACTGTCATCGAGGCGACTCATCGCGGCAGGATAAATGTCACCACCTCTCTTGGCTACGTTGGACAACTGAAGGATGTCCTCTACAGCAGGAGTGTCCCAACAAATCTCATCTCAGTGAGACGCATCCAGGAAGCTGGAATGTCGGTGGTGTTTTCTGCAGCTGGCCACGTGGAGGTCAGAAAAGGGAACACGGCAATAATAAGGGGTAAGCGTATGCAAAATTTGTATATTATAGAGTTAATAGTACAAAATGCGCAAAATACAGTACGGGCCGCGGGCCACGTAGCTGAGGCAAATATTCTTGATAAAAATAAATTGTGGCATGAACGTTTGGGTCATATAAGTAAAGAAAAATTTACTAAAATCAAAGTAAATGAATTAGCTTGTGATAATATCTGTTTAAAGAATATCAATCCAATAAATTCCGTCTGTGAAGCTTGTATAAGTGGAAAACAAGCACGTTTTCCTTTCGCCAAAAGAAAAGATAAAGATTATATTCAAATACCTTTATTTGTTGTTCATTCAGATGTGTGTGGGCCAATTACACCATCTACATTAGACGAAAAGAATTATTTTGTGAACTTTATCGATGATTATACTCATTATACCGTGACCTACCTGATGAAAAATAAATCAGAGGTATTTAATTGTTTCAAAGATTTTGTGTCAAAAAGTCAAGCTCATTTTAATGTAAAACTCGTTAATTGGTATTGTGATAACGGTAGGGAGTATTTATCTGGCGAAATGAAAGAATATTGTAAAGAAAACGGAATAACGTATCATCTCACGGTGCCATATACTCCGCAGCAAAACGGACTGGCGGAGCGTATGAATCGAACAATAACCGAAAAAGCACGTGTCATGATACACAGTGCGGGGTTAAATAAACTATTTTGGGGTGAGGCAGTTTTAACTGCAACCTATTTGGTGAATAGGTCACCAACGAAAGCAATAAAATTAAATAAGACACCTTATGAGATGTGGCACAACAGAAAGCCGAAATTAGGTCATTTAAAAATATTCGGCTGTACGGCGTACGTACATAATAAAACGAGAAAAAAGTAAATTTGATAGTAAATCATTTAAGGGAATTCTCGTAGGTTATTTAACAAATGGATATAAAATCTTTGATCCAAATTCGGGAAAATTCATAGTTGCACGTGATGTACTGTTTGATGAAAGTACTTATAAAACATCAAGACAAGAACTTGATGATATGGTCAAAAACGATATCAATATAAATATAGAGGAAAATGTACCAGTAGGTACAGAAAATTTTTCAACAGGGGGTGTTGAAGAAAAATCTATAAAAAGTATCACACCTGGCCAAACGGACAATAAAAGGTGCAAACAAACCCTTAATGAAAAAGGTGTCCCTGAAAATTGCATCCAAGATCAAACATCCACAACAAAGGATGGCAATGAACCACCCAGTATGAGCTCAAACAGTGAAGTTGAAAGTCCGTATACCTCTTCAAATAAGTTGAGGAAAATACATAGTGTGCAGGATGTGAGGAGAAGTGAAAGACTAAAAACAAAACAAAAAAATATCGTATGACGACCATCTTGACTTTAATAATTATTTGATAGGTGATCAAATGATCGAAAGTGAAATTCCCAACTGTTACGAAGACGTAGCTAAAACTGCATTCAGGGCAGAATGGGAAAAAGCCATAAAAGATGAATTAGATTCATTAAATCGGAATAAAACGTGGACGTTGGTACAAAAGCCAGAAAAAATAAATATTGTTGATTGTAAATGGATATTTACTAAAAAGGGTGATAGTAATGGAAATTTAGTTAAATATAAAGCTCGCTTAGTAGCGCGCGGTTTTAGTCAAAGAAAGTCCATAGATTATGACGAAACATTCGCGCCAGTTGCACGAATGGGTACGTTCAGGTGTTTACTTGCATTAGCAAATCAAAATAAGTTATTATTGCATCAAATGGATGTCAAAACTGCGTTCCTAAATGGGACAATAAAAGAAGACATTTATATGAGGGTGCCTGACGGAGTTGCAGTAAAATCTGAAAATGTGGTCTGTAAATTAAATAAATCTTTATACGGTTTAAAACAGTCCGCACGGTGCTGGTTTGAATGTTTTAATAGCGTATTAATTGAGCACGGGTTTAAAAATTCATCAGCAGATAACTGTCTCTATTTTCTAAATAAAGGTGATATGAAGAAAAACATCTATGTAATTTTATATGTTGATGATTTAGTTATCGCCACTAAAGATGAAACTACCATGAATAATTTTAAGAAATTCTTAAAGCAACAATTTGAGATGGTTGATTTAAAGGAGTTAAAATATTTTCTCGGAATCAGAATAATGAGGTCAAATTCTGAAATTTCAATTGATCAAACAATCTATTTAAAATCAATACTCAAAAAATTTAATATGAGTGAATGCAACCCGGTCAGTACACCATTACCTGTAAAACTGAATTATTTGGAATTAAATTCAGAAGAAAGTTATTATGATGCACCTTGTCGAAATTTAATTGGAAGTTTAATGTACGCAATGCTATGTACACGTCCCGATTTATGTACCGCAGTAAATCTACTAAGTAGATATCAAAATAAAAGTACCAGGGAGTTATGGCAATGCTTAAAGCGGGTGTTAAGATATGTCAAAGGAACGATTGATTTAAAATTGGTATATAAACGTAACGAGAATTATGTAAAAATATTGACAGGGTATGCTGATGCCGATTGGGCAAGTAATGAATTAGATCGTCGAAGTACAACAGGTTGTTTATTCAAATTGTTTGAAAGTTGTACAGTGATGTGGATCACACGACGACAAAATTCAGTTGCTGCATCATCGACAGAGGCTGAATATATGGCACTCTTTGAGGGCGTAAGAGAGGCCTTATGGATTAAGTCTTTACTGATGAGTATTAATGTCAATATGTCTGAACCAATAACATTGTATGAAGACAATCAAAGTTGTATAGCAATGGCAAATAATCCAGTAAATCATAAACGTTCTAAATATATCGACATTAAATACCATTTTACCCGAGAACAAATTGAGAACAAAAATGTCTGTTTGAAATATTTGTCAACAGGTCATCAGGAGGCTGACCTTCTGACAAAGTCTTTACCACCTCAACAGTTCAAGGAGCTAAGGAAAAGAATTGGGCTCAAATAGAAATAAGAATTCTATATTACTAAAGTAATTATTAAGTATATGTTAGTGGAAACATGTAATCGTTTTTATATTTTTTTTTTGTTAATGGAAACATGTAATCAGGTAATTTTAAGTTTGTTAAGAATTGTAATTCAGTTAAACGTATTCATGATCTGGTTAGGTTTTTGTTTGGGGTTTTCCCTAACCCTTGCAACAAATGTTGGATCAGTAGTTGTTAAACTCCCCGTAAAATGAAGCAAGTATAAGCTCATACAATTTTGAGGGGGTGTGTTGGTTTTTATATGTAATAATATACAAAATTGTATTCACTTCTGTTAAGTGGTGATTATGTAACGTATACCCAATATTAGTCTAGACGCCACGATAAGATTTTATGTGTGTGACTAAATGTTATTTATTATGATTTGTGTGTCAGCCCTTTTTAAGGGAACTGAACTTTTATTGTTTTAAAATAGGATCGGGAAATATCCCAACAACACACTCACTCTCTCAAAGACCGTTGAAAGTATAAGTTGTATTAATAAAATACGTAAACGTTTTTGTGTGAATTATTTGAAACGATCCACCATACCTTCTAATAACGTTGAAATCAGAATAAAAAACTTTATGCGAACGTAAAATCGAAAACATAGGTTGCCATAAAAAAAAATTGATGACGTCATAACTGTCAAAAAAAAAAGTGATGAAAAAAAAGTATACGTTCGACGGATGCGCTATAATTAGCCCTATCACATGCTTTTTAAGTTTTATTTCTAGCGCAAATACTAACGGAGTTATTGAATTTATTCCTTACTTAATTTCCACACTATATAAAAATCAATGCCACTTTTCGTTGTAATTTTATAACTCAAGAACGGCTTTACCGATTTGAATAATTTTTGTTTTGTTTTGATCGACATAATCCAGGGATGGTTTAAAACTATTTTTCACATGTTCATGGGGGCCCAGAGGGGGCCCTCGGGCTGGACCGATTTTTCGGGTTGACCGATTCTTATGATTTTTTTTTTTTTGTATATTTGCTAGGTATGAGAATAGTTGGTAAACTATTTTTCACATGGACATGGGGGCCCAGAGGGGGCCCTCGGGCTGGACCGATTTTTTGGGTTGACCGATTCTTATGATTTTTTTGTATATTTGGTAGGTATGAGAATAGGTGGTAAACTAATAACTAACTAAACCCCCTTGGGTTGGACCGATTTTTCGGCTTGACCGATTTTTATAAAGTATTTTAATAAGTCGTAAACTATTTTTCACATTGAACATGGGGCCCAGGTGGGACCGATTTTTATGATCTTTGATTTGTTGTGTTTGTCTCCGTCCCGAATAGCAGAATAACTATTAATAAATGGACATGGGGGCTCAGGGGCCTCCTTTGGTTTATAACTCAAAAACGGCTGGACCGATCTTTAATTTGTTGGATTTGCCTCCGCCCCGAATAGCAAATTAAATATTAAATTAAATTAAATATCGGAAAAATTACAGGGGGCGGGGAGCTTGGTACAGAACAACGACAATAACAAAGCCCCCCTGGCACGACAATAACAAATAACGACGGCCATCAAAATTTGTCGTCCGGGATTTAAAAATGAAAATCGGTTCTTAAGGAGTAAACTCCAAAGTTTCACTTCTGTTGCGCGTGGACTCCACACACATTTTTTCTTTTTCTTTTTCTCTTCGGGGGCGAATAACTATTAATAACTATAACTATTAAAACATTCCGGCAATGCCAGGAGATGGCGTTGTGTGCATTATGTTTTGATAAAAAAGTGAATTCAGCTAATAAGTTAACACAACATTTATTGATTCTGAGGCGATACAAAGTTCGCCGGGTCAGCTAGTACCTTATAAGAATAGTAATCTAAAGCGAGTTATTGATTTCGGTTTAGTAGCAAACTTAGCAAAAAAATAATTTTCAAAATGGATGCGGATAAGAAACGGAAAAGAGACAGACCAGCAGAAACCTGAAACCATGAAGTGGGAAAGTCTTCTTTGAGAAGAAACAGTAATAACTGAAGATGTCAGAAAAAGTGATGGGCGCCGATCGAAAAGCCTGGAAACGATTCGTGGCTCCTCCAACTTAAGATAGAGGAGAAAGGAAATTTTCAGGCAATCTTTCAGTTTTTTTTTTATAGTTTCGAGCAACACAACCCAAGGCTATTAAGATCGTTTAGAAGAAACAGTGACTTCCTTCCCGAAGGTATTATATAACAGGTACCGTCCCGTATTCTTTCTTTCTCCAATTTTGTAATGGATCAATTTCGATATCGCCTAAATTCACGAGTATAGTCGCTGCCGACACTCATATCATGTTTACTTAGTAAATTAAGTTTTTCGTCAGGTACAGCGACGGGGTAGGTAGGGTGTTGGTCCTAATAAAGTATATGGCATCATAATCGCGGCCTATCTGCATTTCGTTTAGTCGAACGCGTAGGGTACAATTCATGACGTGCAAGTGTTATCGCAAATCCTGATCGAAGGGTTTCATTATTCCGTCTCTCATTAATCAAACCGGGCCCATGCGTAAATTTAAAAATCTCGTTAACGAAATAACTCTTGCGTTGTATTTATTGTGAATTTAAATTCGGCGGTGGCCGAAAGGGGTGGAAAAAAAAGGGAGGGATCGCGTGCTTTGTTTTCTTCCATCGGTAAATATCAATTATGTCTTGTTTTGACGCATGTCCACTAAATTGCAATTTATTTGAAGAAAGAGAAAAAACTCATTTTATTTTACAAATTATCATAATAGCATTGAGTCTCTCCCTTATTTTATGCTTTATTACAAAGTAAGAGATGGAAAAACATTAAAATTTAAATTTTCATTCTCCGCCGTAATAATTTGCATGGCATTATTCTCCGTCTAGAATACAATATGCATTATGAATGTTTATTTATAAATTATGTAAAAGAAGACTTTCAAGCTTAAGTGTATCGTGATACTATTATATTGGCCGATGCATCGGCCGTCGCGGCGACCTCGCGTCGCATTTATGAAAATCAACACGTACATCTACGCGAAGACGTAATGATTACGCTGGGCGGTGTGCCGCCCTGCGGCCCTCTCCGTCTGTCTGCATTTAAATATATTACCTTTGGCCGATTACCAAGCCAACTGAAAGGTTTTCAGTTGTTTCGACGTCCGGTTAAAGCACGCAAACGCCATATTCTCCACAGTGCCTCCCCGTAATTTCCAAGAAACCACTATAAATAACAATATAAATATATTAAGTCTAATGGTTTAGTTCGAGCCGTAAATACTGCAGGCCGCTATCTACCTACCGAGCTATTACTTCAAACGGAGAAAACCTTTCTGAGGAAACTAATATTTCTCCGCAGATTAAATTAAATCAAAAGCCCGAAGCTCCGCTTTTACCCCATCCGGAATATAAATATAATATCTCGACCTATCCGCGTAAATACTTTTTCTTCGTTCCGAACGACTTAAACTAAATTGAAATGCGTTGATATTAATTTATTGCATTCTGTGCCGAGCTCCGCCCGGTTTTGAATAATCACTTTTATATTTTCCGGATTGGATTTCTGCTTTGAGTTCGGTTTTCTCGGTCATTGCGAAAAAACCTTCCAGCATGTTTACCTGCTGCAAATTTGCCCCCGTGCGGTGTTTGTAAAATAACTTATTTATTATTAATTTCTCTGACAAATTGCCGTTTCTGGAAAATTAATTAGCTTGGTCTGGACTGGTCGCGCGATAAAATTACATATTTTGAATATAAATTGTAATTTAATTATTCGGGACTAATTCAGACTTTTAAGGCGCAGCTACAACGAAGCTGACCGCCAAACAGTGGGACTCTTTCTCAATATCTTGTTGCTTTTTCGAGAGTAACCTGCGGCGCGGGAGCCGAACTTTTATCCCTCCGGATTTGTCCGGTTGAATTCAGAACGCGAAGACACTTGTTGGCGATCTTAAGAATCCCGACGATCGATCGGATTCTTCGTCTTTTTTTTTCTCATTAGATGTAATTGCCGCACTGCCATAAAAATAAAATATAGACTGCAATTTAATTAAATTTCTTATGAAATATTGATTGCGTCCTAGTTCTGGCGGAAAAAGGGCGAATCCTTTTATTTGAGCAGGCTTCACGAAACAAAATCAATTTTGTAACAATGACCCCGTCTCCTGAAGTGATATTAATTTTTCATTTGTACATTCATGGAAACGCAGAAAACCTAATGGAAGTTGTTGTCCGTTTTGTTTCTCAGTTCCACAATCTGATAGTGGTGTCCACATAATAATATATTAAATGGTAGTAATTAGTTACGAGCTAAATTAATATGGTGAAACGTTTCATAATTTTTATTAAAGATTGGTATCGCATTAATAACGGGTCAGAGAAGGGTGTGGCGTCGAACGGGGGGTTTGAAAATATATTATGTATATATACGTTTGATAAACGAGGCGATACGACGCCGGTATTAAAATAATAAATGATTGTATTTATTTTGGAAAAAAAAATGCAAGCAGTTCGAAACGGAATTTAGTGTGTTTTGTTATAAATTATCATTTTTATTGCACCGTAAACCCTAATCCAAAATTTATTGCGAGGAATATTAAATTATTTCGTTGGATGGAGGATAATAAATATAAGATATTAAAGCTAAAGACTTGAACGTTTTATCTTCCTATATTTTTATTTTATAAGAAAGGCGATATTCATCGTTCAACATCCGCACATAAAATTCGGCTATTAAAGATACAAGTTTATAATCTTTTCATTTTATATTGCATCTAATAGCTTTACTCGCCCGCCCGCTTGGTATTTTCGAAACTTTTTATTGCTCCAATTTTGCTAATATCAAATAAACTAAAAACGTTTTCTATGAAAGCTTCGCCTGCTCGCAGACGACGGCCACGTTTCTGCTCGCTAGCTCGTTATTGTTTATTTAATGTTATTGTTTTATTTTCGATGAAGGTATAAAATTATGTTTGCTCGCACTCTCACAACCCTCCGCTTTGTTTTACTACACAATGACATCGAAGACGTTCTACATTATTCACTCGATAATACTCGCGCAACCCCCACATACACATACGGCAGACAGCTTTCGATAACAATCCACCTTTTTGCGTTGCGTATTTACACTTGGCGGAATTGTCAAACTTTAAACGTTATTAGTCTGCGAGGACCCGATCCAATTTAGTTTTTCATATGCCGCGAGCAGATAGGTACGTCCAGTTAGGTACAAATAAATAAGAACTGCTTCCATTGTGTTTTACACTTGTGTGGGTAAATATAATATATAAATATGTATAATATGTAGTATATAATATATTATTCATGAATAAACATGGATTAATTGCCACAGTTATCCAGAAGACTTTCGAGCGTTTCGTACCGGATAGTTCATTTTATTGTTGGCTTGAAAAGAGTTTTGAAAACTGTAAGTACGTGATCTGAGCTAGTAGTGCGATTTCAGAGGCGTGTTTACTGCAGCAAAGTGAGAGAGCGTAAAATACAGAATTTCTAATAAAGTAAATTGATTACGTTTTTGTTCTTTTATCCGCATTACAAAGAAGTTCGCTAAAATTATTTTTAATTAAGTTAATTAGAGTTGATTTATAGTCTACGATAAAAATATTAAATTAAATTAAAGACAGCCATAAAAAATGCGGCGGAGCCGTTCATCATTTAAATTGGATTATGGGCGTTAATTATAAAAATTGAAGTTTTGTTTTCGATTCGCTCGGATATCGATATCGTCTGCGTATCACTCTTGGTCCGACTGGAAATAAAAAGCGTAATTAATTTTTGAGATGGATATGAAAATATTGGGGTGATGCGCGATTTTTCCGATTGAAAAATAAATCTAAAAAAATACATTTGCGATTTGTGATATCGGTTTTCACGTAAGGGAGCGTGAGTGGAGTGGTCGGATGGGGGTGGAGAGTGGGCGGCGAACAGGGGGAAGGGGGGCACGATGGGGAGGGGCGGCCGCGGATTGCGCGACACATTAGCCCGCCGCCCCCGGATCGGTCGTCTCCCTGCGTGTGCATGCTTTCATACGAGCATGCAAATCAAACCTGTCATCTCTGGAGCCAGTTTCACGCCGCCACGTTCGCGGATCAATCCCCGTTTCATCGCGATAAGTTTGCGCCATCAATTTTTGGAACAAGAAAATTCTGCTGTTGCCTCTAAATTTAACACAAGAACGATAAAATCCTGAGAACTGAAGAGGCGAGAAAACTTAAAAGTTGCAAACCGTAAGAACTTGAGAAACTGAAAATCCTAAGAGCTGGCCAACAACGACTGGACATTTCAGTTGAAAAATTTAAAATTTGCACCTAAAAAACTGAAAATCTAGCAGTAGGTAGGAGAATCTTGAACATAAAAAAAACTGACAAAATGTGACTGTAAATCTGAAAACTTGGAAACCTGAAATCTGGGCGACATTAGAATCAAAAGAGATAGGGTCAAGGAGATTTTACAAAAACAATGTAAAATATAAATCAAAACTATGATGTGACAGACGGGAAAAGAGCGAAAATCATATACAGGAAACGAAAAATACCGAAAGGGATAAACATAAAAAAAGTACAAAAATATAAAAATAAAGAAGGAGCGAAAAATGAGAAGGGAGACGGAGGAATAAACACGCAGGGAGAGAAAACGAATAGAACAAAAAAAAGTAAAATCATATTGAAAATTAATAAATCCTTCATATACAAAGATAGAATTGAAGTAAAAATATTTACCGATAGAGAAATATGAAGAGGGAGAAAAGGATAGAGGGGAAGAAAGAGAAGGGGATAGACAGATGAAATGTTAACTTTAACAGGTAGATCTGTTTCAAATACATATTTGCGTTACCTTCATTTAAGCTGTAACGTAACCGTGTAAAAAATCCGACGAAACCTCCAATCCAGGATAGTGAAATGTTGCCGGAGCGCTCGAGCAAAAATAACGATAGAGTAATTCTAGCGCGAAGAAAAATACTGTACGAACGACGAGGTAGAAATGGTCGATTGTCGATGTATACTGTACTCCCGTTGTTCTCGACGATGGGGTTGAAGGGTTATAATGGAGGTCGGCCCGCACCCCCTGCTTAATCAATATCCCTGCTGCTGGCGCGTCCCCCAAGCCCTCGGTGCTTTGGTGCTCTGCCCCCGGTACTTGTGCAGACTCGCAACCCTGCCGCCGTCGTCTCCGCCGCCCTGATTGCTAATTTAATAATATGCACACCGCCAACTCTTGTTTAATATGCGGAATCTGATTTGTCTAAGTTGTGTTTTCGTACGGAGAACTTGTGAGGTGCGAAGCTCAACCTCGTCTTGGCCATATCTAATCAACGGCAGAGAGTTCTCGAGGGAGCCCACTTCTTCGAAACGACACAGGCAGATGGAAACGAGGACCGATTTGTCTGTTCACAATACTTGGGCACACAGAAATATGTTAAACGCCGTTAAAGTCGGGTCTTGACGAGCATAAAGGTGACCACAAAATTAATGTTAAGTTTTAATTCACGTCTAAAGGGAATAAAAAATGAATTCGTTCCCCAATCCATGTACCCATTAATTTGGTTAAGATGATTTAAAATGGAGAAAGTCACACTGCTTGAGATAGGATGGAGAACAAAATGGGTTATTATATCTTGGATTTCATTAAAATGAAGATTGAAGATCTAATAATTTCCTCAAATCTGTTGAAGCAGTCTAGTTGGGACTGCACAGTGTGTCACACGTTCAAAGTATTTTTTTATATAATTACACCGCTTACTACGTATATCACTATATATTGACCACCCGTCGGCTGAAAAGCTGAATTCCAGTTTTTTGTCAAATCCTTGGAAATATTTTAAATTTTTAAAGCCCCTGAAACCGACGACCCGACTAGCAATTACAAAGTGCAAAGCGCAGGGTTGAATAAATAATTACCCATCGGACCTGTACCATAGCGGTAATTAAACGTGCCCATCGAAAGACAATAAAATTATTGGTCATTACCTATGTAAAGCAAAAAAAGCAACCGTTCTTCATGAACCTTTAATTTAATCCAAGCATACTCGAACGACGCGAACATTTCAACGACCGTTTCGAAATGAATCGAACATGCAAATAATAGATCTTTGGAGCAAATTCATGTTTTATTTATGAAAGCGATATTTACTTAACTTGATTATTTTCACAAAAGATGTACGACGAGGCAAATGTAAAAAATAACGACACGGAAACACGAATGATGACGTACGTGGACGTCAGTCGGTTCGGAAGATTTCTGCTTTTCGAACTGGTGGCGTCATAAATTAGAGCGAAAGGGTAGCTCGCGGGCTGCGGGGTGCAATAATCACTAATTATTAGTTAAATTGCGTGCCGTTTGTAATTATTCCCCCAAGTCAAAAATCGGGCAGCGCCGCTATAATATACCAAGCCTTCGGCCGATTACCCACCGTCGTTATGTGGTCATTTCATTTAAGCTATTCGTTACTCTGTGCCATTAAAATAAACATTAACGTGCAGACTTACCGCTGCAGTTACAGTGGAACTGCCGCATCGAAGAGGTCCAAAACTGAATCTCTGCGTGACTCCGTAAAAGCCTAAATTTTGGACTATATGGGTCTTCTGAAATAAACGACTTAATTGTATCGGCATCGGCATACCGTAGGAACCTAGAGGACTATTAAAAATGCATTCCCCCCGCAGATATCGCCCCCGTCGTTGACGATACACCTTGTTTATTTGCGTATTTGTTAATTGTTGTCGTTACATTCATCATCGGCGAATCGGCTTAGTTGGTTGTCGGCAATATCTGGGGTTTGCTCGAATATGAAAAACGGTTAGTTGTTAATATTAACGTCAAACACTTGTCCGCGGACGGTCGCCATCGATATAGAATAATCCGGGGCGATGGTTTTCGTCCTTTTGTATGAGCGTTTACCGAGGCGATCAGGACAAAGCGGCAGCCGCTGTCGACAACTGCTCCCTCCCGGCTTTCACGGTGTATTTTAGTGCTTAACTCTGTGTACTCTATGTATTTGTACTCTCTTCTCTCCGCCGACCTCACGATTGCACAGCCTGCGACCCAAGATTTTCTTTCGATTTATTAAAACCCAGGTTTTCTCACTCGTTTATCACCGCCATGTCGAAGAGAAAATCCGCTTTTATTAGCTCTAAAATTAACACATGAGACGTTAATGAAGCCGTTTGGGACTTTGGAGTACATGGTCGTCAGCTGTACTTTCTTTTTAATTTGTTCCTTTGATAATTGTATTAACTGTCAAAACTGATGGGAGCTAGTGCTCGCGGATCACTAGAACTTTTAAAATACGGAGGTAGTGATACAGAGAACTTATATGCAAACTCTAATATACAGTGAGCGGCAAAAGTATGGAATAAGTTCATTAAAGATTAAACAATTTTTTTTTCAAGAAATCTTTGGAACGGTCAATTTTGGTTTATAAAAATGAATATTTTTATCCCAAATAAAATTCCAAGCAGTCATTTGTTTTCGAGTGATGACAATTTTGTTATCGTTTTAGATTTTTTTAAATTAGGTGTCTTTATGACAAACAAAAACAAGTCAAAAAATCATGTAGGTAAATTCAACAGTCAAATGTTACTGTCAGTTTCATTTGTATGTGTAAATTGTTTTACAAAACGTTTTCGAAAATGGTTCATTTAACAGAAACACAACGTATAGAAATTTGAATTTTGATTGGGTGCGGGGATAAAACTAGAACCCAACAAGAAGTTTGTAATTTGTTCAATGCAAGGTATCCAGATGGGCTCATCAGCCGATCTACAGTCAGTAAAATTGAAAATAAATTTAGAAGAGCCGGGCGTGTTGAAGCGATTCCAAGAACGGGTCGTCGAAAAGCTAACGAAGATACGAAAATCGACATTTTCGTAAATATGGAAGAAGATCCTTATTGTACTTCTCGATCAGCTGCAGCAGAAAATGGTGTTAGTCAGCGTTCATTATTACGTTTACTTAAAAAAGAAAAGTACCATCCATACAAAATTCAACTAGTGCAGGAACTAAACGAGGTACGCCAATCCACGCCTCGTACGTGGAATATCACAGAGGAGATATTTAGAATTTTTGCAAAATGACCTTCGACCCGTACTTGTAGAAAATTTTCCAAATGGCAATGATCATACCTTAGTAAATGATGATTTGTGGTTCCAGCAAGACGGTGCACCCCTACACTTTGCACTTCCTGTTCGCAATTACTTGAACAATTGGTTTCCTAGGAGGTGGACTGGGAGACGAGGACCGATAGAGTGTCCTGCAAGATCTCCAGATCTCACACTCCTTGAGTATTTTTTATAAGGTTATTTAAAGTCTAAGATTTATGTTAACAGACCACAAAATCTAGAAGTTTTAAAAATTAGAATTCAATACGAAATAAGTAGAATTAGTGAAGAAGTAATTCATGTCCAAGACGAATTTCTTCATAGACTTGCTTATTATCAACAAGCTGGAGGATGGATACAGTTGTTTTTTTCGTTATAAAATTTATTTCTTTATCTCTTTTTTTTCTCAAAACTTTCTTTATGTAAAATAACAAAATTTTTATACTATCGTGTAGACAATTAAACGGGCTATCAGAATCAAGAAAAAAAAAGGAGTTTCTATTTAAAAAAAAAACGATGACGTCATCACTCAAAAACAAATGACAGCTTGGAATTTTATTCGGTATAAAAATATGTATTTTTTATAAACTAAAATTGGCCCGTCTAAAGATTTCTTAAAAAAAAAAATTGTTTAATTTTTAATGAATTTATTCCATACTTTTGCCGCTCACTGTACAGGAATATAGGTTTTGTATGTATAGTTATCAATATTTCCAATAAGTAAGGATCCAGTAAGTAAGGATAAGTAAGTAAGGAGACAAGTTTTGTTATTTATGGGTGGCGAAATAAAATAAAATGATAACAACTTCTTCATGGTTTTAAAGGAGGTAGGACTAGGTTTGTCCCGGCTTTTTTCTTTGTTTTGCATTTAATTATGCTTTTTGTTGCTGCATTTTGGAATTTAGAAGAATTGTCTAATACAACCTCATATTACTCCGCAATGGTTTGAGGTAGCCGAGTCATTCAGGAATAGAAATGAGGAATAGCGTAGTAAGTATTACGACGGTTCAGATGGTAACAGTCAAGGGTAAATAATTGAAGAAAATATTTGTTACTCGAGTAAATTCATATGGAGAATTTTCGTTGAGACATCAGCGTGTATAATAAACGTGAAATGCTGTTCGTTGGTAAGCGCATCACTTGAAAACGGCTGGACCGATTACGCTGTTTTTTTTTTTGTAATACATAGTCCAGATAATGTTTTCATGGAAAAGTTTTCAGGACAATAAAATTCGAGACAATTACAAAGGAATGTCGGAAGATTCAGACAAACTGCAAAAGTCATAATTATTTTTGTATGCAGTCTGGATCATAACTGGCGACAGGACTGACATATTCGTTTTTACTTTTTGTGTTATTTCACTGAGATTTGGACAGGGCAACGTCTGTCGGGTCAGCTAGTAATGAAATAAACTCGGTTCCTACCATCGTCTTAGGAAATTTCACTTTAGTCGTGCGTGCTTATAAAAGTTGCCAAAGGGCCTCTTTGATTAAAGTTCATTTGAATCACTAAGTATATCGGAACTATCGTCAAATCTGTGCGCTGAATGCAGTTTAGCGACAATCAGTTCACAAGCAAAATGTAAAAAAATAACAATCATGAAAGAAATACTCAAGTTGCTTCGATACAAGAAACGAAGAAACTTAATTCCATAGGAGCATTATATAATTGCATATTAGATCTGTACACCGAGACTTTTGATTGCATGCTATGGGGCCCCATTAAAATATGTATGGTAAAGTCTAATTGATATAAAATTCAACAGTATAAAAGATTATAGACGCAGCTCGTAGCAATTATTGGGCAGGTACGTTGTTATTAGAGAACATCATTCATTCTGGTTTATTTTATTATATTCGTTTCCAGGCATCGAATACATTATTTTAATGCTGCAGATCCGACTACTTGTTGAAATAATTACGACTCTCCGAATTTTAAAAAATCTTGTTACTGGATAAGGTGGGGCTAAGCTTTTCACACATATTTTGAATCAAAAAGGGTTTACAGACGAATGCTGTACCAGTATTTTTTGCTTTCGGAAATTCGTCCGACTTTGACAAAATAAGCACAACAAACAAATGTATTTATGTAATAAGTAACTCTATTGAACTCCTACAAGCGGCATTGCGTGCATGGTCAACTTTGACTAATTTAGTTTTCGATCGCTAGAAACGGTAGAATCAGAGCCTGCGTGATTGGAGTTCCTCCCCCCGTTTCTTTAGTCAAGTCGATAAATTAACCAACATTTAATTACCGACGAATAAAAAATTAATACCCCCGTCGCATCATTTATTAAAATTCCTTTTATTATTAGGAAATTATGTAAATTACTTTCGTGAGGTGTGTCCCGTTGATGATGTATCTGATAAAATTGACGCGTCCGTTCGAAGTGCGGCGACATTGAAAATTCGTAAATAGGGTAATGTTGGAAATGTGTAAACCTGATCAACGTCTCTGTGGAATTAAACGTGACAAAACAACAACGCTAAATGCCGTGTAACATATGCACGTAGTTATAGCGTACTAGATAAAATTTTATTAATTAATCCGGAAGTTTATTCATAAAAAGCTGCTCTTTATATTGTTTCTTATTATCCAACAAATTGATAATGACACTTGAAACAACTTTTAACGCTATTAGCGGTTGTAAGTCATGATTAGTCGGTATGTCAATTGTTCGTAATTAACTCTGTGTTGTGTGTTAAAAAAGCTAATTGACAATAAACAGCTACCAGGTACGCTGCCGTTTTTTTGGTCATGTCAAATGCGCAATTATATTTCGTCAATATTATTAATTAGCGTGACGCAGCTTTAATAATGTGCTTATTAATATTTGTATAAATTAATTACTCGTATAATTGTCAATAACACAACTGCGTTGCTGGTTGCCAGCGATGCAACGGTATGAAACGAAAAGCGAAATTGTGACAGGTAGTAACACAGACCCAGGATTTTCTTCCGTTCGGCCGTATGCGGTTGGCTTCATAGGATTTCTACCGAGTGAACAAGATTAAAAAATTGAGTTGACAAGAATACAATTTAATCAAAATTGGTAAGCCTGTCATTTGGTTGACAGATACATTTAAATTTGCACCAAGCAAACATAACCTTGCATTTACAAATGCCATTATCTGAATCTGTTACCAACTGAAACATTAATAATTATCATTATTGATCGGCCTGTAGATGTCTTTAAAGCTAGCTGTTTAATTTCTTCTAATGGTATAATCTTCAACTGCCATTTTTATTAATCCATTTTATGTACCTATTGTATTACATTGTATTGAAATTGAAATTTCATGTTACTCACTTACCTACACGGGTGACATTTAAAGTTTCAATGGAAGCATGTCTGTCACTGTAAAATACCATATTAATTTTACGTTTTCGTGTGGTTCATACACAATCGACTGTGTTCGCCCGCTTTGTCCTGCGGTTTCCATACAATCTCAATTAAGTAAATTCGTTCCATTTACATTTACTTTTAATATTCCTCCGACACAACCAGATTTAAGGTCTACTCCATAGAAAATCCGTAGTGCTGCAGCTGTTAAAATTAGTTCGTCGGCTGTGCAAATAGCTAATAAAGTATGTGCATAAATATCTAATTGTTCCAAGTACGTGTTGTTTAGGTTCGGAATAGAACTTGCCCTTACATATATAAGATAAATAGCCGGCTCGGTTATTATTGCATGGTATAGGTGCACATTGTTTATATAACAAACGTTAAACTTTGCAAACTTGGGCGTTGTATTGATTGGATAAACTTTGAGAAGCGCGCAAATCGAGGAAACCTACAAACTTATGAACTAATTAAACTATCCTACACTTGCTATCCTATGACAATAGAGATATGTAAATGTAGTTTTGGGCCAGACCGCTACTGCTCCGATACCGCGACCGACTACTCGCCGGGCAAAGGCCGCGTCCGAAGCACCGGGCATTAGTCGTTGTGTTTGTAATTACTCGGCGTTAGTTCGGATTTGGCGCAATGTGGGGCCTCGCGTGCCTGTTTGTACAAGTTGTAATCAATAGTAATGTAGCATGCTCGCAGACTTGACTAATAACTATTAATATGTCTTACTGCCATCACGATATATCAAACGCACCCTCGACCCCCCTGTTACCTCATCGCCCCGATTCAGCAGCTCGGTGTAATGCTCGCTTCAGACACTGACAAGGCACGTCTGCAATTAGAACTGTCACGATTAAAGTTTGAGCTTTATTTTAAGCTAATTAACATTGCAGTTTCTGAAAAATACCGAATTGCTGTCTCGAACTGTTGTTATGTAAGCCACGTTTTCACAGGCTGCCACTTTCGAATGCGTTATATGTACTGATATTCGTTTCAGTTCGTCCTGATTGTTGTTTGCGACACCGGAGTTCAGGAGGTACAACGGATAACGTGACTATTTCATTAAAAAAACAACCTCAAGAAATAATATATGTACATATTTGTTTGTTCCAACGCGTTTAGATAACAACATTGTCATTAATCAGTTTAAAAATACTATGTGAAGATAATCACGCTGAATCGATAAAATAAGTAAAAAGTACGAAAGACAGTACTGGTGAGATGGGAGACGTAAATGGATGAAATGGCTGGGAAGAGAAAAGGAGATTAATGGACAGCGTTAGCCAGTTTCAGCTTAAATTCTTGTGTTCTCGCACGCAGGGTGTTGTGGGTACCTTGGGTCCTTCTGGTTTATGCTGATGGGATGTTTAGGTATTATACAAAAGCGAAATAGCGGAGACTAAAATTAAAATATGTATTGGTTTTAACTTTTATACAACCTTCGAAAGGAAAATATTTTTACCACTCGATAGTAAATATCATGTCTTGAAGAAAATCAACTAACGCATGAGGTAATGAAAACTTTACCATGCGCTCAATCTCCACCGCCAGAACACACAATAATTCTCCCCAAACGAACGCTGTAACAATTCTTTATTGTATGTATGTTGTTACGTGTATTTAATTGTACGGAAAATTTGAATTAAATATTATACCGTAATTAAAATACAAAGCATTCATCAAATATGCAAATTGCATTGAAATTTTCAACGCTTAAAGTTTTTTAATATTCATAATGCCGTGTGTCACATTCCGTCCACTGTTTAAATTTAAATATTGTTCCACGCATGTTAGTAGTATTTACCCTATTGTAATATTTATGCAATCACCAAGTTTCGGTGTTTCGTTATTATAAATGATCGCTTTTAACAAATCGGCAACCTATTTATGATTTATTAGATAGTAAATTTGCGTTTTTGTTGTTTTTGATCGGCAATTTAACACATCAAACACCGCATTGGCGGTGCATCAATTAAAAGAGACTTTATTAAATTTAAAATCGAATTACAGTGATCGCACTTTGTTTAATAAAATTAAAATGCATCTGCATTTACGGGATGAACGTTTTACTCCGTGTTTGGTTAAGAGTAGGACAGAGAAACTCTTTGTTTTAAAAAAGACGCACCTGATGACAATTTTTAACAGGTGGGATATTGGAATACGTCCCGTTTGTGAATCTAACACGTTGTTTACTGATTTATTTGTTTATTCGAGCGACAAAAGCTTAACAAACAAAATCACAAAGTTATTTGCATTATTTATCAGTCATTGTTGTTCATCGGAAAAGTCTCAATAAGGCATCGAGGTGCGTAGCAGACATTTTTAAACGTAATGACCGCCGCGCCGTCCAAGTCGGTAAAAAGGGATAATTTGAAAGTTTTCTCTGTAATTTGTGCATATTTAAGGTATAATAAGTAAACAACCTCCTATACCGGTGTGCATGATAATGATACGCTATCTAGTGTGTGAATATTTTCCACGATTTCATTTTATTCCTTTTATATTATTTAAGTGTGCCCGTTTTATTACTTTAATAATATGGAAAAGTTGATTCTGGAATTGTTTAAGTGGCCGACGAAGTCGGAACAAAAACAAAACTAGGGGAATCAGACCGCAATTACATGGTAATGAAATTGTGTATAAAACACTCCTTGCTACATACGGACCGCATAAATAAAGAACGAAGTGCAATTTATGAAATAACGGAACGGATTTTGTTTGTTCTTCCTCCTCATCTTCTCGCTCGAATGAAATATTTATGCGATAATTGCATACAAGATGGCATTTCTTACCGGAAGACCGGAGCAAGAGAGCACCGCCAAGTGGACTTACCTGAAACAAGAAAACTATATTAGTGATAGTTGTAAAGAAACAATGATAAAGTTAAATATGAAACCGAAATCCTCGCGGTCCGTAAAGAGATAAAGGGAGAAAGTTTATTACGCAATTTTACGACTGTGTTTTAGTGGCTCCATGATATTAGTACTCGTAACGAAAATGCCTAACAGTGTCTATTTACCTCATTGTAGCATTTTAAAGTAGACTACACAACATTTATGCAGAGCTATCCTTAAAACTACTTAAACACGTAATTAAGTGGACGAAAAGTTGTAACTGAAAAAAGGATATGGAAACTGACAAATTTACAAAATCTACTCAACGTTAGGAGATAAAAGTAAATGTACCAAATTGGTCTCTTGACCTTTCAAAGATTTGGCATTGTCGCTATTAATCTGTCATTCACTGCATCAGTGTATCAAAAGCTTGAAATATATAGGTTGTCGTGGAAATGGCTAGAATTATCATAACCACAGTAACAAGTGGTGGATCTTTTTTTTGATGTGTAAAATCTATAGCCTAACATATTATATGGAAGTAAAAACGATCGAATGTCGTCACGTGAAACAGCGTCATGCCCCCTCTCCGCCCGAGCTTTCTCCTCCCATGTGTGTGTGAGCAGCTCGTGCCTAAGTAATCTCCGAAACTTCTACTTATCCAATTTCACCAACATTTAGAATGGACCTTCAGAGCGGAGAGGCTGTATATTATTTATCCCGTTAAAGTTCTTTTCGTGAAGATCACATTTGCAAAGTAAGTCGACGAAAAAACGGTTGAGCGACGAACGCTGCTTTAACGATAAGAGATATACGAAAGCTTTCTATAGAAAAGTTGTAGAGCAAGATAACATATTCCTATATGAAAACGAATCCATGCTGCGTGCGTAAGAATCCGAATCTCCGAAATCTTTTTGAAGTTCTTAAAGATTTTAAATCAGTGACAGTATTATTGAGTTTAAATATCAGTGACAGTGACGATAAAGCGGCCAATCATTTCATTAATACCGTCTAACACACCTTCAACAGCTATAGAAGATCCTAACTCCATTGTAAAATTATTTGTCTTGTACATATTTATATTCTATATACAACGTGTCCCAGAAATAAGTACATTAATTTGGAGAGGTGGTAGAACTCATTGAGTACA
This sequence comes from Diaperis boleti, assembly GCA_963583935.1. Taxonomy (NCBI): domain Eukaryota; kingdom Metazoa; phylum Arthropoda; class Insecta; order Coleoptera; family Tenebrionidae; genus Diaperis; species Diaperis boleti. The sequence goes on along the minus strand of OY757244.1, from coordinate 81,888,111 downwards.
ACAACTTTTTCCTTTACCATTACATATTTCGAAATCACATTTTGATAATGACCGTGAATTCTGTTGTTTTTCTGGGAGGAAGGAAATATTCACACTTTATTATCTTATACTTTTTGTGAACTTTTTTGTCGCTGTGTCCCGGGTAAAAATGATAAATGATAAACTGTTCCGTGATTTTTTATTTTTTGTGGTTTACAAAGTTTGTGATCTGTTGTTGTGTTTTGTTTTGAAAAATTACCAATTTTACAAACAACGAATACACCAGTTACTGGAAGATTTGCCTTTATAAATCCGGACAAACATGTGGTTCCTGAACGACGGACGGTGCCCTTTGTCACTACGCTATAATATTGTACTAAATTGATTGAAATCAATTTTTCCTGCACGGTAGATAGGACGAAATGGCCCCATTCGCTGGCCTCCCAGATCACCAGACTTGAATCCTTCTGATTTCTTTTTGTGGGGTTCCATGAAATATTTATGGTATACCTACTCAGCTCCAATTCATACAATAGACTTTACGGGAACGGGTGGAAAATGCTGCAGCTACTATTCGAAATAATCTAGCACCTTTGGGGAGAGTCATAATATCATCGACGCCTTCAATTGTGCATAGAAAGAAATGGGGGATCATTTTGAACATTTGTTTTTCATTTTGTAAATTAAAAATTGCAGATGAAATGGAGGATTCTCTTATCGTAAATACCTACTTCTGCATTTTGAGTGATAATTTTGTTAATATGTATAGTAATTAAGCAATGAAAATCATGTGTAATTTTTATTTTGGTATCAAGTCTCTTCAGTTCTTTTTCAAACAAAACCAAGGTGAAAGTAAATGCATTTTTTGTATGCTTGGTTTATCAGAGCGGATTTATAGAAAAACAGTCCAGTAGCGGGTAACCAAATTCATACCAAATCTTTACACAATTTTAACTCGAAAACTAGAGGGTTTAGAGAAAAAAAGTATTAAAAACTTTTGTTGCTATTCACTCGATCTATATGCTGTTAAAATTAATGTACTTATTTCTGAGACATATTGTATATACATATTATAATAATAAGAATAATCAGAAATATTAAATTGTTAGTAAGTGCTTGGGTTGCAAATGCGAGCACGGTTTGTGGAGGCGAGGCGTTAGCTGTACTCCTTTTTTTATAAGCTTTCCAATGATATGTCGCTTGACATATCTTCCCATTTGAAAAAAATAAAATAAAAATAAAATAATAAAAAAATCGCCGCAATATTGAATTAACAGTGATTAGATAACTAACAGAATTAACGGCAACTGAGAAATATGCCTTAAGTGTTTCAAAATGCAATTAGTAAGAGGTGTAAAATAAATCGATGGCATGGCGAGGGTTAACACACTCTCGGATTTCAAAATAAAAAATATCGTTAAGCCAAAGAGTGGTACCAAAATATGCTGAAAAGAAAGAAACATTTTGGGACACTCCTGAACTTTAAAAATCGAAGAAAAAACAAACGAGTTACGAGAATATGATACATAATATTTCCATTACAGCACCCGCCTTTCTGTAACAATTTTTTTTTTTTACAGTTTTTATCGCATGACCATCCTCTCGTAATTTATTCTGACCACAAAAATCCGCCACTAAGAAATTGTGTTATCTCCTATTAACTCAATGAAAGGAAATTGTAGGGCAATAAATTTCGCTAAATTTAATGCCGCCTCTATCGCAAAAATAAAAACCGGCATTAAACGACGTCAGATGCGTAACGAGTAGTTGATTTTTTGCAGCGTAAACGTCCGCCTCTGTTACAAAGTTTCTGAACAAAAAACGACGAAAATCGTAAATTAGAAGTAGATTGTTTTGAGTCGGGAAAAAACATAAAGTAATCTTCGTCGTAATGACCGAGTTGTGTTTTTAAATGAAACCCGTAGGACAATGTGTATTTTGTAACCCATCTTACTTCATGTATGTTAATGAACATCCATCCATTCCAAATGTCATCCTCCACTTCATTTAGCTTATTCATTTTCATTGAGTCACAGCGAGTATTACAATTGTTTAATATTTAAATTTTCATGCTTGGTTATATATTAAATCGCCGCCAACGGGTACGACGTGTATTTTGAATAATGAAACAAAAAATTGCTTGACGCGGGAATGACATAATAAAAGGAAAGGAAAAAGATTCGTCATGTTTATTAGCCAGCAAAAGTGACGAATTTTTATATGCAATTTATTAATAAAAATGTTACGGGTCATCACCGGTCTTTGGTGTCTATTGTGTATAAAAAAAAACAACAAAAATACGTCAAAACTAAAGATGCATTTACCTGTGATCCACCAAATTTCACTTCAGCGTTGGTCTTGGAAAGAAAGATACACAGATAAAATGAGAGTTGACGACATTTTGAACGGGATATAAAGACAAACAAGATGATTCATCTAAGAGTACGAGAGTTTCCAGCAACCCAAAATTCACCGACCATATAAATTATATGTAGTGAGTTGTTGAAAAGTGTCGTGCTTTTATGTAAATCAGTTTAAATTACAATAATTTGTGAAAAGAACACGAACATGCATTGTGTCCAGTCCAGAATACCCAAATATTTAGACAAGGCTATAAGGTCGGAGAGAAATACGTATGTTTAAAAGACCTTATGTGTCCTCGGCTAAGAAAGCAGACATGCCATCAAATTAAGCAATATTTTCTACTCAAGTCGTCAAAGAAGTTCTCGATATAAACTAAATTATATTTTTTAAATATCGAATTGTTGTTAAGTTGTCATTGCCTTATTTATTCCTCGACGACATTATATACAGGGACTTCATCAATGATTCATACATGTTTGTACGTCAAAATTCTCCATCTAACTAGATTTTTAACGTGATGTATATGGGTCATTTATGAAGTTCCCACATAAGTACATAATTGCCATAAAATAATATTCTGGGTGGATTATTGTAGGTACGCTCCGTGCCAAAATTGTCGCATAATGATGATTTAGATAATTAAAAAAATAATAATAATTTATTCATAAAATAACCAAATAAACATGAAGAAAATTTAAAGGTAACATTAACAAAACAGAAACGTTCAAGATAGTACATTTGCTGTCAAAAACCATCCTTTCGACAACCGTGAAGAGCAAATTAATAAATTTTTATCTTTTCCGTAAAAGTTAACGATACATATGCGACAATCTTGGCGCGGAGCATATTATATCGACTGTATAAAACATTACAGGGGCTCGGTAAAAGCCAAAGAAGGAAAAGAGAAGATAATAAAAATTTTAATGCAGATGGAAATGCCCAAGTGTGGATGAAAAATCAAAAGGAAACTAGACAATATAATTAATAGAAATTTTGATTTGTGTTGCATAATGCATGAAACCAATTTATAAACGGGGGCATTTTCCCCGAATTAGATATTAAAATTTCGTATAGACTGTCCATCAACTTTGATAACGTTCATCAGTTCTTTGAATTTTCGACAGATCAAAAACAGTTGTTTGTTAGCAACAATTTGACGGCGGCCAATTGTGTAGTCTGCTTTGCGCATCGATTTTTTTCAGTGCAACGTTTTAATTAAACGTAAAAGTAAGTTGGTTTATGATGAAACATGTCGATGAAACTAAAACCCGATGCCACGTGTATTTTTCCGCTAATGAGAATAGAATATGAGTGACACCGAAACATCGTCATTAACTGTCCTTTTTCGTCGAGCTTTCAGAGAGAACGGAGTTAATTAGTAACTGCATTGGAACCGATGGAAAAATGTCAATTTCCGGTTTGTTAACTTTTGATTTTTTGAATTTAGGAAAAACGCGACGTTCCGTCCGAATAATAATAAAACAACAGTGGTGCTGCGGCGGCAAAATCTGTTAGTAGAGGACGATGCACAGTAGTTATAGTCTCGAGTGCATTCGAGAATTAACGTTTCTTCATTGTTATATGCATATGAAGGGCTGGCCGGGATGAAGCGCCGACCGACCGGGCTCTCAATGTGGGAATACTAATCAAATCCGATTTGTTTGAACGGGCAAAATTTAAAAAGGTTTTTATAATGAAGTGCTTTCTACACGTCCTGTTGGATTTTTGTTCCGCTCTTAGTTGTTTTATGGAATATGGCGTGCAAGTCTCTCGTACTGTTAATCCAATCATCTGTTCAAATTTTGTTATTGTAAACGTTCATTTCATAAAAGCCATTTAGTTGTTTTGCTCCTTTTACGGCTTTAAAGGGAAATACGAATTTTTTCGACGATGAAAATCATCAACAACGACGCGCCACTGAGAGAAAGCCAATAAAATTCTGTAAGTCACCTACGTACTGACATGGTGCGATCAAAAATATGTGTTCTTACAAATATCCAGTTGTAACTGTGAGAATGATGACAAATTTTTTTGAGAACCGCAAACATAAAGATTAAGTAACATTGAAACAGATAAATTTAACAAAAATCGTACTCGGTCTATGCACCAATGAGTTAAACTAGTGCGCCAAACCGCTTTGCGTTAGTTGCATTCAAAATTATATTGTGAAATAAAAATACTTGCATAGATACATTTATTTAATTGATGGCGTTAGCTACTTCTCCATCCTCCCATCTTGTCCACAAACACAAACAAGCGTCGACAGAAAAGCGACCGCAATTTTAATGAAGCTGCGATAATTAAATTTGCACAGTTTTGTTGTTAATTGATTTATAGTCGTAAAATATTTGTAGTTTTAATATAATGTGTCTCCATTACGTGTCATTGAATCAATACACTTTACGAGTACATATTTAGTTGCCGGATTATTCATATTCAAAAACAGACCGACAAAACAAACTCCGAAAACCTTTCGAACATCGAAATTTTCTACGAGATCCGTGATTATGCATCGCGCCCATAAATTACACAGCAGTTTACGTCACATATTCTAACGTTAACCTGCAATTAAAAACGCGAGGCCCGGTAAAAACACTATGGAATTGCTGAATTATTATTATGATAATTAAGGTGCTTGTCTCCGGAAACGCTTTTCATTAGTTTGGACAAATACATAATGCAGTAATAACAACCGAGACGAAATTCTCATGAATTCAGCCGATGCAATTTATTTTGTAACTGTTCTTTTTAAATGCTCGATAAAAATTCAAGATTATGGCCGAGGTGAATGAAGACTTAACGTCCGTAATGCTCGCTCGTATTAGACAAAGTCGAAGTACAATTGTGTATTATTTTAAGCGTTTATGTCGCGCCCTCCAGGAATAATAATGTTTGTCGTTGCAGTGAGGCTCTGCGGAGGAATCGGAATTCTAATAAGATCTAATTGCAATCATGACATATTCAACATACTTGCATTCAGCAGCTGTGCGAGCCATTGTCGTGTCAAATCCGTTTGATGTGATTTGCGAGGGAAAAATTTTACGTGCATCAGTGCTGATAGAGTTGTTTCTACAATCGACCAACAAAAAGTGGATAAGGATAACCACAAATCGAAATTATGTGTTATGTCTTCTTTCTCAAATTCAGACCAAAATTTTGGAATTGTGCAAAAGTACGTCCAAAATTTTGTGTCTGTTACTGTATGTACGAAAGGAAAATATATTAAATTTGTACCGTGTGGACACAACATATAAGTAAATCTAGTACACAAGAATAAAAATTTGAGATCTAGACACGATAAATCCGAAATAAATCACATCGGAATGTAGACAAGGAATCTTACATTATGTAACGCAATGATTAGAGATGTATTTATACAAACGTTAACACGTAAGAAATTAATCTTTTATGTAGACTAATATCGCTCTCGGTTACTTTTGACACGAGTTTCCGCGATGTCGGTATGAATAATAACAGCACACATAGCAAAGAAAGCAGATAGAGAAAGAGAAATCGATCCAATTTTTTTTTTGCGATACAAAGAAGACGGAGTAGGCCGGCGGCGGTTCTCCAATCTTGTACTTGAAATTTATATCATATACTTTTAATTGAGATTTAAGAGACTGTTCTTGCAACCTAACCTCAAAAAGTTTGACATGTCATTTGTGTTTCGTAGGTGCCCGTTAAACAATTTTATAGATCACATGCCACCTATAGGTACAGTATGTGCACCGGGCCAGAAGTACAACCCCAAATGCTTTTTCTTTCTGTATATGCCGAGTCGTGACCAAACCAGCCAGCGCTGAAGCGGCGAACCCATCAGCGTGCATTTCTCTCGCGAGCGAAGGAAACTCATTTTAATTACAAAGATTAAAAAATCGCTTAGACCGCGCTGAAAGACACAAAAGCTCCGCATGATATACTGCCAGTATATGCAAATTCATGAATAATTCTTACCTATGTGTTGCTAGATAACTATTATAAATATGGGCGTCTACGCGAGCGCCATGTAAATGAAGTCGACTCAGGAACTAATATATTTTAGTGTTTTAACACTTTGAGCGTTGGCCTGACCGCAGCCGCTGTTTATATTGTGATATATCACGGGTAATTAGTGACTTACGGTGTCAGATTTTGTTACGTATCGGCAATCTCGGCGAGACCGCGCCTCCTCCTTTCACAATCTATGACGTCTTAAGTGCTTCAATATTTATGGCTCGACAATTTCATGTTGTTTTCTCGCATAATATGCGCCATGATCTATATCGGTTTATCATATGTTGTGCGCTTCTCTTCTTTGATTTATCTTCACCTACGAGAAACGAGCGGCTTATCGTAAAAATTTATTGCGTGCGACGATCGCCCGTTCGGGGGAGGTTGTGCACCACCGGGAAGAGTGTTCGCGGCTGCGGGAGTCGTCGACGGCCCGGATAAAAGAGAGGAAACGGACAGATTAGCTCTATTACCGAACACAAAGGCACCATCATTCACCGCGACGCATAAATCCGATCTGCATTCGGATCTTGACTCGCGCATTTACATTCCAATTCTTCAATCAATTGATTATACGACGCTTCGACCCTTGAACGCTGAACGCAACTTACATTCTCGAAAAGAACGAAGCACATTAGCATTAGCAATCTCTGTCATACAATATGACAGAAATTGTAAAATCCTGATTATTGCTTTTAACATCATCAAATCTATTATACAGGGTGAGTCATTAGTGTGGGATCGGTATCTTATGCCTTTACTATTAATTTTGTAAAATTAGTCAATATAATAAAATTATACATGAAAAACTGCATTTCCTAAAAATAGTCCTACCTAACCGGACCCAATTTTCCAGGACCGTATTGAACTTTTTTTTTTTTTCAAATAGAACACCTGTATATTTTTAGATATTAGATTATTTAATTAAATCGCCGTGTGCTGCTTAATTTGTGCCTTGTGTTTAGCAAAATGGTGAAAATCAGTTAGGAATATCGCATTATACCACTTGGAGAGAAAGTCTAATTTTTACAGCCTGAGGATTTACCAGAGAAGGTATTTTCAACTTAAATAATACGCACGTATGGGCAGTAGGGTGGAGCAAAATTGGCATTTTTTTTTAAATCTTCTGTATCTTTAATCGATGACCCGATAGGAAAGTTTCATTCGTACAAAAAAAACAAAAATCTACGACTTTATTTTTAGGTGGCGCACCGTGAAGGTAGTTTAAAGAAAACTGTCATTTTCAATTATTAGTTGTACGTGCAAAATTGAAGTCATTTCGTAACTTTGGTTTCATTCGCTCAAGAATAAAAGCCAGTCAAGATATACCACTTTTCGACACGAAATCTCGGTATTTTCGTCAAAAAGAAGGCGCTGAACCTTCCGATTTGGGACAACAAATGTATTTTTTGTGGGGGTTGTACATATTTTCATAGTAATTCTTTTTTTTATAGTAATATTAGGGATGTACATTGTAGTAGTAATATACAGTTGTAAATAAAGTTGAGTTCGTAAGCTTAAAATTTTTTAAAAAATTCAAACCTAATACGCCACCTTCAGACATTGGCTTAGATAGCTAAAATTTTGCACGAACACGTGTAATACTATAGATCATCTATTGATAATACAGAAATCTTAAAATTAAAAAAAAATCACTTCACCTTAATGAGCAATTGTGGGGAAATTTCATCTTTCATCAACAATAGCATTGTATGCTGAAAGACAGAAGTTTCAGTTTTTTAGTTTATTTACATGGAGCGATTTAGATTGTTTCCCAATGTTTTCTGGAGTTTTTTGTTTGATTATTATCAAGCAGCCGACCGGTTCAGTGGCGTGTAACTAAATTAACTTAAAAACTTCCACTGGGTTTAGGGAAAAATTTTCTTAAGAAAAATTGTTGACACTGATGAGTTATATTGCTTATTGTGAAACAGCCTGTATAAGGAAATCTGAAAGACTTTTAGTATCTGTTTGAAGATTTATCTGTTATTTGAGATTCTGGCATAAGAAACCTAACACAGATTATCAATTAATAACAAATGTAACAGCAGCTAGGTTATACATATTTCAATCCATGTTCTCGTAACTTAACCTCAAAAATGTGATAATCAAAGGTGATGACACGTTTTCATTGTTGCCACTGAATAACAATTTTGTGATATCATGAGATACATACATTATATGACTGGTGATTTTCGCTGTAAACAATTTTTGTTTTTGCTTCGAATTTGAAGTAGGTAAATAAATTTAATTATTATCGTATAGAATGTTCAATTTCACGTCAAGTAGCCTTAAACAAGAAAGTTCATATGTGGCACTAGAATGTCAAATTTCGAGGCAGTATTTTTGAGCACCATGCGAAAACCGCTCGGACGTCCGCGTGGCCTCGAGCCGGAAAGTTTTCCGTTTAATGTGGCTTTCCTTCTCTTTGTCGTCGATGTTAATTGGAGGCTTGTCCGATAACAAATGGTCCTAGGCCGGTCATGTATCTCGCCTTGTCACTACAGTAATTGTAGTTATTGGTTGCAACTATGCCCATTTGCGATGAAATATGCGCCGCGCTGTTGGCTTGTCATAACAATAATTTAGCTAAATCAATTTGGTTTTTCTTCGTTAAGTTTACGCCATTAAACATAATGATGGAAATTAAAGGATGGGTCATCGGCTGGGTCGGTTTCGAACTAAATCAGCCAATTGTAATTAGTACAATGAACGTTATTGATGTGTCATAGGAATTTAGTAACGACTGATGATTATTGGGGGAAATTCGGGGGCAGCAATGCAGAACGACAGATACACGCAACAAAGAAACAATCGGCAAATTAATTAGTTACATTTGTTTGTTGAATTAGCCTAAATTGGCAAAGTGTTGTTGTGGAGGGAGAGTGACAGATTGGGGGTTGACGATGATTTTTCGCGACGAAAATTCCAACAGTTAGCCACCGGGGGTCAGCTTTATTAATGAAGGAAGTTTGTGATGAATTAATCATCAAAGAAAAACAGCAGGACCAATTTTATTGAAGATTTTATAAATGAAACTGAATTACAAAAACTAGACTAACGGCACATAAAAATTTTATATGTAGGTATATCAAGTCAACGCATTTGTTGTTGACCACTCAAAAAGAACTTGATACAGTTTGTTTGGCTGATTGCTGGACCATTGCGTCCTCTTCGTCAGAGGGAGACAATATTGGTAGTCGTCATGTTTATTCAGACCGTCAGGTTGCGTTAATAAACTGTCCCAGAAACACAGAGCAACTCAAGAGAGACAAGCCTATACAGAAATGTAAGGTATGTATTACTGATTGTAAGACCGTCTTTCCCCAATTAATCCAATACTGACATTTTTGCACCGACAGAATATGAGACATCAAGTCTGACGTCGAAAAGCAATTTCTTCATTCGTTTAGCGGAAAAAGTGTAGAATTTAATGCAGCCGGTCCGGCTTCATTTTGTATGATTTAATAAAATGAGTGGATACTTAAAATTTAATTTAAATGGAGATTGGGTAATATTTTATGTGGCGAAGAGAGAGAAGCCGTGTATAAAACATTTCGATAACAGTTCGCAGAGACTGACTCCATTTAGACTAGACTGAGATACAATTGAAAAGTTTCATAAATACGGTGTGCCATAAACTAAACAGACCCATTCAATATATTTATTTCAATATCGAGAACTAGATAAATGGCGGCATATATTACATTTACATTTCTAGTGAATATATTTATACAAAGCAAAAAGTTATTTCCAATTTAAAATACAAGTTCGATATAAATCTTTGTGCACGGTGTGTATAGGAACGTTGTAAACGAACGGACCTCTATTCATAAAAGTCGAGGCTGTATGTTCAATCTGCACTTATAATACGTTATTGCATTCTTATTATTGGCTCGCATTATCACATGAGAAAGTCATTTACAAATCAAAGAAATTCTCGGCCGTTGCATATTGCAATATCACCGTGCATCCATACACGTCTAATCACGTAATAATTAATAATGCGTTTCCTGTTGGTATTTCCAACAATGAAATATATTTTTATTGTTTATTTATAAGTCTTTAACTCGGCGTAATTACAAGCGGTCTTTTTCTTCGTCCCGAAGGCGTTCAATTTTTAGTCGGAATTACACGCACCATCAACGTCTGGATCATTTAGAGCTGTTAATCAAAGAAAATGTATTATATGTTATATCCTTGAAATAAGGCGAGTTTAAAGTTGTTATTATCCGAGACTTTGCCCAGCGGCTGGGAATTTCAAATGAAAGAAATACCGCATAAAATGTATATCATTTTATATTTTATTATTATTTCAAGCTGCAGGTATATGTAAGAACGATGAAAAATTTATTTTATGCAAATTGCCGTTTTGTTCTTCATAAATTATTTAAAACGTCTGTTGTAAAGTGTTCTCACAGAGATACGGATCTTCGAGTCTTTTGTTTTAATGCTGCTTTACGGCAAAAATACGAGTAATGAACAAATTGCGAGGTTGCAACATTTTAGCCGTTTCCGGGACGACTGTCTGACATTTCAAAGTTGATTTTACTCCCAAATTGCTATCGCTGTCAGAAAATAATAGCCATAGTGACATAGTGTGGGCGTCGGAAAAGCGTTTTTCGCAACTGTACACAGAAAAGAACCTTTCATTTCGGTCGTTCGGCTTTTTTTTTTAATCCGCGTCGAGGCGGCGCGAAACTTGTCGTATTTGCAATGTAAATCGATGAAAATAAAAATTACCATTAAGAATAATAACGATGGGCAAGATAATTATTAATTATTTTCCTGGGATGACTACAAAAGCTTTGTGACGCCATCCTTACATTATATAAATGACATTAGCGCGTCTGTAATTAAAGCGTAAATTAACTGCGAAGGCTACACTGATAATATGCAATATATTTTATAATATTGGATACGTACGACGTGGCGTAATAAATGTGTTATACATATACATAGTGATGGATTTCAGGACTGATTTAAAATTTTCCAGTTTTGTCGTCCGATTATTTTTTCAGCAAAAAAACAAACAAGTATTTTCGAAACAGAGGCAAGTTGGAAGTCGTCTCCATTTCCACGTTCACACCCGATCCTTTGAAGTGACGACGTCTGATTATATTATGAAAAAAAATAACGCCCGCCCAACATACGGCCGCCGTTTACCATAAATCTTCCAGGAAATTAGATTTACACAAATTTTAACACATTTCTCGGATCGCCGAAGGATCGGTAAGTAAATAATCTTTGAATATTCCGGTTATTTTAAACATGGTTTGTATCTGTTTATTTGAGCTGGCGTCGAGAAGTAATTTTCGGTGGCGTTTAATGTATTTATTAATGGATTGTTTATTAATGTTGTGTTATTTCATTATAATCTACTATGAGCTGGGAGCGATGTTTCTATCGCTTGTATCATTTTCGAATTTAGAGCAGCACCGAACTAACTAATTCACCGATGATTGAATTAACGAATGAATGCGACGTTTTGTACGCCGAAGAAGTTGTACCATTTTGTCATACAAAGTACCGACAGCGGGAAAAAACGACCGTTTCGAAACACTGCAAACGGCGATTAATATTAAATTAACGCTTTTGTTTATGGCTCGGATTCAGACTAGTATTTAATTCCAGCGTCATGCGGGGATATCTCGACTTTCGCATAAAACTATAAAATATAGGCTATGCAACGTTAAACGAAATTTAATTAAACAACTTTTATATCCTTCTGGTCATAAAAAGCGACGCTATTATTACAATGTAACACAGCAACGACATAAATTCCACACGTTTATTCCGAATAATGGTTTGGTTAAAATCGGCAAGCGAATGGTTTAATTTTTTAAAACTGCGAAAGCACATCCGTCCCTTCGTTATGTCATTTTGACGATGGGCGCCGACGTTCGCTGCGAAGCCTCACAATTTGGCCGGCCGATCGATGTGTGCACCACTTTTTTTTTTCAATTTACAATTTGAAAAAGTATCGAAACCATGCACGATGAGTGTCAGCAGCCGCACAAAGGATGTTCTATTATACAAAATAGAACTCGCTGGAAAAGTAAGGATACTTGTTCCCAACGAGTTGCAGGACGAAGATGTGAACATAATAATAAATGGTAACAGGATTCAGGCAGAACGACCATTTATTAACCATTCTTCTACGACCTCCTGCTAACATTAGATGCCTACGCTTTGTGATCATTTTCGCAATTCTTTCGATTGTGTAGTTCTTGCATATAGCTATTTGTTTACATACAAAGAAATTCCTATAGTTCCAGTTACGTTAAACAAAAAAACATTAATTTATTTACTACAAAATATAAATAAACCCATACGGTAAATAAAACTAGCAAGGACGATAAAGAACCTATGGTTCACATGCTGAGTTACTCATCTCTTCTGAAGATGCTTCGTATACAAAAGCGGGCGTAACGTCGAGTTTATGTCATTTTCGAGTAATTTTACTATGTGAAACGTTTCATCTCTGTATGGCAGTCTTCAATCTTCAGATGAGCATTACCTAGTTCCATGCCATGTTGTAACAAAACACAAAACTTTGTTTTCGGTAAACGTCGAGCAAAATATTCTCGCGAGCTTAAATTCGTCGTGTCGCAGGCAGCAGGATTTTCGACGTCGCTACAGCAGCCAGAGCGTAAATCTGACATGAGCGATATGGAATTATTGCACAGCACAAGAGCCTAATGGACTATGTTCAGAAACGAAGTAATCACATTAGCGGCCATAATTACTAACCCCTTTGAGAACGGAAATGCATCCATATCCTGTTGTGCATAACGGCGGCTTTTTTGCTCATCCCTCCGCGTGCCCTCTGTTTAATGTACGTAATTCGATTAATTTATTGTCAAATTGCCTTAATGCGGTTGTTTCACGGCAAATGGCGCACTTCGCCTCCGGAATCGCAAAGATTTGCTCGCGCCGGATGTGGACTTTCCAGACAATCGTTTTGCTCCACTGCTTCGATCCAGAAGACATAAAAAGATTTCCTTCTGTCGAGATTAATGGGGTGGTCGTGTATTTGCACGAATGTTTATTAATGATAAAATTAAACAATAGGGACTGTGGCAGTTCTCGCGAAGAACCTGTCGAATATGGACTGAAAGCCGGGAGTAATCCGGACGAAAAAGCTCATCTTTTGATTTTGGCCATCATGTTTTCTAGAATACTTGAGAAGATGCTTTCCAAAACACTTATTTATTTTTTTGTCAGACAATCGAAAAATGTGACGTATGACACAGGTCAAAATGGCAATTAACACTGAGACATCAGTTGTGAATGTTTTTCTAATTCACTGCTGCTCTGTGGAAAGTCACTACAAAATACGAAATATGCATAATTTCACAACTGTCTCGACGATGTTTATTTTAGAGGATAATGTAGTATGTATCTACAAAAAAATAGTATCTCGAATGGCATCGAACTCATCACTTATGGATTGTATAAAGAAGTGGTTCCAGCCTCTTTAGCATAACAATCAGGATTATATCACTGATGGAACTCCAGGTCTGATATACGCAACGGTGGCAGGGCTTTGAAATAACCAACTATGTAGGTACAGTTATATTCGAGTCACCCAACCTTTTGCGCCAACAATCTGAATACGCAGACAGACAGTATCCAGCGTTAATGAAGTAGTTGCTTCGTAGGCGTTATCTTATTACAACTTTTCTTATTTATTAATCCTTCAACTCCCACATCCATTTATGTACTATTAATTTTCCGCTAATACCAAGATACGCTTCTTTCTTTCCCAATGGGGTCAACAGCGAGATATGGTAAACCGGGGAAAGGTACGAATTTATCACACTGTCTCGTTGCGAGAACGGGAGATTTAGCAGCGAAAGTCTTGGCTCAATTGCATTGCGGCCTGGACTCTTTCGTCGCAACACGACGTTCATCCCGCCGTAGGTACTTGGATTTAATAAAACAATTAGGTAGAAATTCTCGGGATAATGCACACAAATCAGACGTTATTAATGCCAAGCACAAGATGTAACCAAGAATAAACAACCTCACAGTGTTAATATCTGTAATAACTCGTTCTAATGTCGGTGCGAGGGACCAACAGCCCTGGCGTCTCCCCAATTTGTCGTAATTCAACTACGAGACGCCTAGATGTGTGTATGGGGTGGAAAGTGACACACTTCCAGTGTAGACGACGATGCGTCCGAAATTATTCGACAAATTGATCCAATCTGACACAAACTGAGGGTAATCGATACAAGACACGTGGGCGTTGGCAGAACTTGCGATGATCTAACTCGGTTTAAACCCTTGGAAAACTCGGTTCGCTCGCGATATTTCATCTTTCTAATCGCATTAGGCCACGCTTCCATATTTATATGTGTGAATTCCAATCAGCTAATTGCTGATAATTGCGTTCCGCACTGCTTCCGTGCTTCGGAAATGATTAAATATAAAATTTCAGGCGTTGTTTTGCTTTTGACACCGGCACCCCAGCCTTCGTGTGCCAAAAACACAGCGTACCGCAGTGTTACAATCACGTGATGGTTGGAACACATAAAATCAAGTTACCGTAGAAAAATTACTTAGTGACAGCATGACTAAGGCCGGGGACAGACGATGTCCCTTTAAAGTTTTGAAGCTACCAAATTTTGGTTTTGGACGTTACCACTGAGTCGAATAATTAGATTTCTGTATGGCAAAATCGGCTTATCTGAAGAAAAGTGTTGAATAATGAGAAAATATTTAAAAAATATGCATGAAATTACATCTTTGCACATAACATATATTTCTTTTTCCAATTCCTCCTAATAAAATGTTCATTTTATACATATATCAAATCTCATTCTTAAAGCGGTAGTTTAATCAAAAGGATGAATAAAATGTGAAAACATACCACAAGATGTTCTGAACGAAGCTGCGGCTGCAGTATCCAATTTATTGCCAAAAAAATCAAAATTAGTTTACGAAAAGGAGTACGAAACATTTTGTGAATGGAAGACAATAAAAAATGTGAAAACTGTTAACGAGAAAATTCTGCTGGTCTATTTCTTCGAAAAATCCAAGAAAGTAAAGGTGTCGTTACTAAATGCTCAGAGTAACGCTATTTATAAATGAAAATATTGATATTTCCAAGTAAGCCAACTTAAATACTTGTTTTTAATTAAATTGAACTATTTTGGAGATTTGCAGGTTTTCAAGGATGATCGCATTTATAAAAACACAGACTTCAGGTTACGAACCAAAAAAGTCTAGAACTTTTGAAAAAACAGATTTTTAAAAATTTTTAACCGAGGCCCCTAATGAAATGTACTTATGTATTAAGGTAAAAATTTTCATAATCATCCTTGAAATACGTTTCGTATTTTTCATTCTTTATAGATAATATTAATTAATGGGTATAGCTGGCGTATGTAGAACTACACAAAATTCAAGTTGAGTATATTGATGAAAAAGAGTCTGTTCTAAGAATTTCGCTTCCGGACACTAAAACAAATAATAAACGCACCTTTACAATTATCAATGAAGGTTGTCAAGTTGATTTAATATAGAAATTTACAAGTAGTACAAAAATTTACGTCCACAAAATGTACCACACAGAAATTTTGTGCACAATACAACCTATCGGTATCAACACTTTTGCAAAAATTCCAAATGATAGCGAAATATTTGAAGCTACCAAATTATGACCTTTATACCGGCCACTGTTTTCGAAGGATTTCTAGCTAGCAATGCAGGAGCCAATGCAGGAGTTGACTTATTAACTCTTAAGAGACACGGGGGATGGAAGTCTTCTTCCATTGGCAGAACGCTATATCGACGAATCAGTTGCTCAAAAAATATCCACGTCAAGACAAATTTTGGCACATGTAAATTCAAATGAAAGGCCTGGAACATCCACTACACTTGACCATGACGAAAGAGAGTACTTAATGAAAGTAGAGTCAACTTTCCTTCTTTAAGTATTCATCAAATTAGTAATAGTACAATTAACATTTATGTAAATGAATTACCTAAGAAATAAATCTATTTGACAATTCGAAATTGGAAAAAATATTGTATGAATAAAGAAATTTTATCCACTCAAAAAATTATCTAAACTGTTTTTTTCGTGGATCAAATTTGACTTTATTCACTTATACCATAAATAGCTATTCATGTAGAAAAGTGCAGTATAATTTGATCCTTATGGGGCAGGTGCATATAATAAGCAATAAAAAAAATCTTACACACATAGTTTGTTTTTTAACATTCAAAAAGATTATTATTTTCACGTTTACCACTATATAAAATATATAGTATATATTGTTTTATTAGGAGCAAAAGTGGGACTTTTCGTTCCAAGTCTGTAGGTTTGACGGCCGAGCGCGCGAGGTTAGTAAACTGTCAGATTTGTATTTCGTCGGCAATTTTCGACGTTTGAAGAAAAATTTCTTTTTCAAAATGTTTGGCCATTCTCTCTCATTTTCTCCATAAATTCCACTGATGAGTGATGGATTCTCGTACATGCGAGCTAATGACGATGGGTTGGATCAAAGACTTCGTGCGAGTGACGGGATGGAGTGATGTGACTTATAACATAGTTTTAATAACATGTATCAGACCTTATTGCAACATGCTCCGACATACAATTAACGCATCACGCGATCTGTGTAATTTCTCCATTATGACAATGGACTTCTCTTCATCATGTATGACATTGGCTTAGTTGGTTTGAATACCGAAACAATAATTACTTCAAATAATGGATCAAATTCGGAAGCCAAAATGGAAAATATAGTACAGGTCACAATTTACGTGAGAATAATAAATTCGTCGCCATAAATCGGTCATAAATTAAAAAAGTACCAAAGTAATTATTCTTTCAGTTCTTCTGATCCGGTTTAAGCACACACACAACGTAGAAGCGTATCTTCGAACGACTTTTGTGCTCGAGTCGGATGTAAATACTCGCCTTCATACGACTTACTTATTAAACGACAGTTAATAGAACAGTGCACGCACGTACACTCACTTCATCATACGTTTTATCGGAAACTCCTCAGCTCTTGTAATTAAATTATTTAATGTTTATCCACTTAACAATTCAGTGTAATTATTATTGGTGGAAAAATTACGTTTCCACTTAGTTGATTCTCGAAATTATTCATACCGGTCGAGAACGAAAATAGAGCAGGGTTGTGTCAGTTTTAAGCGAAATTCTAATTCGAGAAATCGAAGATGAAATTAATTAATTCCACACTTTCTATCGGCATCCAGGGGGCGGGGAGGGTAATGGGGATAGAGCGATCGGAATGTCTGTCGGTCGGTGCGGTTGCGGTCGACGGGATTTTCATCGGCTATCCCTCTCTGTACGCGGGATGCCCGGGAGAACGGAGCGGTCCTTATTATTAAGTCGGAGGTGTTGAAGAGGAAACCGAAGCAATGAAAGTAATGAGCACTATTTTCGGAGGTGTAAATACAAACAGTTTCAGGAACAAGTATATCAATATATTAACAATTAAAATAATCAGAAAGTAGTTTGAAGACTGTCGAACAATTTTTCTTAGATTCGTCAGTTTTCCAACTTTTCAGGTTGAATAGGCCCGTTCGAAATTGATTTATCGAGTCCCCTGACCGATCCGAGCGCTCGCCTTTTAAGATTCTATAGGCGGCGGCGGTGGCGGCGCACCGTTCTAAGCTCAATGAACTCGCTCCGATTTCCTCGCCTCCTTGACATTCACGGGCGCCTGCCGTCTGGTGCCCCCGATATATCTAACAAACGTAGCGATCAGCTGTTCTTTCGGCGAAACGAAAATATTGTGGGAGGACGGACGACCTTGCGAAGAACGTCGCGTCGCCGACGACGTCGCCACCGACTCCGAACACGTACGACGGATGCTCTTCAGCTGTTTCTACTACGAATTCCTGCTACGATTTTTATTGCGTGTTCATTCATGGCTTTCGGATCTACGAGGACGATTCTCCTGTTACTACATATACTTACTCATCGCGTTCACGACGGCAAAGGCTGTTGTCCTCACGCACGACCCGTGGGCAGACCCGGAAGAAATTGGATATATGTAGGTATGTATGCTCGTGAAATCAATGCCCGTTGACGTGCTCAGATTGAAATGTATCAAAAATTTTCTGGGTCGCTCTTAAGCAACATTTCCGCCAGTTCATCCTGACAGCAAAATTATAAATATTGCAGGTACATATATTGCAAATGATGAGGTTGCTGATGAGAAACAAATGTTGTGGCTGTTATAATTTACATTTACATTACAATGTAAAAATGTTAAGCCTGCAGGATTAATGAAAATTAATAATTTTCCATAAAGTGTCGAAGTATGTAACAATTATTGGAAACGCATTTTGCAATGTGTCGAAGGATATTTATGGACGTTTTTATTTTCGCTTTAGTACAATAATTATTAAGTGTGCCATAACATAATTTGTGTTGTATTCGCCAAACGAATGGTTTATATTAGGTTCAGTAACTTTCTTAAGATGATCTTGGGCAAGAAATGTATAAATGGACCTCATTTTTTGGAATATTAAACAAAAATGAAATTTCAAAATGACAGCACGATCTTGGTCAAGTATTTACTTAAGCACTGATGACAATAAATTCGACATCTGACGATCGTGCCTTCCCGATTGACTCCACTCCCCCGGAGGTCCGTGCACTCGAGTGCAAACCGTGTGTGTTATAATCTCACATCGCCCCCGACGTACCTAATGGTCTCACCGTTGCTGCTGCACGGCCGGATCAAACCGGAGTCAGCGGAGAATCCGGTGATGGAAACATGTACGTTAAGAAAACGGCCAGGGCCGGACTAGAGTGGACCGGGCGTCGACGTCGTCGCCATTAAACTATGTAATTACGTGTATAGTTAAATTATTCATTGGAGCAAACTAACTATTGTATCCATCGATTGCCTTGCACCAGGGTGGTCCCACTGCACATGCATTCTCCACCGTACAATACCTCTGAGCATGTATTGTGTGCAATGCCGTGGATTATACATGGCCGCCAGTTTGTAGATCATTAATTTATGCATTGCGCTCCAGATGGCAGCATTGCCACCCCCGGCCCCCCCGAATCCGTACTCTTCTCACCGAGATCCATATTTAATGTTAACAATCGCCATGACCGGAGCCGAACGAAAAAATCCATAAAAAATCCGCACCACATTCATTAGCGTCGTTACAAATCAAATCGAAATGTATTTTCCATTCGTCCGCAATGAAGACTGAATAAGTCACGTATCCCGGCAATTGCCGAACGCGTATTCGCGCCGCCCCCGACCCACAAGAAAATACACATATTTCGCACATGGATTCAATTAGTTTAATACATAACAGTACAGACGCATTAGTTACGTTGCTTCGTTAATTAGTTGATTAATTAAATGATTAATCAATTGATTGGTCTGCCGGGCAGGCAGTAATTAGTTTTAATTGAAATCCCGAGTCATTAACATCGGGGCCGGCCCTGATAAGCTATTTTGGCATCACGAGATCGGTATTCATGACAGTCAAGTTGCCCTTCGGCTTCAATACGTCTAATTAAATTAATACAATTGTAGTTCGTTTCGAATTTATTATCGCATCGTCGTTCGTTCTTCGGGCATGTTTGATTTCAATTATCTCGTATACAGTAACTTCGTTATGACGGATACAAATACGAATTGTGAGATGCACGTTGCCTGTTCATTCAAGTCATTAAGTTTTTTCTTTCCTTCTTCTAATTATGCTTACAGAAACATACGACCAGTTTTTATTACAAGTACTAATTAATTTCTAAACGAACTTATTACAACTAAGCCATTCTTTTAATAAATTATTACTCGAATGGGCGGAATAGCTGACTATTATTGGAACAATACAAAATAATGAATACATATTTAATTTAGTAGCGTTTAATCTTAAATATACTCGTCGGACAGAAATAAATTACTTCCATGGACCAGTATTTACTACGGTATGTATTATTCAACATCCGCACAGACACTCAAAATATTAAAATTATGCGGTAAAAACGTAGTTACCCTAAACTGAAGTTGCAGTTTTAGAACGCAAATTACTATGACACATATTCTGAGAAACCGTAAACAACAATCATTCACGTAGGAGTTGTAATAAATTATTATTTATACGTATGTATCTTATAACTTAATCATCAATATAAAAACATGTTAAGGAAGATGCCTTCATACCGAATATTATTTGTCTGAAGAGCCAGCCTGCTATAGATAAAAAACATTAACTTCTAAAAATACCAGTGCACTTCAAAAAAACTATACAACTTTTCTTGTATATGGACAAAATATTTCTGTTTAATCCGACCTAAAGCACCCCATCTCTTTACGTAATAACATTTAATAACATTTATCATAAGAACCTTTTTTTTTGTTAAACGCAGTCCTACTCTGAAACATCCTTCCTCATGCAAGCGATTGTTGGTTGTTTAGCATTTAAACTCATGAAATCATGAATATATAAAATATCGGATCATGCATAGAAGTTTCGTTCTTTATTGAAAGGAGGTTCTGACCTCTAACCCCACCCTTCTCCACAACCGCTGATTATCCATATGCATGTAACATCCAGGAATAGTCAGTCAGTCCTCTAACGAACACGATCGCATTATGCGATTCCAAGATATTATTTCTTAGGAAAATATACGTAATCATAAGTTTTGGTATTTTATTCACGTCCGTCTAAGGAATATAATAAAACCCCATGTTTAATGGCACGGTTGGACTAACCGAAGAAGCGGTTGATGAGGTGTCCGTTGGTTCACATTCTTAATTCGAAGAGACACTAAACAATCAAAGGCAATGTAGGAGTTTTCACGATTTCACAAACTGAAAACATGAAAACCCAAACAACCTTGAAATCTGAGTAATTGATAAAAATCTGAGAACTTAAGACTCCAACCTGAAAAATTGAGAGTCCGACCTGAGCCGGTCCCTGAAAATGAATTAAATTAAAAACGTGATTTCAGAAGTTGAAAAACCTGAAAAATTGAGAATACAAATCTGAGACCTTATGTAACCCGAAAACCTGAAAACGTACACTGAAATACGAAGAATCTGGTAAATTGAACATGATGAAAATATTAACTGAAACATTCACTCTAATAGAGTGTCAGCTTACTGACAAGTGAAATCCAGATGATCGCCCAAATTCGATTTTGTCTACTCTGTTACCTCATATATTGGTTCTTAACCATTTAAATGGTTTTCTCCACAGCCTACTCCAAATAGTTGTTGTATGAAGAAGTTGAATGAGATGAACTTTATTATCAAGTCTCGTGATAAAACGGCAGAGAGCAGGAATTGCGTTAGGGATGGCTTCTCCGGTCAGCAGTGATCGTCCATGCATCCCGGCTTATAATCCTATGCGGCGTATTTGCGGATTCCAGTGTAATGCATATGTGCTGGTCGTACAATTATTACGGGCAATGCAATGTCATATTAGAGAAGGTCTGTATGTGTGTGTGTGTGTGTGTGTCGATGGCAACTATCCGGAGCTCTTGGGTGCAGCGCCCCAGGCCAGTCGTGCTCTCAGCAGACGTGGTGGCGCCGGCACGACTTGCATGGTTGTCCGTTCTGGTCATACCTATTTGCATAACACATTCAATACCTATTGATCACGAGCATTTACTCTCTCATGATGCCGTGAATTATGGTCGGCCACTATCTATTTGTTTAGCTGATTAGTTAGTAACATTATTAGATCACTGCGATACCTGCTAATCAATTAATTATTTATGTATGATTCGCCGCCATTGCTGTGGGCAGGACTCGGTTCGTTAATTTCAAGATATTGCAATTGCGCTATGATTTGTTGGACCAACTCCAATTCCGAAAACTTGCTCGATGCTTGCCCGCTCTATGGCTTTCTCCTGTTATCATGGATGTGTACAGTGATGGGTCGTGCAAAAAAAGTTTCCGATTCTAATAATATAAGCTCAAAAATCTCAATCGACCGCACATGTGATAATAATAAACGAAACACACGTTTAGACTCTTGCTTTCCATTAGGTGTCTTTGATGAACGAGTTGTATATTTTCGTACAATTTATAGAAGCGTCGGTCAAGCACTGTTCCTGCTCGGACTTACCGACATCTTGGTCCGCTGCTGTCGATAGACACCTAAAAACCTGCGATCCTCTAACGTGACGTCCAGTATCCGAGTGCACGCCATCAAAAGTTGAACACCCGTTAACAGATCTGGTACGTTCGACAACTAGCGCTAATTATGCGAAACCTACCTCAGATCAGTCGTCGGTTCATTACCGCAGGATCGCAACCATCCAACTCGCGGAAGAAGACGCTCCATCTTCGTCCCTGGTTCTTTGTAGAGAAAGACGGCCTATTAATTTTTTGTCAATCGAATGACGTATCAGTCGAACGTCAGGCGCTATGAAAGGTTAGGTCAGCCGACTGAATATTTTAACGTCCCCATCAATATTTCAGTGTAAAAGCCGGGATTTTTTAGCGAGTGCTCTGTGCGTGAGAGATGGAACCGAGGTTAATTCAATCTGTGTGCGTCGTGCGGAGTGGAGGATACTTTTTGGACCGTTTGTGACGCGTACAGTGCTTCGCTAAAAAATCGCAATAAATCTTCAAATATTTACGTACAGTAAATATACAAATTATTTACACGCACCGCTTTTTTCGAAAGCACGTATTGCGTTTCCCGATTGAAGTGTCGAGTTTTTTGTTACGTTGCTTTCAGCTGTCTGGAATTGATGTAACTACAGTCAAAAAAAAATCCAACAACAGGAGAAGATCCATAACATCCAATTGTATGTACAGATAAATTTCATTCATGATTTCAATTTTGACTTTGTAAACTTACTTCAATCCGTAGAATGCATTTTTAAATGCATTTTAAACAAACTCTAAACCCGACAGCAATAAACTTACAATACAAAACATACCCAGTAATATGAGCGACGATAGTATTGTAACTCACCTCTGAAGATCAAACAGACAATTGTAACTTATCCAATAATGAATTGGAATCTACAAAGCACAACTAAAAACCGCAATAAATCCCTAAATATTTACATAAACACAAATTATTTAGACGTATCGCTTTTTCCAACACACGGATTGCGTTCCCTGATTGATCTGCAGACTTTTTCCCTACTTCTTTTTTTTTCAACTGTCTGGAAATGAATCGATGTAAATATTTCAGTTTAATAGCACGGGCGTAATAAGTTTCAGGCGAAGCAATTTCAGACAGAAAATATGGAAATAACAAAAATAAAATTGGATTTTACAACAAAAAAGGAGCGTATTTTTAAATGTCATTCCGAAACTTTTATCTTTGGTCACATAAATTATCCACGAACGTCCGGGGAAATACTGTTCGGCGACGTAATCCTCGAAAAATCTCGTAATTAGACGCACGTTGCAACACAATGCACAAGTGCTAATATTCGGTAAAGAACGCATAATGGAAACGGCCAACAACAATAATAATAATAAGAATGATTTTGTTTACAATAGACTTGTTGACAACACTGAACAAAAGAAGTTGTACAAAACTGATAAGTATAATATTAGGACATTGCTACAACGTTGGCGAATAAATAGAAACTTTCGTGTCTTTATACACTAAAAGAATAAGCGCATTGGTCAGGTTCAAGGTAAATACCAGAATTTGTAATAATTAAAGCAAAATTGATAGCAGGAGTACTACAGAGATGTAATCTAGATCCTTCGCTCTTCTCACGTAAATATACCGGACACATTCCGGATCGATACCCGCAGGTGTTTTTGCGACAAGTCTCAACGTCGTTGGCGAACACAAGAGACAGCATTACGGAAATGGCGAATATGACAAATGAACTCCTACTCTTAATATTTTCAATTGCGGCATGTATTATTCATGTGTCTTACTCATCTAGACGCATTTGCACATTACATTACGTAACTCCGGCGACGTCGCTTATATTATTTAAACCATAAAACACAACATTAACTGGAAATTTTATAGACGGCAGTCTGGAGGACGTACATAATAATACTAACAATTATCATTACGAGTTCGAATTACATATAATAAAAATAAAAACAAATGATATCCATAACCATTACGAGACGAAGGCTCGTGAAAGGAAAAGAGTGGAGGTTCGGGGGAGCCGTCTGGAGTCAGAAGTAGATGCTCGTTATTTATTCGATAAGTTTTGCGAACTCGACGCAACGCTGTATCAGTCAGGAATCAGAAATTGTGTGTCTGTGTATAGCAGTAATAATATTATACCATCAACGTTCCCGGGCTAATATGCGATGCAGTACATTTATTACATTAATACGTCGTGCCAGTATTGCCCCACATACATGCAGGGGTTCGGGGCTGCAGATAACTCAACAGGGTGGAAAGTACTCCGCATCCCCCTGCGTTCGATGATGATATGGAAATCTTTATTTCATCGTGATGAACAGGGGCGGGTCAGCGCCCTATTCCTCTATATGAATTATGTGCTGGTTGCGTGAAAATTTTAAGGTGGTTGTTTGTAAACAACGAGAAAAAACTTTCTTCAAAATCTAATGCAAATAATCCACAAAAACGAGTTTTTTGGTAATCGTATTAAACTGTAACACTCGTTTGTATCGTTTAACTGGGCGGGCAATAAATTGGCCATCGATCTGTAATTGCTTTACTCCAAATTATTGTTAACTTTTTTGTTAACTGTTTTCACTAAAATATTGGCCCCAGACCAGTTTCTGCCAATGCTATTAAAAGTAGGATTCAAATAAGAAAAACTTATTAACCTATGACATTATGCATGTGCATATAACGTTTATTTAAATCGTGAAGATCAAAGTTGTAGTTAAAGTTTATATTTTACCCCTCCATTTTTGAATTAGGTATATAAAGATTATATTACAAAAATTAATCAATACACAAAACTGATTTATTCCTCGCGTTAAGAGATTGGGAGGTAATTTTATTTATATTATTATATATAGAAATAGTTATTATGTACTGAAGTTAACTGATGCCGTCTGGGTTAACATACTCCGTTTTGTTTGTCACGTCGCCTCCAAAAATGTTTACTACATATATACCTTTCGAATATAAAACTGTAACACTCTCCTTTGTATCGTTCAACTGAGCAGACAATAGATTGGCCATCCATCTATAATAATTGTTTTACTCAAACTCTGCCAATAATGCAAACTTGATTCTTATGAAATTTCAAGTAGTGGAATGGGGCACTGTCCTTCTGCTTCTGATTGGTTGATAGAATGGTTTAGCAAAAACACCTTTTTTTTGCTTTAAAAATGGCAACCATTTTCGAGCGTTAATTCGCGATGATCACAAAGATGAATGAAATGATCGTACAAAAATACTACCTGATAGTACTCGTGCATTTACGTTATTCCTAGAAGACCAAATTCCATAAAAATCCCAGCAAAAAAACCGGTCTTGTACGGAATTCACCTTCGATTACAACAGGGAAACCGAAAGTATTCCGGTTTTCGGTGCGATACTGGGTCAGCTTGTCGAACTATGAATCAACAGATTTTTTTTTCTTTTTCCAAAACAATAGAGTACTCACATTGGAAGGTAGTAAAACTGGTGCACTTGGACTAACAAGGTCATCGGGGATGACTAAGGGTGCGGTTTTTTACCTTATTTGTTAAGGTCCGTTATTTATAGCAGGAATTTCTCATGATAATAAAATAAATTAAAAACATATACAGTAGAATCCGGATAAAGCGACGGTCAAGGGACCGGCGATATGCCGTCGTACTAAACGGACGACGCACAAAACGGAAGGCGGAAAGCTGGTTAAATATCTACAAAATATGCGTGTAAAATGAAAAGAAAACAAAAACTTCAATGAAGTAAACTTTAATATTAAAATTGAACATAATGTACTTATTTATCTAAATTATTATATTTATTGGTGTAGAAAATTTGTGATTTTTGTTTGTTTTTTTCTTTGCTTTTTGTGTCATAATAAGAACGTAGGTAAAATTCGGGACCGAACGGGTCCAGGACGGACCCAAGTTTAAATTTTGGCTCTTGAGAGCGGAGGTCGAGTCTGTTGACAAGGAAGGGTATGAGAGCGGCAAAAGATACATAATGCGAAGTATTTATCCTTGAACTTATGAATTGTTTTGAGACGCGCGTCGTTCTAACCGGACGATTTTCAATAAATTACGTCGCTCAAAGCGGTTGGTCGCTTTAACCGGAGTCGTACTAAACGGATATACTTTCGTAGTATGTTTTATGAAAACCAAACTTGAGGTTGCATTTACGTCGTTAAAAGCGGTTGGTCGTTATAAACGAAGTCGCACTATTCGGATTCTACTGTATGTCCACTAGCGAAAGAAATTAACGCATCACTTTTAAAATTTTAGTTTAAAGTAAAATACACTTTTATTTTGTTATTTGGACCAAACATTTGATATGTTCTAGGTGTAACTGAACATTTATCACCTAAAGAAAAGTAAAAAAAAAACAAAAATCAATAACACTACAAAAGAAAAAAAAATCAGACCCATTACAACAAAACTTAAGATGGTGTTAAAAAAAACCTTAGTATTTAGTATTCTCTCCTCTTGCACCAATTACTGCTTCGCAGCGAGGACCCATACTAGAAATTAAGGTTCTAATTTCAGCCGCGTCAATACCATCCCAAATTCCTTGAAGTCTTTGACAAAGCTCTTGTTGGTTAACACAGGAGGACGATGAAGTGTTTTAGGCTGCCTCCCTATGTTGTCCCCGAAGTATTCAATTGGGTTAAGATCGGGACTTCTGGCTGGCCATTGCATCGTGCGTACATTGACTTCTGCAAGATACCCTTGCACAATTCGAGCAGTGTGTGGTTTAGCATTATCACGCATAAAAATGAAATTATCTCTTCCAAACGGTGCAAAAGGCATTACATGAGGTTCTAAAATGTTCTTCCTATAAGATGTTGCCGTGATGCTGCCCCTGGGTATTACCACCAATACTGTGCGAGCCTCCAAAGTGATACCTCCCCAGACCATAACAGAGCCTCCGCCAAAAATATCAGTGGGAACGATGTTGCAGGGGCATAACGCTCACCTGGCCGCGTATACTCACGCATTCGCCTGTTACTTTTATGAAAACAAAATCTGCATTTGTCACTAAACATAACATTAGCGCAATCGGCTTCTAACCAATCAACGTATTTTCGAGCAAATGTTAACCGAGCTCTACGATGCTCTGCCGTTAACTTTGGGCCTCTTGCAGGTACTCTGGGAGGTAAATTCAAACCACGGGGTCGTTTTCTAAAAGTAACACAACTTACTCGAACATTGTGAGTCTTTGCAAGCATATTTTACAGCGTTGGAGTTGTAATGAACCCCTCTCTTAAGGTTTGCATCATCAAAAAACGGTCTTGGACACTATTTGTATAGCTTGCTTTCTTCCTTGACCTGGTCTTCTGGAATATGCCTGAGTTTCTTGATATCGATTTTATACCCGGGAGACAGTGGATTGATTAATACCAAGACGTTGAGCAACACAACGCTGACTGTTACCTTCTTCTGCAAGAGTCGCTATACGCACAGCCTCTTCGACACTTAAATTGCGATTCTGACGTCTGTTAACATTCATACTTCTTATTTTGTATTTTATGTATAGAAGTAACGCGAAAGAAGTTTCAAAAACCAATTATTGAGAACCGGTACTCAAACCCAAATAATGTTAAGTGCGTTTTTATTGCTATTGAGGGAAAACCATGAGAAGGACAAGAAAACTATTGGTATAAAAACACCATACTTGATAAGCTTTTTCGATAGATACACAATTTTCTATAAAACAAGAACTTACTTTTGTGATATCGAATAAATCAGAAGTGATGCGTTAATTTGTTTCGCAAGTGTATATATTATATAGGTACTAATTAAAATAGGATTAAATGAAATACAGAAGAAAGAAAAAGCAAATTGATGCGACTGTAGACAAAGACGTTGGTATAACAATAGCCAACAAAGGTGAAAGAGAACCAGAAATTAAAGAAAAAATAATCCCAACAAACAAGATATTCCAGACAAACAAAGAGTTACAGCAAAGTACATCGTAAGCTTTAGCATGCAGCACAAACAGGAGAAAGAAAAATTTTAAATACGATTTTGAGAGCGAGGACACCTACTAACGGAATTCGTAAAAGAAGGAAAGCTGTTGAAGAGTAAAGAAAGAAAACACGAAAAGTAACATTATAGAGAGAAATAATTATGTCAAGACAAAATAAAATATAAAACGATCCCAAAGGATCCTCAAGACAAGACCAGAAACGGGAAGAAAAATCCCCGTTCCAACGAACGACAAATGCACCAGTTTGTCAGTCATCATGCTCATTAAACGTCACGGTTGATACCGTTAAAAAAAGCGTTTGTGTAAAATTTTCGGAAAATAAAACGGAAGAGCCGCGTTTTTTTTTATCCATGATGGCGCACATAATGCATACGTCGCGCCGAATGATGCATTGTAGTTGCCGAATATGTGCAGAATTTACGATTGCAATTAGCAGGTAGGTGCATCTAAAATGTTGATTTTAAAAAAGCGACTGCGTTGCGAAATAAAAGTGCAGCGTTTTTAAAAATTACAAGAGGGGTAAAAAATACGAATGATATTTTGCATATTTGATGGGTTCGTTTTGTTTCATTAAATTTAAAAATCACATCGAATTTTGTCTGCAACTGAAACAATGGCAGTCCGCCGAGAATATAAATATATGATGGTTGGTTCTCGTTCGGACACATTTTTTAAATGAAATATCGGCGATATAGATGTGCCTGCCTACATTTCTCGATATGAAACGCAAAAATAATTAAACATTTTTCAGGCATGCGGAAAAAGTTTGACAGACAAATAAAAATGGCCATTTGAAATATGAGTATAGGAAAATGTGTACCGTTGTGTTTTTTCGTTCGGCGCTGTGAGCCCAATGGACGCGGCGACTTTTTACTCATTTTTGTATGGAATTTCGATGCGTCTGATTGGCGAAACGACTTTACAATGTGCTTATTTTTATATTTTTTGTCGCGGTTTAATGCATAATCGATATATAACATATTGTACAGAAATTCGCTCTGCCAACGCAATATGAAGTCGTTTGCATCGAAACGATTCCGAATAAATACTCGGCTATGTGCCGTCGTGCGCGATTTTTATCGCGACGTCTTCCTCGTTTGGCACGTCTCCTTACTTAATAATAATTGTTGTTATTTTGCGTCCGACTTAATTGAAAAGCCCCGAACGAACTGATAAATTCGCGCTGATGGCGGCGGTGTGAGGCGGCCGCCGCCGCCGCCACCGCCGCTCCACCCCTTTCAGTTTTTCTCTTTTTTGAATTAGCGCAAACTGTGTATAGAAATGAAATTTAATAATAAATTAAACTCGTATGTCATGTTCCCGAATTCTATCCAAGTGGGAAAAGAAAAACTCGTGCGGAAAAACGGGCGAACGCCACCTCGCGATAATTTTTCATTATGCACTGATTCAGAATGATATATATATAAAGTATTACATGTATGAAAAAGTACGAGTGGATCAATAGATGAGTGTATGCAAAATATAAAAACAACCCTCGCGAGGTGGCGAGCGGAGGGAACCACCCTCAGCTTTCGCCCCGCTCGCCCCCTCACGCTCCCGCGCTGACAAACAACTGTCGTTTCACCCTCTCGTCATTTATTTTTTCTACCTTGGGCGAAAACTTTGATTGTTGTAGAGGTTCGCCTCGCTCTTGCCGAACACGAAAACTATCCTTGCGGCAATTGCATCACACTACTTATAAAAATTAACACGACACATGCGGGCATAACCGGGGGTGCTTCAAAATCATTCCATTCTTTTCGATCTTACAAGCGGTTTCCTCCTAAACCACACAAAATTCAATGAGGTAACAAACGAAAATATGAAGCGCCAAAGTATGGAAGCAAAAATTTTGAATAAGACATTAAAGTAGCCCCTAGACGGTCAATCATTTTGATCAAAAGCTTGAGTCATCAAACGGGTTCCTAGACGGTCAATCATGCTTGATTCAATCAGCTTTTGATCAAAATGTTTGACCATGGTCTAGGGGCTTCTTTATAACAAGAAATGAGAACACAATGGTTTGCAATTGAAAATAATTGTCTATCAAAAATTAAATAAAAAAACGAAACACAAAGAACAAGAAGAGATCAGAAAGAAGAAAATCTAAAAGTGGCAGGAAGAACTTGAAAGGAATTCAGGAAAAATGACTAGTCATATATGATAATTTTGTATGTATGAAAATAAAAATGAAAATAACGAGGAGCCAAGAATTAAGAAAGAAAGATGATAAATCAAAATTCTGACTTCCGGTTTTAAAAGAATCGAGAGGAACGAATTAAGATCAATTAAGAGGCATATTTTCAGCAAAAATCTAAAGCCTATAAGCACTATATTGCTCGATGCTGAGGACATTATCCGTGAAGAAAAATATCTATATAAAGGAGTCTGTAATTTGAATAGCTTTTATGAAACGAAAGTCAGTGGGACATTCTTTTAAGAAATCCAACGTTTTTAGAAAATTAGCAACAGAAAAATTACTAAGAAAAGCAGACGATAAACCGTACTGCTCGTACTACAAAAATTCTTCCTTGTTCCCGAAGAAGTGTTTTGACAGCGCCCTTGTATCGAAGATATACCGCACTTCTCATAAAAATTCCATTTTCCTAACTCAAATTAATATTCAACTGTTAAAGTTTCCAAACTAGTAGAATGATTGAAAACAATCTGCAGAAATCAGGAAGAGTGAATATAGAAATAAGTATGAATTAAGATATAAATGAGGAATCAAAATCAAATTGTGGAATTTGGAAACAGGAAAGAAAAATTAAGTTCTAGTTAGAATGGGGAATCTGGATTCTGAAATCAGAGATCTGGTAAATGGAATAAATGGAACATGTTTCGGCAGAACACTTCTGCCATCATCAGCCCTAATTTAACAAGAGATTAATGATACAATTGATGAATTACAAGAGGGGTTCTTACCTTAAAGAATATAAAAAATTATGACATTGACGTAATTTTGAATTAAATTTGACGTTTTCAAAGGGTTACATGATTTTTAAAAGATTTCGTAAAAACAACATTTTATAAAATGTAAAAATTAAAAATGGATCAAAGAGAATCTGGTAAGTTTGTTTGAGTGGTGAAAAATTAAAATAGTGAATTAATAATAGGATTATTGAAGTTATTCTGTTCATTTAAACAAGATCTGTTTTCCAGTTTCAAGGCTTTCCTTATTTCCAAAGTCTCAAGAAAATCTA
Source organism: Diaperis boleti (assembly GCA_963583935.1). NCBI lineage: Eukaryota > Metazoa > Arthropoda > Insecta > Coleoptera > Tenebrionidae > Diaperis > Diaperis boleti. The sequence continues at coordinate 81,856,504 of OY757244.1, read as the reverse complement.
ATTTCCGGCCTTTATTGCATTTATGAATCAATTTGGAATTTGATGATGAAAAACTATGTTTCGTTATTAATATATGATTGGCGAAAGAAGAAGGTGTTGATGGTGGAGGATCAAGATCTGTGTTGTTATAGATGTGCCTGAAATGTTCTTTAATACGGTCTGATATTTTGCGACCTGTCTGACCTATGTAGAATGACTCACAAGAAGAGCAGTTTAATTTGTATACACCTGATGATGATTTGTAATCTAATGGATCTTTATTTTTAATAAAAAATCTGGATAAGTTGTTATCTGTTTTAAATGAAACTTTAAAACCGTTTTTCTTAAGTATTTTAGAACATTTCTCTGAGACGACGCCAAAGTATGTTAATGAATTTGAAAAGGAAATTGTTTCTGAAGGATTTTTAACCAAGTAGTGTGTGTATTTGAATTTGTTATATTATCTATAGTATAATTTATTTATAGTTTTTAAAGAATATCCATTATTTGAAGCAATTTGTTTAATGTTATTAAGTTCTGTTTGAAACGATGAATCTGATAGTGGTATAGAAAATAATCGGTGGAAAAAAAGTATTATTATTTCTAGTGATTAACAAGTCTAAAAAGGGGATTTGGGAATTGATTTCAATTTCCACGGTGAATTTAATGGATTGGTTTAAAGAATTTAAGTTGCTGAGTGCGTTATCAAGTTCAGAATCAGATCCTTTGAATAAAACAATTATGTCATCTACATATCTGTACCAAAAGAGAAAATTATCTTTAAAAGGTGAAGAAGTTAAAAACTGATCTTCTAAGTTATTCATGAGTATTTCTGCTAAAAGAGGTGACAAATTAGAGCCCATTGCTAAGCCTGAGTCTTGTGAATAAAAATTATTATTAAATTGAAAGAAATTTTGATCTAGGACAGTCTCACAAAGTGAATGTAAATTTAGTGCATGTATGGTTGGCATATTAGAATTAAATAGTAGGTTTGTTAAAATTAATAAGCAAGATTTGGGTGGGATGCTGGGGAATAAATTAACTACGTCAAATGAAACAAGTCTAGTGTCTGATGGAATTTGGAAATTTCTAATTTTGGAGCAAAGATCTATTGAGTTTTTTATTGCAAATTTGTTATTAAAATCTAAATGTTGTCTAAGAATTGTAATAAGCCATTTTGAAAGTATTGATACAGGTGAATTGACAAAGGAAACTACTGGTCTAATGGGAAAAGGTTGAGTTTTATGTATTTTAGGTAGACCGTATAGTCTAGGTATGCAAGGATTCATGGGTATTAGTGTGAAAGCTTTTGGGTCAAAATATTTAACAGTTTCTGAAAAGTCTTTGAGCGTAGATTTAAGGTTGGAAACAAATTTTGAAGTAGGATCTTTTTTGAGTTTTAAAAATATCAGACCGTATTAAAGAACATTTCAGGCACATCTATAACAACACAGATCTTGATCCTCCACCATCAACACCTTCTTCTTTCGCCAATCATATATTAATAACGAAACATAGTTTTTCATCATCAAATTCCAAATTGATTCATAAATGCAATAAAGGTCGGAAATTAGATTTTCTCGAGACTTTGGAAATAAGGAAAGCCTTGAAACTGGAAAACAGATCTTGTTTAAATGAACAGAATAACTTCAATAATCCCATTATTAATTCACTATTTTAATTTTTCACCACTCAGACAAACTTACCAGATTCTCTTTGATCCATTTTTAATTTTTACATTTTATAAAATGTTGTTTTTACGAAATCTTTTAAAAATCATGTAACCCTTTGAAAACGTCAAATTTAATTCAAAATTACGTCAACGTCATAATTTTTTATATTCTTTAAGGTAAGAACCCCTCTTGTAATTCATCAATTGTATCATTAATCTCTTGTTAAATTAGGGCTGATGATGGCAGAAGTGTTCTGCCGAAACATGTTCCATTTATAATTTTACGCTGAATAAAGTTTGTGGAGTTCGACTTAGATATATTTAATTTTTTTAATATTATTATCAATAATATTTTATTTAAAAAGTAGGACAAATATTAGATAAGTGCCAAGTGCGTGATATTTCAACGCATATTTTTGTAACACAAAAAATCTTTCAAGAATCTGACATACGAGAAGAAAAGACGTTTTTAAATACTTGATTTCTTGTTACCCTTGCTGAACAATCTTATTAAACATAATATATGGTGTTTTAGTAAGTTTTAGCTTTTGTACCAGACCAATAGAAATAGAAATGAAAAAAAAGGTAAGAAAAAGTAATTAAAAATAAAAAAGATAGACAGCAGAAGGAACGAAAACATTTATCCATAAAGTGATGAGTTAACGCACTTAGCAGGTATGCGCCTCCGTTATTTTCTAGAAATTATTGTAATGGCGGAAATGTAAAAGGTACTATTTCAGTTCGTTTTATTGTTATATTAAGATCGTATCTTCCGAATAAATATAGGTGGTATTTACTAGCACGAAAAAAAAATTAATCGCCATCAAAATAAAACAAATAAGAAACACATTTGTCGGTTGTAAATTACGAATCCCCAGGTAGAACTCTCACACGACCGGAGAGAATAAAATGTCTATCCTTCCACTTTAGTTTACTCAAGAAATAAAACAAATAATGACGTTGTAATAAAATGCAATTTCGAAGAAAGCTTTATACAGCCGGTTATTAAAATGAAATTATAGGAATAATTAAATAAAACATGGCAATATTATTAATGGATTTTAGATTATATGTGGGAAAGTGACTAGTTTCGTTTATTATTTTATAATATTTCTGAATACGAGGCGGAAACAACGGCACGCAACTTTGGGAAATTTTCATGTAATTTCGTATAGCGTTTCCCATCGTATATAATGGTTATTAGTTCGTCGCAGTCGAGTCGCAGTCTCATCTCCAGTTATTAAACACTAATCTGCAATAACCGGGACATGCATGAAGAGTTTGTTGACTTGTTCGTACGTTTTCGATAATTGCGAATTTTTAATTTCGCCTCGTTTCGGGTATCTGTTTTATGAGGACATCATTGTTGCAACTCGTGGAAAACTTGCAACACGCTCGATCAAAAATTACTCACTGTCATCTCGTAAGGCCGATAAGGCGGAAGGCCGGTACTCACCTGTAAAAGAAAAACATTTTATCAGTATCTAAACATGTAGTATAATATAATATAAGTGACTTTTTGGGACGCATTTTTGTAAGCTTTGCGGCGCACGTTTTTAAGAAATCATGCGATTGTCTGCCTCCACGGCAACAATATTACTGCAGAAATTATTATTTAAATTAGTGGCGTGAATCGTTTTATGCGCCGGTGCCATTAAATGACGATTATTACACCCTTTGAGAAAAAGTCCACGAACGAGATTACCGACCAATCATCTTCCACGTTTTGAAAATGCACAAGATGTAAATCCGTCATTAGAAACGGGATGAGTACAATTACATCATTAAATAAACAGTTACAGCATACGCGTTCGAACTCACTTAGATATTACACGGAAAAAGGACCAAGTCCTGGGAACCTGAGACTCGGAGAGTACATCAAATAAATCGCGTATATAAATATACACATTATTTCGTCAAGAGCCGACAAATATAATAACCGATATATCAAAGTTTTCAGTCCGGTGAAGCCCGGAGCGATCTTAGATCGGTGATTAATAGATCTATAACTCTCGGCCAGGTGAGCAGTCGGGTCCGCTAATAGTCTTCATAATATATTTTGTTGGAATTAATTGTCGGCCAACATTCATCTTGAACGTGTACGTTAATGTCAAAACAAGTTAGGGCCGAGTCCATGGCAATTACGTCATAAATTGAAGCAGTTTTTATTATTTCCATTTGGACGGCCGTTATTTCTCAAGGTATTTATTATTGTAGCTAAAACAAAAATAATATAATTGGGATTATTACTTTTCTGATTTATTGTTTTATTCTGATGCATTTACTCTCGACGAGGAAAAACGTAATTGTACGTGTACGGACCCGGCGTAATGCGGTTGTTACACTCTGATTGCGTTTTCAATTTTAATCTTTCTAAAGACAAATCGTCCAAGGTGTGAGTGTTTCTCTATGCCACTAATGGGCAGTATGTTTCGTGTTTGTTTTCGACCGTTATTTACATACAACGTACATATTTGTATACTATATCATGCAACCTACTTCGTCCCCGGTAATAATGAAAACAACAAATGTCCCAAAAACAACGATTTGCAATTCAAGTTTTGTAATGTGATGAAAGGTGAGGCCAGCGTAATAGTTCCTAGAATCTAATAATCTAATTCTACGCCATTATTGCCGACAGCTAATTACACTGATGGCGGATGGATTCATCTCTCCTAAGAATTAAAAAATGGAATATAGATTACTCTATCGGTATTCGGTTTCAGGGTGTTTTCAGAAACTAATGAAAGTGTTGCTCCATCACCAAACCAATTCATTAAACAGGAACTCGGCCGAGTGAAAGTTGGAGCGGTGCACTTAGTTGGTTATTTTCCAATTAAACAGAATTTTTGCAGTGTCGAGTTAAGATGGACGAATCTTGGAAGGTGGTCAAAAATTCTTAATTCTTTATATCCCAAAAGATGACTGTTGACATATTATCACGAGCGTCTGGAGTACACCCACCATAACCGTCATACTGATACGTAGCTCCTAATAATTTTCCTGGTATGAAAATAAGACGTTTATGAATCAATGAATAATTGTCCTGGGCTTTTTTAAAGCAGCCAAATCATATTTGATATGAAAGATTTTTTCCTTACTTCCTACTCCCCTTTCACCCCGAGGTATTATATTTGTCCCAGAGCCTAATTCCTTACAAAATGCAAATATCCGCGTTTACAGTTAAGCGATTTTCAGCGGTTTTCACACAATTTACAGCTTATTAAATATTGTACATCGAGCTTCTGTTTATTCAATTTTACTGATCGTAGTGGTGATTTCGCTTTTCATTACATTAATATTTAAATATTTTTCCACGCGAACGCGATGGTGCGCATAAATGTAAATTTGTCAAATACGGAGTGCAATACAATTATGAAATAAATTGCCGGAGGTTTCGGCGATGAGCGATAATTTCCGTGTCGGAGTTAAATAACTTGAAAAAAAAAAAAAAAGAATGTATGGTAAGTATGCGTGTACACAGTATGTAATGTCGGTGTGTAATTTGCTCATTAAACCTTGGTTGGCGTCCTATCCATACAAAGAGCAGGACAATGAAGATTATTTCCGATAATAGCCGGCTTTAATAATATTTCATTGAAGTAACTTGTAATAATGCATGTATAAAACGTGTATAATAACAGTAACAGTAAAATAACAACAAATACGGTTAATAAACATTATATTTATTATTATTTTTATTTCTTTATGTGACAGGAAATTGTCGTAATAATCGTTATAACAGAAACAAATAGAGCTAATGGAGTTCTGTCTGGCTTCCACTTTTTTCCTAATAAATTACACGTCGACCATTTCTGCCTTCAATAGATGATAATATCGGCGTACACTTAATTGTCGCCCTTGGGCTGCGTTTTTTAGAAAACACCTGCAATTTTCATCAATACGATGAAAATTGAAACCGCTTGATTAATAATGCGTACTTATTTCAGAGTTCAGAGATTGGTCTTTATGCAGCGAGGAACGTGAACTAATAAAATTTTCCGCATTCACAGATTTTTAATGGTAGGTAGAATGTTCTTTGCCCCGAAGGAGGAGGAGTATTACCATCACCAGAAAGTGTGGAGCATTGAGGCCAGTAAGCGCCTGCAATGTCTGTTTCAGTGATGCTAGAAAAAACAGAGCTTCTTCCCAGTTTTTTTTTTTTACAGAGCAACAACGCGTCGCCATGCACTCAACTAACCAAATAATAATGGGAACGTCGAAAGTGGCATACGTTTTGCGTTTAAATGTGTATTTACGATAAAGTGCACACGCGAATTGTGACCGTAAAACCCAATGATTTCGCAGCTCGGTGATCAGTTTACTGATAGCTGATGGTTGTTTTATCACTAACACTGATTGTGCTGATATTTCCCGACCATAAACCTGCTAACCACGAAAATATTCAAAACGGTTCGCTAATAAGCGTTATCGCGGGCTTTTGATTGCTTGCTCGTATCGGTTCCGAACGCTCCTCTCCAACCGTTCAATTTCGATTCGCCGATAAACCCCCAAAAGACTACATAAAAGGAAATCAAGAAGCTCGCCCGCTTTATTCCTGCTTGTCGGGACGCAGTCGGCACGTAATCTGGGACGGGAAAAACGCGCAACAATCGGAATTTTGCGTTGTTAGGCAGAGCTGAAGAAAACATTCAATTTTACATTTTTGACTATTAAAATCCGAGATCGGTTTAATTTTCCATCATACATCATCAGTGGTCTAAGAAAAAATCAGCACGCCACTGCACAAACGCCCAGATGGGATTGTTAATAAATAACCCACGTCGCATATAATTGACGGCGGATCGTTCATAGCTTCCATAATCGAAAAAGTTCCTTTTAACTTTATTTGTTTATACTTATTTATAGCCCCGACCGGAATAAAGGTCCCCATTTTCCAGCATTCGTGCGGCTTCGTTCTCCCACTAATTTATTTATTAATTGAATGCTCGCATTATTATTAATGAATGCAGGGCATTTAAACTGCCGCCATCGGCCCCGGTATAAGATTATAAAATTGAAACTAAAAGAGCTTTCTTGTGTTCGGTAATTATTAATACCGATTTGTCGAGTCGAACCGTTCACACACGGTCATTTTTCCCTACAATGAAAAAAACAAACTTGGAGCACGACGGCAACGTGCTTTATCAATATGTGAACAATCAATTTTTCGAGTTCTGTGAACCCTTTATTTTATTAAGAATGCGTACAAATTAAACATAAAGACAGACTGGCTGTGTGGGCCGACAACAAATGAGAAGTGTCAACACTGTCCATAAATAAGAAACTCGCATCGCGTCTGTAATAACATATATTTATACATGCGGACAAGACAAACACTGAACACTGACACCCAGATGCCCTCGCCGACGGAAAAAATAAATTATAAAAAGGCGATTTTTGTTTACGTGGGGAAAATAACTGGGGAGTCGGCCGTCCGTTTGATGACCTCCGCTCAGAAGCTGGTGGATCAGACGCTTCGTTTAATTGACACAAAGTTCGTCAAAGAACTATGTACCCATATACATATTTACTGTTTTGTACGTCTACGAATAGTTTCTATTGTTCGCCATCATTAAATTCAATTCCTTCTATTTAACAGTTTTCTGCGGCTTGTCTCTTTTGTTTCTCAGTTATACTGCTTACAGTGCGTAGAATAACTATTGTGGAGCTGAAATTATGAAATTGGAATGGCGCATCCACCATTTTTGAAACTTGTTTTTTCTTTCTCCTAAAAATAATTATTACTTGTCTAATTTGAATAAGTTGGTATATTTTCCAAAATTCCAAGCATCTTCGCGTTTAGATTGAGAATTTGACTCTGTGCTTTGCAAATTACATGTAATTCTATTTATAGTTTGTGCACCTCTATTTCGTCATATTAAGCGCATTCAAAATATCACAGCTAATTCCAAACACTTCTTTGCCAACTTTTTTATTATCGTCTTTTTAACTTAGATCTGCACCATTTTATTGTAAGTTTTGTGCGAACGCTGTGGCCGTTTAGACCATTTCAAAAACTAGCCGGATCAATCAGGCAGTTTCACAGATTTTCTGAGCCAGATATCATTCAATGAACCACAGTTTCGACCAACTTGTCACTCCGCCCCCCATTCGCTGATTATATGATGAATGGATATCGACAAAATACTATCGAAAATAATACCGGGTCACATCGTATGCAGAACGATTCCATTTCCCACCGTTTAATTTACTATTTCACTGCCATTGATACCGGGGTTTATGTTTTCAATTAAAAATTTATCTCGCATTATTTATTTCTATGACGATGTAAATGCTTTTGATTAAATTCGTCTCGAGGAAATTGCGTCCAAGCAAAGTGCCGAAGAAGGAACGAGACGACTAGAAAAATAACCAAGTAGGCGCTCAAAATTTACACGTAGGTCTTAGATAATGTCCATTTTTAAAACTTGAGACTTGTCACCAATATTACACAAGTTTCTGTTAATTTTTATTGTCGCTTTATGATGAACACCCGGAAATAACCCCATTGCTTGTCCTTTATTTCTGACATCTGCCAAATATGGTACATACATAATTACGTCAATGTTTGAAAATATTATGTCGTCTAAGTAGACACTATGCAAGTTGTCAGATGTTTGAGGTTAGGTAAAAACAAATTATTTTCACAGACGTCCTTGATGAACAGTTTTGTGGCCAATCATAATCTGTGTCGCCAATTTCTTACAAATATGAATTATTTTCCTTTATTTTATATCGATTTTCTATTCGATATCGAAATGTAGTGAAAGAAATTGCGGTTAAAACTAAACAGGAAACATACCTGTGGATAGTTTCAAATTCGTGATTCCTTTCAATGAAACTATGTAGTACAAGCTGACAAGCTACTTAATCGGTCTTAATTTACGTATACAATTTGAGCAGTGTAGATTAGGTTTTGAGCTAGTGCCAGATGCGCTGTGGAATAAAAGCATTTTTAGGAGCGCCGCTGGCCGAGCAGACGCTGGCTGGGTAATTATTTTTATTATTTTAATATCCCGACAAGAAAACGGGTTCATGGTCGTTATCATTAAATATTATAACTTTTATTCCGAGACCATTTGTGGATGATTGTTGTATAATAATACATTTCCAAGGCATGTAAGTAACTATAAACTACAACCACAATTATTATACATTGTTCTCGTTTAAAACATTATAACGAACTAAATTAGGAGACATTCTACCATAATTTAGCATGATTACAACGTCGGAGAAAAAAGCGGCTCTCGGCAACGACGGACGGACGCAGAAGGGTGTCGTCTTAATATTCTAAATCTGGAATTAAATGCGGGACGTTACGTATTAATATTAAATTATGTGTCGTAAATTCGAATGGCAACAATAGTAGCAACGTATGAAATACAGACTGGCTGGCGATATTTTCCTAAGCCGGGGTTGTGGATGTTTTTCTCGAGACAGGTTTTATCTCTTCGAGCGGTTATTTATTTTGAATAATATAAACATTATACACATATTTATATAGTAATGCGGCGTTCCCTCCGAAGATATGTACTGCAACAAGGAACGATGCACAACTATAACTCATCAAGAGATCGCGAACTATAAATTCATTCCGAGCGACGTAGATGCATTAAACCGATTGTGCGAAGTGAATAAATCAACCTCTAGTGTGTGTATCGATTGAAAAATCTCATTATTATTCGCTGATGGGAACCTTTTATTACAATAAAAATAAATGTAAATAAAATGCAAGGAGAATATGTTCAATTTAAGACTGATATTGACAAATGTAGCTCGGCCTTTCCCCGCGTTAATTTCGCCTCATTAAAATTACAAATTGGTTTATTGTCAGTCAGCACCGTGCAAAAATCTAACCACAACAGCTGCGCGCGTGTGAGAAAACCGGGTGGCTCAAGAATAAGACTAAAAACGCGACACATAAAAATACAATATTTCTCTGAGCAACTTCATCGAGATACTGAATAAATAAAGGCTGAATAAATATTAGTGCTGTGAGAAAAAATACACACATGGTTTAAAATAAAAATATATATAATTGAACTCCGAACGCAAATGTTGTTTGTGATAATAAAACCCAATTTTTACGAGAGCTCTCATCAAACAAAGGCTTTTCAAATAAAATAAACATAAAAAAGTAAAACAAATTATCCTCCGACCAAGTTTTGTTGTTATAAAACGAAAAAGAATCGTGTTTTAGATTGAACAAAAAACGACCGGTGTATTACGTACAGAAATATGTTGTATTTTATTGAATTTGTTCCGTATTCAGGCTGGAAATTGTATCAGAAAACACAATTTCATTCGGATGCTTTTTCGAAAACCGTAACGCTGAAAAATAAATACAGACTTTAATAATAACGTAAAATGCATTCTTCAATAATTAATACGGGTGCGGACGGCAATCACGTGTTGATTTAGCGAAAAACATCGCTGTAACAAAAAAAAAATCATATTTTATTTACATAATAATATCATGCAGTTTTTTTTTGTCTGGTTGGTCGGCATTTCTGGTTAACTTTGCCGGGTAGGTGGCGCCCCGTAACGTTCTTTCTCTCCCGATAATGTAACTAGATTGCCTCTTATATCGCTTAATTGAATCAATTTTTAAATGGTAAACTGAGACTATTGTTACAGTGTGGGAACCCACAAGTCACTCCTCCGGCCGTTACACAACAGATCTAAATAGAATTTTCCTAACATTTCAGAAATTACATTCCATCATCTAATGGCAGGACAGTGGAAATTAAGGGGCAATTTATAACGTGATAAATATTTATCAAAAAATCCCGTCTGCCAGTTCATATTATAATTTAAAATGGGGAGACGAGCTTAATATTTTTAATGCGACACGAAATTATAATAAAATGTTAATCCCGACTTACACGTTGAAATTTGATCTGGATTTTAACGACGAGATCGTTGATCCTGCCGTTGACGACTAGTTTGTACACTTGTCTTCCCAGAAACTTAACAATCAAAAGAATAGAAATTAAATATACAATGACTGGCGGTATCGCGAGCCCACCCGTACTCGTTTCGTTTTGCGAAACCGACCGACTTTCTTTCGGAAAATTATTTCCTACATGTGAGTTATGACTTCATAGAATGACGCACGTGTTTAAAATTACGCTCATTGTTTTTGTATAATAAAAAAGTTAGTCAGAACTACCTCCGTCGTAAATCCGTCAGAAATGGTTTATTTGTTGCCGTTAGATTATGTTTATTGTGACGAATATGGAGATTGTTTGGTGTACGAAAATGGAATCAAGTGCTTACAGTGAGACCAAATCGGGATAACTTGCTGGTGTGGTATTTTTTGCATTGCAACATGTTAAAGTAATTCCGTTATACCTATTTGGAGGCAGTTCTTCGTTTACCAAATTCTCAGAATCTCAGCTTCTAAAATTTTTGATTATCGGATTTAACAATCTCCATAGTATACTCAATGATTTCCCTCCAATGATCCTTTTTATACATATATTACCTTACTCTAATTTATCCGTTGTACATTTCATTTCGTTCCTTTTCTGGTGTTTTGGTCCTAGATTCTTGTTGTTCCTATAGCCTCCTTAATATTTTTTGTCTGTGGGTATCTTTTCCACTTCTCCTTTTTATTCTTTCGTTATGTCTAATTTATTTTTTATTTAGACTATTCTTCCTCTTGTAATATTTAAATATTTAGTACTAATTTTTTATCTCTTCATCTTGTAATAAAATCATGAAATCAGTAGTTGTATCGGGTGATCAAATGAAAAAGTCATCAAGCTACATAATAATTATGTGACATTACGAGAAGAAGATAACGAGAGAATACGTTGAATACGTCACTTATACGTTGAGGTAATTTGTTTTGTTGATGTCTTTCACTGAATTATACAGGGTCTATCAGAACTGGCGGACCAAAATGATACCATGGATAAACGATCTTCTGGAGATGAGGAGAAAAAACTTTAAAAAAATCCATCTTTGTTGGATTTTAAAATAAGAACGTTTTTAATTGACCAATCGCGTTATAGATGTAAAATTACCTTAAAAATGTATTTTTAACTATAGAAACAAATTTGATTGTTGAAAAACATAATGACTATTATGTCATAATAAAGTATTTGTGACAGTTATAAACGTCATTCAAAACGTTGATTTGGGCTTTAATTTCATTTAATAAGTATAATTATGTCTAATCCGGAGGAATATTTTGATATGGTCCTGTTATATGGAGAGTGTAATCACAGTGCAACAGCGACGGTTCAGGAGTACGCAGTTTTCCAAATAGGGAACAACCTATCAGAAATGTTATTTTAAAATTGGTACAAAGGGAAGAGAATGTGATAATTTAAAAGTATGCAGAAGGGAGGTTGGTGGTGCTCCAAGAACTGCGAGAACCGTTCACAGTGAGGAAGCGGTTATCGTGATTTTTGAAGAGGAACCTGAAACGAGCATTAGTGTTGTGGCTAGAAATCTTGATATGTCCACCTCTTCTGTTGAACGTATTCTTAAAGACGAAAAAATGCACCCATTTAGATTGAGTTTATTATTTTATTTTGTTGGTCCTAAATAAACTTGTCAAAAATTTTAATGAGAAATAACCTAAAAAATTACGTCAGTGTAATAACAATGCAAAAATATTTCAAAAGATCCATAGTTACAAATAAAGCAGGAGAAACTAATTTACAGGTAACTTAACATCAGCAACACGATTGGTTAGTTTAAATCGTTCATTTTCTGATCACTATTAAAGATGGATTTTTTAAAACATTTTTCCAGTTAGTCCCAGAAGATCGTGAATTCACCGTGTCATTTTGGTCCGCCAGTTCTGGTAGACCCTTGTATATATGTATGTATTATTACAGTAGCTTAAAAAACCAAACGTCAAATACTCAACTTTGAAGTAGATATCGACGGCCTCATCGACGTAGGACCTCATATTATAATTGTCACGAATTTTTTATCGAATTTTTTATCGGAATCGAGACATTGCAGAACAAGTAAGTCGTAACCGATACCATATGGACTCTAACCGGTTTTGATTGTCTTGTTGCAACTGGTCGACTCGATTGCAAGACGGGGTTTCTGTACGGCGGCACGCGTCGTTCTTCAGACACGTATTTAATATTTTGTTATGAATTATTACTAGCTAAAGTGAGGTATTTGTTTTTATTTATTTGGTCCAGAATATGTTTTCTAAGGCTTGCACTTTTAATGTATTCTAAAGTTGAACAGTAAAATATGAATTTGTTACACGTACTGAGGGAAGTGATCAACTCAATTTACATTTTTGGCAATACGGTCCTGTCACCATTCCTTTACATCTTCGCCGAAAAGTCGATCAAGAGTAGAATCTTTATTTCAGAACCAGTTTAGGACGTTCATAAATAAGTTGGCCCTGCATAATTTCCCCTCCCAACCCCGTGACAATTTAAGCTTGAGGCTACTATAACTGTCGTTCTTTAAACTCGATAAATCGAATAATTTATGCCCATATTATTATTATTATTTACAACGCCTAAAAAAAATTGCGTCAGCGTTTTTTTCGTCTTCTGTAAAAAAAATCTAGAAATCCTATAAACAATAAATATTTTATTTTTTTTATAAACAGATAAGTAAAAACAAATAAACCATTTTATAAAATAGCTAATTTTGGTTGTCAAACTTTTAAGGGTCAGAAATTTTTGAACAAATTGATGGGTAAGCTTTGCGAAAATAAAAAATACCTGTCGATTTCAGTTAGCAAAAAACACTGTTGGTGATTTTGATATTCTCATGGTGTATGGCACTATGGTTTATATCGCGCGTTCAACAAAAAAGGAGGTCAAGTGGGGCCATGGATTAAAAACGTATGGCGTAGATGGTGACAAATTTGTAACCTGACCTCTGACATACATACGAACGTACATTTTTGAGCTTTGCCCACCATTCATAAAGCAGTGTTGTTTTATGGCAATACTACAATCTATTTGCTTCAAATAAATGCCTAATATAGGGAACGAACACCAAACTGAATCACCGTGCAGAAACCGAGACAAAATAAGTTGATTTTTTTTCGAAACCACGTCTGACATTGGAACGCGAAATGTCAAGCTCTGCACGGCCCCCCCTTCCAATCTCGCCGCGCGCCCGGCCCGCTTTCGACTACGCCACTGCATTCATGTTGCAACAGCAACATTCCCCGTAAAGCGAATTTATGTCTTTTGCTTATTCGCGCAAGTACATATCGGCTGAATTACAAACGACATTAATATAAATGAATTCTATATTTCAGCATTAACCGGCGATAAATTAGCGGTGGCAGGGAAGTATGATTATTTTACGAAATGCAGATATATCATGTTATATGTATAAATAAGGCTGCGCACCTAAATAATGCAGTCGCAACCAGTCCGGGGCACAATGGATTTCAATATAAATAATTTATGTGCACTCTCGAAAAAATATACTTCCTTTTCATATTTTATGGCATCGAATAAAAAATAATAGAATATTATATTAGTTAATGCCCCCGCGCCGCCTCAAGCTCGAACATCACCCGGCTTTTATATTTATTCGGAATTACTTATTCATATTAAATTAGTTTTTCTTGGCGTTGAATTTTAAATGAGTCACGCAGATATATGGCTGTTCTAAAATAACTCATTCTCAGAAGTGGATTTATATATCACAAAGTATTATTATGCTGCACCGCCGGTGAAGAATTTAGATTTATTTGACGTTCACCGACGTTGTATTAATATCTAATTGAACCGCGGATGATTAATGCAACGCTGATATATTTTTATAAAAATTTATTATTCCGGGCTTGACAGAGTCATTATTAAATTATCTGCCACTCGATGCATAATAACAGACCGCAAGGAAAAACCATGAAAAGATTAACTTCAACAACAATAATTACAGGCGTCCACATTTTAAATCAATCGCTTAATACACTAGTCACCGTTAAAACGGCACCTTCTTGCACTGTCTTTCGGAAAATACATCCACCGTAAAATTCATTTTATTTTGAAACTGTTAGATACGAGGCGATAATATTTACACGAAACTATAAAATCACAAAAGAAAGCAGCGAACCGTCCTCGGAGAAAAATTGTAATCCCCGCTAAATTGAAATAAAAATAAACAATCGAAATATTTACGATTTAAAATTGCAGGTGAAAAGGACAAACACACGTTTTATGCCCATACAATTTATGCCACAACGCAAATACGCAATATTTATGATATTTATTTTATTTAATGTTGGCTGCTTATTGGTCATAAGGAAACGAATCGTCGAGTTATACGACCTTAAAAGCAACATTAAAACCAACTTTAATAACGTAATTAATATTATTATAAATACGAAAATACCTGTCGATTTATCGTGCGTTTTTTTCTGGTGCTTTCAGACGATTACGGATCGATGACGATGGAATATTTAAAACTTGCGTTGCAATTAACTTACGTG
This sequence comes from Diaperis boleti, assembly GCA_963583935.1. Lineage (NCBI taxonomy): Eukaryota > Metazoa > Arthropoda > Insecta > Coleoptera > Tenebrionidae > Diaperis > Diaperis boleti. The sequence continues at coordinate 81,841,406 of OY757244.1, read as the reverse complement.
GTGGTGGCGGCACCAAGGTTCGAACGACACTAAAAATATCACCAATTTTTACGCACACGTCATGGGGTTCTTATATGTTAAAGTTGGAAGTTTATTTTATACTCATGTGTATCGAAACAGAGACATAAAAATAGACCGGTAACAACACCGTTCCTGTGTGGGAAACAGTTTGAGTTTACTAGAGGATAAATAATGCAATAATATCTCCATTACGTTATGAGCTGGTCAATGTTCAGTGTTGTGTGAAAAATTCAAAGCAACGTCCACATGAAAAGCAGAAATTTGACCAAATGGACGAGAACTGTGATTGCAGCCAGCAGATAACAAGAGTCTTTTCTAGAACACACACAGAGTGTTGATAAAGTTCCGCACAAAAAAAAAACTTTTTGAGGTAACAATGTATTTTTTGTAAGCAGCCGTTTTTGCACAGTGACTTTTTCTCTCGGATTCTGGTAGATCTTTTTATAAATTAAATGGTCGTAGAAAAAAGTTGGTACCTTACATAAGCATTTTTTTTTTATACAATGCAATGAAAGTTGGAAAAATACAAATTCGATTTTCGTTGGAAACAGACGCGAGATTCCAAACTATTGAAGCTATAGTATCAAATTATTGTTTTTATTGTGACGTTGTGATGAAACGCCCAGTTTTCTAATAATATTCTCTTTTCCGATTAAGCTACATTTACTTTGAACGGTATAGTAAATCGCCATAATTTATTGTCGGTACTGGTAGCGACATAATCCTCATTGGACACAAGAATCGTATACTCAACATCACAACAAAATAAATGTGTGGACAGGAATGCTACACACTCAGCTTATAGGACCCTTTTTTTTAAGGATCTTACGTTTTGAGTGTGTTCCTGCTCTTACAGCTATGTTTCCAAACGAACATGGTGCCAACGAACGAATTTGGTTCCAACATGATGGGGCACCGCCGCACTGTTTGGACAGGCAACACAAAGTATTTACACACGTGCTGGTATGGTATGTGCCAAATAGTTGGTGGATGTGTTAAGTTTTGTTGTTATTTTACTGTAGAATTTTGCTTCAAATTATATTATTAATAAATCGATTGTTGTTCTTATATTTTATTACAAGTTTCTCCACGACCATTTAACTAATAAAAAGATCTACCATGATCCGAAAGAAAAAGTTGATGGCTTTGCCATCTAAGAAAAATCGTTGATGTGCAAAAATGTTACGTCAAAAAGTTATTTTAAAAACTAAAATTGACCTGTCAGAGGATTTTTCAGGAAACGCCAGTTAACGGAATTATGAATTTTGTGCGGGGAAATAAGTGTCAAATATCTGATCATGTAATCTAACCTCAATAATGAGACTCGTGACAATAAGCGACGTACAGTTCGATTTCCATAGATGCCATTGATGAACAATTTTGTGGACTTGTAAACAAAAGCAGTAAAAATGATAGTCCGCAAGCTGCGAGAGCCCGATATCAACTTGTTACACAATGGCACGGTAATAAACCTGCTCGAAGACACCCAGATTTAAACTTTAATCCCCAATAACTCGAAAACCAACATTTCCATTCAAGCGACTCCTCAATCCGAACAACAAAATCAATTTCTCCTGTAAAACACAGAAATCGTGTCGACACAAGCGTCGTTATTAAGTGAAAACTAATCGATTTATACGACCCCTGGTTAAAATAAATTCATATCGAAGGGAAAATGAGCCAATTTTAGTTCAAGGGAGCGAACAGAAATATTCTAAATTATTAAACAGACAAAGGTTCGTGAACCGAATCCCACAGACGCAGACGTTTTCCATGTGGAGTATTTTTTCCAAAATTAAAAAGAAAAGTGGAGACAACGACCGAAGCACGCATCGACCCCACGTAACGAGACTATTTAAAAGTCTCATTATTTGATACAGATCTATCAGTATTATTACTTAATCGATTACAGATACACGAGGTGATATCAAAAATAAAATATACGTAACGTCCGTCGACGAAATGAAATGTCCGTAATTGCTTACATTTAATAGCGATATTTAATTCAATATGCAATTAGCTGCCTAAAGAAAATGATATAATAAATCATGATTTCAAAAGGCCGCTCCTTTCTCGAAGGAAGACATTAGTTATTTTATAAAATGCACAGAAATTCTCCACGATAATGGCTTTTCTTTAATAACAATAAAAGGTAATTAAGACCGAGGATATTTAAATATAAATTAGTGCATTTAAATATTTAAATAAAACGATAATTTAAATCGTTATTTATTCAATGACGGCAATTTTATGTCGGCAATAAAAGAATTATTTATACTATCGCGTTTATTATTTATACTCGAATTATGTTTTTCTTTTTATATACACTATTAAATATAAACCATAAATATAGAATTGGTATGACAAAATATTGATGGTCGGGCTTTGAAGGGGGCAAACGAACACCGTCTGATGGCGGGGACAAGAGTAATAAAATGTTAATCATAAGTTATAAACGGAGGGATTCAAATTCCACATTCTTTTTACTTGTTGGTGTTAGTGGCGCAATAACGTCAGAAAATAAATCAGATTGTGATACAGTGAAATCCCGAGATGCTGCCAGAACACAATAATTTTTCCTCTTTTTATGACTCCACCGATTGTATGAGTTGTACAAATGAAAATGCTCTTTCTGACAAAGGAGCCAACATTATTAACCTCACATTATTTACACAGCCACAAGTATAGTGTCAAAAACATGAAATTTTACGGCTCAGTTATAGTGATCGTTCGTTAATGCAGCGTTGATTACATGAAAAAATTACAGATTAACGGACGGTCACCTTGACTGACTATAATCAGTTGTTTGTGACAGATACGAAGACTTCAAGTTTGCGGATTCCGGTGTTATATTTTGTGGCCTCATCTCACTTCTTATAAGTTTTCGAACAACAAATAGGACAACAAACTTTTGTTACGTCATTGTTTAAAATTTCTTTGCTTAAATCAATAAAGTAACCTTAGCACAAATTAAAACATGTTCCTATCGTATAACAACTACATTTTCTGCTCTTCAGCTTCATCATGACCCCAGTTGAACGTAATCGAGACAATTGCAACACTGCGAGCTATCCAGACGCTAACCAGACTCGAATTATTTTCAACAGGTTGATGATGTTGACGTGTTGAAAACAATGATCGAATGTTTTGAGCACACGAAGTAAACAAAATAATAAATAAACGGTAATATGGAAGGACGAGAGTGGTAAACGGGCTGCAGACGACGACACCGACCCACCTGGTCTTCGGAGTCATCTTCACGGTGGACGCTCAAGAAGGGATTTATTACTTTCGAGTCACACCAGTAAACAATACGTTGAATTATTGATGGAGTTAGGAGGTTTATTGGAAATATTCGATTAGTGGCATATCTCGACCATCTTGCTGATTAATTAGTAACCCCGGTCGTTAATAATGGATCAGTAGCGGCCTTTGCTTTTGTTTTATTGTTGGGGAATTTCAATCATTGGAGGTGAATATTTAAAGACGGTTACCCTTTACTAAATTTCCTCAATATCTTAACAATAGACGAATTAAACTTTGTATTTCCTTTAATTTTATTTCATCAGTACCATTAATCTAATGAAAAGGAATTGCCATTATTCCCCGACCGTTTCCTCTTTTATTTTTTCAATAAATTATAATTGAATCTATATTTATTGCCGCCATCGATTAAGTCGTTATTTACTTCTTGTTTCCATCACGGCCGCAATTATGCTGCGGTGTGATTAATTACGAAATTTATAATGCGAACATATACTGTTATAATAACAAGTGGCGAAAATTGCGTCGAAAATAAAAATACGCTCTACGCTCATCTAGATTTGTTCCGTGTAATTGAGGTAATAATTCGCCTACAGTGGATTAATATAAATAAAATATAACAAGTCCCATCCTGCTGTATAAAATAATACGACCTCGCCTAGCCTAGCTGAGGACTGTTCCAGTTTCAAACGCCATTAAACTTAATCAGTTACTTGCAAATGGATTTATAGATAAAATACAACAACCGTCGACCACTACTTTATCGACGAGCAATAAAATTCTATTGCTCTCATGTTCGGAATTGCGGAATGTTAGGTTTTTGCCGATGTTATTAATTCGCTTTTTTGCATTACATATTTGTGGCGTCTTTTTGCCACGGAATGCGACTAGTTATGTGTATGGCCCACGGGATTTCAATAGGACTGGAATCGGGCGCGCGCGGTGGCCACATACTCGTTCCGCACATCCGTACATATGGACGATTAGTTCTTCGTTAATTATTTATACGGTTTTTTGCGTCATTAATCACTTCGCGCGGTTACGTAAGGACAGGCGCATCGACACCTCGGTGGTACGGAATGTGAGCCGATTTGTGTGACGTCAAAATGTTGGTTTTAGAAATTTAGAATTGCTTTGGGAAAGATACAGGAAAAGACAAGGAAGTAAAAGAGCATGGAAAGAGAAAGCAAAAAAGGCAGCGAAAAATAGAGTATGTGCCTACTTACTTAGTAAGGGGGCAACATACCAAAATATGTAATAACCCTAACCAACACCGAAATGTGCAAAAACATTAAGTAGGTAAAAGTAAATCAAGATGGTTTTCCAAGACATTCAACAATTCAAACACAACTTGGGAACCTGAAACCGTCTCCACCAAACCATCCCTCTAGCATTAAGCCACGACGCGTACTAATTCGTTTTTAATTCTCCCAAAGTCTCGCGGTGTACGAAAATTCGTGTTCGGTGGACGTTCCCAACAAACGACTTAATCATCGCAAGTGTTGGCGTAACAAATTACGCTTTAAGGTCGTTAAATGATAACGTCTCGCATTCCTCAAACAACCTTTTCGTCGTTTTGACGAAACGTTCGGCCGATGTGGCACCCCAGCAATAAACACCCGAATCCGCCGCCCCCGCTGCCATTCAATTCTGCCGTCTCTTTTCGATCGTCGCGTCCCGCTCTCTACCCGTCTCCGTCGGGGCATTAAAGCAGGTGTAGAGTGGAGTGTTTAGGATACAACGTTGCAGCTCGAGGGTGGGTTTGATTAGCGGTTTTACGATCCCTGTTTTGTTATGTCGTGTCTCTGCCCCCGCCCGCCGCTCCCGCTTTACACGGTTTACCGCACTAACTGCCGTCTTTTAACTTTTGCTGGGTTTTGTGCGTTCGGACAAGGGACCCAGTAATTGTTGACCCTAAAAATTTACCTCTATGTGAATAGGTTCGCGATTTTATAGATATTCTTGTTTTCACATTTATTGATTCGTGGTCACTTTGTTTTTGAAACCAATTATAGATCTTGTTTACCATTTCAATGTAAAATTTGAAAAAGTTATTCTGATTTTAAGAACTTTTTGAAGAAACTGAAATAAAATGAGCCTGATGAGAACAAGACCTAAGAAAAATAGATAGAGTTTTGACAATTTAGGAAAAGCTGAGAGCACATATTAATTATTATCTGCCCGTAATTAAGCCATTAACGCCATTATTTACTTGGACGAAAGTTCCGACTTGTAACTTTCTGTAGATCCGAGATAACACGACCGAAAATTCTTTTTTCACTATAATTTCACTTCAGAAAACATAACTATACATATGTATATCATGTTTGGTGTTTGAGGAATTGATGTTCTGCACCTTACCCATTAATGGATTTATCTTTCCTACTAGTAGATAATAAAAATAATATTTGACAATATTTTATATAAAAATCTTTTGATTTTTTTCGCAGTAATTTGTCCTATTGTACTTGACTGGCTTCTTTGCGGATTTCCGAGGGATGCACACACTGTTTTCTTCGTCACTCGACTACATTTTTCGTAGATGGAAAAAATTTAAATGCCAGCTGTTGATTTAATGTCATTTTTATTTATTCGTTTTGTAACGGAGAAACCTCAAAATTTGATGTTAATTCGTGTTTTTTTCTAATTTTGCGTGAACGAATACAAAAGGATGGCGATTTGCTTCAGAAGGTTGATGATGGTGTTGGTCAGTGCAACGAATACAGGAAATAACAATAAGGCCGAATTCATGAAATGTCTTATGTGCAGAATTCAAATTTGTCTCTTTTTGGATTTGATTCACTTGATTCGTTACAAAAAATATTGTACCTAACTTATTCGTAAGGAAAAATTTCCAAACACGTTAGGTAAATAACTATGTATTACGATCACGAGGCGTTTCTATCCTATGCGAAAGCTCCCAAAAATTACAGTAACTCAACAGCAGGACATTTCTTCTGACCCAAATCGATCCTTCCGAGAAGCCGCGCGTGGGTCGGTCATTATAAATAAATCGATTTATGCATTATTGCGACCGCTAGAAACTTATTTAATTAGAATCGAACGAATTTGTTTAGCTATAATTTTTAATTAAAAACGGAATTGTGTTTTAGAATCCGACGCCTTGTCGCATTCGAACGGTGCAAAATAACGTAATTGTTTTTAAAACCGGCCACTTCGCGTCAATTTATTGTTAATGTTTGGTGTCATCTCGTGGGTGTCGCCGAACGCTATACAAATTGTTCGAGATAATTAACAATTAAACAATTGATTTTGCGCGCTTCTGCTGCCGTTCCAAATGTTAAATAACTCGTTGCCGCTTCAACGAGATTGCTAATGTGAAGACAAGGATGGGGGAGTGCTGCGGTGGGTGTTGTGTGAAAATGGACCTTCGGAACGATTTTGTTTTGCTAATAACATGTCGATAAGGTAGTCAACTTTGCGCAAAGATTGAGAAGTTCGGATTCTGCACGTGGCCCGGAGTGCAAAGTTGGAACACTGAAATTAATAATTTATCACCGAAAGCTCACCATTTGCATCATTTTACATGCAAGATGCATCTTCGAATGTCTACAGGGTGATCATCCTGGCGAAGTAAAAGCGCATTGTTGAAACTTTCAAATATGTAGTTATAAAACGTCCACATCGATGTATCTAATAAAAAAGAACAAGAACAAATACGTTGCCACATCACCACCAAACTCATTAAGGTTGGATATATAGTGTGTGATCATGTTTGCTACTGTTTTCTATATACGTATGACAGTGACAGAATGGTGCGCTGTTTTAGGCCAGCCTGTATTATAAAAAAAATATACAATACTCCAACACGCATTTCGCAATTTCAATATGCACGTACCACCGCCACACATCAAGTAGGATTCCTGACAATTTATTTAATAAAAAGTTGTGTCGAAATACAAATAAATAGAATTAAACACAAGTATAATCGTAACGCCGACAAATCACGGTAAGCAGTTTACGAGCCATAAGATTTCCGCATTACTAGAATCAGGTCAATTGGCTTTTGAAGCGGCCATCGAAATCGGTAGGTAGGCAACGACCTACCCAAAGCTCGATCCGGGTCCCCCGTTTTCCGGAAAGAAAGAAGAGAGGAGACGAGAACGTGTTGCACATCTCGGTTGATGCTTTTAAGGTCACGCATCAACCGCGTTGATTTAAAGCGGCACGCGAGCTGTTGGTCGGTGTCGGATTACTTTCGCTGACGTCCGCGGCGGCGCCACACGCCATTATCATATACCGATTGTTTCAGCGAGATTTCATATAATATGAATTTCCAAGCGCGTTAAATACTAGATTTAACGCGTTCAACGTTGTTTGTTCAAATTGTTTCATTAATGCCACCGTATTTTCGACGTGCTCGCTCTGATTTACCGCTCCCGTTTCGGGTCTTCCTGTCCCAAATTCCTTCCCAATCGAAGAGTTCTTTGCGCTATTTTATTACTGTTTCGGTCCTAGTCAAAAACGGACTATGGCTTGATTTATTTCTTTGGTGCTTCTGAAAAGCCCCGATATACTGATTTTTTTGTTCCCTCAAGATGGAAGTTTACTTACTCGCTACGCTCAATTAGCAAAAAAATTATGATTATCCTTATGGTAACTTATGGTAACAAATATTTTTATCATAAGAGAAATCAAAATGAAAGAAACAAAGTATCGAGACAAACATCACCATAATAACCACTACATAATCATCTAAAATTTAAGAAACCTTCTTCATGATTTTTAACCCTGTCCGGTGATGTGGTTTCACCGTGACACAAAAACGTATAACGCTTCCAAATAAAAGTCAGTACATAATAGTGGACAGCATACAAACACACCAATGCGTCTTTTTTTATTTAAATTTTTATTTGGAAACGTTATAAACGTCAAACTTTTTGGTCAATTTTGATTTAAATGTCGAATGGTCTTCAAGTGATATCACATTCAAGGTCTCACATCTTGGAAAGGTAACTGTAAATCATATCAATGAAACATAGCTTCTATTTTCACACTACCTACTATTGTTTTTAATATTCTGCTTTCAACGTACGTCATCAAAATTTTCTATTAGGTATGTTACTTCCGCATAAGTTTGTCTACTCGCCACGCCCGATTTAAGCCAGCCGAATAAAAATTACAACAGGCCATTAACACGGAGAGTACAAGACATTTCGAGCATGCGAATGACCACCAAAAGGTCGCAAAAAACGACGTCGACGCCACTGGCAAGTGACAGAAGTTGTCACCATAACCATTAGTCCGTTCGAGCGCAGTTGAACGCTGCACACAATTTACTTTATGTGTGTATTAAACAGTTTTAATGTATTTTGTAACTAAGTTTATATTGCAAAGCGAGGGTGCTAGGAATATTAATGCGTCATTTTTTTGCTGAAACGAGATAATGTCGTATTGTCGAGGCTGAAACAATGTAGCAATATTACTGATACACATTGTGACATGTACATGCCTCGACAAGTTATTTTATATATAACGAATACGCGCGCAGATAAAAGGAGACTAAATAATGAAAATATTTTTTATCTCGGCTCGTCTGGCTGTGTCAGGAGATGCGAAAAAAGTTCAATTTTCGTTTGACGAACAATTTTTCAAACAGACTGCGAATTGATATTCCGAACGTCCTGGCCTCGCAGATAATAATCATTCTGTATCTTCAATGTCGACATCAGTCAGTGGCGCACAAAGGAAAATTAAGCACGTACATTAAATTATGTATTATGTGAATTATAGCTAAAAATTATTTCATCCACACCCGACGTGCAATCGTTCTTGCACACGTGGAGATTGTTTCTCCTTAAAAATCCGATTGCTGGCTAAGCTACAACGCACAATGAAAACTACATAATGGAACGTCCTTGAGTTTTGTTCTGTTATTAAATTATTCCATAATAAAATACAACAATGCGTTAGTAAAACAATTCTTGAAATTAATATAAGTTGTATACGATAAACAATCTAAGGATAATAATTTCACAACGAGAATAACATACTGCGTCACCGTTACAACAACATGTACTTATTTAAACATAAATGTAATAAAATAGCTCCGCAACGAAAGCAAGTTTATTAGAAATTTAAATACATATATTTTAAAAACGGAAAGTATATAATTAATAAAAAACTGACGTAGATAATGACTAGTTCATATATTTTAATGGAAAAATAACTCGACTCGCAACATACTTGAAATTTTATTCGTGTGACGAATATGATAATTTCGCTGAATCAAGTCGAACGGAAAGGAAAAATGACTGATCTTCCGCAAAATTATATTAGGTATATTTTCCGAAATTCGCCAATTCGGCACTGTTCCGTGTAGTCAAAACGTTTCATCAAAAATTAATCTCGATCTACTTTACGGTTAGTATGACTCATTTCGTCAATAAAATAAACGCTAAATGGGATTAAGCTGTGTTTACAATGACTAAAACTTACGAGTGACATCATGAATTTACTTTTGAAACGAGAGCTTTGATGCATCAGATGTAACGACATTCCGTTTATTATAACGAACGAACTTCGACTGCTTGTTTGGCTTCTTTACATTTACATGGGCAACAGAATGTGATTTAACGACGATTTTTTCCAACCTTCGGATATAACTGTGATAACAAATTGCAAACTTTATAAAATAGCGTCTGTGTATATATTTTAAAACTTTTGGAGGAAACGCAAGAGTTTTTACTCGGGCATGCGGCGCCAGAGGATGTTTTCTTTAGTACCCACTCCAAGTCACTATCGGGATGTTTGCGCGAATAAAGGTCCATGTGGATGGCTACCTTAAGCGAAAAGAAAAATGTTGGCAAACCATAACAAAATACAGGGTTAGTCAAAAGTATGGAATAGGCGGTTTATCTCCGTAAATATGAATTTTATTACAAAATGTCTTTAATAAAAGTTGTTTTACTAATTATTCTCTATTTCTTAATCTGCTCGTTGTTTTTATATGTCAACGCATTTACATGGAAACGTAACTGATTTTTGTTTTTTGAATGGCAAACTAGTAATCTTTTTGTTGATTTTTGTTTCTCTTTTTTTATTTGAAATGATTGGTATTTTTTAATATCATGATTTCTAATAAACGACAAAATTGGTATGAAATCAGATTCTCCAATTTTTAGTGAAGCTTTTTATTCATGTGATAATAATTCTACAAAAAATTATAGTGGCCTCTGTTCTTTTAATGATATTTTTCATGTCATTGTGAAGTACCTTTCAATAAGTTAACAAATGAATTTAATAAGGATAGTTCTATTTTAATTTGTAAACATGGTGAAACTTAGTGAAACTGAAAGAATTGAAATCCTCATGATGGTTGGTTATGGAGATCGACAACGTTCACACCAAGATGTTTGTCACAACGTTCATCCTGGAAGAAATCCTATTGTACAATCTACGGTGTCTAAATTAGTTAGAAGATTTAGAGAAACTGGAAATGTAAAAGATATGTCAAAGTCTGGACGTCCAAAATCAGCCACAAGTCATGATCAACCTCTTGATATATTACTAAGTGTTATGGATAATCCAATTACGTCAACCACGCAACTTGCTTTGGATAATGATATTAGTCAATCCTCGGTTGTTCGAATATTAAAAAAGAACAAACACAAACCCTACAAGATACACCTTCTCCATGAGCTAAACGAAGACGACCCAGACAGAAGAATGCAGTTTTGTGTAACAGTGATGGAAATGATCGATAATAATCCAAATTTTATTTTCTGATGAAGCCACGTTTTGTCTCAATGGATTTGTGAACCGACACAACTGTCGGTACTGGTCTAGCGAAAATCCTCATTGGATGATGGAACGCCATACACAGCATCCTCAAAAACTTAATGTATGGGCTGGTATCATTGGGCAGGACATAATAGGCCCATATTTCATTGATGGGAATTTAACTGCGGATAGATACCTACTCCTATTGCGTGATGACATTGTACACGATATTGTACAATTATTTCCGGATGCAGATCGACAAGGAATGCCAAACCGAGATATTTGGTTTCAGCAAGACGGCGCTCCACCTCATTATGGGGTTGATGTTCGCCTATTTCTGGACAACATTTTCCCAGGTCGTTGGATCGGACGTCGGGGGCCTATTGAATGGCCTGCTAGGTCCCCCGATTTAAGCCCCTTAGATTTTTTCCTCTGAGGTCATTTAAAAAACAAAGTTTACAAAGAAAAACCCCAAAATTTGGAAGATTTAGAAGTCAAAATCAGACATGGAATCGCAGAAATACCGCAGAATAACTGGCTACAAAATTCGTTACGCAATTTTTATGATAGATTAGGTTACTGTCAAGCTGCAGGGGGTCTTCAGTTTGAACATTTAATTTAAGTTAAAGATTATTTGATTGAATAAAGTATTATGGCCATTTTCTCTGAAATTTTGTTATTAAACCACACAAAAAAATACCAGATCATTTCAACAAAAAAAGAGAAACAAAAATCTGCAAAAAAATTACTAGGTGGCCATTCAAAAAACAAAGATCAGTTACGTTTCCATGGAAATGCGTTGACATATAAAAACAACGAGCAGGTTAAGAAATCGAGAATAATTAGTAAACAAACTTTTATCAAAGACATTTTGTCATAAAATTCATATTTACGGAGATAAACCGCCCATATTATATCATATAATATATACCATATATTATGTCACGTGAAAAAAAGTAAGAAATACTTATAATATGTATCAGCATAGATTATTTTTAAAAAGAACTATGTATTCTACACATACTATGAATTCCAGAAGCTATATATAATAGTGCGAACGTTCTTAGGCTCGGGAGTTGTATAGGTATGTTTCCCAGAATCTCGTGTTTTTAGAAAAATTATCCAAAGATTACGGGGGCATTTTATCACAAAGCATGGCTTGGCGAATTATCCATGACCAAAGGTCATGACAAGAGAAAGGTGGACCGGAAGAAATGGCCTGGTATTGTGACTCCCATATTCTTGCAGCTTATGTAGAAAAATTTCAAATGCGGGTTGAAAATGGGGCAAGAACAACTTGCAATATGCCAGATATTTTTGAGCGACTACGTGAGTCCTGGATACGTCGCGTCCGGGCCTGCATTGAAAATGGGGGACGACATTTGTCAATTCATGGTAAGATTGCGTAAATATCAAAGCTTTATGGTGTTACTAAGAACCTACAATTGTTTTTTGTTCATCATTCCAGTGACCATCAAAAGTTTTGAGCCGTGCATAATTTTTTTTTTTCAGCTGATGGAAATTGTTTGAGGTGCCAAGCCAATCCATTAGTCGTATACTACCCACAGTAGAAACAAGGGTATATTTGACCATTTGCTAATTTGGACCACCACTATACACCAAAAAGTAGTTTTTATTTTTTCAAACTACCAGCACAATACGATTAGGAACTAACTTATTTCTCAGTCATTTTTTTTTTTGTCATAAACTTGATTAAGTTTCCTACAGTGTAGATAAAAAAAGAACGAATTTGGCTCCAACAAGATGGAGCATCTCTGCCTATTGGTTTGGAAGTCAGATGAAGTTTTTTGACAACATGATATTATTGGATAGGGCGACGTGGACCGTTTGAATGGTTTTTTGTGAATTATGTATTGACATCCTAGAATATTGAGATTTTAAAACGTTAAAATTTCATTTTTAATATACATTATCTTGAATTGTCGAACACAGAATCTATAAATCTGAAATTTTGAAATTGCGTAATCTACGAATTTTGATTCTTTCGAGTTGTCAAATTTAATGCTAGAACCTTGAAATCCTAAAATTTTGGAAATTGAATTGTGAAAACAATTGAATTGAGTTTTGGAATAATAGAATAATTTTTTTTGGAAAATAAATATTTGAACTAGAAGAATGTCGATAAATCCAAGTGGAGTAAATTTAAATTAAAATTTAAATATGTATATCTAAGTTAAGTCGAACTCCACAAACTTTAATAAGTGTAAAATTACTAATGGAACATGTTTCGGCAGAACACTACTGCCATCATCAGCCCTAATTTAACAAGAGATTAATGATACAATTGAATTACAGAGGGGTTCTTACCTTAAAGAATATAAAAAATTATGACGTTGACGTAATTTTGAATTAAATTTGACGTTTTCAAAGGGTTACATGATTTTTAAAAGATTTCGTAAAAACAACATTTTATAAAATGTAAAAATTAAAAATGGATCAAAGAGAATCTGGTAAGTTTAAGTTTAAGTCTCAAGAAAATCTAATTTCCGGCCTTTATTGCATTTATGAATCAATTTGGAATTTGATGAATTGAAAAACTATGTTTCGTTATTAATATCGGGTGTCCCAACTAAAATTTGTACCCCCCAACAATCCCAATTCCGAAATTGGAATTGTTGGGGGTACAAATTTTGGTTGCGTATTTTATGTAGATTTGGAAAATTTCGATTTCATGTTTTTTTTTTTTTTAGAAAGGAATCGATAAATGTAGGTCTGGATAGAGAACTGAATAAACTTTAAAATGATGTATCACACGACCCCCCATGCTATTTAAATTTTTAAGTGGGTGGCTCCCCTGGCTAAAGGGGTGAGATCTAAGACATGAAAGTTTGATACAATTTCGTCCCCCTTGATAACAAAATTGACCTGTTCGAGCGTTTTCTTCTAAGTCTTTCGAAATTGGAATTGTTGGGGGGTACAAATTTTAGTTGGGACACCCTGTACAGTAAAAGCTCTCATAAGCGGACACTCACGGTCCTCATTTTTTTGTCCGTTTATGGGAGATGTCCGGTTAAATGAAAGGGCTTCGTGATGTTTAATAAATTTGATATAAAATTTTTTAGATTTATTTTAAATAGAAATATATTATGAAATATATGAACTTTAAATAATACTGTATTGGTTTTAAAAGACACTTAGGTACCATGAATTACAAAGAAATAAATATGAAATTTGTAAGGCGCCGAGCTAGACTTGAAAAAAATTGCAAAATGGTTGGCTGTCGTATTTTTCCTTTTTTTCTTCTTGCACATCGCTTTGTAAATGAATTTCAATTTTTTTTTATATACTATTCAAATGCCATAAAATCATTTCTATTTCTTCCAAATTTCTTTAAATTTTTATCACAAATTAAAGCTTCACTATAAGAATTAATTTCTTGTATGTAAAGCCACGTTAATTCCTTTTAAATATTTAAATCAATAAAACCAACCTTTTTGCGAGAGCTCTTTCTTTCTATAAAACGTTGACCACTTCCATTTTTTCTTTTAACAAGAGCATCTTCTTTTTCGAATCCATTTAAACGCAAATTAATAATTTTTAACACAACGATATCCGCCCTCATTCATTTGAGAATAAGAACTGAAATTCAACGAAACTTGAGAGGAAAATTGTCGTGTTATTTGTTTATGCTCTTTAAAAATATGGGTTTTCTCAGAATGTTGCGTTCCCTTACACTAATTTAAAAACAAAAGATCCGATTTCATTCTGTTTATGTCCGGTTATTAGAGCTTTTGTATCAAAATCGGGTGTCCGCGTCCGGCTAAGGGAGCGTCCGGTTATTAGAAAGTGTTTTATGTACAAATATATAGGACTAAAGTCGGTTCCAAGAAATTTGTCCGGTTATTAGAGATGTCCGCTTATTGGAGCTGTCCGCAACCAGAGCTTTCACTGTATATGATTGGCGAAAGAAGAAGGTGTTGATGGTGGAAGATCAAGATCTGTGTTGTTATAGATGTGCCTGAAATGTTCTTTAATACGGTCTGATATTTTGCGACCTGTCTGACCTATGTAGAATGACTCACAAGAAGAGCAGTTTAATTTGGATACACCTGATGATGATTTGTAATCTAATGGATCTTTATTTTTAATAAAAAATTTGGATAAGTTGCTATCTGTTTTAAATGAAACTTTAAAACCGTTTTTCTTAAGTATTTTAGAACATTTCTCTGAGACGACACCAAAGTATGTTAATGAATTTGAAAAGGAAATTGTTTCTGAAGGATTTTTAACCAAGGGGTGTGTGTACTTGAATTTGTTATAGTATCTATAGTATAATTTATTTATAGTTTTTAAAGAATGTCCATTATTTGAAGCAATTTGTTTAAAATAATCGGTGGAAAAAGGAATGAAAAGCTGCAAATTTATGAAAAACAGGGTGACAAGAGTCAAAAGGTATTACGCAATCTGTGATACTAGGTTTTCTATAAATGTCAAATCTAAAGCGTTATTATTTCTAGTGATTAACAAGTCTAAAAAGGGAATTTGGGAATTGATTTCAATTTCAACGGTGAATTTAATGGATTGGTTTAAAGAATTTAAGTTGCCTAGTGCGTTATCCAGTTCAGAATCAGATCCTTTGAATAAAGCAATTATCATCTACATATCTGTACCAAAAGAGAAAATGATCTTTAAAGGGAGAAGAACTTAAAAACTGATCTTCTAAGTTATTCATGAATATTTCTGCTAAAAGAGGTGACAAATTAGAACCCATTGCTAAGCCTGAGTCTTGTGAATAAAAATTATTATTGGGTGGGAAGCTGGGGAATAAATTAACTACGTCAAATGAAACAGGTCTAGTGTCTGATGGAATTTGGGAATTTCTAATTTTGGAGCAAAGATCTATTGAGTTTTTTTATTGCAAATTTGTTATTGAAATCTAAATGTTGTCTAAGAATTGTATTAAGCCATTTTGAAAGTATTGATACAGGTGAATTGACAAAAGAAACTACTGGTCTAATGGGAAAAGGTTGAGTTTTATGTATTTTAGGTAGACCGTATAGTCTAGGTATACAAGGATTCATGGGTATTAGTGTGAAAGCTTGTGGGTCGAAATATTTAACAGTTTCTGAAAGATCTTTGAGCGTAGATTTAAGGTTGGAAACAAATTTTGAAGTAGGATCTTTTTTGAGTTTTGTAAAGACACCGGATTTTAAGAAATTCTCTACTTTGTTTAAGTAATCTTGTTTGTTAAGTATATTTGAGACTGTTGTAATTTCAGAATTTTTGGAACTTGGACGTCTAAAAAATTATAATATTGACACATATTGTTAGTTTCTAAATTGCTTTAAAATCTTTCATTTGTTCTTGAACTTGAACCTAAAAGTGTTTTACGTTTTGTTGTCATTTTTATTTTAAAAATCCTTTGTCACAAACAAACTCATGTGTTTCTGATGGTATTTTAAGGCTGATTTCAGAAATGTAGTTCCTTTTTTCTATAAGGTCGGGTTCTTTTGTGATAGGGCTAGCGTGAGTTAACAGTATAGAAATAAACTTTACAAGTAAGTTTTATGGAGCCTAAATTAAAACCTCGCAGATATTAATTTTATTACCAATTTACACTTTTGTGCGAATGGAGTTAGTTAAACCCGTTCATGTTGCCAGTAGGTATACAGCATTCATTCACTGGGATTCTATTTAAAAAGCCTTAATTCCAAACAAACTATTTTCCTCGTTTTTAAAATGCAAAGAATAGAACTGAATCCAAAGTATCGATCACTCATATATAAAAGAACGTCCGTTTAAATTTACTGAATACCCGGTAGCAAGTTACTTATTTAGGTTTTGTGTAATGCCATCATTTATGTGTCCGTAAACTATGATTTGTTGCAACTGTTGAAGTTCTGTAAATAATAAAGAACACAATGTGTTGTCACACACTGGTCAAGAATCGATAGCCGCTTTATTGTACATACTTATAAAGCGATCCATAAATGTGTAATTACTCATGCGATATAATTTAAAATAAAATGTATATCAGTTGAATTTAACCAACAACGGCGAAAACGCGCTGTAATTTTCTAGAGAGACGACAAATATTTCATTTTCAGCGTCGACGAAATAAAATGAATTTATTCCCAACTTTAATACAATAATTTACAGCAAGGCATGATTAAATATGTACTCTAGGCGAGAAAACCATTTGGAATGTAAATATTTTTACACAACGTTACAACTTCGCTTTCACCAATAAACCTCACTACGAAGATGTAATATACAAATAACGAACTTTCCTTTATTATCTTAAATAAATAACATTATTTGACACTTGTCAACATGGAATTTTTAGTAATTGGAAATTCGTGTGAAGCGCTCAAACTACGGGTCCTCCAAAGGTAAACACCCCGGAACACCTGTGCGGTCAACATAATTATTTCAATATTAATATACAGCCAGGTTCAAAGAAATCTCCCGTGTCATTCACACTTATTTTAGAATAGATAAAGCGGATAATAAAAAGCAACAACTTTTGTAATTTACCATTGTCGGCGACTAGAAGGTACAAAAGTGTGTAAATACAACCCGACATACTCAAACTTTGCATTCTTTACATAAATAAGATTAAAATATTTAAAAGTTTATTGCACACATACGAGTATAGCATCTATTTGCATTTTATATTGCCGTGCGTGTGTTCGTTTATAAATTACGATATTTTTGCATAACGCTGTACCTTTTTTCCTTTTATTTTTACACGACAAACATAATAAAGTAGTTGTAAAACACGCCTCGAGAACTAGATCGAAACAAATACAAATTTCTGTGTAACGATTTACGTGCTGTTGATGACGAAAATGCGTGGGAAGTTATAAAAATGCAAACAAAATGAAAATGATTACGCGTATCGTCGGGTCAATATTTCTTTTGTAACTGCAATGTTGACAAGGTGGTTAGTGGTGAGCGCGAGAACTGATCAAAAATTTGGACAAATTAATGATAGCATGGTTGGAGATGTTAACAACTACAACATCGGCATATTTATAGGAGACTTGATATTATTTTTCTGAAGAAATTGTCAACAAATCATTATACAGCAAACTTTCAATAAAATACCTTTTGAAATGTCTCCATCTCTCGACTTATGTATAATACAAGTTCGTCCCCACTTGGGTGAAGTGGACCGTGTTGAGAAATATATAGCTATAGATGAAGAGGTTTGGTGTTACTATTTTCGTTTCTTTGTGGATATAACACTACTCTCTTGTAATGTAAGAAGGAGGTAAATTACCAAATAGTACATTTGAAGTGTTTGGTTTTTGTTGCCATCGAATTGTCAACGCATGCTTCTGTAACGGTCTAACTTTTCCAGCCGCCATGCCATCAAATCATCTCCTCCACTAGTAGAGTTGCAGAGAACATTACATGTACCTAACTATTGTCTTCGATTGGTCACCTTATTAATCCCAACTACTTGACACGTGCACTTCCCATTTAAAAAAAAAATTGAGAACAGTCAACACTTGAAGGTTTGAGTCTTTTGTATCAGGGATTTTGATGTACAATTCGTGTCCTAGGTATGTCTTTTATGTGATGCATTTGCATATACTTTAAGTCCTACTTGCGACATAATGCACCAAAAAGTGCAAGAATACATAGGTACTATTGATATTGTTATATTTTTTTAGCATAAATCAAGTTACCTTTAAATATATGTACCCAATACTATAAGTGACATAGAAAAAAGAACACCCAGTAATAATGAATATTTTACAGCAAATTTTTGGTATACATGTGTATTAAGGTTAGGTAAGTGATCGATCAATATTTGAGAAAAATTAAACAGTTAGATCAAGAGAAAACTTATTAACACCTCATTCTCCCTCATCCCAGGCTACCCATGCTGAAGTGCCGCTAACTTTGTAGAGAATGGGGTGCTCAATGGGTGAAAGATCGGGAGACCTTGATGGCCAAGGCAACAAATTGATTTGATTGTCTTCAAAATGATGCAACGTAACTCTGGCTGCATGTGGTCGCGCATTATCTTGTTGGGAAAAGGGGTTGGGGAGCGTCGGAATGTGGGATAAAACATGTGGTGCTACCACCTCCTGGATGTAACGCACGGCGGTCATGTTGCCTCTGAGACCAAAGGTGACCTACTTCCATAGGCAATAGCTCTCCATACCATAATTGGTGTCCGGAAGTGAGAGGTAACACCAATTGCGGAAAGTTCAAAAACAGTCCAAAAAAAGTATGAAAAAGTTCCATGTTCTTCAAGCCACTGGTCGCAATCGCCCTTGTGGAAGTGAAGCGGTCCCGTAGAGCCAAAACTCTACGTTCTTCTGACACGTCCTGTGCCTTCGTGTACTCATGTACCTTCATGTACAGCCTGCCTGGTTCCATGCCCGATAACAAACCTTGCGTCCTAGTGGCTATTTCTCCAAATGCCAACCAAGTGGGTGGAAATTTTGGCCTAGCTCTAGGCATAATGAACAAAATAAAGAAAATCCTCAATCGACCCTTTAGTTACAAAGACAATTATCGCCTACTGGATTTGTTTTGAAAAGATACTGAAAAATTGATCGTTTGTCATCGTAACTTTTACAATTATATTGCTAGAAAATTGCTGTAAAATATTCATTATTACTGGATGTTCTTTTTTCTATGTCACTTATTGTTAGTATATTTTGTAATGTCAATATTTTCCATAATATTAAGAGTAGGTACTTGAATTGTATTGCCCATAACGACGATCGTTTAAAGGTTTTGCCTAATTCTCAAATATACGAGGACCACGTTATCGGAAAATGTTCTTCACACATTCCAGCTCATTAGTCCTTCATAACTGTACATTTTCATATTTCAGTTTGGATTTCATGGGCAACAAATTATTATTGATAGCAATAGAGAGCAGTACCTAATTTGGTATATGCCGTCAATTTTTCTTCTGTATCTTTTTGTTTTGTCCACAACATTAAATACATCAATACGGCGGATAATCGATCTTGTAACATTTGTAAGTTACAAACATAATTCACTAAAGGCTTTGAACTTTCTTTCTTCGATGCAGTTGTGAAGAGTTGAAAGTGAGCTTTGATTGAACAAAAACTCTGGGAAAGTTGCGATTGCTCTCGCTGAAATGACAATCATGAGTAAAAATCTAGAAACTGTTTCTAAAAATTCATTTTTTTAAACAAAATACCAAGGAATTAAAAATATTCTTCCACTAAATTTGTCCCATGCGTGGCTTATTGTGTTCTTATGAGATTTTATTTTTTTATTTATGGCCACCATTAATTTAGAATCGCATACCTATTTTATTATATTTTGTTATTTTTGATTTCCGCCGAGGTCTACGCATATTTTTTATTTTTATTTTTTTTTGTTTATATGTACATAAAATATGTTGATGTTCCTTTGTGGAATTCATTCGATTTTGAATCAAAATATAATTGGCCTATAAATTACTGACGAATAAATATGTCATTTCTGGAATGGAATGTTTATAGCATTTTAATTCTTTTAAATGATTATTTCTTCTTGGAAAGGAAATGATTGTAGATTTTTGCACGAACAGTTTGATCGAGTAGAGTTTTTTGGACAAGTTTTCCGAATTAGTCTTGAGCCCCTCAGTGACTATATAATAATTTCTTAACATTTAAAACCACCTTGGTCTTGTGCATGCTTAACCAACAATTCTTCTGTTCATGTAAATAGCGACCTTTCAAGACGTTTAAATTTTATCAGGTGGCTCAAATATCAAGAAGTGTTTTAACAGGGATCTTGCAAATATTAAATTAGTTGTGAAATTAAATAGTTATTATTATAATTATTAAAATAACGTTTAGAGTGATGAAGTTAGTTATCTTTAGATTTATGTTGTTTACACACTAATATTTTTGTAATTAATCAGAAATCAAGTGTGAAAATAAGCACACAATTATAGGAATTGCCAATTACTCTTCTTTTTACAAAATTAGTTAAACAGGAAAATTGACGCCCGAGTTCTTTCTGTCAATCAATATCTCTTTAAAAACTGCAATATTAGAGTGAAACGCACGCTTAGACCAAACGAGTCAAATGGAGGCCATTCTCGTCTAAACCCGAGTAAAACAGCATGTGCGATTAATAACTTTAGAACGTAAACAATCCCGAAAATATGAAAAGGCGACGAAAACACATAAATGACTTTAAAAATATCGTCTCGGTTAAAAATACAATCTCGCATAAAACCGACGAAAGCGAAAACTCCTCTGTGGCCGAGTCGAGAGCGTTTCTTGCTGTGATATCCCCCGCTGAACTGCCAGATGTCATCATGTCGGTTGACTCGATCCTCTTTTGATACGGGCTTAGGTCGCATGCAATCGATAAAATTTAAGTGCAATTCACCCGAACTCCCATTGACGTTCATGAATACAGATATTTTGCTCGTTCGATACTGCACTTTCCGAAAATTTTATACGAGAGGTAGACCGCGCCCAAGACGCGCGAGCCTGTACAACATATACATACATATTTAGAGCCGAGATTATAATAAGTTAATCGTCTGGAGAGGTCGACATCTCGGCTGGTGATAAAACCGAGGATAAAAGTCGATTCTTGTTGAAATTGAACAGGCTGTTCTTCGTGTTTAATTGTCGAGTCCTTCAGTCGGGTTTGTAATGGTAGGGGTGGGTGTACTGCTTCACCATGAGGTATATAATTTGAGCGGAAATGTGCCCTTGTTGGAAGTCACAGTTGTTCAGGTTTGTTATTACACGAGACCTTTCGGTTGGTGGATTTTCCGATAAATACGTGTCTTTTTGTTTGCACGGGGGCATTTCCGCTGCTGACCTCGACAAATTCGAAAATTATCTTCGCAGAAGTACCTAATACGCACAACTGGTACATTGATCGAACAATCAACACACAATAAGTTCTTTAGAAAGGACTCATCACCACCACAACATTATTTCAAAAAGCAATCGTTACTTTGAAAATGCCAGTCTGCAAATGCTGGATCACGATTAACAGCACTCGAACCTGCCGGTACTTGTCAACCCCTTTGTGGTGTTCCTCAACCCTTCCGACCAACTGTCTATCCGCCACACCGCCTATCGAAAACTCGTATTTCATTTAGCTGCATTCTTTTCGCCCTGGGTTCAACTAAACAAATATTTGGGTGTTTTAGAAACAAGAAGCTGACGTTTCTGGGCAACAAACATGAGGTGCCGAAGTCTGTCTAAAAGTTTACTTTTGAAGACAACGTTGGTTTAGGTGCGGCATCAGGTAAAAAACCGCTTGTCCGAAGCTTTATAGCAAGCTATTAAAAAATATCTCTTGTTTTGAAAGACCTTTACTATTTGAAAGAAGAATATTGAAAAAAGCTACAACTTACCGCAATAAAAAAGATTTAAATTAAAGAACATAAAAACAAAAATATCAGTTACGAGTGATGTGAGCCAAAAACGTGCGAACCACAGCCAAAAAGCTTTCAAATTAAATAAATTGTGCCGAGATGTTAAAGTAAACCAAATCATTGTAAAGACAAAATATTTATAAATAATGATCAATTAACATACAAGCCAAGTGAAAAGGCAATGATAATCTGGCTTTCTGGTTACCGGGGACTGATAAAACTGATCACTATCTTACAATAACCAGGAGTAATTATTATTAAGACCAGAATTATTCATGCAATAATATAAAAAAGGTAAAATATATGCTCAAAGGAGAAAAAAAAAAATGACTCGCTAAGATACAGGACAAAAAGAAATAAAAGATGAGGTTAAAAGTAGGTAAGTAGGTATAAACAAAACTAGGAGATGTACTTAATTAAAAAAAAAAATTTGAACGGTCTAAAGCCCTTGTACATGACCAGTTAGAGAGAAACAGAAAACAAAAATGAAAAGATAGTATGTAATAAAAAATAAGGTACGTCGCACATCAATTAAAAGTTGAAACCTCATGTGAACGTAATCCGAAGAGATTTACCTACAAAAAATATGGAAGTTGTAATGAACAAAATTTGCAGTTTTGCAAGTATGTACCTACTACAATGAGATTATTTAAATTATAAATTAGAGTAGGCGGGTTATTCTTTATGCGGCCCAGCCTGCAAATTGACTGACAGTAAAATTTTAAGGTTATGGTCTAAAGATTGTGACGTTTAGGTTCTCATGTTAAATTGTGATAATTACACCAAATGTTCAAAGTATTCTCCCCTGCTTCAATGCAGCTGCTAACTCTCCGTTTCATATTTTCAAATGTGTTTTCCAACATCTGAAAAGTTATAGCGTTGCATGCATTAAAAATTGACTCTTAATTGCAATTCTTCAAGATTGTGCGGGTTATTTTTAAATACGGTATTTTTGAGATACACGAAAATGAAATAATCTAGAATTGTCAGGTCCGGACTTCGAGGCGGAAATTGAATGACACGATCATCATAAAACCATAAAACTAACACTCGCTCCGCTACAACACATCACGGAATCTTGCCACACATTAATTTATAAATTTGTGTACTAATTTTTGATAATCTGCAGGAAGATTAGGGTAGGTATTTCGAAAAACCTTTAACACAGCGTTCTATAGAATACACCATTCTGTTGCCATTTTTTTTAGTCACTTTGACACCTTTGACATTCAAATAATAAACCAAATTGTTAGTAGTGCCAACCTAATTTAAATTTCACAGCGTACTCTAATTTATAATTTAAATTATCGCACGGTATGTGTTCATAATTTTGGCACAATTACATATGTAATATAGGTATAGGTACTGTTATATTTGCGCAAAAGGTCGTCAAGCCATGTCTGCAAAAAAGTCGAACGGGGTTCGTTTCTGACTGCGACGCTCCGAACTTTCTTTCGATTCCAACCTGGTACACGGTACAGATATCGCCGTCTGAATTTTAGGTTTCTAATTAGGAGAGAGAGTTTAAAAACGTATTTAAACGGATTTAAGAGGCGGCATATATCGCCAACTGTGGTCATTTGTAAGCGGCAAATTTGGCCGGATTGTGTACCGTGTAGGGTAACATCAGACTTATACTGTGCAGATTTTAACTGTTTCCAAATCAATTTAGGCAGCATCCACCGACTCATAAAAACTGCTTTTTTCGTTTTCCTCCCATTCCACAAGTTCGAATTATTCCTTTTCCTCCGTTGTTATATGACTGCAACTCATCGATTCCGTCAGGCAGAGGATACGTCCAGTGTCCTGTTGAATTGTAGGATAAAGCGAGAGCGTCCGCATACAGAGTGATCATAAAGTTCCGCACAAAATTCAAATTCAGTTATATACTGTTTTTGCAAAAAACGCTCGAGCAGGTCGATTTTTGTTCTTTCGACATCAAAATATTGTTGATGACGTCATCTGTTTTTGAA
The DNA here is from genome assembly GCA_963583935.1 of Diaperis boleti. Classification (NCBI taxonomy): domain Eukaryota; kingdom Metazoa; phylum Arthropoda; class Insecta; order Coleoptera; family Tenebrionidae; genus Diaperis; species Diaperis boleti. Next base: position 81,817,052 of record OY757244.1, on the reverse strand, counting down.
CTATGAACACCGTCATAAATGTTTTTTTTTGGGTTTTAGATGCACCTTGCATAACTTTCTTTTAGAATAAATTAAAGTTTTACCTACTTAAAAAAAAATCAATGTTGATTCCTTGAAAAAATACTATTTCACTACGAATTCGTGGTGAAATGGCGCCAAAGCGTTAAAACACGTCTGGGAATGTGTCAAAATAGTTGGAAAGTGGGAATTTGACTTGCGTTAAATTTTATTAAATGGTTTTTTATTTTTCGTCGTTTTCTATCCAAATTGATCGTTATTTTAAATTTTTCTTCAAGAAATAAAATTTTTATTTTTGATGTGACGTAATTTTTCCAAAAAAAAGCTATGCAAAGTATAAATTTTTTACTCTTGTTGAATAGAGAATTGAAAAGTATATTTAAAACCCAAAAAAAAAGTTGGGGGTTGCCATTTAAAAAAATTGATGACGGTGTCATAGTTCAAAAACAAATATCGTCATCAAAATAGTATATTAAAGTATGAGTGGATAACAAGGTCTTTAAAACACGCGCGCTTTTTCGAGTACGACGGCGTAGCCGGGAGTGCTCGAAATAGAGCAAGTGTTTTAAAGACCAGTTATCCACGAATACTTTACGCTATTTTTCATTATACCAGCATCAATACTAGAAATAAATTAAGCACTAAAAACTTAGAAATATTTTTTGTCGTGATAAATCGAAATGGCGTAATAATATTGCCATTAGTTACGACAATTATTGTTTACGTTTTTCTCGCGTCCACATCTGTCATTGCATTTAGTCGTGTCAGCAAAAATCGAGGAAAAATGAGTTAAAACGAGATTTCACCCGATATGGAAGCATTGGCCGAACAAGCGAAATCCAAAATACTATCATCGAAGTCAAAAGACCCATACCTGAAGGAATATGAAAAGTTTTCAAATTTGATAAAGTTATAATGATACCTATATTTCCTTGACAACCTTTAAAGCTCGCCGTGCTTTAATCGCCTGTATTCGCACGCTCAGGCGTGCTTTAAACGGCGATTCTGATGCAGGTATAATAAAAAAAAATTATATCAAAAGATGGCAATTTAAAAACAAAAATCGAACTGTTCGGAATTTTGTGCGGAACTTTTTGATCACTCTGTATAATTACGATAAGTAATAGTTTCGATTTTTTGTCAACGTTGCTTTCTAATTTTTCTTGTTCACACTATCTAATGTACAATCAACACGTTAAATTTTGTCATCCTTTACATCTAACAATTTTGCTTTATCAATTTAAATTTTGTTATCACTTATATTCAAATATTGTTCAATTTCATTTTCCCATTGTTAAATTTACTTCGTGGGATAAAAGTGTAAATTTATTGTAATCTTGATTCCGCTCCAATCTTGACAGGAACGTTATGTTCTGTTTGGAAAACGCGATTTTGAAAAACAAGTTTCGATTTTAAGAATTCCTACATTACATACACAAAAAAATCAATCAAAAAAGTTTTTAAACAGTTTTCAGTTTTGTCAAAAAAAGAGTATGAGGAATTTAAAATACAGTGGGACCTTACAAGTCGAACCGTTATGTAATGCAAACTTTCTACGTGGCAACAGCGCATGAGTGCAATTTTCCATAGAAACTTGTCTCTATAAGTCAAACCTCTTTAAGTCGAAAAGGAGGTAAAAGAATAAAAATATAAAGGATGTAAACATAAAAGGAAAAATAATATATGTAAATTAAAAAATCGAACAATGAAAGAAATTTAAAGGATCAGAAGATACACGAGAATAAACATACCAAAATACCAAACAAAGATAATAATCGATCATCAATATAATTGATAAAAAAATTAAAGGATATACATAAGTCATGAAAATATGGAAGTGGACAAAAAGCTAAAAAAATCATGGAATGAAAACATGAGAAAATAAGAGAATCAAACGTTAAATACTAGAAAAAAAAAATGGTTTAATGAAGGGATAAAACAATGAAAAAAAATTCAAAAAAAATTAGGAGGATAAAAAACGGCACCATACAATGGGATCCCAGAATAAGGATAAAAAAAGGGTCAAACGGTGATAGAAAGAATGAATAAAAGACCATCAAAGGATGTTAGATAAAGTAAGATTTAAAAAAGTTATGGATTTTTAACAAAACCAAATTTTAAAATTAAGCAAACAGGTATAACAAAGGTGGTTCGAAGTTCCTCTGTATATATGTATAGAAAACCTAAACGGATAGCTGTGGAGAATCATAATATACTCAATTTACCTTCTTTACTACCAATGACAAGATAAAAGCAGAAGGATTTACTTATGCTGTTTTTTTTTCTTTTTTGGAGGGCTGTCATTTAATTATTGTTTTCCTTTCTATTTTTTGATTTGTTATTATGAATGTTTATCATTTTTTCTTATTTCATTTCGTAGCTTCCATAGATAGGTACTCAGCAAGTTTCATTTTCAGTATTTTCGTTACCTTGTCTTTAAGTTTCGATTTTTTAACTCTAATAAAAAACTTTTTATTTTCAAAAAGTTCTTGTATTAAATCAGTGACATTCATTTGATTGTCTTGGTTTTTTCTTTGCTATGGTGTTTGTCTGTAGTAGCTACTTAGTTTATTCTATAATTTCTGTTAGCTTCTTATCTGAGAGTACCTACCTACTAAGTACTTGTTTATTTCTTCTTATAATTTCTTTTTCTATTGATAATATTTCGACCTTTACTTTAGGAAGATACATTTATAGTCCTGTTACATTGTTGTTGCTGTTTTCTTTGCGATTGTTTTTCTTATTCTTTTCCTAGGTTAGTAATGATCTTCGGGGACGCAACGTGTGTTGGTATGCGACATATACAACACTGATTCACTTGCATTCCTATCCTCTGCAAGCATCAGTACAAAAACTCCTTCCTGTTGATTATTCTTTAGTTGTCGTGGTATATTAAGACTTTGATTGGGAACTTGTTAAATTTAAGTTCCTTGACGGATGAGGCCTGGTTTAATTTAGACGGTTATCCGAATTCACAAAAAACGATTCAAAAAAATCAGAAAAACCTAATTTGATCGAAGAGGTTTCACTGTACCCCGATAAGGTAGGAGTATGGGCGGCTATTTCAAGATGCACAATTATTGGGCCAATTTTGTTGGCGAATGTACCGCAGTTCTCCAAATGCCTTGAAGTCGATAGAGCACATTTTAGTGATTTGTTATAAACCTTATTTCCTCATTAAAGTTTAAACCGCTCGATGTAACCGCCCAGAGGTTTGAAAAACGGCGTAAATAATTATTACTTCCCTTTAAAGATCTTCGCACATGAATAGTAAAAGCGTCGAATATAGAAAATACAGAAAACAAATACGCATAAACAGCTTAAATTTGTGAAATATGCAATGAAAATTTGTACATATAGGTACCTAGGATTAAAAATGTTCTACTTAATATTATTTATAAGTACGTATAAGAAATAATTATTATCTCTTAGAAAAAGTGTTGTAGGTATTCACATATTATGCATTATGTTATCTTGTCATCACGAAAATCAAAGTTAGTGACAGCATTCTTATGTTTTTTAAAGCATCGGAAAGCAACGCAATCTGTGAGGGTGCACGCAAATCGGCAGTGTTTACCGCCGAAAACTCGCTTTCGGCCGAATTCTTGTGCGATCCCGAGCACGTGACGAAAATGTAAATAAACGCCGGCGCGCAGATCAGCTCTCGGCTCCGTTTTGGTTCCGCGAAGAAAGTCAAAAAAACAACGAAAAGAAACTCACCCGTTCCTCCTCGCGTATCATCTCCGCGATGCCCGGCTTGATCTCCATGTCGTCGGAGGCGGCGTGCGACACCTGGCCCTGTTGCTGGAGCGGCAGCGTCAGCGGTAGCGGTTCGTTCTTGGCGGAAGCGGGCAACGGAGTCGCGGACGACGTCGTCGGCGACATCTCGACGGAAGGCGGCGGGTCCGGCATCTCGGTGCTAGCGCTCTCCGCCGGACTGCTCAGGCTGCTGCGTTCGCCGGACGGCCGCCGCCTTTTCTTGACGCGCGGAGGCCCGTCGCCGCCGCCTTCGGTCCACTCGGCGGCGGCGGTGTTGGGCGTGGAGGCGGCCTTGAGGAGGGCGCGCCCTGTGGCTGTGATCTCACCCGGCGCCGCCACGTCCTGCTCCCCGTTGACGTCGGCCAGACCGCGGATCTTCAGGCTCTCGGCGACCTTCAGCAGGGGGCCGATCTGCTCCTGGGAGACGTTGATCTCCCCCTTGTACATGAACTCGACGGCGGCTTTGAGCTCCGGCCATTTGATGTCTCGCATTATGACGATGGGGTGCTGGCAGGGGTTCTCGAAGAAGAGCGACTGGAAATAGGGGCTGCAGGCCGAGAGGACCATCTTGTGCGCCTTGACCGAGTGGCCGTCGCAGGCGAGAGTGACGTCGACGAAGGACTCGCTCTGGAGCAGCTGGTCGAAGACGTTCGTCAGGTTGGACTGGTAGTTGTTCCAGCGCAGGCAGAACTGCTGCGGCGAGCCCGAGGCGTGCTGCATGGCGATGATTGCGACCTGCAACAAGTCCGACACCAGGTTCACAACAACGCGCACATGTGTCTAGGTCTTGGGGGGCGCTTGATTCTCAGTTCTTAGTCAACACAGCACGTGTGCACGTGTTCCCGAACTCTCGATGAAGCGGTCGCAGCGACAGACGATACGTGCACGACGGATGCGAAAGCGATACTGGCGGTCGTCGCCGACACTAGACGGCGGGTTCGGCGGGAGGGTCGAGGCCGCCTCCCGCGCACGCCTTACCCCCTCCAGCCGCCGAGACCGCCCTCACCCCACCCATCCACCCACGAGACCGCGTGGCCGCCGCGCCAGCCTAATTACGCCCGATACATCGACACCTGAACCCTAGGCCGACCCTAGACCCTCCTCGATTCTAATTCCTCCAATTAACGCTGCCATAACACACATGAAAAATCGCAACTGTCAAAAAACCGCGTCCATACAGCAAAAGATATGATTTCTATAAGTGTACACGAGGGGGCCTGCTTATACTGTACAGAAAAGTTTTATGTAGACGAAACCGGTCTACAGTTTTCCGGAAGGGCAAACTGACTTCGATGCTGGAATCTACTGTTCTCAGACTGTCTTTCATTTGTTTTGACACTTTCAACTTTTCAAAAATGTTTTTCAATAGTAAATTGGCCATATACATCCATATCCATATACAGTGGAACTACCTTAACTCGAACTTCTATAACTCCAAAGTGTCCCTAACTCGAATAGTTTCAAATCCCAGTCCCTTACTCAAAATTTACACGCATTTCTCAAAGTTGAATTAGAAAAGAAAATGAGTTCCCTTAACTACAAAAAAAACTTCTAACTCAAAATTTTTGAAAAATCTACTTTATCTTTTCTGGTTAATTCGCTCTAAAAAACGTCTATAATATAATATGTGACCAGATGATGGAGTATGAAAACAATAAATGGGATAATAAGTCAGATGAAGAACTGTACTGTTTTTGGATTGTAAAAATAATAGTGAATTATTATACAGGCCGTCAATCGGTTTAGTAACATGTCGTTTGAAAGGTCTTTTAATTGTTTTTTCAACAACATAATTATTTTTTTAATTAGATATTATAGTCTATAAATTAATAATTAAAAAAAAAAACGGATTTGTTTTGTGTCTAGGCATGCGCGCAACAAGCTTCGATTGACATCTCCGACCAATAGCACTGCGCGTACCGTTTAAAACAACACTTCCGGTTGGAGCGCATTGGATGGTTGCTATGGGTCGACCCATATCGATAGCCACGGTTGCGTTGAATGACAAAACTGGGTGGAGGAATAGACTTCAATTTTGTTCTCCCAATGAGTCCAAATTGTTTATATGTTGAATATATGGTGGTAGAAGGGTGAGAAGACGGGGGTTGGAAGGCATTGCATATGGAAGCCGAACATCATTAGTTTCTCTTAGGGACACTGTTATATCGACATTGGGCTATGTTTAACTTGGTTACCTCGGCGATTAAAAAAATACATTCCAACAGGACAACGCACAATTCCATACGACATTGATGGCAACGACATTTATAGAAGAAAACCAAGTTTAACATCTAACCTGGCCGTTACCTTCACCGGACTTAAACCCGATCCAACATCTATGGAATAATAATTATGCTAGAATATTCGGGAAGAAGTTTAACAGCAGCTAAAACATGCTTGGAATTTTAACAATAATTCCTCTTGTTTAATAGTCTAAAAAACAAGTGCTGCAATATTGTGCAAGTGCTCGCCACGGTCGTGGCTCAACTGTCACGACTCGTTTGAAATATCCTTCCTTGTACACTATGCTTTTCCTTCGACCATCACCCAAAAGAAGAAAAAAAAAACATGTAACTGTATTTTATTGTGTAATCATAACCCATTCTAATATCAGAAAATGAGCTTTATTGAATTATTTTAGAAAAAGTTATCTGTACAATTAATTCTAATTCTTCTACTCCGTAAGTGAGCCTGTCACCTTCGCAACAAATCCAACAAGATTCATCGAGTGGAGCAGCGCCTCTGTTATATTTGTAATTAGAATGACTAAAAAATAAAAATTAAGCTTCTGTCTTTTATATTTTTGTCACCAATATTACCAGTTTCAGTTCAAAATCACTACTAAAAGTTGTTCTTTGACGTATTAGCGTCCTGACTTTACTTTGCCATATTTCAGTGATCTATCACTTATTTCACGCTCCGTGTTGTTATACGCAATTTATAATTCATAACAAAGATTAGTACGGTAGGAAATAGTACTTGTTTTGTTAGGAGTAAAAGTGAGACTTTTCATGGCAAACAGACGAGCCACGAAAAGCTCCTTTTTTCTCGGAATAAAACATGCTATGTTTTCTTTAACGCCGAAAATCGCCCACGAAATACAAATTTGACAGTTTACTAACCTCAATGACATGAAATTAAATGAAATGAAAATTTTTCAAAGCACACGTTTTTTCAATTGCTATAGCAGATAAATTTCCATTTGCCTATTATATACAATGTCTGATGAGGTTTGAAGAAAAAGTATATTTTTGTTGTTCGATAACTCGAATTGTCTCCAACTCGATTTTATAGGGATTTTGGCAGTTTTAGTGGGGGTAGTTCATCTGTAGATACTATAGTGCTTGTATACATCAAAATTAAAAATAAATATTATACCAACATGCTGCTATCACTTAAAGACAGACTTAAATATCTGCTCAAAATAGAAACCATACTTACATACAGTTTCACAATGACAGCACATTGACAGTGATCTCTAACTCTACAATTTTTTCACACAACTGAAGAAGAAGAAGAAAGAATAAGAATAAATTTATTTGTGTAAAGCATACAACAATGTAAATACACACGTCAAACAATACAATAAAAAGTACAACATTTACAGAAAGAAATTCTATAAAAAAATAGCAAAGAAAAGAGATGTATCTAATAATTTGTTGGCGAATATTTTTAGAACAAAATTTTTTTAAGAAAAGAAAAAGAAAATAGAAAATGTTCTTACAAAAAGAGAGATCAATAATTTATTCAATGCCTACAAAACTGCATTCCAGGAATTAGTCAAAGAATAAAAAGCTTTTTTTATTGAAGCGCTTTTGAGTTTTTAAAAACACTGATATATCTTTGATGTGGCCTGACAGTGCATTGAAGATTTTGTTAGTCTCTAATTTTTAAAACATAATTTCTTGAGTTCTGGTATTTATTCTGGTAAGAATATAAGGAGCTTAATGTTGAATACTGATCCAGATTCTTTATAATGTGGTTTAAACAAATAAATGTGTACATATAGATTTTAAGGTCAAAATTTTACATTTTAGTCACTAAATAAATTTTTTTTACTCACTAGTGATTGAAATTTGATTTTAGTCACTCAAAATCAACGTAAAAACACCTAAATTGGAACTGTTGGACAAAAATATGATTTTGGAGTTTTCATATTAGGTCGACGTATGCTAATTGAGTAGTGTGAATCAGAAGTCAGTAGTCAGTATATTGTCAAAGCTCTGAGAAAGATTGTCCTTTTTGACAATCCATCTGACCGGTCAAAAGAACAAATTAATCATCAGCTTAAAATAAAATTTCGCTGTCCCATCAGGATTTTCTGCTCTTGATGTTGATAAAATTAAATTGAAAAGCGTATATTTTCAGCATATTAGATCTTTTTGCACCCATGACTCGAATAAATTTTAGACTTTTCATAGGAAAATTTGTCAAAAAAAAAGTAGAAAAAGCGCCGATCGAAAGAGAACCTCGATATCTACTAACTTAAGTTCGGGGCAACGTCGCCGATAAGTCGAATAGTTTAGAAGTAGGACAAGATTAAGCAAAATTGTGTTCAGCATTTTTTCAGTAATACCTACCCTTTCTAGACAATAGAGGGAATAAATGTCGAAATTTTTTTTTTCTTTCTAATGAATATATGTATAAGACGTCAAATTTCTGACAACTGAAAGCAAATTGATATAAATATAAATTATATCTACTTGAAAAGGACACAAGTCCGCAAAAGTAAAGCAAGTTCCTGGTTAAAAGCATCAGTGTCCATCAGTGTCAAAAATGTAGAAAAGGCTTTCTCCACCCGATTGTAAACAAATCGGTTTCATTGAACAACCTGACAGATAAAGGACACCAAGCGATTTGTGCGTTGAATACACCTATAAACATAAAAATATTCAAAATAGGTAATAGAAAAATGATTATGTCCATGTAACTCGATAAAAGTGGTGTTCTTTTTTTATTGAAACAGATCTCATATTTTTTTAAAACAATTTAAAAAAATATGACGCAGGCGCCATGATAATTTCAGGTTTTCAAAGTTTCATTTCTTGGGTAAGCTCTTTTTTTCCACTTGGCCCTTGGAAAGAGCCGCTAAATTCAGAATTGTTTATTAAACGTCAAATGATTTTTATCGCAAAATTTTGTAATTTAGCATCATCAATACTTTTACTACCTATCTACTGAAATCGTAAATTAGAGAGACTAACTGAAATATGTATAAGCTTATATGGGTCCTTTCTCCCTTAAATTTACGAGTCATCCGAATTTTTGATTTGACATATTTTAAATCTACTAAACCTACAAAATGCATTTCCATTTAGATTTTTGTCGAAATCCGACGTATCGTCGTAGGGCCATCAAAAAGTTGTAGAAACTACTGACAACCGATTGTAGGTCATGAAGGTGTATCTACAACGATGTTTTTTAATAGAATAGATCTACATACATATACCTACTTATAATAGACAGACTTATAACAGCACGATTTCATGTTGATTTGCGACTGGTCGCAAGTGCCGGTTGCTATGGAAACGTCTTAACTAAAAACCAGGCAGTAAGGATCAATTTCATGTGAACTGAAACATGAAATTGAGCCTTACTGTCTGGTTTTTTAGTTAAGTTTGACATTTCATAAATAATTCCACTAAACGACGAACGGTTTTTCGTGCAAACTTTGACGAATTTAGTTTTAGATCTCTCTGTATATCCGAGAATCCAATCAAAATTTCGCATCAACGTTTCGGTGTAACTTATTCCCTTCATGTATGTGTAACTACTACTCTTTCAAACTGTACTAAAAAAAAACGCCTCACAACCATAAAAATAAAATGTTTTATAAAATAAGCGAATCATTTTTCTCGGTGGGTGTTGTTTTTCAACACAAAGATCAATTTAGTCACAGTGCTGCGGTTTTTAATTTTCAAGTCATGTGGGACTTCAAGAAAATTATCAACAATGTAATTTTTCAATTTCAAGTTAAAATATTGTTTAATAACAAAGTTAGAACAATTGTAGCGAGTGTAGAGTAATAAAGTTGTTTATCGATGTTAAATTGTCAGGCATTCTAATTTGTCAGAACCGATATAATAAAAATAAATTGATAAAGAACTAGATACACTAAGAGTTTAAAGACGTGAAGAAAGAAAACGCGAAACTGAGAGAAAAATTGGCAAAATAGGAGAAAAATGTTACAAAGAATTTAGAAGGAAAAATATCGTCATAAAAGGAGTCAAAGGCCAACAATGAGATACAAGAGACAAAGCGAGGAAAGACAGCGATAGAACTAGAGGAAAGAAATCAAGGAAGCAAGAAAAGCTTGGTGCTAGTTAGGTCGCCAATCGAAAAAAAATTTACAAAAAAATCATGGTAAGAGTTTGTAGGAGTCACAGAAGGGGCTATTAGAAAAAAGAAGAAACTACAGCAATTGATAAAAAAGAAATTATGAAAACACATCAATTGACCATTTGATGTTTGATATTAGATTAGTTTGTTTTATACACTTTTATACAGGGTGTTATAGAAGTCCTAGCAGAATATTTAACCACAAGTAGAACTCGTCAAAATAACTTCCATAACACCCTTTAGCTATATAGGGTGTTCAATAATTCGACAGCCATCACAATCTAATGTTAAACTTTGTCCACTTTGACTCCTTGAGGAGCTACAGGTCTCAAAGTTCACCGAATAAGAGACCAGGTCAGAATTTAGTTTGTGATCATAAATCCAAGCTACCTGAAAAAAAAATAGCGGCTACCGTCAGTGTGACAATTTTGATTAATAATAATTGAAGCCAGGCTATATTATAATATATTTTATATCCGACTAACATCTAGATGACTATTTTTGCCACGCAAAAGGAAGGTATAATGGAGTATATCTCTCACAAGTGATATAATGATAAAAGGGGTGAATTACTATGGTTACACAATGGTAAGACATGAATTATTTTTTGAAACGTCATTTTGACACTTTCATTAATTTTTTGATTTTTAACTTTTACAAGAAATTACACGTCAGGCATAAAACGTCGTATCTTACACGTGACCGAAATGACATTGTAAGCTCGTGAGATATGTATCACTCGTGCTATCGCACTAGTGATTCAAAGATCTCACTCGCTGACAATGAAGCATTTCTGTCACTTGTAATATAATCTACTATTATCTTACAGGTGTAGTTTTTTAGATACATTATTCCATTGTTTTCGGTGACACAAATCAAATCTTAATCACAAGAGAGATAAAGCTGTCAGTTCTACTCACAAGTGAGTAAATCTGACAGCTGTCAGTTGTAAATAAAAATTGTAATGTAATTACATGTAATGTAATGTAATTCTCTGCCTTCCACTTCACGAACAGATCATACTCTTTCTCGTACATGTGTCTCGACCTTACCGGAAGCAAACTGGCAACAGCGGCTTCCACGTCTAGTTGGAATATCTTTCGGTAGATAGTCAATTTTTATTGCTTTAGTGAAAATTGTGGAAAACAACGAGACTGTTTATTTCATAACTATAACAATAACAGGTCACTACGGAAACTGATATTAGAACAATGCTAATGTTACAGGCGGGATATTTACTTGAATAAATATTTCTTGGATTTTTATACAATGCACCTGTAAGATAAAACGTCGTATATCACACGTGATCGAAATGTCATTATAAAGCTTGTGAGAAGTGCCCCACTCGTGCGCAAGCGCACTCGTGGGTCAAAATTCTCACTCGCTAATAATGATGCATTTCTATCACTTATAACATAATGTACTATTATATCCGACTAACATCTAGATGATTATTTTTGCCACGCAAAAGGAAGGTATAATGGAGTATATCTCTCACAAGTGATATAATGATAAAAAGGGGTGAATTACTATGGTTACACAATGGTAAGACATGAATTATTTTTTGAAACGTCATTTTGACACTTTCATTAATTTTTTGATTTTTAACTTTTACAAGAAATTACACGTCGGGCATAAAACGTCGTATCTTACACGTGACCGAAATGACATTGTAAGCTCGTGAGATGTGTATCACTCGCTGACAATGAAGCATTTCTGTCACTTGTAATATAATCTACTATTATCCAACACCTGCTTATTTTGAAGTCATAATAATGCCGATTTTGAATGTATTATGAGGTCTATAAGACACAATCATGTGACTTATGAACCCATAATTCAACGGTTTTCTAATTTGTCATAGCAACCAGTTCAGAAGCCAACAGTTTTGAACGTCAAATGAACGTCAATTTTTTTTGGTTTTATTGAATGTTTTAAGAACTGTTACAGAAGGAGGTGTTGGATAAAACTATGTATTACACACGTGTCTTAACAGCAAATAAGTCACTCAAGAACAATTAGCCACTCGAGTAAGCTCTAACAACATTTGTTTCGTGACTTATAAGACACTTGTATAATAAATAGCTATAACATCGTCTCATCACGCTTTTTTTTTATTAAATCGTCAGCTAATTTCCACACCGCAGTCTCATTCTAATTAATTCCGATGCAACAAAATTTCCATTAAATCCGGTTACTTTTTATGGGCCCTTCATTAAACTTCCGCCGATCAGTATTATTATACCGAAAATGATGTTTAGTATGTTTGCTGAAAGAAAAACAAGATCGTGGGCACGCATTTTAATAACTTATCGATTACTTAACATATAAATTACACCGTAATTAAAACGTGAGATAAAAATCTTCCTTAATGGTTCATAAACGGTATTTTTGTCAACCGGGTAGTCGAGCTGAAAATTTAATCGCTCATTGAGAAATTTATTAATGCGGCCTCGAAGGAAATGCATAAATTTACAATATCGAAATGGGTTGTTTATAATGCAGGCGATTTTTTTATATGGGAACTACATGTGTATTAATTTCCACATCCTGTGTTCGACACAAATAGGTACACGTCTGGAGTTTCATTTTTATTCGGATTAATGGTAATAGTATACAGGTGAATCAAATAAAACTCACTGTTTTGCTACCTGTGGTCCATCGTCTGAGCAAATTTAAATAAAAATGTGGTTAAAATGTAAAATAATTGCTTCATTCCGGTAGGAATACAAATCGGTTGATGGTTAATTATGCAGATTTTTAGATACCGATCTGGAGCCACTCTATGGAACTTTGATTTGGAATAAAATGTATAGAAATGTTTTGCGATCTAAAGACATTAAAACAGTAGCATAGGAGTACGGAGGAAACAGTAGTTTTAGATGGCACGACGAACTAGCTTCTTGATAATTATGAGTTGCTCCGATTCTTTTAATGAAGCTTCAAACAATGGTACAATAAATTGTCATAACGTTTACTGCCGGTAACTGCAATTCTTTAAAAGCTCTTTAATAAAGTCTTCAACCCATGACTGTCATGTATTGATAACTACATAAACGTTCTACATAAGCGTTCAGTCTCTTAATTGAAAGTTAGTGCATGACCATTCCTGAACTCTTTCTAACATGACGAAAACGTCGATTTACCTTTGTGTGAATTGCGAACATCTGTTGACGTGAATGTGTTTTTTGTAACGATACAAAGTGATATCTCTATTATAAAAATCAATAAAACACGAGTTTCACACAAAATTTTATGCATAATGCTTAAATTATAAAGGGTTTTAAATTATTTATTTATCACTTCTCGAAGAACATCGTTCTTACATCCAAAAGTATTACATTAGAGCGGTGGCAACAAAAAATAACAAAAAACTGACAAGAACGGTGTCTACCAGCACATATAGGTACCTAATAATTCGACATCTATATTCCAAACAATACACAAAACCGTGAGAAGCAGCTTCGTAACGACTTCGCCAACGTGCAATGTGTTCATTTGATTAATAATTTCTCGTAAAATAATGGTGTTTTTTGGTCCAATGTCCCACTAAATTCTAAAACAATCAAAAGTGTGTTGCAGCAGGCAAGTTTAAATTTAGAAAGTGTAAATACGAACAGAACTATCGGAAAGAAACACAATACTTAATTACATAAACATTATGCTACGAGCGAATAGTACTTGTTGAATTATTTTAGAATACAATAATAAAACTTTACAGCCGCAATTTCGAACGACTTATACAGGATGTGTATACACGACCCGAAAAAACTCCCGACGATAAAATCAAATATTTAAATTCGAAAACATAAATGCAAATCAACGGACAAATTAAAAGCCGAGAGGAAATTATATATTTTATTTCAGGCAACCCTAAAAACTGTGTGGATGTGCGTGCCGTTCGAAACATTGTCGTAATTGGCGACCACGAGGAGCACTGCCTTTCTTTGTCTGGCTGATACCAACAACAACGAGAGAATAAGGAACAACAGGTGAAGAAAAAGCCATTGCGAAGACGGAGGAAAGATCGGCGCCCCGATGCATACATTTGTTCAGCTGCTATTGCATGCATCGGTTAGAAAACACAAAAGAAGGGGTGCTGGTTGCACAAAAATTATCGCGCTAGTGTCGATGTAGCAGAGTACTTCTTTAGCAACGGAACTGATCGAATCAGTTGTAAGGTCCAGCGGACGATCGATATTGCATTTAAAGACTACTACTACAAAAAGTACAGAGAGATCGAAAACGAAATTAGTGAAAGTTGGCCACGCATGAAAAGCCATCTGTCAATTTAAAAATATTGGGGAATGGTCGGGTGGTGAAATTTTGGGCTTATATGTTCTGATATGCGAACAATCTTAAAGAAAAATTTAAAAAATCGCCAGAAAATTAAAAAAAAAATTCTTAGGACCCGATTGACGAAGCTAAACCATCCAGGGACCCACTCAAATACACAAAAAATTTCATCAAATTCGGTGCAGCCGTTTAGGAGTTCATTGATACGTCCACACGTACAGAAGAATGAAATAAATACAGAGTGTCTCAGAAATAAGTGTAATAATTCGAACCAGTGGTAGAAATCATCACAAGCAACAACTTTTCTATATACGACTTTTCCGAAAACTCACTTTTTTTTTGCATTTTTCTCCCTCCAAATTTACGAATCGCATATATGAATATTTAATTTAACTTGACCTACTTAATTTATTTAATAGGCAACTCACGAAAACACGTTTATCCCTTGCTGCAAAATATACTATTCTCTACCCCTATGTAGGAAAGTTTCTCATTGTTTATCCTTAACGAAAACAGCATTGTAAGAAGTGCACACGATTTTGATAAATATCGGGGTAATGTATTCACGCCCTGATATATAACTTTCCAACGCTCCCATTGTGGCAGAAATGCACCATAAATTCCGCGCGGTTTATACCTGAAGTCAGTTTGTCGAAACCGGGTGGCCGCCGGTAATTTGTTATTGTATTTCACTTTCGTTGCATTGCCGTGTGCCTAATTTGTGCCCTATGTTTTGCAAAATAGTGAAAACCGCCCACCGCATCATTTTGGAATATCGCATTATACCATTTGGAGAATTTTTAAGAGCAACAATTGTATCCCCATCACGTTTAGAAAGTCCAATTTTTAAATCCTGAAGATTTAATCATAATTTAATAAACCAGCAGCCAAACTGAAGCACGAGAGAAGGTATTTTCAACTTAAATAATACGCCCGTATGGGCAAACGAAAATCCGCATTAGGTCCCACAAATTTTCATCAATAATAGCATAGGATGTTGAAGTGAAGACGTTTAGTAAGTCAGTTTTCAGATTTTTAGTTTCCGATGTTTTTGTCGTGTGTTATCATCATCAGCCGAGCGGTTCAGGGACGAGTAAATAAATTAACGTCAAAACTTCCACTAATTTTAACTCCATAACTACGGGATTAGGGCAAAATTTTATTAAGAAAAATTGTTGACACTGATTTCTATTACTAATTAAATTTATTGCACTTACAGAGGGTGATTCAACTAAAACTTTCCACCTGGAATATCTTGTAAAGATGTAGACTAACCGTGAAAAGGCGAAACAGGTCAATTTTATTTTTGAGGGGGACATGTAATGCGATATATCCAAAACTTTAGATGACACACCCCTAAGCAGGGGTGACCAAGCCTGCCAAAATTTCAAATGGTACTAGGGGTCAAAAGTTGCATCATTGCAGCTGTATTTTTTTTATTTTTTTTATTTTTACCAATCAATCACACCCTAGCAGTGGCTGAAATGAATTTTTAGAAAAGTTGTTTTTGAAAATTTACTGCACACAATTAAAAGAGCTTTATGACTTTATACCAACTGGGGTCCTGACCAGCTATCACAATCGGATTTGTTTTTGGTAAATCACTCGGAAAGTTGAAAAAATTCAAAGCATAATTTCAAATTTCTATTGTTTCACTTAAAGGCAAATTCACAGAAATCAGCAAACAATAAAATTATCTTAATAAACGCTGGAAATGTCTTCCACCAACCTCCATGCAAATATACACACAATTCTCAAATTCATTTCGTACATGGAGAAGCATTTCGGGGATTAATCTTTCACATTCATCGACGACATGTTGACGGAGTTCTCCCAAGTTTTCGGGAGAAGTTGCATACGCCTTGCTCTTCAGATGACCCCAAAAGAAGAAATCAAGCGGCGTTAGATCTGGGCTTCGAGCCACTCAGTAGATCCTCTTCTGCCGATCCACTGATTGGGGAATCTGCTATTGAGAAATTGCCTCACAGGAGCGGCGAAGTGTGGAGGAGTCCCATCTTGCTAGAAAAAAGATCATCTTCCAACAAATTCTGGTCATGTTCTAAAATTTCTGTAATCATCGGATCAATTACATTTTCCAACATTTCCAAATATCTTGGTCCTTTTAAATTTTTTTCAATAAAAAGAGGACCAACAATATGATCACCCATTATGCCACACCAAACATTCAATTTTTGAAGATACTGACTATTAGTCTCGCGAAATAGGTGAGGATTTCTATCGCTCCAGTACCGACAGTTATGTGCACTCTCTTCAGAAAAGCAAATATTGTACATGTCGCAAAATTCAGTGCGACGGTCGGTATCGTCTTAATTCAATTCTTGTAGCAGTTTTATTTTATACGGAAAGTACTTATGAGCTTTCAGAATTCGTAACAAACTACTGCGAGTAACGCCTAAAGTTTGAGCTAGTTGTCTAGAACTGATATTAGGGTCCAGTGCCACATGACCCAAAACAGCAACTTTCACTCCTTCATTTCTGATGGGTCTTTCCCTTTCATGCTTTTTGTTTTTGTTGGCCACAGATCCACAATTACGAAACGTTTGCAAAAGCTCAATAACGTAAGTGTGGGACACATTCCTATTATTATTCCAACACATTCCCAAATTGGAAAACTACTGAATTTTCAAAATTTGATTTCATGAAATTCTGAATCCCTTTTTCTTTCAATTTAAAGATAAAACAAAGATTTAGAGAAAATTAAACGTCATTAAGAAAGAACTGAGAAAAGTGTGAAGAGGACTGAAAGAAGAAAGACAAAAGTTCTTCAAATATGAGAGAGGACGGAAAAGGACAGATAAAGTTTTAAAAAGAAAAGACACTTTAGTGATATGGATCAGAGTAAAAACAAATTTATTAAAGAATTGGAAAGTGTTTTGTCAATTTTAGCAGGGGTGGTTGGCTTTGACAGTTTAACAAAGCTTGCCCCGGCGACTTTAGCGCATGAGTAGAGGATTCAACGACTACTACCGATAGACGACGCATCGACCAGAAAGACCTAGGGTACAACCAACAGCCTGACTGCCTGGCCTGAACCTGAAATTGGCAAACAATGCCCGTTAACTTAAGAGACGTTTCACGGCTGCGTCCCCGATATAACCTACTTGACTTTTTTAGGGTACTTTTACTTTTACTAATGACTAGTAGTAAATTCTAATTTGATATTTTCATAATTCGTCAAGATTTCTTTTGATTTATCGCGATTTTGATTGATTTGATTCTCAATTATAATTTCTCCTTTCTCGCTTCACTCTCGTGATTACATATTTTTTGTATTCATGAAATTGGTGCCTCACTTATAATTCCTTTCCTCTATTTCAATCATTCGTACTCCGTCAACCTCTATTTGAAATTTTCTTATTTCTTTTTTCTTCTAACTCATTATCTTACTATGTTCCTTCTGATTCTCTTTTCTTAATTCCGATTTATCATTGGTCATCTGCCGTTTTCTCATTTCCTGTTTCCAATTTCTTCTAGATTCTAATTGAAGCCTTGATTCCTCTTGACTCCTCAATGGTCCCGGCAGACTCTCTCCATGTTCTCCTCGTTTCCTTTGATTCTGATTCTTCCTATCTATTTTTTTTCCATTCCATTCCGTATTCCTAATTATTCTTGTGGCTTTTCTTTTAAAATGGAAAGTTGCTTTCGAGGGTAAATCTGACCAGCAGGTGCACGTATATTTGACTTCCATAGGTACCCTTGATAAACAGTTTTATTAATAATACGGCCATTTCACTACAAGACTGAACGGGCACACCTGTGGATACGCCACTGTCTACAACACAGTCGCTTAAAAGCGCATTCGGGATGATTTCGTTTATTGAGCCGTCGACGATGAAAGCTGCCTGCTTGGAAGAAGCCATGAAATTCAACTTTAAAGCTCTTGTTTGTTCATTTAACACACGTAATTTACCAACATAAAATCTTCGCTCTTCGAGGATTAAGTCTTGCGTTATGACTATGAAACGCGGTGGCTACGGACGCCACGATATGAACATTATCTATACTTAAGAGTATCATGAGCCAAATTTATTAGTTCGCATTTACAACTTATGGAAAATTATTAAAACGACTTCAAGCGCGAAATTGTCGTTAGCGCGAACTATCAGCGGGTTCGTTTTTTAACGAAGTTTAAAACATGTAAAGCGAGAAGGTAGACTATATCGGCCCTTTATAAATTTCGTTTTCCACACGCAACATGATATTGACCAAAGGCACTGAGAAATAAAGCAACTGCTCAAGATAAAAGACAAACAGTTTAAACATCTACAAATGGGCAGAGACAATACATATTTTTATAAAAAGAAATTTCCAAAAAGCCTTCAAGCAATAAACGCAAGTTATTACTCTCTCGAAAATGATGTAGTTTAATGAAGGTGACAGAGCTGCTCTAAACAACAAATTGAGTGACTCGCATTTTTAAAACAACAGTCAATTAGCATCTCCGCTGGCCGAGGCGTTGTTTTAAACTAAAAGTGAACGGTTTTTGGGTCGTTCCGTCGCGTCGTTAAAATAATTTAGGGCCTTCGAGTGCTTTGTTTTAGTTTCTTACGACGAGAGGGCAAAAAATCTAATTTAACAATCAAGGAGACCGTTGGAACGCAAACGAAATTTTATCTAAAGTTAATTCGGCACGAAATAAAGTTAAATTATGAGAGATATTTATATGGAAGAGCAGATGTAGAATTAACCGAATCCCGAGATCTGCACAACTAATATGAAATGGTGTAACGCCATCTACAACTAATCTTCAACTAATTGAATTTGCTAGATTGCTTTGCTCGATAAAATATACATTTACCTAGCACTTGGCTCCGTGTAATTCCGGGGTTATCTGAACCTACCCTGCGCTCCCAAGTTTGTTATAAGATAGGTTTTACTTTTGCGTTTGCATTAATTTATTACCTTGGTGTGTCGCCTACATAAATAACTACCAACCTAGGTGAAAAAAATATACATATTATATAACGAAACTATTGCTGGAATGTTTTCCGAACTTTTTAAAAACGTGGAAATGTTAGGTTAAGCTAGATTAAGTCAAGTTAGATCCAATGAGGTCAGGTCAAGTCAAATATGTATGTATAATTAAAATCAAGTCTCATAGGTTAGGAGAGGTTAAACAATGTTAGGAAGGGTCAGATCAGGTCAGTTAGTTAGGTTAGTCATTTCAGTTTTCGTCGAGTCCAATGAGAAGTTCTAAGCAAACAATGCTAGCTAACAGTGTGAAGTTCCAGAAGAAACAACTAATGAATGAAATACAACAATCAGTTATTGCATCGACCGAAATTGAAATGCTTCCGTGCATCATCTTGTTTGCGACGTGTTATCCCTTTACAACTGACAGCTGCACCAAGAACGTTAAAAGCGTGTGAAATTAATGTTTACAAGAAATATATTCTTCCATGATTAAAACCGTCCAATCAGCGACATATTGCATCTACACATCAAATCTTCCAATCTCGTCCTTTTTAATTGATTAATCTTCTTTGACGATTCATTATTTTATTCAAATCATTTGACGCAAGCTGGAAATTGATGATTGTGTAGACGATGTAGGAAAATAATAAACGCTTTAAATGAATTAAACACGTAATGAAAAATATTGGCCATCATGAAACTTTAGGCAGGTATACAGCTTATAAATTCCTGCGTTTGTACAAATCCCGCTTTGTCGGAACGTGTGTGATATTTTATTTATAATTACGACAGGCATAATTCGTACATTTTTTCCAAGTAACTCACATTTTGATCGTAATTACGTCAGTATTTCGTTCATTCTATTATCGCAACGCACGTCTAGGGACGTAATCAAACAGAACGGGACCGCGTATTTACTCTTCCTGCCGTAATTATCCGATTAAATATTCATCCACCGACACGTTTATAAAAATACGGGACGTTAGAACACGTGTAGTTTCACAAGTACAGTGCTCACAAAAACTGCTTGCAGAAAGAGCACCACCAACATCTGATTTTAACAAATCTATGCCTCTAATTGGATAAAGTTTTTGTAACATTTGAATGGCGTGAATGTGAGCAGAAATTTCGAATGTGATAAGAAGAAGGAGAATTAGAAGAAGCATGTTATGTTATGGCAGCGCCCACAAAATTAAGCGAATGCAAAACTAACATAAGTCTGCAACCCGAGCCATCGTGTGTCATGTGAAATAACTGGAAAGTTACGCGACTAATTTGAGCTGTCAATGTGACTAAATGAAAAAAAATTGCTGAGAAAACGATTACGCTTAAGGGTAAAGTCGGATCAATTTGAAATATCGCTGTGGGTGGTCATTTTCTGTAATTATTAAACACAAGTCTGGTGTAAAATTAACCTTAACAAGAGAACGCGATTCGATTATTAAACCACCATAACTTTCATAAAACATGCGTACACATGGACTTGTTCGATCTCGTAAAAATTCTACTTTATAACTTTGCACAAGTGTTCAAATCAAACATTTATAAGCGACTTTATTCACTTTACCATACATAAATTTCGCCTCGGATGCAATTAAGAAATGATGGATCTTTAGTGATAAGGTGATAACACCATCTTCAGAATGTGTGCTGCACGGCGCCAATCTATAGCGTGAGTTTAAAAAACAATTATTGTTGAGTTATATAGCATGGATAATTTCAAACTCGTTCATTTAAATAAACCCATAAAAGTTTACGACTTACCACAATGTAGCTATTTTTATACTCCTAAAACAATTCTGAATTAATTTTACATCAAATATAAAATAAAAATTCATCATAAATCAATTATTTTCAACATTGTTGCAGATCTATTAAGGTAAATTATAACTTGCTGTCGGCGCAAAAACGGCCACTGTTTAACATAATGCCAGGCGTTATTAAGGAAATCTCTTCTTCCATCGCAAGACTATCTGATCGATTTTACGCCCGGTGAATGAGCTATTTTTGCAACAAACAGTTGTTACAAGTAAATATTGGCACAAAACTTGATATGAATATGGTATACGACTTTTATGTAAAATATTCACAATAATGATTCTATACAAATAGAGATCTCAGATCCTCAGGTTCTTAATTTGTCAGATTACTTTCGTAATTTCGCAGATTCTCAGTTCCTCAATTTCTGAAGGTTTCATTTTTCAGTTTTGTTCTTTGGCTTCCAGATTTTCAAACTCTCAGTTTGACATTTTCTCATTTTTCTATACTAAGTATGTATTATTTACCTAGTAAGTATTTTAAGATAAGATCAGCTCGAAAAACGACGATTTCAAAAAACATCACTTTCTGATAGGACTCGACCTTCTGAATTAACGGTGTAATAATAAAATCTGAACAATGGTTCTGAAGTCTCCTTAAGTGTTGTTAAGAAAGCTGACAAACTCCTGAGTATATCTCTTAAGAAGCCTAAGAAAATCTAGAAATTCTAGGCAGAGCTAAAAATTAGTCCAATTACTTAAAATTATTATTTAGATTATTTTACATTCTTCAGACTTTATGTTTTTATGTTCTCAAATATTTTTTTAATCGGTTTAGGTTCTCCTGATTTAAAGTACTTCATGACGGAGTAAGGAGTTTTGTCCTTTCCAAACCCGAGTAGAAATCCTAGAAAAATCCTGCGAGCCGCAGCTCTCCCTTACAGGTCTAAATTACTTGAATAAATAATACGTAAACAATATCCAACGGCGTTCTTAAAGAGTAATCTAGAGCTGAAAGCTCAGTGGGGATGGGAAATTAATAATTGAGAACTCTACTAGATTGAGTTTAATATTGTAGAGACCACCTAGCTACAAATTTACAACTTATACCATCGATTAAATCCAAAATAAAATTATTACTCAAATTAAATTTATTCAGCGCTCGCGGCCATTACAAATAACGTTATCATAACTTATCCCAAGAACGAAATTATAAGCAAGAGATTAAAATTAATTTGTAGGAATAAATGTAATGTAAGGCAAGCCGTTAAAAAATAATTTCTACTAAATTTGCATATTTATTGGATACGTCAAAGCAGTAGCAGATGTATTAATTTATCAGTTTGTAGCCAACTCGAGCGTCTTTATTCCGGTCAATTTTACGTCTTAATATCAGATGATGGCCGTGTAAACGACACCGGAGCAGCGGGGAGCGTTTTTCTCGAAATTGTAATAACCGGAGTGGATTTTTTAAAGGAATATAATTATTACGACGCGATCTATTCCATAAACTATGCGGAGCGTATTTCGTTTAATGTTCCCGTCTTTATTTATCGCAGGCATTCTTAATGAATAAAAATAAATTAGCTTAATGGATGGCGAAAAAATCCGCACAGCAGTCACTGGAGGCATCGCGATTATGGCAACGAATAAAATAATGAAATCGGGATGGACGTTCATGATCACCTGGGGACAAATGCGGGCATCAATGATCATAAATACGGAAAACACGTCAATTCCGTTCAACATGTAGTGATAATTTTCAGAAGAAAATAGATTCATCCACAAAGTTTTAAGCTCGAAGGACCAAAATTGTTTTATTAGTGCCATCGATGTTAAACGATAGGTACATATGGTTTTACAGTTTAAACAAGCTGGCGAGCCTTCGTATTGCCTTCGATATCAAATCACGTATTACATAATAGATGAATCTGAGGTTTAAAGTTTACACAAGTAATGGAATGGCGTAGGTATCGATCAAGATGTAATAACACTAATCCCGTTTCAAGCTGCACTCTTCATTCCTTATTTATGCCACGACAAAATAACAATTTTCTTTATTTCGTTTCTTACTCCATAATGTAAAGAATATACAAAACGCCAACAACTCTCTGGGCGAGCCGCTGGCTGCATACATATGAAAAACACGAGTGCAACGCACTTAAAAATTACATTTTATTTTTAGTTTGTCTGGTATTTATTTATAATTAAAATATTTATGGGTCTTCTCATACTTGGCGCAGCTTTAAAAATATTTTAATCGTTTTGTACTGTGTGTTTGTTTCAAGTTGGTTCGGTCGTCGCGTTGACCGCGATTTCCTCGGTTTGACAGCCAATCGTTGAAGATTCTTATTGTTTTAGGCTGCTCCAGGTAGCATTTTTAATTTAGACTCTGCTTCTGAAGGTTTTACAGTTATTTGAATAAATTACATCTTGTCAGATTTTCCAGTTAATTCAATTCCGAACGCTGCACTTGGAATACCGCTTTATGTTGTTTGTGTACACATCCAATTATTACCCAATCGCTTGGTATTTTGTTATTCCGTATATTTTATTCAAATATTGTTACGTATGTTTAAATTCAGTTATTGTAATCGTTTCAAAGAATATTTGTTTTGTAACCTTTCGTCACAGCGTAAATACTAAATATGTACATAATTGATAAATGCTGTTTTTTGATGAGGCACCTAACGGCGGGGTTGTAACTTGTATTTTTCGCATTTTTCCATATTTTATTTGCTCCTGTTTATTCGGGAAGCCAATTTAATTAACCAAGTCGAAACAACAACGGTAGGTATTGGCGGCGTTAATGGAATTAATGAACTGATTTTAATGAAAGTTTGAGGTCAATAAGTATTGTCTATGATTTACGTAGGTAAATACTGAATAATAATCGCAGTCTCTGTAAAACAACCTGTGATTTTTGTCAAATTTTATCAAGTTCGAAACACAACGTCGATACGTGCTCCGAGCCGCATAACTGGGTCAATCAAACCCTTACAACAAAAACTTGTTCGTAAAACGATCAGACTCGGGCTATTTTCATGCACAATATTTTACGAGGTACTGTATATTCAATCTAAATACGTTATAGTATTATTTGAACACGTGTCCGGGTTAAATCGGTGCTTCGACGCGGATTCGTTTCAGTTTTTAAAGTCTGTGACACTTAAACTGCTCCGCAGAAGTCGAGGGTTATTGATAATTTTTAAATAAATAGCCATGAAATTGGCATTCTCTATTTATGGACCAGATTATTTATACAGGGTGATTTTAGATTGCTTTAACATATTGAAGTCCTATACACGATAACATATATCGTGTATTATTTGTTTGTTCCTTGTCTTCCTGTCCGTCCTCTCATTTGTCTTATCCTCTTATATAAGTTTTGTCAAGCTACAAATTTTTGTTATTCTTGGACTTGAAAAACTGTCAAAAAATTCATTCGTTTTCCTAGAAAGTTATATAGAATAAAAAATAAAATGAATTGAACACAATTGAAAACACCCTAAGCATCTGACAGTGTTCGATTTAAAACGTGAATGAAAGAAAGAAACTGGGAGATGGCAAAACCGAGAAGCTCCGAAACTTCATACATAATTGAGGAGCTAATGCACCCAAGAGTGTTCACACACAAATAAAAATTAATAACTTGCACAACCTCAAACCACAGAGATAGATAATTGCAAGTACAGAGTGTATTTTTTCCAAGATAAAATCGAGCCGCATGTGTTGGGTCGCGTCCCAGAGACATGAAGGTAATGCATTAACAAATTGCCGGAGTCCCTCCATTAATAGTTAACACGAGGAATCAAACTCGGCAATAAGACAACACGGGCAATCCTTCCTCAAGAAGAGGATCATAAATATTTCCTTGTGCATTGTAAATAACCCTAAACGCGCAGACTACAAACTTATGAATTATTTCGCTTCATTTATGCAATATTAAAGGTGCAATTTGAATAGAACTCGCTCTTCTATGCCAATCCGTTCGGTAAATAATTCAATTGTTTGAGAATGGCCTGAGAAATGGTGCCTTGGATGTATTGTTCAATATTAACATTTCTGTTTAAAGTCCGTTCTAAAGACGCTAATTTTATATCTTGTGTCTTTGCACAGTTTATGCCCGCATTAATGGGTGTTTTATTTAATAAACTACCGTATTGTTCTTTGGGATTTAATTCGCACGTGCATTAAGAATGTACGTTAAGAAAGTCGAAGGGTTGATTATTCATGAGGCAGTTTCTTTGATGTCGGAAAACAAAACGGGCTTGCCTACTGCACCGTGCATGTGATTAACGAGTAGGTACATCGTCAAGTCGACGAATTAAACCAGTATACAACACCTAGAAAATGACTTTTTTTCTGAGCGTAGTCGCAGTTTTCCTGTGGAAATAATTCGGATTTTCTTTGTAGGCTAGGAATGATACATACTTTCTTTCCAGCCTTTATAACTTATTTCTTAAACTAGTGAATGAAGCTATAACCTGAAAACGCAATTCTATAGATAAGTAGATATGTACTATAAATCATATTGTGGTGCCAATTAAAAAAATGCACAATATTTGATGTCAACGCCACCAACCTTACCGATTATGATCAAGCAAAAATAAAAAAATAAAAACTTATAGTTTTGTGCAGACCACTGTCCACAATTTATTTGCTTCACCCGTTCAAACGACTCTTCACCCGATGAACATAATATTAAACTAAGTCATTTAGACTGTCACTTAGATAATAATTTTAGAATTAATTTTATATATCTGTCGAAATCAAAATGTATGACATCAATATTCGAAATTAAAAATACTCCAATACCTACACGAAACTTTTTCTTCGATATAGTCACAGTCTCTTATTAAACACCCCCGTTCACAATCGTCATTAATTCTGAAAGACTTACAACTTACTAATTACAACCGTCATTTCGGCGGCATAACAAATCAATACATACATGAAGATGTCAGATTTGTTGCTCCATGTGCGGTAGTTCCTCCTCGAGAATATAATCGCCGAAGGCCTCCGATCAGTGTACGTTTTTTATGAACACGATGGTCTTCGTCGCTGAATCGATTATGTTAACATGTTATCAAAAGTGGCGTAACCTTAATTAATTACCACTTTCGAAGGTTTCGGCGGCCGCCAACGGTGACCGAGAAGAATTCCGACAAACTCGACGAAACAATAATTAAACAATGTTGTGTCGCGCAAGTAACGTATCCAAAAACTAGCCCTGTAAAATTCATTGTTGACGTCCGAGTTCTGCGACCTTGTTGCGGACGCTATTGGAAATATATAAATCTGAAGCGATATGATGGTGGATGGAAATACAGCAGCAACACTGAAGAGTATATGAAAAATTAACAGAGTAATGCGAAGCGGCTATGATGTTGCTAATTATTCACGGTCGAACTGGACCTGGAACATGCATAATATGGTTATGGTGCCGTTTCAAAGGCTTTTTAGAAAATTATCATATGTGTACGGGCATTGCACAGATAGCTCACAGTATCTTTAATTTTTAAGAACGGAAACCACATTTCAAATTTCTACAATATCTAAACCTGTAAAGTTTACTCTTCCCTTAGAAATATGGTAATCATTTATATTTTTGAGACCCTGAGACCACACTAGGTTTGATGCAATTGCGGTACTGTCACCGTGGAGCTCAGTGTTCAAACTTTGTATTTGAGCCATCCAACGGAACCTATTCACCGGTTTCGGTCTTTCTAGACCTCATCAGTACGGTATATTTAACAATCTAGTGCGGCTTTAAAATTCAGCGGATGTCGGGATATTTTCTTGAAGAATAGCTTTCGGACCCTCGAGGGGCCGAATTCATGTATGTAATTATGTAATCAGGTCTTAAGTCTGTAGGTACTTGAGAATATCTTCGTCAAATCCATCCATACGATACAATAATCTTGTTTGCTTCATAGTTTCATAGTCAAGGAATAATTTAATCTTGATGAAGAAAAACTTGACGAAGTTCGTCTTATTTAGAATAAGACGGTCTTGATTAAAATAAAATAAATCGCATCTTATTTTAATTTGGGCGCGCAAATTCTGTCTATTTGAAAGTTACAGGAGAATCATTGTCATTTTACAATAATTAATAATTATCACACTGTTGAGGACAGTGATACCACCGGTACAACTAAAGAAATTGTCGTCAAACAACATAGTTTGGAAACGTGCAGTGGTGCCGCGAAGGTCCACCAGCCACAGTGGATCCTGATGACATCCCAATTATTGCCCCGCATTGAATGACCATTGTTTTCTTCAAACATGTCTCATGAAGAACTTTAAAGTGAGTTAGAGTTGTGTATCGAAAATAATAATTACTAACATACATATATTTTTAAACAATTCAAAATTACGTCAATGTCATAATTTTTTATATTCTTTAAGGGCTGATGATGGCAGAAGTGTTCTGCCGAAACATGTTCCATTAGTAATTTTACAGTTATTAAAGTTTGTGGAGTTCGGCTTAGATATATTTAAATTTTAATTTTAACATATATTTTTGTATAGAAGTGAGCGAAAATATGATGTTATGTATATGAAGTTTGGAAATGCCTCAATCTAATACTTCTAATTTTCTGTTTTCATGAGTTCGTAATACATAAAGGCTGTCCCAACTAAACTTTGTACCTCCAAAAAATCCAATTTTGAAAGACCCAGAAGAAAACGCTGGAACGGGTCAATCGTGTCATCAAGGGGGACCAAATTCTACCAAACTTTCAAGTCTTAGATCTCACCCTTTTAGCGAGGAGAGCCACCCCTTAAAAAAATTCGAATGGCACGGGGGGTCATTTTAAAGCTTATTCTATTCCCTATCCAGACCTACCTTTATCGATTCCTTTCTACAAAAAAAGAATGAATTTGTTAATTTCGAAATCTACATAAAATACTCTTAACTGTTATTTTATGAACCGCACATTTCAATAAATAAGATGATTTAATCGGAATAAATGTGAAAATTAATGAAAACCGTTCTGAAATTTCGTAGCTTCTGTTTTCATAATTTATTATTTGTATTAGAGGACATTCTAACGAAGGTAATATTTTGTATATACAGGGTCTTCATAAATGAATCATACATCCAGTAGGCTGTGAACGTTAAAATTCTTCTTCTAACTACATATGTACATGTAAATTTTATTTCCCACAGAGAACATGACGTGCGAGTCATTTATGACGACCCGATACAACCGAATCAGTTATAAAGACGAAGTAAACGTTTCCATTAAACAACACTGCCAAAGTAATCATATTGTCTCCACGTCCTGTAATTTTGATCGAAGCGTTCATTGAATTCCATCTACATACATCACGACATTTTTGTCGATTGGAGCAACTCCTCGACGTCGATGAAGAAGCCTTGTCGAGAGTAAAATTCGCCTGCCGTATCTCGGCCCCCATATCAAAACGCGGGAAAGCCAACCACCCTTCCACACCCTCGTCGGTGTAATGGAAGCAGCCCGCATGCAATTTTAACAAGTTTCACTGTATATTTAATTATTGTAATATTTATAAAAGCAGGCCCGCTCAGGGGGTTACGCGCCTCGGTGGATGGGGGTCTCTAAATAACTAACAACACTCCGCCGTCTAATTTACTTCGCAAACTTTTATTATATATAAAAACTTTCAACTTTTATTCGCAATTTATTACTTTTGCTTCTGGAATGCCTGCCACAGACGACAAATAGAAAAAAAGGACGGACTGAAACGCCGCCGGTCGTTATGGCCTTTATAATATAAAAACAGAGTAGACAAACACTATAACAAACAATACGGTGCACTGAAGTATATTATCTTAATTGGCAAAGCCATTAATCGAGCAGCAAAAGAATTTAGAGTTTGAAACAAAAATATATCCAAAAGGGCAGTGGTATCAATTTTCAATCCAGTTTGTCTTGAAAGCTTTAATCGAAGCTGATTTTTCCAAGAGTTTTTCCTGAAGATGTATTTGTACAGTTGCAAATCTGACACAACTTCCAATTTTAAATCGACTTTATGCTGAAAGCCTTACAGAAGGTTATACAAGCAGCATTATTGGAATGTTTTCTTACGTTTACACACAAATGTTTTTCCATTCGGCGTTTATGAATGAAGTCATTGTAATCAGGTTATTACGAAACTCAATTTGACTGCTACAATATTCATTATAAAATCAAAAAATATGCCAGTTACTGCAGTTTAACTGTGACATTCGAACAATTAAACAACTCGTCTCATCAGTCTATTAAATTGTAAATTAACAGTGTCTTGGATACTACAGCGTGACTTTAAAAAACAATTTGGCTAAATTTAACAATTCATCTTATGTATAAGTTGTTCCAATTTTGAAATTCTTGGCTGTGTTTTTCTATGTTGAATTGATTTTCATCTGGCAAACTGCCACTGCACCAACAGTGTAATTAACAAAAACTAATGAGCCTAACTGAAGAAAAACGCAACCCAAAATACACCTGTACCTTTGAAAATGAATTTTGGGTTGCGTTTTCGATTTAGTTACCGCTTATTATTTGTCGTGAAATACAGTGTATGCTTGACATGTGTGGCTAATCAACTGCTTTTACAGTGTAACAACCTACTTGACAAAAAACTGGGCCAAGAATTCTATACAACTTATGTAAATAATGAACCACAACAAACAAATAATAACGGCCAAGTTTGATTAAATTAAAATAAACAGACCGTTTGAGAACCACTGACGCGTGTCTGCTACCCCTGTTTTCGTCCCGAAACCAACAAATACAAACGTAGATATTAAAAAGTCATAACGCAAACATCATCCAGCTTTTAAAATACATTGTAGCTTAATTTAATAGTTGCACTAATAAAACTGCAAACAGAATAGCGGCTAAAATCCGAGCAATAAACAATAATAATTCCCGCACGGTCGTCCAATCCCAGATCCGAAAATATAAATGGACGACTTTTCGTATAAAAACCGTGAGGTAATTTCCTCGAACCCTGGACTTGACGCGGAAAATCTCACGGAAAGAAAACAACTGTAAAATCCGAGAAGAGAAAAAAACAGTCAAATAACTTTCCTTAATTAAATTAAAACCAAGATATTTCAACGGGTTCTGCAGGAAATTAATTAAAGAAAAACTTAACGTCTTTCCGAGTAATATATTATAATCGTTAATAACAAAAATTAATTTCATCGATCGGCGCGAAGAAGAACAACTGTTTGGAAGTTTTCCGTCATAATTCTCTGTGCTTACTGCCAAGTGGAAAAGAAAGTGTATAACCGAAAATATTATGGGAGGAGTCTATGAAAAATGTGTGTCATTAAAGAGTATATTCAAAAATAAGTATAATAAGACAAGTCTTATGAAACGAGTATTTTACGCAATTTTTGTGAGCCGTTTTTAATCAAACATTTTTACTTCAGTCGATTTAGAGATTTTTGTGGCGATTGGTAATGTTCACTTCCATATGCTGTCACTTTCTATTTTTGACACATTTTGTATTTTAAACTGACAAGATAATAAAGCTTTGTCAACCTAAACATTTTCGTAAAATCTTCCATGCCTTAATGGCTATTAGGACATCGCACATGATGACCTCGCGTTCGTTATTAGTATGTCCATTAGAATATCAAAATGGAGACAAATTACAAAAAAAAAATGTTATTTGGCGTAGTTAACTGGTGTTATACCAGTATCATGACTATTTCTGTCACGTCAAATCATTTACAGCAATGAAATGAAGTAGAAAGAATAGTCTGCCACGGCGCAAACCCGGTTTAAACACCATTGAGAACGTATGGGAGTGAAATTGAGGCAGCAATGCACTGGATATTATTCACATTTCTACTATGCACGATATTATAAGGATAAATAATGTCAACTTACTCCACTCGATCCGGCAATTTTGCACAGCTCCCCTTTTCCAGACCCTTCTCCTCCGCCACTGCCGGCACTCCAACGCGACGAGCCAAAAACGGCACGGGACGTCAACTGGAAAAACATAACAAGTAGTAACATTTATAATTCAAAAAGCAAATTCGCGTTCGCGATATTTTATAGTTTTCATTAAATCGTTCCGGTTCCTTTTAGGGGGCATATATATTTCCCTGCTGAAAAATCCGCTGAAAAAACCCATCGCGTTTTCGCGGATATAACCCGTATTTCTATTAAAATTGCATTTTTACGGTTGCAAAGTTCGTTTCTGGTATTTTATCATCATTTCTGAAGCGAAAACAATGTAATATTATTACGCTTTTACTACTTTTTACTGTATTGAAATGAAATATTAATTTTTCTCGGTGTCGGGAACGTGCTAGCTGCACGCGGTCGGTGTTTTCAATTAAACATTAGATATAAATAACAGGGAAGATCATAAAGGCGGTCTCACGTTAAGATCTTCGATGGCCGTGGTCGCATATAACTAACCTTTCGAGATTGATAGATTTTATTACGTCACTCAATAAATAATCTAAAGTGGTAGTTGTATAAATATGTTGCTCAAGGATACCATGGATACTCAAAAACGTATGACCTTTCTTATGGCATCTGTATGTCAAAATTTCTTGGTTAGGATAGTGAAATAGAGTGTTCAATCGGGTGTGCACACTTGGTTGGTTGTCATTTAAAATACGCGTGAGCCACATGTCGATTCCAATGTGAATCCACATGTTTTGGAGACAAAATAATAATACACCTCACAAATCTTGAAAAGAATCGGCTATGTAAAAAGCGAGAATCGCATTCGTTGCAGCAAGTCGGCCGTCTGAGATTTCCCGGTGAAAATTTACGTGGCATGTTTTCTGGAAAACCTCCAGCGATGTTTTCATGCAATTTAGCTGAAAACTCGGCGAGCAATAAACATTTAAAGTTCATTTCGAAAGGGGCGTGAGTAAAAACCGAAACTCGAACTAGTAAAAATATAAATCTGCAAGAGTCAACACGTCTTTACAGCAGTCGACATTGTGGCCGGCGATAAAAAAGTAAAGTTCCCTGTGCGCGCTAATGGCGAATGTAGCCCGCGTTCTTTATAACTTATCATAAATTTCATAGTGTAATATTGTAAGAAAACGGGGAGCCATTTGTTTTTGCTTCGGGTATCCGCGAGTGATGTATATTTTAATTTTAAAACTAATGGCTTTTTCCTTCAATGTAAATAAAAAAATTAGAGTCGGAACGTTGCAATATACGCGAATGCTGAAATTTACATCCACTTTTGTTGAGCGAAACGAACGAAACGGCCGACGAAGAAATTAACACGCCTGTCAAAGATAAAAAGCCATTCTTTGGATCGCAGCGGCGGCGGACCGAGCTGTCTTTTTTTTTTGACAAGATGCTGTTGATGCAACACTAGTAAGTTAACAAAAAAAAAATGGTTCTTAAGAAGCACTTTTTTCCATTGGTCCAGATAAGGACTGTTCAGATCCCGTTGGTATTTTTCAGTCATTAAAGTTTTTTTTTTATTTGTTTTTATTGCTCATGTAGACATTTAGTATCTTTGCAACCTTGGTTACGGTTGCAAAGTAACGGTTTGCCCATTTATTAATTTGAGTGCGCAAAGTTTACTTGTCGCACGCAAATTATTCTTTGCACACGCAAATTCAGATAAACAAACTACTGAAAACTGAATTTGCCCCTGGAGTCCAATTTTATATTGGAATTTATTCCGCATTCGCAAAAAAAATAGTATGTCCAACTCGTGCGGCTTTGTCGATTGCCCCCTCACTTCGTTCGTGCGCTCAACTTCGCTTTCGTGGGCAATCGACAACTTGCCGCACTAGTTGCACAATATACTATTGTCAAACTAGAATTTTCAGGTTCTCAAATTTTCCTAAGTCAGTTTCAGAGATTTTTAATTCAATTTCTTTTTTTTTAATTCTCAGTTTAAGTGTCCTCAACTTTCCAGGTTTTTGTTAGATGCTCTCAAGTTTTTATCTTTCAGGTTTTAAGGTTTGCTGATAGTACTTTGGTTTGCATATTTTTGGCGCCTCAAAATTCTTAGGTTTTCAAGTTTGCAGGTTCTGAAATTTTAATTTTCAGTTTCCAAGGTTTTTAGTTTATTGGTTGGCAGGATTTCAAACTCTCAGGTTTTTAACTTCCCAGCTTCTTTATCGCTTAACTTCTATGGTTTTCATTGTTAATTTTTTCCAAAATTTCATATTTTCAGTTTTTCACTTTCAGATTCTAGATTTCTTTCAGTTTCCAAGATTTTTAAGTTCTTCAGGTTTAAAATAAAGTGAAATACATTTTAAACACACTCACCGGCACAAAATTCGATCATGTACTTTTTTTGATTTCTTTCTTTCAAACAAGTTTTGTTCTATTCAGCGTATTTTGTTTTTTCTTTATTAATAGATTTCGAAGAAATGTAGAACAATTTCATCGTAATCAACCCAACATTCACACTTTATTTTACGAAAAACAAAAATAATACAAAATTCCTTCAAAATAAACTAAACAATAAATAAAAATTTAACAACAAATCTAACTCAACTAACAACTTAATAACGTGTATTGCCTCCTCGAGCCCTAATTGCAGCTTCTATTCTTCGTGGCATTGCTTCAAAAAGATGCTGAATGGCAGCTTGGTCAATTTCATCCCATTCTTGAGTTATTGCTTCACTCAATTCTTTCAAATTTGTAGGAGCTGGAATTCGGGCTTTAATTCGTTTTCCGATCATGTCCCACACATGCTCGATTGGATTAAGATCTGGACTTCTTGCAGGCCAATTCATATGGCGAATTTCAACATTGTCCAAGTACTCATTAACGATCCGACCAATGTGTGGACGGGCATTATTGTGCATCAGCATAAAATCTTCACCAATAAACGGAGCAAACAACATGTGGATCCAGGATGTCCCTAATGTACCTGTCTGCAGTCATTGTTCCCCTGTCAACTACCAATAACTCGGTGCGAGCTTCCATACTAATGCCACCCCATATCATTATTGAGCCGCCACCAAAATTGTTTTTTGTCACAATGTTGCACTGAGCAAATCTTTCACCAGGCCTACGCCATACTCTGTGACGGCCATCTGAAGACTCTTGATTCGTCAGTGAACAGAATTCGGCCCCATTGTTCATTGCCCCAGTTTTGATGTTCCTGGCCAAATTGAAGCCTCGCTATACTCGATGTTCTCTGGTAAGAAGAGGGCCATGTGCGGGTCTTCTTGCAGTTATATTCTGTTCCTTTAACCTTCTTCTCAGTGTTCGTTCACTTACTGCCACACCCCGCACCTCTTGTAGCTGATTTCGTGCACTAACACCACTAGTGTCCCTATTTCTCAGGATTGTTAAACTTAGAAAATGGTCATCCCGGTGAGTTGTGGATCTTCCTCTTCCCGATCCAACTTTTCTGGTGTAGCTTCCAGTTTCGCAAAAACGTTTGACAGCTCTTTGGACACTACATCTTGATACACCAAGCACACGAGCCGCATAATACTGCGACCGCCCATCTTGGATTAAAGCAATTGCCCTGGCTGCGTCGAATTGATTTAAGACCATAATTTGTTTTTAACAAAACCAATTTAGTTGTTCTTACGGCAAGATTGTGTTCAAATTCCACAAAAAGTGGCAAAAAGGGAGGAAAGAACTAGACCGCAAAAATTCTAAAAAACTTAAAATTCAATCGAATCAAAAGAAAAATTTTCTCACTTGCTCTAATACAGAATATTGTAGAACATTGATTGAGGACTGTTTACAGACTATTTGACAGAATAATGTCGCATTTTTGATTTCATCTTTCTTCAAAAAAAAAAGTTTTTATAGGTAAAAATATCAAATGTGAACCCGTAAACGCGCCGACAATACATAAAAATTGAAAATCTAAATAGCCTTAAAGTCTGACAATGTGAAATATTCTGAGCAACGTAGAAACTAAAAACAGACAATCTAAACATGCAGCTTAAATCTTAAGAAAAAAAAATCTTAAGAACTCGATAAGAAAGTTTTCAAGGAAATTGTATAGCAACTGAAAAGATTCGATAGGGTAATAATATCAGAACATAAGAAACTGATTATAATTATTTGTCAAATAACATTTGTCAATAACCCAATGGTTGTCAATTGATAAAGGTCAATTGATTAAATTCAATATTATTTTATTTATTTAAACAAAAAACGAGTAAAATGTACGGTTTGCAAACAAATTTATTATCGAGGCCCATTTCCGAAGCGGCCAAACTGTCTTGCAACATCTCGTCCCTCAAATTATAGACAGATTTAAGAGAAAGGGAAGCGTATTGAAAAGAAAATCTACTGGAAAGCCGCAGACTAACCAAAATGTCGTTGAACAAGTGGAAGCGCTTGTTGAAGAGAATCCACATATATTCGTCGTTACATCCTGATACGGAACTGATGGGTCCTTTGGCACTGTTGGAAGGGTTCTGACCATGCATCCCTATAATTGCACCCAAAAATCACCAGAAAGACATCATAATTGAAGTGTATCTTAATTTTTGAGGTTATAACTATTTTCGTAACGCGGCATGGAAAATGCACAGGGGACTAGATGCAAATCATTTTGTAACACCTTGTATAATTATGATGTAAAGTCTGGTGGCTGAAAATTCACAATAAATTATTCTTACAATAATTGGCTGATGAAACGTCCGCTGATATTTCGGTTGCTGACAAAATGGGAATTGGCGATTTGTCCGTTGGTGAGTTGGGTCGACGGCAGTTTAATCCATAATTGGACATTAATTTAACAGTATTGTTTCTAGATTTTGAAAGTCTTCCGGATAATTCCAGCTGTGTGCCGAAATATTAACGCCATAATTTTATTATCACATCAAAACTTATGTAATGTAGGTAATGAAAAATTGAGTGATAAATTTAGTTTGCAACAAACACAAAGGAGTAAATCGAACAAACAGTCCAACAAGGTGTCTTCGAATACTTCCTTCGACAGTCGCATCTATCAGTCTATCGTATTTCACGCTTCCCACCTCGGATTCACAGATAACCTATCTGTTTAACACTTATAAATTACATGCATATTACCGTGTCCGCCCTGAACTTCATTATTACAAAAAATTATTTGTCCGCCGCAAATAACGCATTGTAGTAATGTGTCAACCAAGAAATTGCCAAATAATCGACATTTAATTCCCACAATTATGAGGTCGATTGAAAGCCGAGAATCCTCTTCCTTCTGGAAGCTGCGATTCGACGGACGTGACAAAAAGCGTCGATGGCAAGATATATCGTCCTGTCAACATTGCGGCCGGTAATTGACAAGCAGCGCGAATTGGTCGGTGACAAGCCGCGGGGCTTGTATTCTGACGATTTAAACATGCAATGATGCACCCACTGCATCGCTTGTTGCAGTTGCATTTTATCGCATTTTAGCCGGAACGCTTGTAAATCATTCGGGAAACGTGTTGCTCCCGTGCTGAGTGACTGAACGGAAGTCGAAAAGTGTGAGCTTTGAACGGTCTGAAGTCTCTGTTCAGTCAGAGCGAAGCTTTTCTCTAGATTAAAGTCCTATAATACCTATACCTAATCGCCACGGGGGTCCACGTCAAGCCAAACGGACAAAATTTGTTAATTCTGTTTTTGTACACACAATTTTAAGGTGTGTTTTTGTGTGCAACTACTACAACTACTACTGTTATATTATGTTCGCGTATATTCCTATTTTAATTGATCGCCTGTTACTACCAGCACGTGTAAATATACGATGCAAATTTATTTACATTATGGTCTGGTCAATTATATCATTTATTCGTCTTTGATCGTCCACGAGCGACCTCAAAATTCCTGCAGTTTCTGTCGAAAACGGCGTTCCTGCAGCACACCTGTTCGAGCTCGTAAGCGTCTAGATGCAGGAGGCAGATCAAACGGAAGTTAGAGGAGAGTTTACGAGGCGCGACATCGCACGACAAGCTCGCATTGTGATTGCACACATTCCTGCGGGGGATCCGAGCCCCCGTTCGGCAGCGGAGTCTTCCAATGCCACCTCCGAACGTGGGAGTTTCGCTATTTATCAGTAATTTATTGAACTGTAATGCATCGATCGACCGCTACACCCGACCAATAACCATTAACTTTAATCATTGTTTACGACACTTAATATTGATTAAAGTATTAAAGGAACTTACGCTTTACTGGGATTTAATTTAGCGGATCCTACTATGTATGTAAATTTTATTCTTAAATTTTAATTTGTTTTTAGTTATTCTCTCATATTTAATGCAAATTCCGGGGAATCTTTTATTATTCCATTACGGCTTTTTTTTACAAATTCATGCATAAAATAAATTGTATTAGAATATTAAATAAGAAACTCGCAGCTTTTCGTTTCTTCACGACGAACTTGTATAAAATGATAATCGCTTTTTCCTGCGTAAATTTTGTTTGTGATTTTTTACGAAAAGTTGTGAGGAGAGTCGTTGCTGTGTTTTAAAAACGACGTCTTGACGCGGCGCGGCGTCGCTCCGTTATTCAAACTTTAACGAGAGTGATTTAGACACACTTGTGGATGTTTTCTGCTCTAATTTGTTATTTATTTATTTATTATCTCTTTTTTGCTTCATAGAGGTCTCTCATATTCCTTTTGCAACTATTGTAACTCTATTATCATGACACGTTTGCAAAGAATGTTACAGAACTGCTAAAATTGTTCCTTAAACATTGTATATATTTTATACTACCTAGCAAATGTTTCTCTTGGACGTCTTCTGCTTGAAGTGGTCTGACACAGCCACACACATATTCGTATATCAATCACAATGACAATGTATGGCAATATTAATTTTAAAGTTTTCAAATCAAGAAAATATCAACAATGACCACGAAAGGCAAAATTTTGAATAGAAATAATGGTAAGAATAAAATTGAAAACCAAAACTAATTAAGAATCAAAGTATGTACATAGTATGAGTACTTTTTAGAGTTCTATAGTCTCAGTGACAACAGAGAGTGGCTTTTTCGAGGTCGTTCTAACTAAATTCACCTGTACTTAAATTTGAATGTTGCAAAACTGAGAATTTCCGTTTCAAATTTATTAAAAATATTATGGAAAAATTGTTTGGAACATTTTTTGCAAACAATAGAAATTTAAGTATTTCAGAATTATCAATGCCGTTGTAAGTGTTGGTGTTGATTAGGCACATAATTGTTTTACATAATTAATTGATTTCCTTACGTAATGATCCTTTGGAAAAACGATTGGGAATATTTTATCAAGGCTAATAGATATAAATACACAATGAGCATTCGTTTGTGTGCCTCAAAAACTAATTCGATCAGGTCACTTGAATTCGAAACTATACATATAGTTAACGTATAAATAGGTACATAATATATATATTTATGCGTTTTTATGAACTTTGACTTAGAACACGAATTTGTGAGTCTAAACGAACATTCTATTCATAAAATACAATAACGGGGTTAAGAGTGATCACGACCTGATCGTTATGAAACTAATTAACAAATGATGAAAACAACAAGAAATGTTACAAACTGAAAGAAGAACCAAGGAAGCTGACAATTTTGGTTGGTTCACGTATTTTTATCACGTCCCGTGTGAAGAAAACACCGCAGAAAAGATGCTTTATCGCGCATTTACACGAGCAGATAGGAATCGAGCAAAACACCTACCTATAATGCAACATGCTCTATATCATGTCGCGGCGGCACAATAGTTGCTTTACATTTTACAACATTTAGAGAAATGTATCAGCCCGATCGGAATTTACATAGAAAAGGTATTTAAATTGAAAATTAGAATAGTAATAAAGTAATAAAATAGCTTTTAAAGTTATTGTACATCCACAAACGTTAAACTAACTCTATTTGCATATTTATATGACGTGTTTTACTATGATATGTCGTCCACACATGAGTGGTGAAGTGTGAAAATACTAAAATGAATACGGTCGACATTCGTGTTTACAAATTTACATGAAACTTTTCTCTGTGCGCCATACTCGCTCGCCTTAGTTTTAGGAACAATGGTTTAGTGATTTTCGCGTCTTTTTTCTCTGTTTATTATTGCTATTATGAACACAACTATAAGCACACCTTTTCTATAGGTAGTTATTATTCCTTTATCGGACACAATCGCGCCACGAGGAATAATGACACAGCACTTTGTGTGCGATTTCAATGTTTATTCAACCTTGCTTTTCATCGGTCACGTGATGCATTTACAATATATTTAAAATAAAGTATTCCGAGTAAAATATGTGAAATAATAACCTGTTGAGAGGGACGAGGATACGCTAGGATTCCTACGACAGGTATTAAAGTTTAATCAGCATTGCCAGCTTGTTAGATCGAAGAGGAAGAAAATATAAAATTTAATTTTGTTAGTATAGTAATTTTCTGTTCACGTGCACTTTTATAAGTCTTATTATCCGATAAATTATACATAAGGGTACTTACATGTTCAATTAGACATCGGTTTGAAGAATACTGTAATGTAGGATATAGGACGGTATAGGTAATCACTTCAGAGAATTTTGAGCGACCGAATGAATGGACGCTATACGTATTCCGTTATTGGTTTTCTAAAAATTAACTTTGTATGTTGCTATTGATATCAAAACTAAAATCTGCAAAGTTTCTGCTCAATTAGTCACGCGTCCAAGTTTTTATTTTCCAACAATCAATCACAAAACTTGTGCAAAGACCTACAGGAAGGAGAGCAGTTGCGTGCAATCAATAAAACAGCGGCAGTTGTCAAAGGTGGTGTAATGAAACACAACATAATATCCAGATGACGAGCAACAGCGATGTAGATTCTAACATAAATATGGTCAGTTGCGTTTGCAACATATGCAAATTGTTGTTTGCATTCGGGAGGGAGGGGCGAAATCTAATAATTTCACAACACTAATTAATTCAAAATATCATTCCATTATCAGTTTCATATGAATTTTCTCTACATGTTATGACCACGGTAATAATAGGTAAACGAAATTTACTTGCTTGCGTATATACGTGATCAATAAAGCCGTTATTCTGCATCGAATTAACATAATGACTGCCGTTTCGAAATTTTCGACGGTTTCAACGAAAGAAAAGGGGGACTGGGGAAAGTTTAATAAAAATATGATATAAGGATATTTAAAATCACTCGGTATATTTAATATCGAAAACTTTGCGAACTTATTCGACGAGAGCGCGCAGAGAAGAATTTTTTAATTGCATTAAAATATTGTATATCGGTAATGAGAACTTCTTTTATTACTTGGGCGAAGTTGGAAACTCCAAGTATGGTTGAAATTTTTAATATATCAAAATTTAAGGAAATAATGGTCTTTATTAAATTTGGCTGTGCTTTCTCGGAACTAATCAGAAACAGAAACGAGCATTAGACTTTAAGTTTGAGAGTTCGGAAGTTAAAAAGTTAAACATTGATTTAAAAGTTGTCATTCGTAAATTACTTAACAGAGTGCTAAATCTTAACAGCTTGTCTAAATACTAAAATATCTATTTACCAACATTGATTTGCTCGTTCTTCTTTTATATCTAAAATTGGTAGTTACCATCGGACACAATCGGCTCTGATTTTCAAGCCATAAATTCGAGTGAATCATTTTCTAACTCACAACAATTATTATTTTTTTCAATTGATATTCTAAAATTTGACAAAAATATTTTAGTAGTACCTACATACTTCTATTTAATTAGTTAAGACTTGCTTCGCTTCATTTTTGTATTTCAGCCAACTGTTGTAATTTTTCTAATCATATTTATCCCACAAATGTATGTAAAAACTTTGTATTAATTTTCACAGAAAGCAGTTCCTGGTCCTCATAGAAATTATTGTTTAATTGACCAATTTCGTTCTCGACACGGTATCAAGCAAACCCTGCATAATCTAGGAGGTTTTTGGAAGGTATTACGTTCATAGACACATAACGGCATTATACGGTAATTACCGCTTTACGCAAATGTCGTAAAGCACACTCTTAACCAAATTTATTAGCTTTTAAGTTAACCGCGCCATCGCCAGCAACATGTATACTTCATAATTAAATTCCACGTGTATAAAATCTTTTTCGCTCGCGCCACATTCAATTAGATTTTATCTAAACGAAATAATAAAGAACACCGTAAACCCTTTTACACTAAACGTTTTACGTTCGAGCGAATTTAGTTTCAGTACGGTTAATTTAAAAATTATAAGCATGTCATGTAATTAAAGACGCACCGATATTACGCTTTTAGCGACTCTTTCGCAAAACGTTATATTCACATAAATGAATAATAAATTGCGGACATCAAATGCAACGCTATGGTCCTTTTATATAGTTAGGGGACGACGAGAGACACACACACACACACATGCCAGCCACTCAGCCAGGTCGGAGTTTATTTGCTTTTATGACAATTTATTCTGTTTTCTTTGAGTTTGGAACGAATTATGCCCGTGCATGTCCACAGTTTAGATATTATGGAATTATCCTGATTGAAATATGCAATTTTACTAGACGGCACTTGATACAAAATGGAAACGATTTCCCTCGGCGAATCTAATTTTATATCTCGGGGATGTTACCTATGGTTTGCGGACGAGGATTTGTTTTTCTCAGTTTGTCTGTTCGAACGGATGTTGCTTCGATAATAATAACAGTTGGCCTAAAACGCAGTTAAGTCTATTTAGTGTTCGATTGACTTGATTCTAATATCACACAGGTACGTACGTAATCTTGGCAATACAGAGAGTGAGCATTAACACCATCTCCCGACGGTCATCGCAACAATATAATTATTATTATTGTACACGTGTTATCCAAGAAGACGGAAACCGGTCCACAGTTTGTTGAATTTAAGAGGGGGGTTCGACGTTTGTCACACGCTAGGTGGCGCCACGGGTAAAAAAACAAGGGTCCCGTTTTGTTAAGTTTTACGTAAAAGTATTGATATAAATAGCATTTACTTATTATTAATAGATAGCCGAAAGTTGTCCCTTGGACCTAATGCCATTTTTTTGGCTGGTGATGGTCAATAAACTCGGAAATAAATTATTAAATTCCATTCATTTTTGAAATTTCATAGTAACGAAATTAGATGAAACTCGTTACAGACTTGGCGGAAGCTTTTAAAAAGTCACTGCTAAACCCAAAAGTGATCAACTTTGCGTTTAAATCGAAATATCTTGACAGAATTGACCGAAAATTTGCCAGCTTATGTCTGACCTATCATAATTTTGCTGCAATAGTTTGACTACTTTCTCAGAGATGGGGCACAGGCGAGACGCAAGAACACAAAATTTAGGAATCCTATGGACTCTGTGACGGTTTTGATTGTGACACTACTTTCTGTGCACGCTAAAGAAGAAGAAAGTTATAGAAACGTATGTCTGTGAGATATCAGACGCAGAGAGGAACCGGCAAATGCGTGGGTACCTATTGTACTCGTCACGTTCACTGTTTTGTACCTGACGAGTTTTGGGTAATTACGGTATATTTCCAGAAAAGAGGGTGCGGATGGTTTTGCCTCTGACGAGATATGCGACTTATAATCGAACAGTAATAATTATTAACTTTTTTAAAAAAAAAAGGAACCGACTTCAAAAAACCCAAAGTAACATAAGTTAACTAAAAAGCAAAAAATAAAAATTTTCAATTTCAGAGTTATTTGTTGTTCCGCTTAATGTAATTATTTATTTTTCCGTTTAATGAAATTCAGAAATTATTGTTGATTATCTAATTATTATTAATTGTTTTATAATTTTGAAGACGGTGCCAAGTAAAACATAAAATTATACATTTTAAAGTTATAATTCCCTGATAATTTCAGACTTCTTAATTCACGATTATGATTACTGAATTAAACTTTTCAGAACCCATTTGATACATTAGGTAATATGTAGTATATTTCAAACGAGTGCGCTGTCATTACACTTTTCAGGGGCGAGGGCGAATTTTTGCAGCCCGAGGCGAATTCCGAGGGCTGCAATGAGCCCGAGCCCCTGAAAAGTGACAGGGCACGAGTATTGAACAGTGTTTTTTGTATTCGTTCCAGCAAAATGAGAAAATTTAAAAGAAATTTAAATGTCTTGATCAGGGGTGGGTCATATCTACCAGTTAGGAAATTCCAGTGTCATAAACCCTTACCTGACCCAATTTAAAATCGCGAACAAGGTTCCTTTATTCAAATCTTTTTAAAACCTTCATTCCCTCTCATACAAGCTTCCATTTCATAACATGCTTTCTGACAATAACGACATCACTCAGTTCAACCGTCGCAATCAGTAAACGAAGCTCTATCAAAATATGGAAAAAAAAACATTAATTTGGATAAAGCTGAAAATTGGTTCAGGTCTTAGGTACACTATAACAAATAAAATATCAAAAAAAGATCAGACAAAAGTTTTAGATCATGCAATTACCTACAAAAAATGTTTCCATACTTTTTTTCCTACGAATTTGATACAAAAAAGCGATCTATTCGTAATGCATACTAATATTGTATGGTTTAGTTGGATTTACCGACAGATGAATTGATAGTTTTGGTTATTATTTATTATGTAATTATTGTTTTTATTTTATTTTTTCGTTGTATTTTATGTGTTATTGTAGCAAAGTATATAATTTGTTTTTATGTTTTACTTAACACCAACTTCAAAATTA
This sequence comes from Diaperis boleti, assembly GCA_963583935.1. Lineage (NCBI taxonomy): Eukaryota > Metazoa > Arthropoda > Insecta > Coleoptera > Tenebrionidae > Diaperis > Diaperis boleti. Next base: position 81,773,369 of record OY757244.1, on the reverse strand, counting down.
TAAAACAATTAATAATTACATAATAAACAATAATTTACTAAAAACAAAAATAGCTCATAATAGTCAGGTCAAAACAGACATTTCAATTCCCATTTGGAAATTTTGTTGAATAAGGGAGGGGTCGTCAAAGGACTGTTCTGTCGTAGCTAGCGGCAAGATGGGTTTTTCGGCCACACTGTCGGCCACTTTACTATTTATTAGGGTCTCAGGTAGACTTCGCTGTAAAAGATAGAAAATATTGGAAAACACACCCCATCTAGAGTTGAGTAGTTCCATCGAGTGGTAAGTACCGTTACAATATTATTTTGTTGAATGTGAACAATGGGGGCCATCTAGTAGTCAGTTGACGTTTTACATATTTTACCCTGGCTTCTAACCTGAACATGTTGAAGTGGGCGTGGTCGGACCCCGCTCTTAAGAAGAAGAAGAATATATAAGCGAAAAAGGAACTTGTGAAACACAAACCTTATATATTGGGGAACCTCAACAACTGAAGAAGCTAAAAGACTGAGAAGCTTTAGAATCGAATATCCCGAGAGATTGCGAAGCCGCTAAAAGATTGAGATATTAAGAACCAGAGGAATTGAGAAATTAGGAAAGCAGAAAACCTGAACGTCTGAAAAGGATCGAACTCTGACAAAGAGGATCTGAGAATGAATCTGAGATTTTTAGAAAACAGAAATTGAAAACTCGATAGACCTGCAAAAGTATTCAACCTCAGATGCTGAAACCAAGAGGGCAGAGATACTGAGAAGCATAAGAAACTGAATTTTAGATTTTCAAACATTTATAACTCTTGTGTTGCTTCAGCTTTAGTGTAAAATTCGACCCTCGCTCTGTACCATTGTCTAAAAACACAGAAATTTCACAGAAAACTACTTCAAAAAACTAAAATGTTTTCCAATCTAAGTCGTTTTTAAGATAATATGACCTTTTGACTATTTGTTTTGCTTGAATTTGCTTATAAATAAACTGATCAATATATATAGACCAATATTATTTTAATATTCACGGAGAAAATTTTTTTTGGAAGCGACTGGTCCAAACTCATTGTTGATATCTAACATTTTCTTTATTCCAATTTTAGAAAAAAAATTACGGTTTAAAATTTGATCCTCGCTTTGAATTCTTTTCTAAAGAAAATGCTTAATAAAGTCTTTATAGAAAAACTACCTCAGATCTGAAATTTTGAACGTTCGTTGGACTAAAATTTTATTTTTCTCTCGATTTCTTTCTAAATAAGTTGTTCAATATAGAGCACCCACAAACAGTAAAAATTTTACTTTCGCTGTGAATCACTTTCTAAAGAAACTGCTCAATATAGAGAAATACTTACCTACACCATGGCTTTTATAGAAAACTGCTTCGGAAAGTTTATACTTATAATATCTAAGTAAATATTATTACTTAAGTTGATCTATCTTCACAAAACTCAATAAAAATTAGCTATTTCGTAGAAGCTTCGATTGCTTTTCTACTAATATAAATACAGACTTTACAGCCAAATTCTTAACAGAAAAATTTCAAATAATTGAAATGGAAAATGCGAAGGCAGAAATACACAATTCCTCAAAGGCAGAATAACAGTAATTCATCCTCAAAAATGTTCTCAAATTGAAAGGGGTTTATATTGAGTACATATTATGCAAGAATGTGACAAATAAAACATCAACAATACGAACCAATATTGGAATGTAAGCTTTGTTCGTCTTAAAGGCAATACTCAAAACTTTGAGAAAGTTAATTTTCTATTAGTCATTTTTAACACAAAAATATTATGTACTGCGTTTTTTTAAACTGGCCGTGGGAATCCCATATTAAATTTTTCACTCCATGTTAACTTGTGTTTGGGGCAAGTCCCGGGCTTGAAATTTTTACGTGACATAGCTGCGCATCATTTCTCATTATTTCAACAGCCATTTTGCTCTTTCAAAAATATTTCCAAAATATTTGTTTATTTATTTATTAAATACATGTTTGAGGTTAATAAGCATAAATCTATGTTTCTTCAGCACAAACAATCTCTTACCAGCGTTTAATCATTGTAATTTTTTAAGTTTCCTTGTACTAATTAACACGACGCTTTTCTCATCGGTAAAATTATACGGAACCAATCGACAAAGAACTTTTTGGACACAAAGGTAATCATATGAAATCTTTTCTATCGATGTCATTCGAATCTCCAAAGTACTGCGAATAATTCGGTGTCACTCGTCTATTGTCTTCTCCTATCATTTGTCGTGAAGCAAAATTTTCTTCGGTGACTGCCGAAACTGACCTTGCCTCACGAAACTTGATCAAACATAAATTCGTTAAACCAATTATAGACACTTCTAAAACCTGGGCTTCATCGCCAAATGCAGTCCGAATTCTTTCAATGCTTTGGAGACAGACCACTTTTAAAATCTTGACACGAAAGTTTTCACGTGTGATATTTGTATTGATTTGTAGTTTCTTGTGTCAACACACCAAATATGCAGTTCTTCTTCATACCCTACTTGGTGTCATAGATGCCTTCATTATGTTAGTTTACAGAAAATTTCGGTGCATACCTATTACATATTATTATTATGTAGACGGTTTTTGTAATATCAAAGTATCAAAGCCGATATTCCTGCTCTTGCATGTTTTTCTTCTCTTACTTCTACTTCTATTTTGGTAAAATGGTGGAGCTTTTGTTTTTCTTCATAAAATAGACATTATTACTTTTTTTTTGTGTATATTTTTAAATTTATCATACTTCCATTGTTTTCTAATTTAGGCGATCAACCTGCTTGATCAAACGGTTCAGTCAATCGATTGACGCGCGCTTGAATCAACCTTCAAGAAGCCTTCAAACTACCCTTCAATATTTTGGTCAAAACTCATTCTCAGTTGTGTCTGTCTGAAATGTTTCTGGTGTTTAAAATACGAGTGACTGACGCAATGCAATGCAATTCTTGTAAGCGGCAAGTTAGGAGGAGTTGTATCAGAAATGATGCAGCGGGCTATGATAGTCGTCGAGAGATGGTGTACTAAGAAGCAGCTGTCGGTTAACAGCAATAATACTGCAGTCATGGTCTTCACAAGAGGAGGAATTTCAACGACTTGAAGAGGGATATCAAACTTAGCTTTAAACGCCATCTAGAATACATCACTAATCTTAAGGCTACTCGGGTCCCATGGGCCTGTAGGAGCATGGTCGGAAAAACGTGGGGATTAAAACCAGAAATGGTTCGCTGGTTCTACAGCGACATGCCTACCTTGGAGCCATAGAAGTGCTCCTGAACCTGCCTCCGCTACACCTGGTGGAGAAATACACAGGCTTGTTATTGACAGATAAGGTAGGTCCCACGTCAGGAGGGGACACCATACCGAATATGACATTCGTAGGAGAGGGTCAATACTCGGAAACTGAGGAGTGACAATGGTTCCATCTGGACAGGGATGGGTCCAAGACAACAAAGAGCACTGGGGCAGGGGTGGCCGGAGAAGCACCAGGGGATGAAATGAGCATTAACCTGGAATCCTGGGCAACCGTGTTCTCAACAGAAATTACTGCAATAGGGGAAATAGTAAGAAAAGCGAGTAAACGAGCCTTTATGGAGTAAAGCAGCTAAGTCGTGGGGCACAATAAGCTTAAGCTTCAGTGCAGCGGGGTAAGTAAAATAAAATGTCTTGGATTTTCTCGAATTGTGCGGTAAAGAAATGAAGACTTTCAACGTCTCGGTGTCCCAATGTCTTAAATATATACACTCTTCGAGTCATCAATTTTACGTCTTTTATTATGGTTCACCAATTTGAATTTGAGGTTAAAACACCTCTATTTTATATACGACAAATCTGAGACAATAAGTTCAAATCCGGGTCAGTCCGTGGCTGAAATTCGTTCCGCTAAATTAATAAATGCGTTTAATTACACACATATTTGTAATGCGTTGTCGTTATTTATGTTAATTTATAACATTATTTAGTTATTATTTTGTATTAAATTATAAAGTCGAACCGTGTAACCATTGTTTGACCACTATGACATTGTGTTTTACCGGGAAATGGAATTCATTTAATTACGATATTAACCTTACGGAATTATTGCATTTCATTCTCCTAATTTGTTATTATCATTCCTATACTTGTGGTGGAAGTGACCGCAGACGAGGTAATTGCCCTCCGCCGTTTTAATTGTGTTCCTCGGATATATTATATTTCGGTGATTTATGCAAATCTTAACGGCGTTTAGTAACATACAATGTCGAGACCGAAATTACCGGATCCGATCGTCGGAATTATCCACAAATTATTATGTACATGCAGGATGGTAATTAGCATATTTTATACTTATTGCATCTTATAATATGCGAGGAGTACATGGGTTTTTCTGCGTAAAAAGTCGTCCGAGTACCTACCTATAATGCTACATTGAACTACTATGTGTTTGAAATTTTATGGCTCATAATTAACGTCTTTGAGGGGATAAAATGTATAAAAGTTTGTCTGCTGCAATAATAACCAACATTTACATAGAGTAGACGTTAAAACTTATTACCTACATTTTATGTAGGTTGTTTTTCAGGCCGCATATCTTTTCGTAATTTACGGTTTTGTGTGTTAAATACAATATTTTGTAGGATTTACGACCCTGTTGTCTTTCCTTTATTTTTTCTAGGTGTATTTTAACATCTCGTTTATCCGACACTGTTTATCGTCGTGAGGATGAAGTAATTCACCTAGTAATGGTTACTCCATCCACAGGGAGATTTAATTATGATGATGTGACACAGGATCAAAATAAAGAAATCGTAAGTTCGATCAAACAGCACCACCCTTGCGTCTATCCACCCTGTATACGCGCAAGCCTCTTAAATTATTAACTTCATCGTTTCTCGAAAATTGCACCCCTCGTCTTACCTCTTTGATTAATAAAACAGTAGATTTTTTCATCAAATTCAGGCAAATCCTACATCAAACTATACATTTCGTGGAGAGTATGTTTTTGTGGAAAGATTAAAAATTTACGAGGACGACACACGAACTCTCAACCTAAGTCAACGAATATAAAGTGACGTCAACACGGAACAATCGCAGTTTAAAATGTCCGCGTGCATTATACAGGAACGCTTCAATTATTCGCAACTCAATTGAAACTTGCAGCAACTCCGGGATCGAGTTTTAACGAAAATACTGATAACAGAAAGCAAGTTTCCGGTCGGGCTGCGAAGTTTGCCTGCGAAAAATTCAAAATTGCCGCTCTTCGTCTGACGACATACATATAGGTCTTTGGCGTTAATATGTAGTTTTTCGTAAAACTTATCACAAGTTTCGGCAGCTTTAGCAATAACAATCGCAAGTTGCGAGCAATAAGCACGAGCATGCATACAGCATGTGTTTGTTGTTATAAAGCTGTTTACGTAGAGCGTGCAAATTGCTTCTCAACAAAATGATTATTGCATGCGAAGTGTTATTACTTATGAAGGGATCGTGAAATTCCTGGGCCGAGTCTCAGCAATGCCTTGCAACATTAAATATTTACGGCGCTTACGAATTTATAACCCCTGCGCACTGTATTAAAATTAATTATTTAATATTAAAGTCGGTATTTTTTTCTTGGGCTCCGTCGTTATTCCCTGATATTTTATAGATTTTTGCGTCTAGGCGCAATAAAATCTCGAGAATTGCGCATTGCTGCTAATTGCATCTCGTCGAGGAAAAAACGCGAGAGCGACGATGAAATTAGCTATAAGTCATCGGGCAAAGAATTCGAACCGGCCAATAAACGGAATTTATGTTTGCAAATTTAAACAAAATATTAGCCAATATCAATATCAGTTAATTTATGAAAGTGCCACAAATTTAGTTGCAATTATGCGGCACAAACATGTATGTTGTGTATTTTGTATTAATTAATAATGCAGCCGATAGGTGGATCATGATGTTATATTCAAATAATGGCCATATCGGTGTTTGTCAACTCCAATTGTCCGGCTCCAGCATTGATAAATAATATATGCGTTGTGTGCATGTCAGAATTAGATTTATTAAATGGGGATCTTGTCGGACAGGGACGATTCTATGCCCATTGTCAAGATACTATTTAAATCCGAGAGCTTGCTGATGAAGGACGACAAATGTCCGAACACTGTGGACGAAATTTACTGGTCACGTGATAAATAACGACCGTGTAATCAAATATTCGCATTTTGCCTATTTTTTTTATTGCGACCTGTGCGGCGCCAGGGTGACACCCCGTCCGTCTCTGTGAGGTTCAATTCGTTCATTATACATCGTTCTTTTGTGTCATGACCATTCTGAAATGTTTATAATTTTTTATCGAAAAAACGCATCCGCCATTTCTGTGCAAACGGCATCGTAAAAAAATTTAAACTGATAAACATTTGCTTTGAAAGTCTAGGATTAGTGTTATATTTTTCCTACCGGATAAAAGTATATAAAGAAGTCTTTGTTTTATATTTTTTCATTCTAGCTTAAACTTTAATATTGCTTCGAATTTAGGGATATTTAGTTTAGATTATCCTGGAATCTAGTGAGGTTACTTCAGTCCTCTGAGGGTGGCAACACTGATTTACTACTTAATAAACAAAGAGTTTATACGGCGTTTCCAACACTATTAAAACAAAAGTTTCTTTTGTGCCCTTTTGTAATATTGAGATGGACAGGAAGGAATTGGGCCAGTGTTATGGCCTCCTCGTTCCCCAGATCTTAATGTGTGTGATTTTTTTTGTGGGGTCACATGAGACAATTTATGCGACGACTGTAAATACCGTTACAGATTTAACACGTTAAGCGCCAAGTGCATCAGATATGATGCACTGGTTAACTTCTTAAATGGGCCCAGTGCATCAAATCTGATGCACGCTTAATGTTTGAAATAATTTTATTGGTGGCCTATATTTAGGAGTAAAGCTAAAATCGTGCATCATAGCTCGATGCACGATGGCCCAATACACTTGAAAATTCTATTGGCCAACGAAAAATGTTTAAGAAATTGTTTTAATACTTGAAATAAAAAATACGACGAAAATCTGTAAACAAAATAAGATTTTCTTTATTGAATACTATTATAAAGTGATTAAATACACTAAACAATAATTAGGCTTAACTAAAAACAACCTTTCTTTGAAGGGTTATCCAGGACATCCGGCCTGCATAAATATATTATTTTTCGTCGCAGGACCGTCGGCGCCGTCAAAATGACGTCGACGTACCGTTTGAATTGCTCCAATTGAGCCAATTTATTTATTGGACCTGTGTGTTTTTACGCTTGTGTTTGTTGTTGAAGGTTTTTATAAGTTTAGAAAAGTGCATCAAAATCGATGCACTTGACCAATGCGTGTTTGTACTCGAATGGGCCAAGTGCATCGAAAGTGATGTATCTGTTTTTTTGTACTTATATTTGTTTATATATTGTTTTTAACATGATAGATCATATATTGAATGTTTTTAAACAATTATTCCGGATTATAACGTGTTGGCCCACAGGAACTTTTTTTTTTCCTATAGAGGGTGGCGCTTAACGTGTTAAGAAACCGCGTTCAAAATGCTGCCGAAGAAATTAGAAGAAACCCAGAAGTATAATTGCCAGACCGTAACAGTCGTTGTTTCGGCGTGCTTTCGGTTTTACAGTGGCCAGCTCAATCTGCTGATTTGAATCCCATCGAACATGCATGGGATACACTCCAGAGAACAGTAGTTTTGGGTATGGGTCTTCCCCGTAAGAACAGACAGGATCTATTTGTAGCATCAAATGCAGCTTGGCAAGAAATTCCACAGGAGACCATAGATGATCGACGATGCAGAGCTGTCTTAAATAATATGGGAGGCACATACTCTATATTAGTGGCCAGAAAATTAAAAAATTAAAAATTGGAAAACATACTAAACTGTAAAAAAATATATGTTTGTAAAATTTGCAAAATCCCTATACTATTCTGGTGAGTTTAGATTGGAATTTGTAAATTCGGAAATTCAAGATATGTATGTAGGTACCACTCAAATTTTCTAAATACATATTGGAATTAAAAATACCTAAATTCGGCATTTTCACGTTTCGCAATCTGCAATTTGCGAAATTTTAGAGGTCGAACTATACAAATTGATTTAAAATTTGAAAATCCAGGAATTCAAGATGGAATCAAGTTATCCACAACTCAAACATTTCACATTCGAGAATTCAAATTTTCAAAATTTGAGAACTGAAAATTTAGAAATTCAATTCACGATCTCAAGATTTCTAGGATCCAACGACACAAAATTAATTTAATATTTGAAAGTTCTGGAATTTAAGTCAACCGTTCAATTTCGGGATTCAGAATTTCAAGATTTCGTCGCATGAAGAATTTGTAAATTCAGAAATTCAAGATATAATATATACGACGCAAATTTTCCAAATATTGGAATTCAAAATTCCTAAATTCGGCATTTCCACACTCCCGAATCTCCAATTTGCGAGATTTTAGAGGTCCAACGATACAAATTGACTGAAAAGTCAGGAATTCAACATATCAACGATTAGGGATTTGATCCTTCTTTCTTAAAGCAGTCTTTAACCAAACCTGTCTTGGTTGACCGTACTCGACCTGACTGGGCTTGATCTAATTGATAGATCAAGTGACTTACCTGTAAGGAAAGTTGATCGAAATTATATGAGTATTGCCGTTCGAAGAATTACAATGACAACTTGTAGTCGCAAATTTCCTTGCGCTCACCACGAATTGTTTAAAATAAATAAAATCCACTTATCGCCACTACCCAATAATGCTGACTCCATGTAGCTCCTGCGTCGCACGTATATTCTCATTGCAAATTTGAGGGTAGTTCTAGGGCGTTAAGGACCCCACGGGAGGGAGATGTTTGGGGGGGATTGTAATTCTTCGAACGGCAATACTCATATAATGGATGGGGCTGTTATGGACAAAAACAATAGCCATCAGAGAATATAACTATGTTCATGTAATCCAACCTGTTGACTCCTACGAAGGGTTGACACCGAACCAGAGAGCTATTGTGTTTTTTTTTATGTATACAAATGAGCTTTGTTGAGCAGCTCAGTCTAAACTGAAGATTTAAACTACAAACTTCAAAAAGGTTCTGATGTAAGTCGAGTCCATTTAAGGGAAAGTCGACACAAAATACCCAAGTGCATTTCAGAAAACCGATTGACACATGTGAGCAGAGAAAAGTCCAGAAAAAAGTCCAGAAACCGAGGGACAAAGTATAGCACGTCACAACTCCTGAGGGGACTAGTATGGACAACAACAGAGATTGTAATAATCCAAGCACGCCATGAACTATAGCGATCAGAGAATCGACTTACTATGTTCATGGAGTCCAACTGTTGATGGGGCTGTTATGGTTCATGGAATCCAACTCCTGATGGGGCGGCTGTTATGGACAACCACAGAGATTGTATATGCAAGTACGCCCTGAGTTCTGAACTATAGGACTAAAGAGTACAACTATGTTCATGGAATCCAACTGCTGATGGGGCTGGTATGGTTCATGGAATCCAACTCCTGATGGGGGCGGCTGTTATGGACGACAACAGAGATTGTATATCCAAGCCGCCCGACTCCTGAACTCTAGGACTAAAGAGTACAACTATGTTCAAGGAGTCCAACTGGTCCACTGGATTGACTGGTCGACTGGAAGTACTTGGACCCAGCTGACGGGACGAGCCGGGCTATTCGATGCATGGGTTCGAAGCAGATAGCGACGCTAGGAGAGGCGGACTCAATAATTGTAGAAATAACCGATACTTGGATTAATTACTGGCTGTTTACATTGTGTTATATAGTATCTTTTAACACAACGTTCTTTCTGTTTTGCAATAATTAGGTCGAATCGAAGATAAACCCAAAACCAAGCCTGCGATGGTTGTCAGCACTTTTCTCAAATGTAATATAATCCAAAAGTTTAATTCGTCAATAACCATTTTCGAATGTTTTTTAGTGATTTGGACTAATGATTAAAATGTCGTCTAAATAGGCAACTCAGATGACACCCTGGGTTCTCAAGTGACCGAGAAGTGTTCTGAATCTTTGTAAAAATAAGGGCGCGATGCAAAGTCCGAAAGGTAAACAATTATGTTCATGTTCAAGTAACTCACAAGGAGGAATGTCGTCGCACCGCCATTGGGTCGCAGGGCAGTGACGACGGAATAGATAGATTCAGTGGGTACTTACTTGAGCTTTCCGGGATTTCTTTTAAAAACCGCTTGAATTTTGCTTTTCGGTTGGAAGGGTTAGCCCTGGGAACTTTCACTTTGTCCATTTTCGGAGCACTTAAAATACGTCCGTGGTGAAGCACGAAAAATTGCAATGAGAATATACGTGCGACGCAGGAGCTACGTAGAGTCAGCATATTGGGTAGTGGCGATAAGTGGATTAACAATTCGTGGTGAGCGCAAGGAAATTTGCGACTACAAGTTGTCATTGTAATTCGAGAACGGCAATACGAAATATAATTGGGTGTTTTTCTTCTTCTTCATGCTATTTCTCGAAATAAATCTTTAACCTGTCCACGTAGACTTTAACCTCTATTCCTATTAAAAAGACCTAATTACACCAAAATAAGATCGAAACCCCCAACCCCAGTTTAAAAATACGTGCTTATGCAGTTTTTAAGCATCACATATCAGCGAGTTGATCAATATTATCCATAAATCAAAGTCCCGCCTATTCCAAGAGCGCACGACATTCTATCATATTTCAAAAACATCAAGCCATTATTCTAATTACTGTGGAATGAATATAGATGATTTTAATAATATAACAACTCAGCGGGATCTCTTCGCCGGTGTAATTACAAAATTTGAATCACAGAAACCAGATTTTCCTCAGCTGTCTATAGGATACGCCATACCCAAATAAGGTATTACTTGCTGACGAAAAAAAAAACTAATCTAAATCGGATTAACAATGCAAGGACGCAATCGACGCTGTTAATTAATAATTTCGACGGCGACCGCGGCAACACTGTAAATTTCTTAGCCTGTGTATAATTTATTAGTGTTCGTACAACAAATACTGTCAACCCTTAATGTGTTTGTTTTATAATAAACCCATCAATAATATTAACGATGGCGCCGAGTAATTAAAACATTCATGAAAATACAGTTTGTTTATGTACACCAGGACATCATGAATATTTGCTAAACCTCATTAATTGGCACTTAGCTGTTTTGTTGGTCGGGAAATAATTACAGCCGGAATTCTTTTCCACCCACCAAAAACTACCGGCATTAATCAACTTACCTGAAATTACGAGAACGCGATAAATCCAAACGAAAAAAGGAAAGATTTCGGTTCCAAACAGTCCGACTTATTATTTTCACGTCGGGTTTTATTGCACGTTCGGTGGACGAAATAAATTAACAGCTAGTTAGTTAATTATGAATTTAATTGCCGCACATTAAATCGGTACGCCATAAACCAGATAAGATAGTATTTCTAATTATAATTATGTAAAATTAGAAAACAAATTGATTCCATATTTATGTAAATGCCGATAAATCATGGTGGTAAAAAGCAAGAGAGCGTTGTTCTGATAGATATTTATGCGATTTGGAGAATTCTAGTGAATGTAGTGCATATTAGAGTGTTTGGTTTTCAATTGTTTGTTACTAGAAACCCTCACAAGAAGATGAAAAAATATAACAGATGACCATTTAATTTTGAGGTAGGTAAATAAAGTAGATTGGCACCACTGAATAATCGGCATAGCTCACCCCTGACACCTTATTGTCACACATCGATTACTTTTTAGATTAGGGTAAGCCCCGTGGTACTAGTCAGAAATGTTAACAAAAAGTATGCATCCAAAAAGCTTTTATGAAATCCTTTAGGAGCAAAACAACCTGGAGGCATTGAAATTTGTAATTTCAAAACAGCCTATACAGCAAAAAGACAATATTTGATTATTATTATTTTCTAAGAAACTGAAGAACCACCCCCTTATATTCTTTCAAGTATACAACCCATAAACCTGACGTTCACATTCTTAGCCTAAACAAACGATCCATCTGTAAATAACTCGCGAAACCGCAATAATATCGAAATAAATTAGCGAGAGCGTCGAGCAATGCTCGTGTATTTTTAAAATTTATTTGCGTCGACTTGTTTTTCGGAGAAATTTATTTTGTATGCTTATAAAAAATTCAATTTCATTTACAAAACTGTAAAAATGCATAAATAATTCACGGAAAAAAGAGTCAATATTACATAAGCTTGCGTTTGCAGAACTCGCGCTACGCGAATATACAGGGGCGAGGGTGGCATCGGCTCATCACCCAAACCACACAGCTGAATACAGCGTATTTTTGTCTTTTCATTTTGACATATTTTCTTCGCAGAAAGTTTGGTTGACACAATTTCGTGATAATAAGACGACATAATTTTAGTGCTTAGATTTTCCGGGCAAAAATGACTTTACTAATACAGACTGGTCCAAAATTGCCGAACGCCTCCCTTCCAAAATGGGAACATTTCTAAAATTCCAAAGTTTTTACTTTCCAAGATTTTGGCAGCCCAATTGGAATAGGTTGTTGTTCGGGTGTGTACTTCATCTCGTCCTGAAAGTCCTTCTAAATAGGTGTACTATATCTTGAAAATTGCAAGCAATGTAGCTCTTCATGAGGAAATCTTACATTTAGTATTCAGCTGTCAGGATCTACCAATTAATCACTTGTCGCCACAAGCCATATTTTTAAGCTTCATAGACCCATACGTAGTCACACAAGAACCTGCAAACCGGTCACAATTTCGTCATTGCGGAAAATCCGAGGATCGTTCGGTTTCGATGTCACCGCACGGTCCCGTCCCCTCGCCCTCCCCAGGGTGTGCCGGAGTCAAAGCCGCGGTCCGCTCCGGGCCCTCCGGCAAGGGCAGTAACGGCGATATTACCGCTCGCTCCAGCTAGGGCAGTGGGTCCGCAGCAAGCGCGATTTGTTTTGATTACACTCTTCCCCCACTTTTGATGAATAATGAATGTATTTTTTCGAAACAACAAAGGGAGGGCTGGCTGGTGACGAGTTGCCCACTGTCAACCGTGTACCGGATAACGCATACGTATATATATTTTTGGATTATTATAAATGTCACAGGGATTGATATATCTTGCGGTATCCACGAGCCCGCTCTGCCCACATTCGCAGATAACTCAGAATTATAGCGGCCGACGATTTTTGTTCCCTTTGAAATATGCTCCTTTTTTTTTATAATTGTTGTAAAAGATTTGATCGGAGATTGCAGATGAATATTTGCTAATTTATTGCCAAGGATGATGGCCGGGTTTACCGGGTTAGGGGCTTCGTTGTGTGTTTGTGTTTCTCCCTTGCTTTATATGTATTTCACTATAAAATAAACCAGACTGTACATGGCTATGCAGGGCATGTAACCTAATAGTCTCTGAAAGACTTCATCACCTCCAGGAGAGAAGAACTGCAAAACTGAAATCTCACAATCAGCACTTAAGTGGTCGCGTTCTAGTTTTCGTCATTACATGCCGCTGGCAAGGTTTAATTATTATAAACTCCACGTAGCAGCGCATCCTCTAAATTATTATTAATTACGCGAACGTCCGTCGAATGCGAACTGAAAATCGCCATCATCATCGTCCCCGTCAGATAAATATATTAATTTATCTTTTTTTTGTAGATCGACTCCGAACATTTTTAATTAGGCCTCGCGATATCATTATCGTCGTAATTCCAGTCCGTTTCCGACACGGCATTATCGCCGACAATTTTGTAAACAATTTTGTGAGAACTGTGTAACTAACTGTTATTTCCTAGTCATTGTCCTCCTCGTTGTTATTACCATGATTCACCAGTAGCTACTTGTCAAATGTCATTCAAATATCTAATATAATTAATATGTTTATTGTAATGCGGTTCTATCATTACTATATAATTTGACGTGTATCTATCCATCTATGTGAGGCTTGTCGTGCGAAATTACCATTCATTTGTATTTCACTGTTTGCTTTATATACCGAGTGCTTCGTCCATAAAAGTAAATTTTAATCATCTTCCCTTCATCTAGCAGGCCCTGATGTCACGTGTGCTCGATTAGACAAACGTACAAATGTCAAGTATCAACTGATCTTATAAATCTAGTCTACGTATAGAACACTAGAAATAACTATAGAACACTATGCTTATTCAAACCTGAGTTTATCACTGAGAGACTATACAAACTGTTTCAGTGCAATAAATTTAATTAGTAATCAGTGCCAACAATTTTTCTTAATAAATTTTTGCCCTAAACCCCGTAGTTATAGAGTAAAAATGAGTGGAAGTTTTAACGTCAATTTCGCTACACGCCACTGCACCCCTAAACGATGACAATAACACAAGACAAAAAACTTATTATTATTATTATTATTATTAAATTCCCAGGCTTTCGGCTGCAAAAATTGGACTTTCTGTACGTGATGGGGATACAATTTTATTGTTGCTCTTTCAAAATTCTCCATATGGTATAAAATTCGATATTCCTGATTCGGTGGACAGTTTTCACAATTTTGTAAAACAAACACAAGGCATAAGGCATAAATTAGACGTCGACTTGGGAAGCGATTCGGCGAAATATCCTTGACCTCCGTAATTTAATACACTGTCCGTTAATACAATGCAACGAAAGTGAAATACAATAAGAAATTACCGGTGTTGCGGCCACCCTCGGTGGCGAGAGACTTCAGGTATAAACCACACGGGACAAAAAAATTTAAAATGTTGATAAGCAGGTCGGGACAAAAACAATTCATTCTCAGTAGGTCAAGTTAAAATAAATATCCATAATATCCATAAATTTTGTATGGGCAAAAAATGCTAAAAAAATGTGAGTTTTCGTTTCGAGTCGTATATATATATAGAAAATTTGTTGCTTTTGATGAGTTCTACCATCGGTTTGAATTATTTCACTTATTTCTGAAAACAGGGTGCGTGTGAAAACAGGGGGGGGGGTCTGCCGCTCTCTCACCAAATCTCATCAAGGTACAGAGAGGGATCAACGCCCGTCAATTTATAAAATGTTTAAGATTTGGAGAAGAAGGTAGGCAGGGTTTTATTAGTTTCACCAAATCTCACTAAGGGAGACCCCCTCCGTATTGATCTCAGCAAATCTAACCGAAGGGACAGGAGGGGTAAAAATTGTAAAAAAAAAACGTCTCACGTAATTAATGGACGACCTTTTAGTCCAAATCTGTCGCAACCTCAAAGGTACAAGCTCTCGTTCAAAAGTTAGCATTTTGAGTTTTTGGATTTAAAAAGTCATTACTCAAAAACAAAGCTCAATGTTTGGATTTGGTTTACGGTACCCCATTCAGCCATCCTGTTTTAATATGTTCCAAATTACAAAGCTGTAGTACGACAGATGTAATTTTTACGATTTTTTTTTTAAATCTAATAGTGTCCAAAAAAGATAGAGCTCAACAAAACTGTCGAAACTATATTTTTGGTGATTTTATGCCATTTCTGTATATTTTAGAACTTCTTTGGGAGGCGTCCATTAATTACCTGAATAAAAATGAGGGGGGAGGGGTCTGCCGATATCTCAGCAAATCAAGGGTGGTCTACACTCGTCTCAAGACAATTTTTCAAGAAGAATGAGGTAGGTATAGGATTTGCATTAAAATTTCACCAAGGGGGAGGAGGGATCCGTATTTACCTCACCAAGAGGGAGAGATGGGAGTCAAAGATAGTAAAAAAACGTCTCACGTAATTAACAGACGACCTTCCTTTCCTCTTAAGAGTATCCCTGAAATTTATTTCTAACAATAGTTTCATTTCCTTCACATTTTTGGGATCTTTTCTTTCAGGTTGCTTTAGAACGCTCGGATGTCACAACTGCGTCGAAACGTGGTAGGAACGGGCTTTATAATAGGCGATCTATCATATTGTAATGCGACTTCCTGTTTTTAATGAATAAGCATTTACTTATTGAAAATTGAAAACCGAGAACGACGTCACGAAAGTACAAAAAAACCACGATGCATTTTAATGTGGAATTAATTTTAATATTGTTACCTAAATATTTATATAAACAAGGAGCAGTCATTCAATTTTTGTCGCGTTAAATAAGCCATTGTATGTTAAAATCGAGTTGTGTTTGCGGTGAAACGTTGGATTTGGGCTATTTTAAGGTTGTTACCTACTTCCGATCCGAAGTCGTGGCGTCGTCGCTTCAGCATCTCGCCAGCCACGCAAATAATAACAATAAATTACGGTTTATTGCGGCACGCCTATTTGCGTTTTAAATACATATTAAGATTTTTTATTAATATTTACGCTTTATGCATCTACGTAATGTTTTTATAACGCGAAACGGGAGTTTATTCTTTCATATTTTTGTTTAATTAGGCAACAGTCGTAAAGATTTTATTCGCCATAAAGATGTATATTTATCAATTCCAGATATTTATTTGATAACTTTTGAATCAATATACAATCTTATTATAGGCTAATTATTAATGTCACTTTTGCGTCTGGCAGCCGTGCCATGAAACCGTTTCTAATTTCGGTCCTTGCAGGATGTTGCTTTTGACGAAATGGCAGGAAGGAAGAATTCGACATTCTGAAATAATTTTTATCAAAATGCATTTGTATACTCAAAGGAAGAATCGTCATATGCGTTGATTTTAAGGTTATTGTTACATTTTTGAGGTTAGGTTACAGCAAGGTCACTTACGAAATTTAAAATATGAGCTACTATAATAGTTTCTTAAACAAATTGATGATCACGTGAGGTGCAAATTATAAATAAATGAAATCCTAAAAGAGAATAAATGCCCTTGTTGTAACATCAAACGTCCCCACTCAAACCAGGCGAAAATCGCAACAAAAGCATCGATCGAAAAGAACAATTGCAGTCAGTTACAAACGACAGAAAAATAACGACAAAAGAACGAATCCGAGATGAATATGCAAAATTCCTCTACAATTCCGGTCGCAAATTTTTCCACTTTTTTTCAATACAGCGAAAACTTTCAATATTGCTGTTTTACATTTTGTTTGATAACAAGGCACACACACACACACGCTCACATACCGCCGCGTATAAAATTGTTCCGCCATTTCGATATTCGTGATGACCAAACAGAACAAAGTAATTGAATAACAGGAACGGGTTCGCAAAAATTCCATGTATTAATAATTTGCATTTTTTTCTCTGAATTTAAAAATAAAATCAACGAAATCGCCATCCATTACAATAATTAGAGCGAATTTTGTCCACATGTGATCGGGGTTGACTGAATTACTAATGGGTCAGAGCAGAGGGTAAATTTCTGCGAGCGTAAAAAAACTCATACTCTTTTTTAGATTTTATGCAGATGTATATGTATATGGGACGTACATTATATGTACGATAGCCGCGGATGGGGAGGGGTTCAAAAAAGAAGATTATAAAACGCGTTTTGGCATTAACGCCCCTGTTACAAACAGCACTGGAATTCTTATTATCAATAGTGATGGTTGTTACTACCAAAGCTTTACATAATGAGATACATCAATTTGTAAGAAAACTGCACCGAACGGGAAAAAAGTGATGAAACAAAATGTTCTTGCAAACTATGTAATTTAAGATTTCATGGAAAAGTGCTCAAGATAAAAAAAGAGCGAGCCTTACAATAGTCGCATATGATGTTAACATCTGACATCTCATCTTGGTAATAAGCAACAAAGTTTTTAGGAAAATAAAATTCCTTAGATTTTATATAAATGAAAATAGAATGGAAGTAACAGATTTTTTTTAAAAAGAACTAAAAGTAGTATACCAAATAATATACAGGAAAGATATCAAAATAGTATGTATAATAAAACATTGAAAATTAAATTATGCATAAATTTACGCCAAAAATGCCCGATAGGTATAAATTGCTATTTCGTGATTATCTGAACGCTAGAAACCCCAATAATAAATTTTATAAACAATTAACACATGTATTACATGCAAAAATATTATATTTCAAAGAGACTAACCCTTTGACTATTCCACCCTCCATATCGGCCTGGGATGAGTGTTCTCGGTTCACTTTTAATTCAAGCGTTTGTGAACTACAAGGTCCGCTAATTTTTGACGAATTGACAATAAATAAACGAATGTCTTCCGACAAACGCCCAGGCATCACTGACCAAATAACAACGGACTAATGAACTGGAAGCACAAAAAAGTGTTGGATCATAATACTTGTGGAAATTGATTAAGGTGTCCACAAAAACTTTCTCAAAACGGTTCTCATTTGAATATAAATTTGGCGGCGAACAAAGAATTATTCGTGTCGAAAAATGTCGATTCATACAAAAATTACAGACTGATCAAAATCAAAAATTGAGTTGGTAACAGATTGATAAAAGTTTTATTTTCCTTTAGTTGGCGGAATGTGAATTGTATATCGAAGGTTAAATTTTAAAATTATAGCTGTCAACGTCTGATGACAACCGAATCACAGGCTTGCCAATTTTGTTGTAAACTGTATTGTTGCCAACTAACATTTCCAACTTTGATCAGCTCGTATAGTTTATAAATTCGCCTCGACACGAACAATTCTTTGCACAGTAATCGCGCGGCAAATTTATATTTAAATTGGAACCGAAGTTGAACACTTTTTGTGAGTTTTGTCCTTTGTTCATTAGTTAATTGTTATTTGGTCAGTTATCTCTGTGTTTGTCGGAAGACGTTCGTTTATTTATTCTAAAATCAGCAAAAATCTATTGCACAGTCAGGACTAAATATTTGAGTGTTTTAGTGATAAATAATGTTGTTCACAAACGTTTGAATAAAAAGTGAATGATGGTGCAGTGCCGAATCCGAAGGTGAATTACTCAAAGGGTTAGTCTATTTGAAATATGTATATTGTTGTTAGTTGCATGTAAGAGATACAGTCATGTTTTAATTGCTTATGAAATTTATTACTTGGATACTATTTAATAATATAAAATACCTAAACTGATTTCGAACCACGGTTGTGTAAAAATACATATTCTACTTAAATTAGCTAATAACTAAAATAATGTAGAGATATAGAAAAGCAGGAAATAATACTATCGCAGTTAAAATATTTATTACAATGAATTGAAAAAAACGACGAAAATTCCCGTTTTGAAAAATTCTTTTAAAATAAAAAAATGGAGAAACATTAAAAATCTAATAAGAATTTCAGATAATTAATCTATTTTAATATTCTGTCAAACATTAACTAACGGATATGAAGAAATAAAATTGAGACAAAAATACATAGATGAGAAACCTAATAAGGAACTAAGAAACCCGAAAACCTAATAGGCAACAATATAAGAGACTGAGAAACAGAAGCCTAACTCATTAAGAAACCTGAACATATAAGCCACCTGGGGGACGCGCGAACCTAAAAGACTAAGAAACCTAAAATATTGAGCTGTGAGACCAAGAAATTTGAGACTGTTAAAAGTGTTTAACTTTAATCAAATATCTGATTATTCGGAGGTGCGAGTAATTCTGAGAAACTAAGAAAACCAGGGGACTTAACAACCTGAGGTACTAAGTCCAAGTCTGAAAGAACAAACCCGAAACGAAGAAAACTGTGAGACTACGCAACCTGGGAAACGTAGTAAAACCTGAGACTGGGCAACCTGAGATCCGGGAAAATCTGAGACTAAAAAGGACTAAACTACTTGAGAGGCTAAAAAACATTACGGACTCAAAATTGTAACGACTAAGAAACTTGACCTAGTACCATAAATAATTTGAGAATCAGAAACTAAGAAAACCTGAAAAGCCAAGCAGCCTGGAAGTTGGAAATTCTGGCCATGCCGGCCTTATAGCCTTTTAACCCTTTGATCGAAGATCAACAGTGTAGTTCAAAAACGACGTAAAATTACATAAAAAAGTTTTTAAACATCAAGCCTGTAATTTTAACTATTGTGGGATCGACTTTAAAATCCTCTTCATTTTTTCGTTACTTGAAGTACAATTATTATAATCACAACTGTTTATAAAATTAATTTAAGGTTGAATGAAAATATTCATCTAATTTTTGAAAGAATATTTGTATTGCTGTTTTTGTCCTTCTTTGCAAAAAATCGAAACAAATGCGAATGGTTAGTATCTACGCCATAATAAATAAAGGTTAGTGTTTTACGGTTAAGAATTACTACGTTGGGGTATTTCTAAATTCTTTGACACAAACTTTGGTGAAGTATTCCGATTTTCCTTGTTCTTGCTGGAATCCTTTGCCCAACAAATGTCAAATTTACTAGGCACAATCTAATATTTTAGAGTCAACGTACGACGTGTTAAAGCGTCCAATATCTATACACGCCTTCATCGACGTGGATGTGTATACGTCTGAAACTTAAATAAACGTATTAGCATTATTACCGGTGCCTTGTAATTTTCGCGTTAGCGCATCGACGGCCCCGAATCCTCGGCATTGATCTACACGAGAGGGTGCAGATCGCAACGACACCCCCCATTCAATCAAGCCCCAGGGAGGACGATTGACAATTTGTATCCATTATATTTATGTATTTTTACTAAGCCAACAGCAGGAGTGGATATTGCAGAGCAGTTTTTTTTTTGTTATATTTGGGAATAACGGCTAGCTCCGGGGCTTGATCGAGAGCCTATCCATTCGATATTTGATAACCAAATGTGATATATTTGATTTTTGCTTTGCTGCTTTGCGACCAACGAGTTCTCTCGAAGTATCATGATGAATTGGAATTTTTAAAACGGAATAAAGAGAATGCCAGATTCGAAAATGTAATCAATATCTATACTCTCCCCCATGCCACCCCACACACCCATACACACACAGACAAACGCGAAAACACTGATGCTAATTTATAAGCTCCAAGATATCGGAGCGCGGCAATTTTTGCGATTCGCATTTTGACATTTAATTGCTGAATTAATTGACATCTTGATAAAATATCAACTACGAATACTTACAGCTGAAAATGATAAGAACTGCGGATCGTCTACAGCTGAAACAGAGAAAACGATTATTAGAGCGTGTACCTCGTGTAAATTATTGTCGGGGTGGATAATGGAAACTAGGGCAGGGCGAGTCAATTCTATGTTACATATTCAAAATTAATTACTTCTTATTGATCTGAAACGTTTATGGGAAAGAAGTTTTCTGGTCGGCATGAAAACTCATGTGGACTGCCGCAAGAGTTAGTGGATCTATCTGTACAGCGACATAAATTGTTTTTTTTTATCTCGCTGGTTGTTACGTCACGATTGCATATTTTTGATAAGTAATAACTCGAACTTTGGCTAATCGGTTTGAAATCTTGTTATCTATTAAAGATAACCATGCATTTTTGTAAATCCTTCACTTTGGCTGACCTGAGAACCAGAAAATCCATAGAATCAGGACAATGAATGCCAAAAAAATGGTTGACAACTGTTTTGTCTGCCATTTTGCTAGAAGATTTAGAAAAGAAATAAAGCGTTTTAAAACGTATCTAATAAATACGCAGGTATCTGATGTCGATATATGGGATCTTCATAAATGATTGACGTGTTGCCTGAGAAAAAAACATAATTTTCATGCAGTTAGATGGAGAATTTTGACGTTGAAAGCCCACTGGATGTATGAATCATTTATGAAACTCTCCTTATAATTCAGTACCTCAGAAGCATATGGATCCAACTCCACTTTTTATCAAAACTGAGTTAAATATGCCAATCTATTTTATTAAATACATTATTATGTTATCTAAAAAATGGAGTGTGTATAAATTGACAATAACAATCCGTGACTTTTTATAAAGAACCAAATCCGTATTGTCCTAGAAGCATAATACAATAATAAATAGAAACTAATTATTTATTGGAAATTTCCTATTATGCACATGGATCCATATGCTTCTAAGGTACTGAATTATTTAAGTACCAGAAGGTCTCGATGCGTCGATTTAAATAAGTTATTTCAGAATGACGGTGGGTGATGGGTGTAGGTTCAGATTTATTACGATCGAGTGTTTCTCTTGACAAATACCAACCAGCATCATTTACTAGGATAATTACCATAAACGACAGCGAGGGTCGACTTCCTAGGAGTCGGTCGATGTCCAAACAACACACACGCCGATAGCAGTAGATACAGTAAAAAATACAAATAAAAAAGGCCGCCGCGTTGGGAATAAATAATTTATGGATGACGTTATTCGAAAAGGTTTTTTCGCAGGTGAAATGAACTGATATAGTATTCAAAATTGCATTTTTCTCAATATATTGGAGAACGTCGAATTACCATCAATAAAAAATAATGAGTAAGTATGTCCATCGAGGCTCGTTTCACGGGCACTCTGAAAATCATAAATATGTACGAGTTGCTGTAAAAGCCACGAGGAGGGTGGTGGTGGGGGCGGCGAACGGAGTGAGACCGGAGAGGAATAAAAACTGTCATTTTTTAAAATTCACAAATAAGTAGAACGCGAAATCACGATCGGAAATAATGGCAGAGGTTGGTAAGCATCCATTCGTTATTTATCGGAATTAATATAATGACATATCGATTTGAAATCAATTCAAGATGGCCGCCGGTCGTGTATTCCGACTCTCTGCAAATATATACATAAATGCATAACTAACTAGGCCGCTGCTACTGGCGAATCATCTCCCTCTTCTCCTAACTATAGGTTACTTACAGTAAAAATTTAAATATAAACTAGCATTCCGTGATATCCTGTTCTCTCTCCGTCCGTTCGCTCGGCCCTTCGCTGCTTTATTCAACAGTTGCAGCATTTGCCAAAGAAATTATCCACTTGTCTTATTTGCCTTACTCTTTTATTCAGACATGCAATTGTTAATCTTTCTCTTCAACGACTCACTTTTATTATATATTCCGATTGTAGATGGGAAATTAAATATGTCTTCCTCTTTGTTTTTGATTAAAAACATGCTTAAGTGCTTCGGACTGATCTCACTTTGCGTCTTAACCATCGAGAGGGCGGATGGATGGCATCATGTGATGCACGATGCGATATTTAAATATTAAAACGTTTTAATATTCGCCAATACGGAAAGGAAACGTTCGTTTCGGCGCGACTCTTACCCTTTACGTCTTAAAATAAAAGCTGCAGCGACGTTGAATTCTAAATCGCTCATCGGTTAGTACCTTCTCAATGAAACTGGCTTACCTGGTAAGCAAATATTCACAAGAAGAATCATAATGCGGTTTTTATGTTGTAATTATTATTTTTAAAACTTATAGGGTAATGAAGAGCTTAAATTAAAACCCGTAATGCGCTTTGTCATCCAACAATGTTATTTGGTGTTGTATTATCCAAAATAATTTTTCTTTTTAAGTGTTTCTGCGACTTTTTACAACTACTTTCGCCGCAAAAATTATTGCTCTTCCTTCAGTCTGATATTTAATTAACCCCTTCTTAAAATTATCAAATCATCGATTATAAGATATGTAATACAGTGTCTTTTTATCTCCGTCTAACGCTCTAACCCATGAGGTATTCATGAAGAAGCGACAAACAATAAGAAATACAAAAGTATGCCTTGTTAAATTTCCCTTTTTCTTTGGTAAAAATTAAAAATAGTATATTAAAGTATGAGTGAATAACAAGGTCTTTAAAACACACGCGAGTTTTCGAGCACGACGGCGTAGCCGGGAGTGCTCGAAATAGAGCAAGTGTTTTAAAGACCAGTTATCCACGAATACTTTACGCTATTTTTTATTATACCAGCAATACTGGAAACAAATTAAGCACTAAAAACTAAGAAATATTTTTTGTCGTGATAAATCGAAATGGCGTAATAATATTGTCATTAGTTACGACAATTATTGTTTACCTTTTTCCCGCGTCCACGTCTGTCATTGCATTTAGTCGTGTCAGCAAAAATCGAGGGAAAATGAGTTAAAACGAGATTTCAACCGATAGAGAAGCATTGGCCGAACAAGCGGAATCCAAAATATTACCATCGAAGTCAAAAGACCCATACCTGAAGGAATATAAAAGTTTTCAAATTTGATGAAGTTATAATGATACCTATATTTCCTTGACAACCTTTAAAGCTCGCCGTGCTTTAAACGGCGATTCTGATGCAGGTATAATAAAAAAGTATCTTTCACGAGTAGATAAAAAGAGTCATTTTATTCACAACCGGTCGAATTGAAGGAGCGAAAGACACATCGTGGCGCCATCTCTTTGATCGTATCAGAAACGTACCATGCACCCAGAGAATTAATAGACACGTCGTAGTATCGCTTCTAGGGGTGTAGGACTATAAAATCACATTCGAATATACTATACTGATGACGTCTAATAACTAATAAGACCAAAACCGGTCTACGGTTTCCGCTGTATGACTTAAATAAAAAGTTTATACAATTATTATTATCTTTAGATTCGGATTTACGTCAATGTTTAACCAACCTGAAGTGATTCATATTGCAACATTCTTTTAAGTCTTCTGTTACCTGAATTCTCCGGTTTTCTATGGTATTTGTATCCTTTAATATTTTTAAAATTCTATAAACTATTGATTCCGACGTTTCACGTTTAACTAAGGAAAATAAGTTTTTTAACTACTACTTTCAGAAAACATCATTATAAGTCGTGTTTGATGCTTCATGCATAAATTGATTTTCTGCACCTTACCCAATAATGGATTTTTCTCTCCTACTAGTAGATAATAAAAACAATTGACAATGTTGGGATGGTTACTGCTGCAGTTGATGTGTTGACTTGACATTTGCTGTCATTATTAATGATAGCTGATAGCTCAACAATGTAGAACTGAGGAGTTGGAATTTCTTGCAAAATGTTAAATTTGCCAGTTGGACTACTATACACACTAGCAACAAAAAAACAGAAATGACAGGAATTGATTTAATTTCATATGCTACTTGCCTTTCATGGATATCTTAGTTAAATTCGTTCCGACCTTTCCCATTATCATGATTATCATTTGAAGAAAAGTTAAAAAAATGTTCTAGTAGTGAAAAAATAATATATAAACCACGGTTGAGAAGCCTTTTCATACCCTCAAATTATTATAATAAACTAGCTCGGCTAAGAAAAATGTCTTCTCAACCTTGGTGTATAATTACTATTTTAAAGCTAATAACTCAAAAAACATCCATCGATAATTACATATTGTGTATTCTCTCATGAAATTTCGAAGCTCTACTACATTTTAACATCATTTTTAAATAGTTATTTATTATACGAGTTCCTGTGTAAATTGGGTGCTTTCCGCGGCAAGTCTTAAAATCCATAAAAATTGTGTGACGTTTATCTGACATTTTCTTATTGCCTGACAGGAGAGTGTTTACACAAGCGAAAATTTGAAAATTCTGACAGTGTCGAACTATAAACATTTTTGAATCTCAATTTTTGGGAGCTTTCTCTGGGGATTTTAAGTAATTTCTGTATGATACAATTTGGTGCCTCTTGAAAGAAAAACTGTCAAAAGTTAGTCCATATCTGACAAAAAGTTTGTAAAGCTGATAATTCAAAAACCAATTAAGATGTTTGAATTCGCAGTAATAAAATTAATTAGTCCGGGTTTTGACCGTGTCTGTATTACATTTTTCCTGAAGATACCCCTTACAAAAGCGGGAGAAACGTCCAGCACCTAATTTCTACCAAAAAACACGGACTAAGTAATTTTACTACTGACTCCGGCCGTGAAAATCTTGATTCATTCATATTTGGATTCGGTTTTGAACAGATATATTTATTTTTGTATTTCCAAATTTCAAAACTCTAGAAGCACAACATTTTTGTATTACATATTTTTGTACATTCTAGACTCTTGACACTTTCAAAAAATTGCAGCACCTACTAAATCATATAATTTTTGAACTATGTATGTGATTTGTTTATGAGCAAATTAATGTAAGTTTGAACAATTTTGACAACTAAATCATTATTTTTATTCAACGACAAACGGCTTGACCTATTTTTATGAGTTTTTTTTTTGTATATTTACTAGGTATGACAATAGGTCGTAAAGTATTTTTCACATGGACTTGGGCGCCCAGGGGGGCCCCTTGGACTGGACTGATTTTTATTATCTTTGATTTGTTGGATTTGCCTCCGCTCCGAATAGCAGAATAACTATTAAAACATCGGAAAAATTATAGAGGGCCGATTGAGGAGCTTGGTACAGGGCAACGACAATAACAAAGCCCCCCTGGTACAGGGCGCCTGGAGTCCAGAAAGACCACTACGGTACAGGGCAACGACAATAACAAATGACGCCGGCCACCAAAATTTGTCGTACTAGACTTTGAATATGAAAATCGATTCTTAAGGAGTAAACTCCAAAGTTTCACTTCTGTTGCGCGTGGACTTCACACACAAATTTTTTGATGATATCGAAAACGGATTGACTGATTTTTTCGGGGGTGAATACCTATTAAAACATTGGAAAAATTAACGAAACAAATTTTCTCAGACGTTTTGTATGGAATTCGTATGTAACGCCATCTCTGATACACGACAGAAACAAAAATGAACATGGCGTTGTATGTTGGTTCCGGTAATGCCAGTAGATGGCGTTGGATTAATTATCGTTTGATAAAAAAAAACTGAATATAATTCAGCTGCTAAGTTAACACAACATTTATTGATTCTGAGGCGGTACAAAGTTCGCCAGGTCAGTTAGTATTTTAATATAATATTTCGAAACGAATACTTGCCCCATCCTTCGGTACGGATATCTGCCTTGTGAAATGGTCTGAAGAAAGTTTTATTAAAGCGATTTTGAAAGTTATAGGTGTTGTTGCCTGTGCCTAATTATTTCAATTTTGAAGTAACCCCTGAAGGATACTTGGCAAAATGGTATTCTTTAATGTTTTTTTTGAAGGCAGATTCATAGTCAAATGAAATGTAGTTCAAATGGTACCAATAATAGAACTCAAAACATGATTAATAAATAATAATTACATTTTAATAATGCAAGTCTCCTTACTTTTTACTATCTAGTGTGCTAAAACTTCCTCCATCTGACGACGGTCATCTAATCTCAAGCCTCGAAGAGTTGCAGATTGTATATATTAATAGATGAAGAGATCATACGCACTATTTATTAGGAGTATTTTTTTATATGAATTTGTAAATAAATTTGGCTGAAACTTAATTAATTAATAAAATAATGGTAAATAAAGAAATCATCATCAATCAACGAAACGATTAAGTTTCAGCCAAATTTATTATTTTATGTATAATACCATAATTAAGACCCACAATATTGTTTGCCTGACGTTTACAATCACATGATATTGGAATCTGGATTCTGGATATTGCACTCTAAATTCTAGATTATGGATTTGGAATTCTCGATTGTGATTTCTGTATATTCTTGATACTTAATTTTATATTATGTACCTTTTGGGGTTTCTAATCTTGGATTCTTGGTATCAAGTGCTTTCGAATCAATTGATCGTTGTTCTCTTACACGTCCTCTTGTTATTTTATTTTGCACATGTGTTTCTGTCAATTAGATTTATTTCGTTGTGTAACTGTTATTTCTACATCCACTCTGATTACAAGTTACTACATATTAGGATTTTACATTTAATAACAGGGACGTTGCATTTTTTCGGCCACCACACACGTAAATTCGGAGAAAATTAAAATACGAGCCTCGATGAAACTGGAACGAATTCGAACGCAATACGGTAAAAATACTCGAAATGTAACGAGCAGATCGATCTGCTTTTTAGTCGTTTCGAGCATCGTGTACAATGTTTGGTCGAAAAAGGAGGTCGGAATTTTCGAAATGTGCGGCGACCTGTTCGAGGTATTTGTAAATGAATATAAAACACAATAATAACGGCATGGGTGGTCGTAGCACAAATAACCCCGCCTTTATTTGTATTGTATCCACCCAATGTCCATTCATCCCGACCAATTAATATATCAAATATTTAAACTTTTCAAATTTACATTACTAATGTTGTATAATTATTCGATATTTACTCGTTCGTCTCCTCGAACAATATTTTTAATTAAAAAAAAGGGAGAAGTAATAAAACTTTCAGGGATAGGAATTCACCAGTACGTCGCAATAACGTCAAATTAAAAAATAATTAAATAATTAAAGTTTGCAGGGAACTTTTATACTATATAATTAAAATCGAGTTCAGTAGACAGCCGAGCCTGTAGATTTATATGTAATAATTATGAGATATGAATTCAGTTCCAAGTTTTAATTAATCGTTATTAGACGGAAAAGTAGAAAGCCGCTAAAAATAATCCTCAGAGCGATTTTTTACACGCGGATTGCGCCATATCGTCGGCGAAACAATAACTTACCGTCTGTTAAAATTCAATCGAATACATTATTTCGCTTCACGAAATTGATGTATATTTTTCATAAATGTAGCCGGGCTATTGTTTTATTACCTCGGGTATTGAAGGTTGTGCACGATCCGTGCTCATTGTCTTATGAATAATTTACAAATAGACGGACAATTGCGAACGATTTTGTACCGTTTTAAAGAAACAATCATAAAAAGAGAACATGTTATATTTGTTCTTTTTCCGTGTATGTATAAAGTATACCGTTATTGCTTTTTTACCTCGCTGCTATGGAATGATTAATAGGGAAAAATGTATATGGAGATATTGTAATATGTAATATCTTTAATGATGGATTAATCACGTCGTGCCGCGGTGTGGAGACCGAAAAAGGAAAACCACTCCGTAGATTAATTGCCGATTACGATATGACATATTTTTTGTATGTTTTTATTTGCACATGACTGCTTAGGTTTTGCTAAATTATTTGTAGGTATGCGAGATTAAGAGACATCACTGACGGGTCACTGCTCCATCAAGACCAAATTTAAATAAACTTCAGCGAGAAGTCAATTAAAAAATTGTTATGATCAAAAGCAGTAGAAGAATAAAAACAGTATACATGGTGACTTTGGACAAGTGCGCTCGATTCAGTTTCTTTTTGTTGCTAGTGAAATTGCATCAACGTCCCATCATGGGCGTTTCTTGCTCGATTTCACATCTGCAAATGTGCGATCGATTTGCGTGCTCGGACCTTGATGAGGGTTTTCCTCTCCTAGTCCTAGCATGATGATTTGCTTTTTAAGGTCGCGGCGAACTGGAAATATATAGGTAGTCGAGCCGAATTAAACGTATAATTTCTCTAGAAGGTAACACTGTAATAAATCGGGTATTCGTAAATTCATTTAAATAATGACGGTGGATAAATAAAGAACGAAAATAGAAAACAAGAATATAATAAACGTTCGCGAGGTTCAGTTTGTGTTATGTTAATGCGTAATTAGACGACTCTGTGAACAGTAGCCATTCGGCCCGAAGCACAAGAGGGGTTTCGCGAAAAAGTGTATAATAATTGCTTTAATACATCCCAGAATGCAGTAATCATACAGTGATATTTTATGTAGATATCAATCCGCAGTCGGACTATCAGAACGCCGTAATCTTTATTTGACTCAAATTACATACGAAATGCCTTCAGCCATCACGGTAATTTTAACTGACCGCCATTGCAGTTCTTCGGGAAGAAAAGAGAATTACTTAATTGGAAGATACGTCTGATATTTTACCGATCTGCATTCGCTTCAAACGGCGAAACGTCTTATTAATTCAGCAGGTAGGTGCAACTGTTTTTCAACAATAGACGTCGCTGGAAATGAGACCGCCGCGATTTTTCCTTTTGGAATTGAATCGCCGCCGCGACTGGCTGCTATTAAGGCATCATCGCAGTTGAAAGAGTGAAAGATCTACAATTTACAACATAAAATACACGATGGTAATTTTTCAGCGTCGTGTTCTCAACCGTTTAATATAATATGCAAATCTGCGGGCTTGATAAAACATCGAATTAAAGAGTTGCCGATTCAGTTCCTGATCGTGGATAAATTCCGATTGTCGGACACGACCCAAGTAGATCGGGTTCTCATCATGGCCGTTTTTGTGGTTAGAAATGTCAAAGTATGGCACGATTTGTCGGTGATGATTGCCGGCTACGAGGTGCACTGTTATTTTCGTCGGTTGTGGCCGATGGACTTTCATTCTGGACGCTTTTCAACAATATCACTAAATCACCATCTACAGAGGTTTAAACAGATATAAAAAGACTACACATGTCACAACATGTCTAGATATCTTAAAAGGCGAAGACCAGATTTATGGAGGACGACAATTTTCGCAAATCAAAATTTTTTGCCCCCCTTTCTTCAACACGATGAGATCTCTTGGCAAGTTCTCGATCACTTATTTTTAATACACCCTGTATACCCTTTTCTTTCTGCCTTCTTGCACAGTTTGTTTCTTTTTTCCTCTCTTTTCTCATATTTCTTTGTACAGGGCCTTGTGATTTGATGTATATATTTAAACACCCGTTATGAGCAGTATTTGATTTTGTAGATTTTACCCCATTTCTTCATCCATTATTGCTGTTTTTTTTTCGATTCAAATATCAAACCTTTTAAGGCTCTAATAGACATAAATATTCATGCTCAAACTTCCGATTTCTAATAATTGCCACTACAAAACCCACTTTAAAAACCCCAGCAGTACCGAACCTAACCCAATTTCACAGTGATTTCCAGCCGTCTGGAAGTAAAAGTTATAGATTAATATAATTTCGTATTGACGTTCAGGAATATCGTTCCGTAACTCGAAATTAAATTTGGCGAACATGAAATATAATATAATTTGTAGCAGACCCAGGGCAGCTGCCATAATTATATTTATTATATTATTCATGGCAGCAACGAACTATGAGCGGAGGACCCTTTCGGAAAATTGCATTGCGGTCATATTATATAGTACGTCGGATGGGCGAAGAAGCGAAGACAGGTTACTGATGGAAACACATTAGAATATTGATATAAACTTCACAAGTAATACTAGTTTTAGTTAAAGTT
This sequence comes from Diaperis boleti, assembly GCA_963583935.1. Lineage (NCBI taxonomy): Eukaryota > Metazoa > Arthropoda > Insecta > Coleoptera > Tenebrionidae > Diaperis > Diaperis boleti. The sequence continues at coordinate 81,742,505 of OY757244.1, read as the reverse complement.
TATGTCGGCGCTAATGAACTCAATTATAACTTTGAGAATGTTATATTCGATTAAATTTTGGCAATGCGTCGAGAAGTATTAAGACGTAAACTAAATATTAAGTTACTGTGAAATTCAAGACAGACATTTAATTTTAGAGACGGGGGAGAAACGTCCTCCGGAACAAATCGCGTTTGAGCTGTTTTCAAACTACAGCGGCGAGCGAAAGTGTTGCAGAAAGTGATGATGGTTGTAGTTTGTTTTGCGACCCAAATATTTTAATCGAAGAGCTCTTGTAAAATGGTAAGTCAGTCTTGGACACATTGAGAGGTGTGGTTGAGATACATTGAGATGCAAACTAATTTACTTAACTTTTTCCCTTCACTGTACAAATCAAATCAAATTAAACCTCTCGAGGTCCTAGTCTCCATTCTTCACTCTGTATTAATATTGCAAACCGTTATCAAACAATCATTCGGAATAAATTCTTCCGCGTTACGTATACAGATAAAATAACGCTGCATACTTAATGTATTATTGATAGCGCTTAAATATGCGAGGACGACATAAATTCTTGATTAAATATGGTTAAATTGAAAACTTTAATTATAGTTAGGGATAATGTAATTACTAAGATTTTCGGCTTTCAAAAATTCATTAGCAATATAATTATCAGAAATACCCAATTATTGTGCTGAACTATTAACAAGTTTTAATTATTTACGGCCGCTCTCCTCCCTCACTAATTCTCCAACAGTTGCTCCATTAATTGAGCGGATGAAGATGTTTTGAATGATGTACGAATGTCAGCGGGGTCGTTTGCACAAAGTTCTCGGCTTTTTCTTGACTTAATTTCATAAATAATTTCTGGATCTTGTCGGTGATATTCTATTCAATCATTCCGAGTTTACTATACTATAGTCAACAACAGCCAATAAGATATTATACCTACAGTGATTTTGGAAGCAGTGGTGGTGTAAACTTAATTTTTAGAAAATGAAACCATTCTATTCATCTTACCGTTGTGGAGAGTTCTTTAATGTCAATGTAGACTCAACTGTCTAGGCGGAAATTCTCTATAAAATTTTGGATTCTTGTAATAAAATTGGCCAACTTTAAAGAGTTACGTTCCTCTCGCATCTATTTATGATGCGGCACGGCACGACCACGGTCAACTGCCTAACTTTGATTCCGGTTATCCGAACCCGGAGCATTACCCCACATCCCTCGTCGATACAAAACCGCTCACCTCTTCATTTTTAACTAAAACCGAATCAAAATCGAAAACCCAACATATTTAATGAGCCTAAAAGGTTCGATAAATCCGGTGCTTTGAGACCGTATTTAGCCGAAGCACATTAAAAAATCAGGGAATCTATTTAAGGGCGATTAGCGGAGGCATCGGGCGATTCGACATCTGCACAGGTGGCAGCACTGACGAAGAAAAAAGTGTCCGAGCAGAGAATAAAAAGCGGGACCTCTCGGCGAGCATGTTCATCCAGTAAAGCGTGCAGTCTGGGGAGCTAATCATACGCATGGTCGCCATTTATACATTTAGAAATTAAATTGAGCTTATTTAGACACGGAAAGACCAACCCGACCGATTCGTAATGACCTTCGTGGTGGTTGTGAGTTGTGACGAAGGAATATCATGGGCTGTTCTAATGTGGCCACCTGCGATGGTGTCGGTTTCGTCGATAAATTTTCTTCTCGCACGGACGTGGACGTAAATCCACTGGCAAATTTTTTCTTAAATTTTCACGTTCGATTTTCTTCTGTTGCAGTTCCCGAGATTTTCACTCCTTGCGAAACGAAGAATTTTTGGAAATTTCAAAATTTTTTAGAAGGAAAATTTTGACTGCTGGTGTAGATTCGAGCTCACCAAGACCAGATCTGAAAGTTTTACCTGAAAGTCCATGTTTTTATAGTAATTGCAATTTTGGATATCCACACTTTGGACAACTAGTGAGTTTATTTTCACCGTTTTCTTTACTCACAATGAACAGAATCACCCGATACGACCTTACATTAGTGGATTTACAAGCCTCAAAGCCAGATTTTTCTACGCACTCTCGACGTATGCAATCGGAGCTTCGATACCAAGTCTCAAGTGAAGGAATAAATAATTTAGTCGTTGCGTTTTCCCTGAGCTCCACTCCAGCAACATGAATCCACAACGTCCCTAATAACAGAGTGCTTCGCCGCAATCTCCACGGGGTTGCCGTCCACAATTATAGATATTACAATATATTGTCTGTCTGCTCAAATTACCTCCAATCACAGACATTACCGACCGCTCCACTAATTGTTGATAACATTCCGGCCGTGATGAATTATCTTACTTCTTAATCCGGTTTGATTAGGGGTTCGGCCCTAGGTTCTGTGTAGCAAACCACGACGCGATTTGTTGTTCTTTCAACGACGTCCATTATGGTTATTTTTTACGTTTTCGCGACGAAGGATGGGAGTGCTGCCGCCTAAAACTATATAATTTTATATATTCATTGTCTGGTATAAATGATGGGTTCGATTCGGGAGTCTGGGCATGTGCGAAAAATGCGAAAAATGTTGCTTGAGCTAAGACTTAATCAAAGCGATTCGTTATTCCAAAGCTTCTTGTGATGAACTCGCTAACTTAACATTAACTTCTTGGAACAGTTGAACGTTCCTAAAAGATTTGATCGGGAAACAGCTTGAAACTCAAAGAGCTGCCTCTAATTTTTCTATATATCGACGAAAACACAACTTTTATTATACACAACCCGGTTCCATGAGGAGGCGGAGAATAATGTCCCCGGGGGTGGTAATTAATAGGTGGTAAGTGTTCGAATCGAACGTCTGATTCACATCTGTCATGGACTTTGTGCCAATAACGGAGTTAACAATGAATCAATTCCTGAATATAGAGAACCCGCTGCGTATTCCACATTTTATTGAATAATTAATTTAATACACCTGACAAGTGCATGCATTCAGCGGCCGGTGTAAAATATCGTTTGCTATCATCATAACGGAGTGTGCATTATACCTTTTGGATTTTGGAACTTGGGACGATAAACGGTGCTCGAAGGACCATATTTGATTAAGATTTAAAATCGCAAAACCTGATTCGTTCGTTTTTTGTGTGAAACTTCTTCAAAAACCACAGCAGAAATGTCCCTCTAAACCGCGCTGATGCAATTTATTTGCAACACTCTAGTGGTGATTAATTGAAATTTCGTTTTGAAAATAGATTCACACTTGCGATAATAGTTTAAAATTGCTCTATAATAACTGTATATCACTGCGGGTGTTAATGGGAAAATAATAAAAGTTAAAATGCAAATGATTTGTGTTCGTCCCCTTCTGCGTCGCAGTTTATTCGCAAATCACCACGAGAGCTCTCCGCGGGTTTCCACAGGGTCGGACGCTTATCCAACTGGAAACCGAACCAACTGTGAATTTCTTCATTGGGTTATCACTTTATTATCGTGTTAGGGACGCGTCGTTGCTTTCTACTGAAAAGACAAGTGCTTCAGCATTTTTTATGTGATTTTTGATTTTGCCTTTGATGGTCTTACTTCTTTTTAAACTTCTTTCTCTTATTATCCATAAAATAGAATTTTTAGAATTAAGATATTTGATATTTCAGAAGGAATCAGGAAGAATTAAAAGAAATTAACAGAAATCAAAAAGAACTACGAGGGTTAAGAATAAGAAAACGAGAAATGATCAACGAAGAAACAACACGCATAAATAAATAAATAAATAAAAGAAATCAGTCAAAACTGGGAGGAGTCAAGAAGAATCATATGTATTAAGAAATGACGACAATCATAAATCAGAAATAAAACAGTAAACAAGAAGAATCGGTAGGAATCGCGAAGAAATATGTATTATGAGCAATGATAAATAAAAATAAATCAGCAGAAATTATGAGGAATCAGAAAAAAAAATCTGGAAAAACAGAAGGAACGAGCGGTTCTCAAACTAGAAATTATTTAAGTGGGACCTGACAACGAAGATTAGCAGGAATAAAGAAAAATAAATAGGAGTCGGCAGAAATGAGAAATAAGAATCAACATGGTCCAAGAATAAAATCGACATTAAAATCGAGAGTTTCGAACTAAAGAAGAGGCATCAATTGCAATGATTTTTGAAGAATGGGAAATCAAAAAGAATCTGGAGAAATCGGGAAGAATAATAATAATCAGCCGATATAGAAAGAAATCAGGTGGAATAAGAAGTGATAAATTATGAGTGTGAAGTGGAAAATCAGAAGAAATCGGCAGTAATAAGCAGAAATAAGAACTATGAACATGTGAATAATAAAAACCGACAAGAATCAGGAATGAGAATAGAATTAGAAAGGATATCGGTAAAATAGGAAATAATCGAGAGAAATAAAAAAGAAATAGTACAAGGAAAAAAGAAGAGTTCCAAAATCAATAGGAAGCAAAAGAAATGAAATTAAGAGGAAGAATTAAGAGCAATCAGGATTTACCGACAAATAATGAGGAATCAAAAGAAATCAGACATCAAGAACCGGGAAAATCTGGGATCATTAGGAATCTGCAGAAGAGTAAAAAGGGGGCGACTACAATTGGGAAGATTAAGAAGTAAGAAATAAAAAATCAACAATTAAAGGAATTACAACAAATTAGAAGAAATAAGAAATGACAGTCAGTACCTACCAAGAAGAATGAGTAGAATGGGGAGGAATAAGAAGTGAGAATCAGGAGGAATCACCGGAAATCAAGGATCAAAGAGAATCAGCAGGAAGTAAGTAGGAATTAAAAGAAATTGAGAAAGTACAAGAAATCAAAAAGCCGCAAGTATATACATAAATGAAAATCAAGAATAATTCTTCTTCAACTGTTTTGGCTTTCCATCTTTTGTCCGTACTCTGAAGAAAGTTTCTTGCCAATGGAACGTGTTTCTCCTTCTTCACGACTTAACTACATCTGCTAGTTTTTTTTTATTTCCCACTACTCACCTTAGTACAACTGCTACAAAGAATCTGGTACAGCCCTTGAACCAGAACCTCATCGTCCATAATTATTCGGTCTTCCCGCATGAAACTTTCATCAACCCGCCGCCTCCTCCGGCACAAAGGAAGCCACCTGTGGTAACGTCGTCGCCACCACCTAGCAATCAATCGCACCCTCGTCGCGTTCGGGAAGCAACAGCCTCGGGGCCCTCGCGATTCGGTCCGCAGATGTTCTGGGGGAGAAGAAGTCGACGGGCCAATGCGGCCCCACGCAAACCGACTCCGAACCGCGGTGGGTGGGCTCTTCATTCGATCAGAGCGTTTAGATTGATATTCGTCGATTGATGATTGACGGCTCGCAGCCCTCCACTTTCGCTCTCGCGCCCCCTCGATCCGGTGACGTTTTCGTGCCGAGGGGCGTCGCTGAGATGCAGACGACGGAGATGGGGGTGACCGCCGCGACGCCCGAAAATGTTTAAAACGTAATGCGCGCAGGAAATGGGTGTCCAAATTCTATTTGGACTAATTTCGGGAGCGAAATATAAATTATTGCTTTTTAAATCGGATTTCGGAGACGAGAACCGTGTTGGGGCTGGTTAAGGTCGCTGCCGGACGGAACGGAAGACGCGGTCGACGGACGAGTGCTAATTAGTGGTGGGGGTGTGGGGAAGCGGTAATTTTAATTCGGCTCGAAGGACCAAACGTGTTTGTAGCACACTAACTTCATAGATTTTTTGCAAACTTAAATTTATTAACACGTTCTCTTTTGTATCTCCACTTTTTGTTTGATTGTTGTGGAAAGCGTTATTTAAAACACCAAAACCAGGGGTCAGTCAAAGCCTGTGAAGATAGATTAATTAGGTAAAAATAGAACCAGAATCAGAAACAAAGCCAAAATGAATAAAAGAAGTAACAAAGCCTGTTGTGACGTCATTCCCTCCAATACCATTTAACGTAACAACAAAGACAACCGTTCGATTTTCTATATAAACGAAGAAAATATAAAAACGCAAATAAAATTCCTCCAATGCGAAAACCCATTAGATCCAGAGCCGCTTACACTGTAAAAGTTACAGAAAATCATAAACGTATATACACCCGGAGCAGTATTAAATGCAAAACGGCACAACGCTATATACTACACCTCCTGAACGTAATGGGGGAAAGCAGGAGAGTTAGTTACGTTCAATTCCTGACATAAAAATATACAGCACTCATCTGAAATATATTAAGCAAATCGAAGAGGACATCAACCGAGCTTCGTACACTCTTTTAAAACTCTTTCAAATATCCAGGAGGCCGGATGCAGCGAAAAAAAAAACATAGTTTCAAGCTATCCCTAATACAACTCCGAGTTATAAGAAATTTAGCGGCCAAAAACGAGCACCGGCACCAGAAAATCTGATCGATAGCGATAATAATAATTGATTTCAAATGGAGGCTGTACGGAGTGTACCCGCGCAAATAAAAGACATCGTCAGGTCATATTACGGCACAATCTGACGCTGTTTGCTTGCTAATGTCTTGCCATCGAATAATACGGACCCTTTCTTATTGATTACTTTCATAACCGATACCGATACACAAATAACGGGGGGCGGCAGAACAGATAAAGCAGATATAAAAGTATTATGTTCATCATAAACAAGTTAATAGCGAATAAGATGTTTAATATTGGTGATATTACAGGGACCTACAATGTTGCTGCGAATGGTATTTATGCATTCTACTTGTCTCGGAGACAGATATAACGTTGAGGAAATAAAAGATGTACTTACCAGGTCGCTATCCGGTTGGTACCTGGACGATCTGCTATCCCACTGAAAGAAAAAAAGACCAGTTGTAAAATTAATAAATCAATTGCTTTATGCTAGATCAGTGCATCTAGTTTGGCCAATGATTTCAATTTAATTTCAATTTCAATCTAATTTGTTTTCTTATTATTTTTTCGTATTTTGCTAAATTACCTAGTTCGACAGACGTTCGCTGATTTAAATCTGAAATTTAATCTTAAGCTTGATACAAATTTTGTAAAATATACTAATTATTGGAAACTCGTTTAAATCCTTCGGGAAGTTATTTTGACCTGGCGCATCCACCATTTCTAAAAAATGTATCCATCATTGATATCAATCTGATATTGAATTATCAAAATGACTTGAAATTGGCTCGATTTCCTAGGAATTTATTATTTGTATGAGCGCATCCACCATTTCCTGCTTTCTTGGGAGAAGAAAGTTGTCATTGACATCGAACAGAACAAATTAAACGCCACTTCTAACGCAATTTCTTGGAATGAAATGTGGTCGTTGCTTTGTTGTGGTTTCATTGCGACGACAAAACGAGAAAATTATACATATGCAAATAGTTACGTTTAATTACAACAAGATATCGAAGTGATAAGACTTCTTTTTAAGTTCGACCAGTAAATAATGAATTCCTGGAAATATTTTGTCGGCTTCGCGTGCTCGCGATATGTATAATACGAAAATTACATTCGACGGCGTAATTCTTACATTTTATCATGAATTGACATGCTCTCTTTGTTCGATTCGACGGAACAACAAACTAGCGAGAGCGCGCCGACGAATTATACAATAATTACAATTGTAAACTAATTAGATGTTCGATATTTTTGCGTCATCGCAACAATAAAGACCATCGCGTCCGATGAGTTCCGTTCGTAGGAATATAAATTAGGGTGGCTAAAATAAATAAAGGGGAGTTGTTGAGATCAATAATTTACAACCGTGTTTTATGTTAGTCTCATATGTACCCAGCGAAATTACTGGTCCGCATTTTTACAATCGAAATTCTCCCGAGAATTTGTTTCATATAAATGTTATATGGCTCAATTAAATTGCCTTTCGGTTATGTTGTGTATTGTACGGCATAGTTGGTGACATTTTTTCCTGTCCCTGCCTTTTTTTATTTTGTATGTTCGATGTTTTATTCAGCATGAGTCAATTAAGTCTAGGCGTATTTTTATTCGGACGAGGACTGATTCGATGCAAAAAAAGTTGATGCAATTTTTCAGATGTACGATTTTTTTTGGGTTCGGTTTTAACTCTGCATTCACTTATTGGAAGTGGTTGATTGATTTTTTTTAGTTTTTAATCAACAAAGCAAATATGAAGCGTTCGCGTTGGTTACTTTAAAGGTCTCTTTCCATTTTTGTTGATGGGTGTGCTGGAGGAGGGAATGTGGATTTTTGTTGGGAGGGTATAAAAGGGGAATTAACTGACCGGATTAAGGGATGGTTTGATTACGGGTGGGCAAGATGTAAGTGATGGCAGAGGTGAATATCGTCATGGTTTGAATATGTAATTTCAGGAACTTTCAACAGTCCTCAACATTTTCACAGATACTTAATTGTTGCACAATATAAAGAGTGTTCAACTGAAGATATATAGGGTGTTATCATTTTAACATTTTCTCCACCTAATTCACGAGCCGCATATGGATATTTATTTTAACTTGCCCTACTGAGAATCAATTGTTTTTACAAAGTCCCGTGCAGTTTTACAGACTTTATGTGCAACGCTTCCCAAATCGCCGTGTGCCTAATTTGCGTTAATGTTGGGTTAGTGTTTTGCAATATGTTGAAAACCGCCCACCGAAGATTATAGCAAATCAGTGTAGAGTATCGCATTTTACCATTTTTGGAGAATTTTGAAAGAGCAGCAACTGTATCTATAATATCACGTAAACAAAGTCCAATTTTTACAGCCTGAGAATTTACCTCGAAAGCGCCAGTTTTGTGAATGGGTCGTGTCCAAAATAAACCAGCAACCAAATTTTCTATCTCTTTTATCAACGAGCGAGTCTAGTTTCACCAGAGAAGGTGACTTAAATAATACGCACGTATGGGCGACGAAAATCCGCATGCTATTAAGGCCCCAACATTTTCATTTTTCATCAATTAATTAATTAAGGTTAATTTTCCATTTTTAGTTTATTCACGTAGGGTGGTTTAGATTGTTTCCGAATGTTTTCTATTTTTTTTGTTGTTGTGATTATTATCATCAGTGGCGGGTATCTAAATTAACGTAAAAGCTTCCACTAATTTTAACTCGGTAACTATGCGGTTTACAGCAAAAAATTATTAAGAAAATTCTATTACCAATTTGATACCGTTTTTTTTTAACCATTGTGGTGCAAATAATTCACACCCTATTTTCATTTCCATAACAACGTAATGCTTGCTTGCTTTAATATAGGGAATTAAATTTAGGGTGTTACATACCCTTTGCATAATGGTTTAAAACAAACGGACTGTACATATTTGCAAAACCATGAAGGAAATAATTAATTAATAAAATAATGGTAGCAAAAATCATCATCAATCAACAACGAAACGATTGAGTTTCAGACAAATTTATTTACAAATTCATGTAAAAAAATAATAATGCCTATGATCTCCTCATCTATTAATACGTTCGGCAACTCTTCGTTCTGCAAATTGAGGAAGCTCATTCCAAGCAAGTTTTAGCTGATGTCAAAGTTCTTCTACAATGGTTATTGGCGACACTATGCGGCGCTGGCACATTGGAAGACCATCTAAAGGAAGAACGAGATGGAAATCACAACCAGGCTAAGGTACGCGCACACGGGATCATTTCCTTTAGGCTACAAGCACACGGACAACTGTTCATTTCTCGATGTTTTGCACGGCCCAGCCATCTCTAACGCTCGACCCAGCGCACCCGTCCCATCTTTAAACCTGTGCGGAACTGAGGGACAACCAAGTTAATTGCTTTACAACCCATTCAAGGTCACTCAGTCTTGGCGGTGCAACTTCAAAGGAACTTGAAAGACACGACCGCTAGTGTCGTTTCTGCAATACTTTCTATTCTGTGGCATGGTAACAAAGTTAAAAGTCGATACAACGTTGTGCCGTAGCAGTGCTCCTAAAAGCAACTAAAGATGTTCGACTTCCATCTCTTCATCATAAACATAATTTGGACTTCTTCACCCAGTTTTGTTTTTCAAAGCACCATTGAATCTGGTGGTTCGTTGAAAATCGGCGATATCAAGGACGGTAAGAGTGCAGTCTAAACGAACTGATTTTGTAAAAAATCGTGACTATCGAGATGGGTCGACCCAGAGCAACTATCCAATACGCTCCAACCGAACGTGTTGTTTTCCGACGATTGTACACCGTTTCTTCAGTCCATTGCCTGAATAACCTAGCTACAGCCGAGACAATTCTTATAGTGGTTTCACGAAAACAAACACGTCCTTCGTGTATTGCTACGTCAACAGCCCGATTTCATGTTGATTTGCGACTGATCAGGTCTTATCTAAAGACTAGGCAGTAAGGACCAATTTCATGTTTCGTTTCACACTTAAATGATACGCACGTATGGCTAGACGAAAATCTGCATGCTATTAGACCGGACAATTTTCATTTGCATCAATAATAACATTGGATGTTGCAATAATGACGTTTATTAGGTGAGTTTTCTATTTTTAGTTTATGTACGGCGGACGGTTTACATTAATGTTTTGCTAAAGTTTTTTGTTGTGCGTATTATCATCAGCCCAGCCGTTCAGTGGGAGGTAACTAAATTAACGTGAAAACTTACAGTAATTTTAAATCGATAACTATGGGTTTTAGGGCTAAATTTCATTAATAAAAATTGTTGATAATGAGATCTATTACTAATTAAATTTATTGCACTTGTTTCTGAAATAGCCTATAATTGGAGGACATTAGGTCATTAGGTGAACTGAACGATGCGTTAAAAGTCCTACCTAACCCTATGGCTAATGAGATGCACAATGACATACATTGATATGTGTACAGCACAGTGAAGCAAAATGTCCTCCAGCGCCTCCAAATATATTTTCATTTGAACACCAGTTATAGCTTTCCGTCACTGCTCGATATGCACTGTATCCTCTATAATTATGTTTTACACACGTAAAGTAACTTCTCACGCTGTCTTAATAACAAACTCTACTTTTGAAATAGTTTACATGTTCTAAATGTTGTTTAATTATCTTTAGTTTTATTTTTAATTGCTCTTTTCGGATATGATTTTGAAACAATAACACTACAAAAAACTAAGCTGAAAGAATGCAATACAGTTTGCAATAGTGGTACAGAAACTAGAGACTTGTAGAAATAGGCTTTATTGTAAGCAAACAAATAAGGAAGCTAGAAATAGATTTCAAAAAAATATCAAACAGAATATGTACATAATTATGTATATTAAGAATACATACATAAGATTCATGAGTTTATTGACACTCTTCCCAGCTGGTATCACAAGAAAGTTTGCAAAAGTGGCTCAACACACAGAAGGAGTTACCACAGATAAAAATCCGAAAGAAAGTTTTCCAAAGCAAAAAGGGTAGAATTTTTAATGACAAAACAGATGACTATCGATGTACCTATGAAATTATAAATTAATTCTGCTTATCTTATTAAGCATAGTTTCACTTTGAATATACATCCAGAGTGATCATTAGTGTAATCATCTATTTATCATTCATTCTCATGTTCACTTTGGATTAACACTTATTACTTTAAATGATTCCTCCAAAATTAACATCCAAAGTGAAAAATATACTGGCTCTTTTGATCCATCTTCAAGACTATTCAAAGTAAACTGACAGACAGTATGATACCTCTGTCACACTTGCTGTTTTCAGTAAATTGAAAATGACGAGTCAATATGATTCACTCCCAAGCAAAAATTTAGTTGAATCTATAGAACGCTTCAAAAATAAACAAATAGACACATTCATAGACAAAAATTGTATACGCAGTTCCAATAGTGTTAATGTCTTATTAAAGTGTCAACAGTTATTGAAAATCGATTTAACAATCTCTTTTCTTCTTTATTCATAAATGTTGCATTTTTTATTTCTCTGTTACAGAATATTTCCATCTACTTCCTTGTATCTTGTCGATAATGTTCCATTACTGCTCAGGTACATTTTTTCTCTTTTTATATACATATAAATTGTTATTTCCATTACTTTATTTTTGGTTTTCTACTGGTCACCTCTTTAATTTTGTATTATTGATATTTATTTTTTTCTTTCTACGATCCATCTACGTCTTTCTGTTTGCTTAAACCCAGTAATCCCTAGGTTATTTATATTTTTGCAACGGGAATTACGTGTACGTTTCTGATTTTCTCTAAAAGGCGAAAGAATAATTTATTGAACGAACAGTATCAATATAGTAAAAAATACAGGACCCAAAAGTGTATGCCTTACTAAAAGACATACGAAATCAATAAATTCTGAAAATTTTGATGCTCTTCAGTTTTCTAGTATTCAAGTTGGCTTGATTTACCAATCTTAGTAAACCCTTCACTGTTTCTGATTGAAAGGATAGCATCTCATTATTGTTTCAACTGTCTGTACTGTCAATCAGAAACGATAAAAATAGCTTGTGTTGTCCACACAATAATTAATTCCACACATAGAATTCGCATCTTGACAGTTAATAAATAATTCCATTACCTTGACTTCGTTTTCGAACTCTGTAAAGATACAAATAACGTAAGCTTTTTAACATCTTGTATACCCGTTTAGCGCATGAGGACAACCTGAAACCAGGATAATTCTAGATTCAAACATGAGTGGCGAAATAATTCAAAAATAGTCAGCGTGGCGCCACCTGTTGCCATGTAGCTAAAGCTTTCGGTGTAAAAACGGCGCCGCCATAAATCCGGTTCTGAGACGAAGTAGGAAACGTTCCAAAGTTAAAGAAATTTAAATTACAAAAATTGCATTTAAATTAAAATTTACTTCGCTAATGAATAATTTAAAAAACTTGTTGTTTATAAGACAGGCATGTCACAAATACATGTCGTTGATTTGTCAAACTTACAGAGAACTGATCAATGATTTTGTGTGTGAACAGCCGCATACATTCAATTTTTACAATTATATAAATGTAAAACATCGCAGAGAATAAACAGCCAATGTCTGCTGCGATTCAAATCAAGTAGCCGTTAAAAATGTGGACGTAGGTCGTGGATGATTTGAAGCAGAAATTGTTATTTTTTTATTGTCGCGTTTCATCATGTCATTAGTTTATGAAATTGTTCAAAAACTCCTCTCGTTCTAAATCAGAGGATTTTCTAACTACCCATAAAGTTTCTCATGCAGTATAAAATCAAGGTTTTTTTTTACTTTTTTTCTTACTAAAAAAATTAATTCATTTCTGACATTTTGCCAAGCAGTTATACCGAACAGTAAAATACTGAAATAACACAAACCATGATTCAACTGCTATATTTGTACTCACCATCAGTATCAATAAGTATTTAATTTTTTCTAGCTAGTGTGTTACGAATTTGTCTTGGTAACTACAGTGTGATATTTTTTTTTATGTACGCGGCTGTTCTACTACGAATGCATGTCGTTGATAAACTACTTGACAAGGTAATTTTGCAAGTTTGTCTAATCATCGACATACATTCGCGCCACACTAGCCCACTAGATAATAAATTCGCGATAGATCAACCACCCTGCAGGAACTTGGTGACAATAAGAAAATAAAAAGATTTAAAAAAATTAATCTAAAATACGGACCTAAACAAAACGAGTCATTTTCCTTGAGAGGTAACAACCTTCAAACGTAATAACCCCTAACCGCCCTAACCTACCATAACCTGACTTTTCCCGACGCAACCCCCAAATTCCACAAAACTCTCGTCTAATTTAGGCAAATTCTAACGCACCACATCGATTAATCACTTAAATTTCCACGGAATGCGATAAACAAACCGCGATATCATCGTTGTCGTCACATCGTCGCGAGGGTGGACTTGGTATCCTAAGAAAAAAAACAAACAAACAAACATAACCCTACTTTTCGCGTCAAATCCCCAATTTGCTCACGAGACGCCCGTCTCTTGCCCCAATTCACCCCAGCGGCCCCCTGACCTCTCGAACTAGAAATTCGACCTTCAGCCAGCCATATCTTGACGGGCGTCTTGGGCGTCTCATGACCCCAAACAAAATGTCACCCGAAAATTCAAAACAAAATAAAAGGCTCACCTCAACAAAAGAAACAAAATAAGCGGGGGCGTCACAAACACAACGAAAACAAGATGAAAAACTCAACAAACTAAAGAAAAACTGAGGTATTCGCCGATCATTGCAACGTTTTCTTGGTAGGTGTGCTGTGGAAACAGGTGGGTATGGTGGAGGGACGCGTCGTGGCGCGGCCAACGTCGCAAATAGCGGCGCTGTCGTCGCGGCGCCCGCCACTTGTTGATCCCGTTCAAAAAGACGCCCCATTTTTCGGCCCTTCGGGCTGCCGGGGCGCGGATCGAAGTGCCGGCTTTCGCTCGACCGCTATTTTTTTCATAAAAACGTTGTGTACACAAAGCGCACGTGGAGTTTGACAGATTGTAACATGTGTTGATTAAAGCTTGTAAACAAACGAAGCGACGGGACGGTAAAGTCGAGGCGCGAACCGGCAGGTAACTGTCGACGGGCCGTTGTCAGGTTAAGCTCTTCGCTAGTAGGTGGCGTCACCAACGAAAATTTAGTAATTTTTTTTAAAGAATGTAGTTTTTTCGTTTTAATTTTAACTCTGTAATAAATCTACAACTTTGAAGATCCAGTTATTTCTTTATATTTTTTAAAAATTACCAACTTGTGGTTAGTCCCATTTAAAGCTCCAGAAATTTTCCTAATTTTGAAAGCTGATATGCTCGTGTCGCCCAACACGTTATTAACACAGCATGTTATTTATTAATCATATGAAAGTGGAATTCGCATTTATAAAAGAATTGGCCACTGTCATGACTGGATAATGATGGGGTTCTCGCAGTGAACTGGATTACATTGGCAGAACCAGAAGAGGCTACAATGTACAATGCTACAAATCAAATAAATCGAATACAAATTATCTAATTTCAATAGGAAATTGCAAACTTACCTTCTCATCTAAATAGGCAAGAATTACCCCTACCGTTACCGAAAAGATTTGATATTTTCTCTCCAATGGCAAAAACTTGCATAAACCTTTTCGTAAGCAGTTTTAGATTTCAAAGGGAACAATTTTTCCCGCAATAATTTGCCTTTTCCTAAAATATTTTCAGGAACTTAAAAGAGGTCTATGTTTCAAAGAATGTTTTTGTTTTGGAGTCTTCAGCAACTGCTATCCCAAATATAAATATAGTGGTCAAAAATGACACCGTGTGACTACGGAATTACAATTGCCTACTGAAATTTTTAGTCTTGATCCATCATAGTCTCAAAACCATCTAGCAATTTGCATTTTTTTTTTCTTTTTGCTGGACGAGATCGTGCAACTTTGAACACCCAAATTGGATAATGTAGATCCAAAATGGTTCAAATATAATGTAATTAATTTAGCAAAAAAAAAAGAATCACAAACACATACATAATATACAAATGGAGAAACATACACAAAGAGGTACATAGAAAATTGAATACCTATTACAGGTACCTTAACAAATAAAACACAAGACCTGTAATTTTTGCGCTTTTCCCAGACTGTTCCCTAAAATGCTCCCAAGTGTTGTTTTATGACCAAATCCTCTTTGCAGTTACGTTGTTGATCAAGAGTCCGTTTTAAGATTCAGAATAACATAAAAACACAAACTATTATGTCAATGCTATAAATAATAAATTATCTCAACATATCCGTCGCTAAATTGGCCGTAACGCAACAAACTCGAATTTTATTGCACGAGATCTGCGATCGGCGTGCTCCGAAGATCATCGAGAATTGTGAAACTGACATGTTTTATAAACACCGGCTCGTCGTAATTAATCGCGGCCACTTAATTATGTCAATTATCTCCGTTTTGCCATCTTGCCAAATTCTCAACCGAAAAAAGCTGACGGCGCCGAGATATTTTTACTATCGCTCTTCGTTCTCGCCACAACATAGGCATTATCTCCGCATGTGGCGAAATCTCCTACGTTAAATTAAGTCGTCGATTTCGCTCTTGGCTCTTTCGAAAATGTGGAAGGCGACGTGTTCGGTGCTGGTGGCTCTAGTGGCCCTCCAAGAGGTGACGGCTTATTGCAACCCGGCCGTGTGCGGGGGCATCGTTAGCAAGTGTCTGCTCACCAAGGCGTGCATGTGCGAGGGAGACCGGTCTTCCTGCAGGAAACAGTGTTTGAACTGCTTAGATCTGCAGGTTTTGGACTGCTGTTCTTGTGTGGGTGAGCGTTAATCTTAGAACGTCAGTTTCACTGCTGCCAACCAAGTGCACAAATCCTACTGAACATCCTTCAGTCTTGCTGCTTGGTGGTCTATATTTCTTCATCCCTTCAACCCCTTAACAGTTATTCTTTTCAACCATCTGCTATTTATTCACGAGCTCTTTATTCATAATGTTCTGAAATGTTTTCCACTTGAATCCTTGCTCTTCTCGCTTCTGCTCCTATTTCTACGCAAAACTGTATAATTTTTTAATTAAACTTAATAGGTATGTGTTCTTCGGTGCAACAGCCGACATTCACCGTCGACTCCAATGTCGAAAGGTTGACTTCGTCATTTCCGGCTTTGTTCAATACGCTAACTGAATACTCCGACCAGAAAAACCGATGGAAGAGTGTGACTTATCCCGTACAGAAGATCGATTACGGGAGGATGAAGAAATTCAAGAGCAACAACCGTAAGTTTGTAAGTATTCGTTCTTTAGTCATTCGTCAGTTTATTTACACAGAAAACACAAAACAAGAAATCTCTCGGGCCGAGTTGTTGTCCAGTACGGTCACCATGAACTGCAGCGTGGCCTTCCTCTCGAAGTGCACCACCATGATGAAATGCAAGTCTCAATGCGAGAATATGGGCGCAACTGGTTACCGATGGTTCTATGATGGGTGTTGCGAATGCGTGGGGGAGCACTGCATACACTACGGAATCAATCAAAGCAAGTAAGTCTGATTCGTCGATTTCCTTTTGTAAACATCCCTTTTCGTTGTTTATCTTTTACTGTTGTATTTCTTAGTTTCGTAACTTTCGGACTTTTGATTGGTTAAGATTTTTCCTTTATTTAGATGTCTATAGATATAGTTGATTTTTCTGCACTTATACAGTTTTGTATCATGCGTTCAACAAAAATCGACGACGAAGCAAGCGTTGCAATCTTCAAGTCATGTCTGGATTTAGATCACACGCGAATGTCGACCGCCTAGTAAATAAACTCTAGTAAAGTCACATTGTTTTGAGCCTATTGACTCTCGGAACTCGTAAACGTATTGTTGCCACCTTTGACTTGAAAGGATACGGCCTTAGAAGCGCTTAGGAATAATCCCACGGATGGTAGCTGAGCAGGATTACTATCGCAACGACGATTCATCAGTAGGGTAAAACTAACTTGAAAACAAAAGTGACGTGAAACTGACAGGTTTTGATGTATCGATATACGCCATACGTTTTTTAATCAATGGCCTACTTGGCGTCGTTTTGTGTTGAACGCACGATACATAGTTCTTGAGTACTGTATTATTTACACTGTAGAGGATGATTCACGAAGTATAGTGTGACACTCCCTAATATGAGGAGACCTAGAAAAATATAAAAAAATTCTAACTGTAAAAAAACGATATATATTATGGTTTTAAAATTTACGCAAAAACCGATTGAGAACCGCTATCATGATTGAAGAATTATTAGTAAATAAACAAAAAAGGACTTCTTTGCTGGCACGAGTCCGGTAAACGGCTGCCAATTAATTACTTTCAGTTTTACTTTGGCCGATATGATTATGCCTTGTCATATTATGTGAAACTCCTGGAAACTGTCTGAGTGTGTAATTTATTAGCGGACGTTCGGAACATAACAAAACAAATGCACGAGATTTACACGAAAAGTGTAAATTACATAGGTGCATATTTCTATTAACCATTTTATGAATACACTAGCACAACTATTAATATTAAAAGACTAATGTTTACAATCGATTAAAAATATATTACATTTCAGGTGCCGCGAGTGTTCCTACTCAGAGTCCACGTCGCCTGAATCCGACGACGATTACAACTATGTCGACATTAGCTGAGTTCTCCTAACAAGATTAATTTAAGAAAACGCCTAGCGAGTAGATTGTATATATTTTATTATCAGTATAAAAAGTCCTGTGTTGATGCCAACATCTAGCAACAATAAATAGGTCTTAATGCGTTTGTTCCCGACAAACATGTATGTATAAAAGACATCGACACGACTAGAACAACATCAAATATTAAAATGTAACGGCCCTAGATTGTAGCCACTGTTATGTAGAGATAGGTCTATAAAAAGTATGTAATCTGGAAGTATACAAAATAAAATGCAAAAATTGAGCCACTAATGGCGTACCTTTTTGGATATGGGGGGTACCGCCCAAATAAAAAAATATTACATAAAATTAACTTGTAACATAATGCTTTATGTTGGTCTCGGAAAAGGCGTCTTTCCGCTCTTTTCCGTCGGAGGATCGTCTGTATCGCTATCATCCTGAGGCTCTTGAGATTCGGGCAGACGAATGAACGGGAGATGCTCACTTCCGCTCCACATAGAGTACAAGTTGGTGTGAAGCCGAATGGCGTCCTAAAAGCATGTAATAGCTGCTCAGTCCTGTAATTTTAAGATGTTGTTCGATTTAAAACATTGTACGCACCCCGCCGCTTCCGGTGCTGTCCGATCCTCTCTCCGACGAACTCGTTGTAGATCGACTGTGGATTGAAAGACACGAAGAAGAATCAGTTGAAGAGCTACTCTTCCTAGAAGTTAATGGAAGCCCCGGTGGAAATATGTCGTAGTGTTCAGTCACAGACATTCCGCTGGCGTGAGGGACGTCGACCGATTGCCAGTTGCCCCTTCAAGGGTACGTCAGTCTTAGCGTCAATTTGAAAACAAATATAGTATGTCAAGTCTTGTACCTCTGCGATGCCGGTCCTGGATACATCCTTCTATGCATTCGTTCCTCATGGCTCTCAGCCCATGGTGGAATGAAAGGACCTCCCGGTAAAGGGTGTCCTGGTAAAGCAGTTTGAGGTATTGATTGTCGAGTGGGCCGACACGACAGAAGTTGGATGGCTTCAGCCAACCCTTCACCGCTAGAAATTGTTCCTGGCTGAGGTATTGCTTCTGTAAACAGTTTAACATAAGAAGTGGTGAACATTGTAAAACAATATTTACAAAAATTCAACTACTACATAGAAAAATTAAATATATAAACAACTACTTCATTTTCGTTAGTTACCTGGCGTAGTACTGCGACTCCTCTCCTGTGACGTCCCCGCCTGCGGCACGACCAACTTCGACGGCAAGTACCTCTGCTGCCACGGTCCCCCTTCCGCCCTCCCCGAGTCCCCCGGCATCGACCACCTCCTCATCGTGCCGTCTCCGCCGTCACCCACGACATCCCCCGCGGCCGCCTCCGACCATCTTCTCTGCCCGCTGATCGGAAACAGTGGGAAGTGTAACGGCGATCGTGACCCCCGTCCCGGGAACGCCGACTTCATGGTCAGCAGCTGTCTCGTTGTTTCCTGACTCGGGCTGGGACCCCTGTAAACCTCCTGATAGGGCGAGGGGCCCCGCGGCTCGGTTCCCGACGGGCTTCTCGCTTTGGGACTGTCGAAGGTGGGGAGATGGGGGCTGGAGGTCTGGGATCGAGATTCGTGCACGGCCAGCCGAGCGAAACATTGCTGCAGGGCGATCATGCTGCAGTCGGGCTCGTGGACGCCTCCGGGGGTGGCCTGACACAGCGGGCACATCGCCATCGAGCCGAAGCACTCGCATCCGGCGATCGAGAATTGATACTGGAGGTTTATGAAGGTAAGGAGGTTCTCGGTGATGATCTGCTGGTTATGGTCCTGCTGTCTTTGGGCGTCACCTTCGGTGAAGGTGTCGCCGATGCTCATGTCTTGCATTGCGGCCGCGATGTGGGTTTTGACGGAGTTGCTGGCAAATATTGTGGCTTTGGTCAGTTCTTCCCAGCTGCTTTGGCACAGGGTTGCAAGGTTGGCGTTTTGCATTTGAGCGAGGGCGGATAGAGACTGGGATAAGCGGAGTCCTGCAGAACACATGCTGTTCAACACCTGAAAAGAATAAATCAGAAGAATAATTTGTTTAGAGACAGTTTACTCTTTACCTGTAGATAGTTCACCCAACTGTTAAGACACTCAGTGGCTGCAACTTTCAGTGCGTTCGGACTAGGTGGTTGCACGCTCAATTCCTCTGACTTCTTCTCTTTTGCCTCATGGTCCAAAGGATCGGTGCCCCCGCTCGCTTGGTCCCTACAGAACGAAAATACACCCATTCCAGTAATCACATTAGATTTGTTGGACACTCACCGTTCCATCTTGAGCTGTAGTCAGTCGATTTTCGTGCAAACTTCCGTGTCTTTGGCAACTAGAGGTGGAGCTCTACAAAACAAAATAACAAGTATTTTGAAAAGAACATAGAAACAGACTAATTTATACGTTTGAAAGAATGAAAGGTAATACCTAGAAGTTGATATCTTCATGTGGTATCAACTGTTAGTTTCTTTAAAATTATTTAAAAGTATCGATGGCATCTTCAAAAAGAGGTTATGTCGTAAATGTCAAAACACAAAACATGTCAAACAAAACTCCATTACAGGAAACTGACAGGCACCTAAAATGGAAAAGTTTAGAAGCTGATTTGTATTAAAGGAACGTGGAAAAAGTTTATATTTATTGGTCGTAGTTTTATTTAATTTAATACACATCAATAAAAGCACAATTATTTATTTTGTTTGCACTGCCTTATATTTATGCAACCAACATTACTCAAGCCCGTTGTTAGGTTGCTTCAACTTGTCCCGTCATTTTCTGGTAAGAACTCGACCTCCTGAATCCACCGGTGCAGCTCTATGTCTACCAGTTTCGGAGATATAAATTTTGAAAATTCAAAACGCTTTCAAACTACTTAGGTGAATTGACGCGAGGAAGCCGTTCGTGGCTTCGTTTCCACTTAAAGGATGGGGTCAGGCCAAATCTCAGAAGGTTGGGTTTTCACCATTCTTACTAACTTTTTGAGCGAAAATGTATTAATGGTTTTTATATGCATTCTTCTTTGCTGTTTTCAAGTTCCCCAGGATCTTAGTTTCCCTATAAGATCTCAGGTTTTCCTAGATTTCAACTGCTTCAATTTTTTAGGTTTCTCCAGTTCCGACGTTAAGTTTCTTAATTTCTCAGATTCGTAAACTTCCCAAGTTTCCTGAGATCTTTCAGGTTTTTCAAATTCACAGTTTCCACAAGTTCTCAGGTTATTACGTTTCTCAAGGTCTGAGGCTTCTCCAAGTTTTTAGGTTTTCCAAAACGGATAAGTTTCGAAAATAAAAAATACCTACCAACAGCATTAGTTTCCCTGAGCGTCCAAATTCTAACTTTACAAAGAAAAGTTGTGATGCAACTGAGATTGTGGAACAATTGATTCAAAAGGTCTGTAAATAGACTGGTAGAAGAACCTCAGGCAAAAATATAGTATGTATTTTGAATTTAATCTTTTAGGGGCACTGTTGGACTTGAAATATCGTAAATAAATCGTCGGACCTAATTTGGAGTGCTTGTATCGAAATGATGTAAACTCATCAAGGCGAAGGAAACACTAAAGGAACTAGAAGGTCCTAAGAGGAACTAGTTTATCTTCTTTAGCCTCATTACCGTTTTCTCTAATTTGCTTTCTCTAATTACATCTTTTTAACTCCATAACTGGGAAATAAACGCATTAGTATAATTGTTAGTTAAACAAGCAAGCCACATGCACAACAATTCCAAACAAAAGAACAATATTCTTTTGCAAAAACCCGATAATGGAAGTAACGAGAACGGTAATCTTTCCAGTTATTCTTCTAAATGTAAATCAGGTCGCAGGAAATCGCGAATAAATCGAAGGACACACATCTGAGGAGTTCCAGGAGCACGCTACCGGGTATTGCTCGTACAGACTTTTCTTATTCTGAACATTGTCAATAGTGTTATAATCACCGATAAATGCCCCGATGACCAGACACACGAAGAAACCGTTAACCCATCTGCGTTTTGGTACCATCAACGGTTGATCCTTCGTTTACGGTGACGTCACGGTCGACGGTTCCCCACATCACCTGTCTAGGTACTACACACAAACAGCGTGTTCTTCGCCTGTGAACTTTCATTCCAGTGTCGGTCGCGGCCAGTCGAAGGAGTGCGCGTCGTCCTCTGCAGAAGTGTTAGATTATGTTCGTCGAAGTGTGTGACCGATGAATGTGTGCAATGTGGGCGATGAAATGTCAGCTACGAAGGGTCGGTTTTAGTGCAATTGTGATCTTGGTGGGATTACTCGGGATTGGGTACTGCCAAGGTAATGTTCATTGTTGCTTTCTAGTGTATGTACGGAAGGACAATCTGTGATGTGGTACCTGCTGCAGCCAGTGCAATATCTTTATTTTCTTTAAGTTGCACTTTGAGCAAGTCTAGAGGTCAAGTGACAATAAAATTCAAGAACGATTAGAGCTGACGACTTGACCGAAATGTGTGAATGAAGAGATTTTAAAAAGTTGTAGCCAAAAAGAATCTTTTGGAGTAATGAGTAATATTTCTAGAATCGATAAGCTAAACGAGTTGAATATTTTGTCCCTCTCAATGATACAATCAGTTCCAAGTTCTCCTTGGTATACCTTTACTGTTTGTTCTTAGGCTTCGCTTTAGAAACCTTTATTGTCAAGGCTTCTTTTGACGTTTTGTAAATCCTTATTTCGGAACCATGCCTCTTATCTTTCCATTATATTTGTATCTTATTTTTCTTTTCTGTTCTAATGGGTCTTCCATTTTCTTGTTAAATTGAAGAAAATTATTACAAAAAGGGACAACTACAAAAATGTTTTATGTGGAATCCGAAACAAGAACGAACTCTTTATAGGTCACAACTCCTGGCACAAGAACCTTTTAAAGACCTTAAGGTCAAAGCCCTTTTGAATTTCGACTCTCCCATAATTAGTGATGGGTCGCTGTTAATGCGTTAATGTCAATTCAGAATTCTTCGTTTTCCCTAAATGGCTGTCTTTCATTTGTTTTGTTTTCGCCATCAAATGCATTACAAGTAGAGCGACAGAACTTTTGAGCCCGAGATCGACAAATCGCAACTGCTAGACTCGTCTGCGCGTATCGAGGGCATTAGTTCTTATCAAATCCGTTGCAGAAAGTAGCGGAAAAAATCCATCGTCCATCGTCCGTCTGTTGCAAGTCGTCGTTTTTGCATCAATTATATTATTAAAATAACAAACGGAATTCTTGTGCATTCACGCCTCAACCTTATATGCTTAGTGAAAGTTTCCTCGTTAATGTGAAGAATATTATAAGTGCGCGTCCAGGACTTGAACGTCGACTTCTTGCAAATGTCGGAGATGTTTGCATACTTATAGACAGCGTGCTCGATTGAATTTCTTCATCTATCATGTCGTTGATGATTACTGTCAAAGATCGTTTGGAAACTTTCCCGTGGCTGACCAAAAATGCAAATCTTGCTCTTACTTGTAAAAAATAAAAATCTAAAGAAAAATATAGTCCGATTGGTTACAATAAACACAAACAGTAGATTTATAAGTCATTATGAAGAAACGGACTTTTGCCACTCTGCAGGTGTGTTAGTTTCGGAATAGTGGTTTCAAGGTGAAAACTCATGTGATGGTATCAATTTGTTAAAGGAAGCATGAGGATTTCGTAAAAATTTTGCAGTGTTTTTATAGCGACGTGTACACACATTTCGCATTTTGCAACAACATAATGTTGTACCAAGTAAAAATTACGACAAGAGGAGCACGACAAATTCTTTTGCTGCTTTTGAACAAGAGTAAAAAAGGTTCAGCAATACAATGTCACTTATTTTCCTTGAACTCTCGTATTAAAACCCACCATCAATTAGACACAACAAGACGTTTACCGCAATCTCGTCATTTTAACAATGTGAACCGCAACACACAAAAGCTCGCAAGATTTGTTATGAACAGCGTCGTGTTTATAACTAATTGTAAATCCAATTAAAAGTGTGGAAATTCATTTCAAAATTATATTTTATTTAATTTAATAATATGTGAGCATGAGATTGCATGAGCCATCTAATTAACGTGATAAAGGAGAAGCATTTTGTATAATTTTACCTCTTTTTCTTTATTTTATTGCACCAACGAAAAGACGAAGAAAGAACAGTGGATCGTGGAAGTCTCCTTGTCTAACTTTTGTGTCGTTTCGACAGTGTTTTATATTCCTCATAATATTGCTCAAAGTTCTGTACCTCTGTATTTTCTTTTGTTCTTGCCGTTCTATTCGCTTTTTTTAGTTTTTTTGTAGGTTGTTTAATAATTTGCTCTTTTCTGTCATGTTGCCAAGTTGGGAATTTGCTATAAATTCCTAACGCTAACTTCATTTTAAACGTGATTGTCTGCAAACCAACGTCCACACTGAAATTGATTTCACACGAATTACTAAACCAAGAAAACGTCCATCAAATCCGGATTACTAAATCAGCGTAATCTTATTGAAGGCATTGTCGTCTCAGTTTTCTAGGAAGAAGCTCTACTGTTTCGCCAGCTTTCGACTTTAGCAAATCAACCATTAAATTCTACACTTTATTCAAATTCTTTTCTCCACTTTCTCTGTAAGTGACGATGACTGAATCCTAACACAATTTCGTGCGTTTTTTACAAGACTAGCATTACCTTGAGAAAGCTACCAGATTGTTGTTGGGCGTTTCTTGCAGAAACATTTACTCATTTTGACGTGGAAGGTGTATTTATGAATCTCGAGTCGAGCATAGATCAAGGCCGTGGTCTGTTACAGATCCGGAAATCGGCTGCACGGTTGTTAGTTAAATGGTCGGTAGAAGACACTTCCTAGATAATAACAATTACAAACAATTGAATTTTATGGTCTTAGTTGTGTAAGCCGTCAAAAGACAGATATTGTGTTGCGTAAGAGCAGCCAATCAGATAATCAACGTACGATATTGTTTATACATTTTAATATATTACCACCATTTCCTGAATTAATTTTGCAATAGCGTTATGTAAACAGTCTTTGTGATTAGCGATTATAGAATTAATTTGTAACAATCGTTTATAATAAAAGCGAAAAATTAAAAGACTAGGAAGTTAAAATAAGTACTGGAGGCAAGACTAATAGGCAGCCTCTATGGTACGATTGACCACATTATAGCGTTTGTTACCGACTAATTGAGGATCTGCAATAAAATTTGTTTTGGTCTTAAAAATGGTTAGAAAAAGTGGAGATAATTTACATAAAATTTATACTTTCATACTTTCGCTCGAATTTATTTTCATTTCAGTCATCAGCCTTAGTTTTTTTGGTTAAAACATGTTTCCATCCTATGTTTCCATTATTCCGCATCTTATTGAATTTTTTTTCTTCTCTGTTTCATCAATTTTACTACTCATCCATTGTTATTACATGACCATTTTTTGTCTTCTTCCCTCCAAAATTTTCTTTCCTAAAATTTATGTATGTATGAACTAAAAACATAACTAACAGGAATGAAACTTAAGAACCGCATGACTAACGTATCAAAACCTCTTGTAACAAAGAACTAAGAAGCTAAAAAAATATAATATTAAAGGACCAGCGCTAAGAAAGCAAGAAAAAAAGACTTGGAAAGTACGGAACTACGAGTTTACGAAGAAAGGAAGGAATTAGAAAAAACTGAATTTCAATAAACTGACTCAGAAACTATGAATATAAGAAATTAGAAAACTCAAAAACAGAATTAAAGTACAAATTAAAAGGTTAAAAGCATGATACTCAATAATATAATTAAAGAAGAAAAGAAATTACAACAGAAGTTATTGACAAAATAAAAAAACAAACATGTATTTATTTTCTCAAAACTTTATTTTCAAAAACCGCCTTTCTTGTAAATTATACAAGATGTTATGGAAGAAAATAAAAAAAAATTCTATTTAATTGTAATTTAGTAAATTTTAGTTATCAGTTGTGTAGCGCCGGCCGCTATGTTATTTATGGTCTGTGCTCGATTTTTAAGCAAATACTAAGAATTTATTCATTGCAATTTCCACAAAAATGTTTTTTTTTTCTATGGTGCAGTTGTTCGGGGTAATGTTAGTGTTAGGTAATGCAAACGAAGCCGGCCGCTTGTCTGTGCAGGGATCGTTTTTCAAATCCCGAAATTCCAACGTGAGGTCCTTTTGTGAGAACACAGTGCAACAATGTTGATTATGGCAAATTTTCTTCTCCAACTCCAGATTTCGGACATCCCAGAAAAAAACACCCTGTATATTTTCTGAACATCCTTATAGAAAATGTCGTCCTTGCTATTATTTTTGTTAACGTTCTTTCAAACATTAATTTTTACAAAATATTTTTCTTGCTATTTACTTTCTCTAAACATTTTCAAGAAGCGTCTTTCTTGTAATTTGTTGTCTCAACATCCTTGTAGAATGTGTCTTTCTTGCTGTTTATTTTGCCAACGTCTTTCTAAGAGAGTTTTTGGTGATGTTCTTGCTATTTATGTTGTCATCTTCGTTTTAGAAACTACTGGACCCTTTCTTTTTTCTGATTTCCTCTGTACATTTTCTTTCTTAAAATGGGTTTTTCTAAATTTTGCTCTTATCTTGTTGATATTTTCGATTGACTCCGTTGACTGTATTCTTTTCAAGCATTAAATTTCTTATCATTTCGTGTAGTATATTTTTGGACTGTAGTTCTTTTCTTTGGAGCGTTTCCATTTTCTACAGATTTTTATACCCATCCTGGTGTTGAGAATTATTTATTAAATTCCTATACATATTGATATTGTTGGTTATGTCCATATTTCTTAATTTAAAATTTATTTCTTTAATGGGTTAATTGGGCAGAAAAACTAATCATCGTTACTTTTTCTGCCCAATTAACCCATTAAAGAAATAAATTTTAAATTCCTATACATAGTCTGACCTTTTTCAATTACATAACTCCACTCCCACATAAATTTATACCCCAGCGCGATTTAAATGAATATATTAATTGCATTTTTAACCTAATTACTATCGCGGAACCGGTTACATAAATACACTAAATTTAAACTATAAGTTTCGCCACACCGACCGTAGAAATCAATGGTTGTTTTATGAAACATTTTTCCTTTCGATTTGATATTCTCAACGAAAAAGTCTCGCACTTGTTTTGTAGGTGTAGAAAGCAGTTTGCAGCAAAGCGTGACCCTCACGTTGCAGTGTAAAACCGTCTCTTGTTTGCTCCTTTGTAACCAGATCACCTTGTAAATTTAAACCGTAGTCAACATTCACTCGCCGAAATTGAATGTCAAACACTTTTAAAAATAATAATAATTGTTAGACCATCAAGAGAACTGGTAGCATGAGATAAACCGACCCAAACATGTCCAGCTAATGGAGCTAATCGACTCAGGATGTAGGCTGTTTGAGCTACCTAATTTATTTCAGGTGTTTACCGCTATGGCAAATAATTTTAATAGAGTCGACGTACCTCAGTCACCTCGCTCTTGAAATCGTGCTAACTATTTTAGAGAGACGTGGAAATAACTGTGTAATTACTTAATTGATAAGTGGAGGGATAATTATTATCGAGACGCAATGTCGCACTGAAAAGTCAAGGTTCCCAGCAGGAAAGTCTACCTCCTATAATTTTCTTATCGATGATGAAGTTAGTGTCCATTAAAAGGAAATCAAGCTGTTGGTGACTCACCAATACTTAAATTTTTGCAAAGACAGGCTGCCAACGAACCACATAGCCGATGACGCTAATTTGGAAACACACCGCGTGTATGGTAATATATTCCGTTTAGTGACCTGTAAACACCCACAGCGCCTCGTCATCTGACCGATTTAAATCCAACAGATCATAACATGCCTGTAGCTTCGAGATGGGTGTTAGTCGATACCTATTTATTAAAACCGCAAGGACAAAGTCAGCAGCGGTAAGAACTATATCAAGGTGAAAGGATAATTTTTCAGACAAGTTGAAAGTGTTTAGTTTTGTACCAGATGTTGGGCCAAATGTTCTTTGGCGAAATAAAGTCAAAGTTAATCTGTTGTCGTTATACAATGTCATCAGATCACTTTCATCTTTCAGATCTTCATGTACAGGTATTTCCAATTTTCCACATTTATAATTTCTCCCTTCGTCCTAAGTTTTTCAGCTTCTCAAGTTTACAATAATATTTTCAGGTCCGAGCAATATCAAAATGTCATGCTTTCAGGCTTTCAAGTTTATAGGTTTTCAATATCTTAATCTTTCAATTTCTGAAGCCTTCTCATATTTTCAGTTTCGAAGGTTGTCAGCCATCAATTCAGACTTTCCAAAATGCTGAATTGGTCATTCAGATTTTCATTTTTTCGCGATTTGTAGATTCTCAGGATATTTTTTTAAATTGAAGCGTGGACGTACCAAAGGGTCTAAGTGCCAAAAATGAAAATTTTTAGTTTTTTATCTAGAAAGGTTGGATGTACCTAGCTGCGTGTTCTGACAAAAGTTCTACGTTCTAACTATCTAAATAAGGTTGTAAAAAATTAAATAGATGAAGATACTGGTATGTGCCAAGCATGTTTTACAAGGAAAGGTCCTAAGTGCCATTTGTAAATTAACCGTCAGTGGGTTAATAAAAGTGTTCTTCCTCTGTTTCAATGTCGAAAGTGGTAGATTCAGATCTGTTCAAAGTAATAAACGATATATTATAATAACCATTCCAGCGGAAAAAAGCCGTCTCCAAATATAGTCCTCCATTTGATATTATTGATATTGAAGAACACGGAATCTGCTGTTAAAATATGATTTGATAACACCAATCCCACAATAATGAAATCTAGAGAAACTTGATTTTTGGCCTCGGAAAGAAACAAACATTCTAACAAATTAAGTGATTTTCTTTAATGTTAAAACGGTGGAATTGAAGATGTTGCCAAGCCAAAATCGTGTGTCAGAAAATAAAAAAAAAAACGCTGACCTCAATGATACATTACCTACCTTCCAACTGAGGTAGTTTTAAATGTTATAGGCACTTATGCTTTTTCTAATTTTTTCATTTCTTTTTGGCCTAATTAACATTTTTGTTTAATTATTTTTCTAATGTAATAATGAGTTATTCTTTTTCCTTCAGCCTCATACATATTTAGGTCCTAAATAAAAATCTTTCTAGAAATTGGGAAGTTTTTCTTTAATAACTCCAAAGTAAGTTTTTGGCACTTAGCGCCTTTGGTACGTCCACGCTTCAATTGAATTTGAACCGGCGCATCCATCATTTGTGGTGCAAGGCTTTTGTTTAGAGAGAATACAGTTAAATTTACAAAATGACTCAACTATAGCTATTATAAGATCTCGTGATTCTATGCAATGGTTTATATGCTTCCTGCCGGATAAAAATTTTCATCAACATATTCGGAATATCAATTTTGCTGAAATTTACTGGATAAATGGCACAACCACTTCCAATGATGCCTTTTTTTTTCACACGTAGCTTTTCACTCAAGGGAAAATAATTCAAGAAAATATTTGTAACTTGAATTAATTCAAGTGGACAATTTTCGTTGAAACAGCGTGTACAATAACTAAACAGTTTTCTAGGTATTGCCAAATATATATATTTTTTTATTTTGATTAAAATTGTTCTGTTAGTGTCCGACTGAAGTTTCTGAAACTTTCAATAGGGAATTAATGGTAGTGAAAAAATTTAACCTAGATTTCTCAAATACAATAATGCAGGAAACAAATACAAATACAATAAGTATACTAGATGAATACCAAACATCTTAAGAATCTTCAAAGAAGCAATTTACATTCATCCTAGACATGTCCCTACATGATAATTACATAACGTTAACACGACGATTTTCGTGACAGTTTTAGAAATCGTAGCCGTTACTGTTACCACTGACTAACTGTATTACACTCATTAAAATTCAGCAAAAACGTGTCCACCACATTTATATACATACTTATCGGCTGCTCTATTTATTATTATTAATACGTTTGCGTCTACTAATGGTATAAATCAATCGGTTGTCGCCGGACCTAATGACACGTTATCATAACCTAATAACGCGGAAACAAAAGGAATATACCGGACGTTGAACCGATAACAACCCGATGAAGTAAGAATGTGTCGGTAATCGGGCTAGAAAGTTCCAGAATGCCATTTTCTGTCTGTGTGGTGAGAAATCGGTGTTTTGATCAATAATAGTGGTGTTTTCAGAGAAAGCTTAAATTTGCAGAAGCCGTGGTGGAAAATGGATTAAGACGCTCTCTTGGGACGAATTAATTAGTTGAAACAATGATAGTGTTAAAAAACTGCTTTGTTTGCTGTGATAATTTCTCCGATCTTTCAGCTGATTACGATTACTACTAGTTAAAGAGAGCACACATTTCCATACTTAAGTATATTGTAGTACCATCCAAGGTTTTCAGCTAGAACTTATTAATAATAAATAATTAGTGAAAACCTAAGTTATGTTTTGAATTATTTTCCACTTGGTCTAATGTCGTTTCATCTTCCTTTTTTATTCTACGACACAGATCTATCAACCATATTATTGACTGCCGTTTCTTCTACTCTTTCCATTATTCAAAAAAAAACAAATAATTTAAATTAAAATTTAAATATATCTATGTATATAATTTAAAAATGCAAAATACGATGAAATTAAAGTTAATATCGTAGCAATCGTTAAACTGTATTAATTTACACTCGTCTTATTTTTCAGATATAAAATGCGGGCATCCCGCCATCCCCGTGAACGCCCGCGTCTCCCTCAGCTCCCCCGGTTTAACCGCCGGCACTGTGGCCACATACCAGTGCGACGAAGGATACGAGACCTTCGGGAACACTGAAACTTCATGTTCTCCTTCGGGAAAATGGATCGGAGAACTACCTTTTTGTGGTAAGATCTTATATCTCCATTAGTATACAGAACTTTTGTCCGTTCAAATGTCTTCCGCGTGGGATCGGGAAACAAAAAGAGTAAATTTGAATAAACACGGGTGCAGCTATCACAATACCGTCGGTATGTTAAAGAAGACCAGGTCACGAGTTTGGTGGACGGGTGTTCCGTTGCAACGAACTTAGTTTAATGGTTTTTCTGGTTTTGCAAGAAATGGAGTGCGCGACAATGATCGGGTTGTGACATCTAATTAAGAAAGTTGTTTTGTATACATTTTTTTCTGGCAGCTGTAATTGGATTTTTATGTATTTCTTAAATGCAGATTGCTTAAATGTAGAAAATTTTTAAGTATCTCGAAATAATTTCTGTTCGCAAATTCTGCATTTACATTAAATTTAACTGAATCATCTCAATTTTCACCAAACCAGGGGCTGTGTGAAATCAATATTTAAAAAATTCCAAAAACTACAATTAGCTAAATTTTATTTCACTCTAAGTTACTGTTAATTATTTGAGCAACTGTATAGCCGAGATTCTCTTTATTTAATATAATATAATAATAGGCTCGAATTATTTATTTACGTTGCCGGAAATGATCACATTGAAACCACTGAAGTTCAACTCAAGCCAAACCCCGCATCGTTATCAAAGGCCATCTACTCTGACCTTCCAATTAAGACAAGAATCACTCACATATTAATAAATATAAAAAAGATTGTCGCGATAACCGTTCCCCGACACAGAACAAATAAATTAATAACACTTTCATTTTTCCAGGCACCAACATAGCGTACAGAAAACCCGCAAACCAATCCACCACCGTGAGGGGCGGCAGCGCCCTCAACGCTAACGACGGCGAGAAGAGCACCGACCACGACGGCAAGAGGTGCTCGGAGACCCAAAAGGAAGCCAGTCCCTGGTGGCAGGTGGACCTTCTGCAGCCCTACGCAGTCAAAGTCGTGCGGGTGACCACGAGGGGTTGCTGCGGCCACCAGCCCCTGCAGGACCTGGAGATTCGCGTGGGAAACAGCAGCAGCGACCTGCAGAGAAACCCTCTGTGTGCTTGGTTTCCCGGAACTATAGGTGAGGATCGGATTTCTGTGTTCCGGTGAGCGATTTTTAAACGGGAATGTTTTGTTAACTGTTCAAGTCCTAGCTCCCAGAATGATTATTGGCGACAGTTAGATTTGGAGAAGGCCGATGCACATTTTTTCAACGTTCAGTTCATGACCTAAAGTGCAGTTGTGGCAAAAATTATGTGCAACATGGCCCCGTCCAAAAAATATGTATTTTCAGTTGAACACTCGTTAGTATAGTAGCCTTTTATTTCTTTTTTAATGTTAATCTTTTAATGCAAAATTACTCGATTCAGTTCCATCAATATGTATTTAAGAATGATTTCATTTTAACAATAAACTGATTATTTTGCGTATTTTATCGCAACAAGAATTGTAAAAATCCTCACATTTCACATGGGAAATTTCTTCATCGAATAACCCGGTCGCTGTTCTGACTAGAAAACTAATTAGCATACGGCGTTGTTTTGAAATTATTATCGATGTTTAATTTTTCGCGATACATTTTTCGTGCGAAAATCGGAATTTAATCGCCGGACACAATGGCGAATTCGCACGGATGATTGTGAAACGACGGGGATCTTTCTGTTCGGTTCTTGTAATGTTAAACGCTAAAATAATGGGGGAGACCGCTCCGAGAAAGAGAAAGTCGAACAGAATTATTCGTAGACGTAAAGGTTAGGTCGCTCGGGCACAGATAAAAGTAAGGCACAATTATTGCGTTTGGTGGTAATTAAGAAAAGGGAAATAAATTGTAAAGTTTATGATTTAATTTCAGCATTGCTTTTGAAGAGGTTTATGTTTATTGAGCTGAGATGTGTTAACATTTGACGAAAGTTCAAAGTTGTAAAATTATCTAAAAATACAACAATATGCTTCTATTCACTAGAAACTCGAGACTTGGTTAAAGGATACAAAAATGAGACGCTATCGGTTGAAATTTCGCAATTCATTTTAGAAATAACACGTTCACCACGATGATTCTCGCATGATTGACCACGAATGCAATAAAACCCATCAGACGTAACCTTTCTTTTCTACGAGTCGATCCAAAACAAATACCTTATTTTCCAAAATATTAGACAATTTTCCGCTACAAAAAATGAAAGTCACTTGACAAGTGTTATGAAAGCCAGTTTGCCTATTCGGTGAATGCTAAATTTGTCAGTTCCGCTTCCACTGATTTATTATTCACAACAATAACATTTGGTTTCCAGATGAAGGAGTAACCAAAACGTTCACCTGTGCGAGGGTCCTGACGGGACAATATGTGTTCCTGCAGCTGGTAGGAGTGGAAGGGTCGCTATCCCTGTGCGAGGTGGAAATCTTCACCACTGATGGTAAGGAAATATCAGTTCAATAATTCAACTTTTTTTATTACTTTAAGTGTTAATAGTAACAAGCACATGAAGAGTTTCTTTATTAGTTATGCCAGATATGTACTACACACAGCGACAAAACTCTTGGTCACACAATATTTTCACAATGATGGAGTAAAAAATGTCAATTAATTTCGAGAAATTTGTTACTCTATTGTGATGCTTTTCACACATTTTGAATAAGACATAAACAGTTTAAACCATTCTAGTTGTGCCGTTTATGAAGCAACAAAGTAACAGTAGAAGTCGGCTTGACAAAAAAAATAATACGTTTGAGTCCGACAGATAAGACTTAAAATTGATAAAAATAAACATAGATGCTCAAAACTCTGTTAATAAACCAATTTTTTTTATGAATTTCCGAGTCTTATCCAAATCTCATCTTACGATATTGAATTCGCGGGTGCCCGAATTCGCTCATCTTTCAAAATTGTCAAAAAACCATCTCATATGTTGCCATGACAATTTTCAAGTTTCCTAGTGTATGTAGAATGCAAAAAATCACTTTTTCAATAGTGTTAATAAAACGGATTTTTTTATAAATTTCTGAGTCTTATCCAAATTTTATCTTACGTTATTGAATTCGCTCATCTCAAAAAAGATAGGCAGGACCATTTGGTGTGTTGCAATGTCAATTTTTTAGTCTCTTGGTATATGCAGAATGCAAGAAATGACTTTTTCAATACTCTGTTAATAAACCAGAATTTTTTATGAATATCTGAGTCTTATCCAAATTTCATCTTACGATATTAAACTCGCTCATTTTTCAAAAATTGTCAAAGATAGGCATGACCATTTTATGTGTTGCAATGACAATTTTTTAGTCTCCTGGTGTATATAGAATGCAGAAATCACTTTTTCAAAACTCTGTTAGTAAACCAATTTTTATTTAGTGATCCGGATAAAACTTCTCGGGGGTCCAAGAGTTTTGACGCTATGCTTATTAATACTAATAAAAATACTCTCAGATTTTCAGGTTTCCTAGTTTCCCTATGTTCAGATTAGGATTTTCAGGCTAATGGTGATGGTCATAACATTTAGTTAATTAAGTTATTGATTGAATGAAATGTCAACAGACGTGAATTACCTCACAATTGATACAAAGTTGCCAATCGTCTGTATGTTTTCATCGATAAGTAAGAATTTTTTTATTTTGCCTACATGGTATACTTTATTGTATCTCTAACTAATGAAACTATAAAAGCAGAAACACAGTGTTCTAATGCTATTTATTATCGGTTGTACAATCGTGCAATTGAAAGGTGCAAATATCTAAGCAGGGTAATTAGCCAATATTTTACGAAAGAATGAACGCAGACATAGTAATGGCAGGATATTACGTGAAGACGTGCTGAAGGTCGTTGAAAACACATTAAATTTATTACCTGATTAACTCAAAGAGATACCTTCCAGTCTTTCTCTTAATTGAGCCTCTAGCTCTTGTCTGGTCCCTTACTGTGTTAACTCATCAACTTTTTTCTTCCAACACCTTCGCTTCACCGTCAGTTTCGCCACGGTCACGCTTCCAAATTTGAATTCTGATTGCACAGTTATCAGTTATCGCTTTCGTTCGAGCTTTCCCTTTCGTTTTTCGTTGCACCAACGGCATTCTAATTAGGATCAATTGTTGATAATTAAGAGCGGCAGGTACACCGGCTACCGTTCCTTCCGAACAATGTCTGTTCATCTCGGGTTCTCAGTATTGTCGACGAACCTGAAATTATTAATTTCAACGCGCTGCTGCTTTGTTCGCTTCGCAGTTTTGGATGAGTGACCTGAAGAAATTCGACACCGCTGTGAAGAAATATTGTTGAAATTGATTTCTTTTTCAGAATTTTCCGTCGACCGTTGCGCCCCCAAGGGCGCCGCCGAAGACGTGCAACTGGCCGCCTTCGCGAGAACCTGCTACGAATTCGGGGTGTCCAGGGGCGGCTCTTTCGCGGAAGCCCGCAGTTACTGCCAGAGCCACGACGGGGATCTGGTCCATGGCATGTCAGCGGGCGCCACTTCTTTCCTCTACGCAGAACTGGAAAGACGAAAGCCGAATTTGAAGACCCAGTTGGTGTGGATCGGTGCCCAAAAGGAGCCCGGGATCACCTCCAGGGTTTGGAAATGGGTAAACGGTGAGTCATGCCACTAAATCGTACAATATTAATTTGTTTACATCCTCTTATATTCCGTTACACTAATTGCGCCCGTGAGAAACTAGAATTATAGTCGCAAATAACAATAAAAATAAAAAGATGATTGCGCTGGGTTTCAAGGTCGATCGTTTCTAATGGATCGCAGAAATGCAAAGCATCAATTTGTCAATTTTGCAACGGCGATTTGAAGCATGCAAAAAGTGTTGATTTCGCTCGTTAGAAATCACGACAGGAATTCACAATAAAATGATATGGAGCTCTCATTATTTTTTCTTCGTTTTTCTGACACCCATCGGCGGTTTATTGATAACATTCCTCGATGTGAAAGTGAATTATGACTTGACCCTACAGAGATGTTTTAATGGTTGTAAATAGAATTGAATAGAAGATTAATGGTCTGTGTTGGAATCTTTATAACTTGAACAATATCTGCGTCTTCATATTATGTTTCATTAGGTTGAAACAAACTTTATAAATTTTTACGTGTGTGACGTCGAGCAACACATATTGAAGTAACCACAAAATTTTTCGTAAATTTGATGCTCATGTGATCACAATCTCAAAATGTAATACTGGAATAAAGTAGTGTTAATTATTTTCATTTTTTTTAAAACCCAAATACATTAGGTATATTGGCGCACCCACCATTTTAAACATGTTTTATTTAATTCTGTAATATGGCCTATGTATATTAGAATCTATAAATTTAACGTTGATTTTTTTAATTAAAACAGAAACTACACATTCACTATTTGGAACAGCAATCCCTGCCGCTTAGAATTCGATATTTCAATTATAAAATCAATTCCACAAACATAAAACGAACAGTTTCGAAATGCTTTCATAAAAATTTTAATTAATAATCCCGGCGCATCCACCATTTTGAGAAACTTTAATATACAGGATACAGACTGCAACAAATAAACCTGCACGCAGGCAGTAATCATAGTAATATCATAATAGGATGAAGTACAAAAAATTATAACACAAATATACGTATATGAAGAGGAACTATTTCACGCAAGCATAAATAATTGGGAAACAAAATTTGAAAAAAATCGTAGAACAGTACTATTTTAAAAACAAAGAAAAGCGAGGACAGAAAGAAATCAAAAAGAATACACAAATAAACAGATTCGTGGAATTAGAAGCAAGATAAATCAAAGCAAAAAAGTAATTAAAGGATTTCTATCTAATATTATTTTGAGCTTTTACTTTTTTTCAGGCGACTTGGTACAACGTCCAGCTTGGGGCAAAGACCAACCCAACAACTACAACGGCGAGCAAAACTGCGTGGTTCTGGACGGCGGAAGAGGATGGCTATGGAACGATGTGGGTTGCAATCTCGACTATCTGCCATGGATATGCCAACACTGTAAGTTGCAAACCACCAAACCATAACCCACACTTTCCACTTAATTACTTCCGCTAATATTCACCACGTTAAACGCTTAATATATTTAATGTATAAGAATTTACTTATTCAACAATGGGTCTCCGTGGAGGTCGCAACACAATGACTCCTACCGGACCATTATTTACTGTTTTCGACTACCCTTGGTTTGGAATTTTTTGACTGGATGGCGTGGCGGGGTGTAATTTTGTTAATGGTTAAATGACAGTCGTTGCGACTGAAAAATCCATTGTTTCACATGTGAAGGATGTAGGTGTTGCGTCATCATCTGAATATTCAGAAGTTCTTGAAGCGTGGCAATTTTTTATTTAATGAACAATAACCCATAAGCGCAATTACGGACCAAAATTCCCGGATGTTGGTTTTGTGGAAGTGGAAAAAATCTGGGAAAAAAAGTGCATGGAACTACTTTTTGTAAATTACTAAACGTTCGTCGATGTTGCATAATTTCTAAACTTATTATATTGTTAAATCCGATTCAATTTAAAAAAAAAAAATTAACATAAATATGCATGTCAAGACCACACCACGACCAGAAACTCTACTCTTTTGGGCAGTTTTTCCCCGTTACGCTCCACAGCCCATTTTCTACCATCGGAACCAACCTCAAACTACTATGAAATTAAACAGTCACGCGTGTACCAGTATGTAACTGTAAATAAAAACGAATTACACGTGTCAATAACCCAATCAATTAGCACACCGTCATACATATTAATCGAAGCCAAATCGGATTAATGCTAATACAATGTCGGCAGTATCGGCCGGCGAAAGTTCAAAATAATTTAGATCGCCGCTGTGAACTTTTGTGGTAAAAAATCCCAAAGGTTTCGCGGTTCTTTCGCCACACCCAAGCACGCTTAAGGAATTGCACAAAAGGTAATTTTTATTTTGCAGTACCGTCGTCTTGTGGAAGTCCAGACAAGAAGATCAACACTACCATCAAAGGCACCAGTTACAACGTGGGTGCGAGCATCGAGTACCAATGTCCGGAAGGGTTCATGTTGATCGGGGTGGGGACGAGGTCCTGCGGGAAAGAGGGGTTCTGGTCTGGAAAGGCGCCGTCTTGTAAATGTGAGTGTCTGCACGAACTTTTTTCTAGAACCGCGTAGCCACCATTTTTCAAACTTGTGCGCAAAAACATTTTGAGCGATGTAAAAATATTTGTTCTATATTCACAGATGTCAACTGCGACGCTCTTCCTAGCCTCGACCACGGCACGGTCACACTCCAAGACAAAAGAACGACATTCGGCGCACGTGCCCTATACACCTGCCACGAAAACTACACCCTCATTGGCCACGAAATCCGCACTTGCGGTGAAAACGGTACCTGGACCAATTCCACCCCTCAGTGTCTCTTCGATTGGTGCCCCGACCCCCCTTCCATTAACGGTGGCATAGTCAAGACTTCCGGACGCAGAGCTGGAGACACAGCTGTCTATTCCTGTCAGTCAGGATTTATTTTGTTTGGGCAAGGAGTGAGTACAATTTATTATTACTGTCTATTACTTCTCTCTTCTTTTATATACAGGCTGATTTACGAAATAAAAAAAATATATATCGGAATTGTCAACAATTTTTGTTTGGTCCCCTTTTTTACCACAACAGTTAACAGGTACATAATATATAACAAATGTGGTTGTTACAAGACGGAGCTCCTCCCCATGGTACACGCATAGTGTCAGAGTGGTTAGATAATAATTTCCAAGAAAGGTCCGGTCCGGTTTTGTGGCAACCCACGTTTTAAATCCATGTGATTTTTTAAATGCGCATAAAACAGCTTGTTTACTTTACGCGAAGACTGTGGATACAGTAGAAGAACTTCAAATGCGGTTTGAAAATGCGCGAAATGCCAGACGTTTTTAAGCGAGTGCGTGAGTTATGGATACGGGCCAGCATTGACAATGGGGGACGACATTTCGAGCAATTTTTGTGAATTCAAGGTAAGATCTGCACGCGTAAATATCAAGGTTTTAAGGAGCTACTAAGAACCTACACCGTCATTCCATTGCCCATAAAAAGTTTTCGGCTGTGTATTTATTTGAGTGGATGAAAAAACATTTTTTAGTGCCGTATACTATCGCCAGTTTAAATATTTGCCTATCTTCGTGAATCACCCTGTATATTTACTAAAATCTTCCAAGAAGCTGCCTCATATTTACATGTATTTCGTTGTTGTTCAAGGTACTATCCTGTGAGCTGGGTGGTTCCTGGTCCGGCAAAGCCCCATCGTGTAAGTTCGTGGACTGCGGGGCTCCTCCCAACATCGACAACGGCCGGTACGAGCTGGTCAACGGTACCACCACCGTGGAGAGCATCGTTGAATACAGCTGTGCGCAAGACTACTGGCTCGACGGACAAAAATCGCAAAAGTGCACCAAAGAAGGCAAATGGTCAGCGGACGCCCCTTCATGTGAACGTAAGTACTTTTGCCCCTCGTTTCTGTACTACTACACTCCTCCGTGCAGTGATTACCTGCGAAGAACCGGAAGTTCCACCTGGAAGCTACGTCGTCGGGTACGACTTCAACGTCCATTCTTCCATCGAGTACCACTGCGAAGTGGGACACATCTTGCGCGGGGAGCCCATCCACACGTGCTCTAAGGACGGGGAGTGGTCCGGTACTACTCCGACCTGCGAATGTAAATTGTCCAAAACCGTTGGTTCCGTCACCTAATTATTGTTGTCTTACAGTTGTCGATTGCGGCAAAGTGCCTACCATTCTGTATGGCGCTGTGACCTACATCAACGACAGCACGGTACTGGACAGTCAGATCACGTACAGTTGCACCAAGAACTACAGACTGAACGGTGTAGCGACGCGACGGTGTTTACAAAACAGGCAGTGGAGCGATCTGCCTCCAAAGTGCGAAGGTACGACTTTGCCCGCTATTTCCTTCTTCTCATTCGGGACTTTTTAGAGATAAGATGCCCGGAGCCGATCCTTGCAGAGCACAGCATCTTGTCGGTGACCGGAAACGACCGAATGTACGGCCGCACTTTGATCCGAACGCAAGAATCCTCAAATGTCGCAGCGACAACATACAAAATCGGCGCGTTGGTGAAGTACCGGTGCGAGCGCGGCTACAAAGTCATCGGGGAACCTCTGAGTACCTGCGAGGATACGGGACAGTGGAGCGGAGACGTCCCCCGATGTGTCTGTATGTACTCCGACAACTTGTTATTCATTCACACTCATTTCTTCTTCTAGATGTTGACTGTGGTAACCCAGAAGACGTGGCAAACGGAAAGGTCACGCTTGCCACCAACGCGACTTACTACAGCGCACTGGCACTCTACTCCTGCGAGAAGAACTTCGAACTGGATGGCGTCTCCAGAAGATTGTGCTTGGAAAACGGCACGTGGAGCTCTAATTCTCCAGCTTGCCGGGAAATACAGTGCAAGGACCCTGATAGCTTGTCGCTGACGACGTTCAAAATCAGTACGCGCAGTGTGGGTGGCGTCGCTGTGTACTCTTGTCCGAGAGGTCACACCATGCATGGAAATTCGACCAGGGTTTGCCTCAAAAAGGGAGTGTGGAGTGGACAAGCACCTTCTTGCATCCGTATGTTATTACTCGTAACTTTTAGTCGGGTTCTTTTCATCTAATATTTTACTCCTAGCAGTTAATATTGTGATTGTACATTATTGGTTGCAGAACCTTTTATTAACAATCCAAATTTGTGTTGAGTTGCGACGCTCTTAAACGCCGGTTGCCTTTGCAATCGAGCTAGTCTCAAAATACCACCACTAAAAACACTGGTAGTACATATTATTTGCTATTTTAGCTGTGGACTGTAAGTTCCCCGGTGACATCGAAAACGGAAGAGTTATCGTGATGAACGGTACCACTTACAATCGGGGGATAGAGTATCACTGCGTACCGAATTACGAGCGTATTGGTCCCTACCTCAGAAAGTGCATGGAAAACGGAGAGTGGTCAGGCGACGAACCCCGATGCGAAGGTAAGTACTACTACAGCTCGGACTTCAGTACCATCGGCGTGTTTACAGTGTCGAATGGGGAACCACCGGAGACGTCCAACCTGGGCACCAGCATCGGAATCGGCGCCGGAGTGGTGGTCTTCCTGTTGATCCTCCTAGGATTGATCTACCTGAAACTGTTAGTAGTACCTGGATAAACGAGACGAATTCTAAACTTTCATATCTTTCTAGCCGCAAACCCATACCGGTGAAGAACACGGAGAACGTCGAAGGCGCTGAACGAAAAGAAGACAGAAACGCGGCGGTGATGAGCTACGCCACTCTCAGCGACCGCAACGGGTACTCGCACACCCATCTTCCTCCCAACATCTACGAGAACATCCACGACGAGAACATGTACGACGCTCCCTACGAGGAGACGAGTCGCGACAGCGGTACCTACGAACCCGAGCCCATCGGGAGGTCGAACGGCAACATGGTTACCATCAACGGGGTTTCCGTGAGATGAAACAAGACAAAGAACTGAACCAATTCGCACTACCAAAACAGAGACCTAGATGTTGCTTATAGAGAGTTTTATTTTAGGGCGGTTTTCGGTTGAAACTGTTTTGTTGTTGTTGTTGTCAGTAAGTTATTTATTGATGGTCTTGGTTTGACTAGGTTTCAACTGAAAACTGTCTGTATTGTTGTAAATTATAGTGTTTGTGTAAAGAGTGAGCGTTGAGTGGACGGGAGGTGTGAAAGGTATGAGTGGGTCATGGGTTAAGTTGTGTAAAGCGTTGTAAATACTCATAATAGGATGTGTTACTGTAATATAAATAAATAAATAGATGTGTATGTTTAAAGTTTCTGCTGTTCTTTCTCATCCCGAACAAATTGTCTTTAGTGCTGTTCCCAATGTTGTACAGGTTGTTTCCCAAAACTCCCAAAACAGTTTCAACTCAATTTTCCAATTAATAACACTGCCACATCGATTTTTCCGAAAGCTTCAAAGTGTTTTTTTAAGCTTTCTTTTAGAGCTTAAATACGTCAAGATATGTGGAAAAAATCCCAATCTAAAGCTCAGCTTAAACTAGTTTTTAATTCTTACCCTCGTCTAACTTTTTATTGTTTCTATGTTCTCTCCCTCTTCATTTTCAGTTCAATATTCTTTAATTTATATTTCCTAGTCCCTGATATGTAATTTTTGACTTTTTAATTTCGAAAACTACTCTCATTAAATAGGTATTTTTATGAAGACTGCATTAGCGTGTGTAAATTATTTTTCTCTCAGTTGGTCAAAATTGAAAGTTTAAAACACGTAACTGGGCAAACGGTGCAACTCTTGCAGATATTTAAATTCATTACCATATTTGGCGATCTCGAAATCGACCTATTTTGCAACTCCCTCCAACCCATCTCACCATATGAAGTGAAAAAAAATCCAGACACGTTACAAACTTCTCCCTCAACCTAATCAGCAATGTTGAAACGCTAAACTGGTTGAAAATAAACCTCAATAAACGAAAAACGGCCGGAAATGTGAGCGGCAACAAAATTTCTCATTATTTTTTAAATTCCGCGGGCTGACTGCTGTTACCTCATTGGTTAAAAAATTAGGTGTGGTGAGGTGGAGTAGTGGAATTTCGACTGATTCATCAACAAATATCAAAACAGTTGGCTGTTCACAACTGTCATTTGCAGAATTTAAAAATTTTTGGCAAATTTCCATTGATTTTCCTTTAATCACTTTTGGAATCTCTCTCTGTAAGTATTTACCGCATTGTTTCTGTATTTTTTCCTTCGAGAATCATCTCCAAAAGACCCAGTGAAAATCTAACCTAATTTGCTTA
Organism: Diaperis boleti; assembly: GCA_963583935.1. Taxonomy (NCBI): domain Eukaryota; kingdom Metazoa; phylum Arthropoda; class Insecta; order Coleoptera; family Tenebrionidae; genus Diaperis; species Diaperis boleti. The sequence goes on along the minus strand of OY757244.1, from coordinate 81,699,898 downwards.
TCGTTGACGTAAACTCCCATTTTAGACAATGTCTTCCCGGAAAACCGTAAATCGTCGCGGAACGACCAAAAAGAGGGCCCAGAGGGCCACTTCCAACGTCTTCGCCATGTTTGACCAGGCCCAGATCGCCGAATTCAAAGAAGCCTTCAACATGATCGACCAGAACCACGACGGTTTCGTCGACAAGGAAGATCTGCACGACATGCTAGCGTCACTAGGTACGTCTCGCTGAATTTAGGCGCACTCACTATTAAAATCTTGACAGGCAAGAACCCAACTGACGACTACCTGGATGGCATGATGAACGAGGCCCCCGGCCCCATCAACTTCACCATGTTTTTGACCTTGTTCGGGGAACGTTTGCAGGGCACGGACCCCGAGGATGTTATCAAGAACGCCTTCGGGTGTTTTGATGAGGAGAACATGGGGGTCATCAACGAGGAGAGGTTGAGAGAGTTGCTGACTTCCATGGGTGACCGGTTCACCGATGATGAGGTTGACGAGATGTACAGGGAGGCTCCGATTAAGGGGGGACTGTTTGACTACGTCGAATTTACACGCATTTTGAAACATGGTGCTAAAGACAAGGATGAGCAATAGTAATGTTTATGCATTTAATTATATTCAGTTATCGAATTAACAGGAGCATTTTATAAAGTTTTGTAATGGTACCAAGTATTTATCTAGTTGTATAGGATTGTATAAAATTTTGCTTGCCATGTTTTGTTTATACAACCCAAGTAATGTGCCTAATCCTTTCCTTTCTAGTGCCATCTAAAACTACTACTACTAAAATGTCCCTTCCATGATCCTAGTCATGCATAGTGTGTTCTTATCATGGGATATCAAGATCTTTCAACTAACACAAAAGTTCAAAAACATTTCGGTTCTGAATTATGTAACTGTATAACTATTAAGAATTTCCCACAAAAAACACTTGTTTGGGTGAGTTTTGTTTTTGAACACATTTTTTAGATGTTACATGGTGTAATCAAGGTTATTATGGGTGGCTATAGTCTGTTACAGAGTATTACTGGTTGCATACCCCCATATGTAACTTAAGACTACTGCCCAAGAGGATTTACTACTCTCTGCTACTGCTTTATTAAATTTATTCCTAGAAATTTTTTGCTCCATTTTTTATTTGGCTTATAGAGATCACGTCGAGACTTCTTTTTCTTAGCTTCTGTTCTAGTAATGTACAGACCAAATTAAAAACGACACAATTATTATGTACTATCATCATAGTCTTATACTACAATAAAATCACTCTAAATAACTTATAAAACAAGTTAAAACTTCGAACAGCGATTACTGGAAAGTCTCTCATCGTCGCGTTAGTCGTCGCCGTCTCCATCGCCGTAATCGTAGTCCTCTTCGCTGAGCACTTCTTCATCTTCGTTGGGACAATCCCGGCACCTACGGAAAAACATGTTAATTGTTTTACATAAAAGTGATGGACATTCCGTTTACTTGCTCTCCTCGATGCCATAATTTATGCAATGTTGACCGACGCATTCACAGCAGCCGTCGTGGAACCACCGATAGCTACTGGCACCCATCGTTTGGCAAGTGCCCTTGCACTTGACTAAGTTGGTGCAGTTTGATATGAACGCCACGGTGCAGTTGAGAGTGATGACGGACGGTGCCTTAATGGGGACCACTTCTTGCTCTGCGCTCTCTGGAAGTTAAGGAAGTGTATTTAAAATATTTGTCACGAGAGTACACAAAGAGGTAAACAAATTATTAAAAATAGCAGTTAAGAAGTCAACCAATATGAACCTAAACAAGAATACTAAGAGAGATTTTCAGAAATTTTATAAGAGGCAAGTTAGAACGATTGGACCAAGGATGATTTTGGTTTCTTCTACTCACGCATTTGGATTTTGACGTCCGTCTTCGGCTTGAATTGGCTCAGGTCGTGGTGGATTTGATAAGTGAGACTGAACCACCGCTTTTGCGCGTCCACCGCTGTGGTTAGAGCCTCAAAAAGACCTGGTACTGCTTCGCTGAATGTCTCCACGTTAGACATTTTGCTGAGTGCGTTTTCATTGTCGTCGATCGGCTTGGGACACATATCTAAAGAAGAGTCATTCCTTAGTCCCTTAGTTTTTAAGACACTATAATGCATTGAAAATTTTGGAAGAAAATAGAAGCAACACGAAAATTTCACAATTCTGAGCAAATTGAAAAATGATTATGAGAGACATCCTGTATATACAGCTTGGAAAATTGTTGATCTCCATTCTCTAAATGTGCTTCGGCGTTGTCTCTAGTAGTTCAGTTCCCTGAATCTTAATCAGTCGAATATTTGGATTTGGCCAACTGACCAGCTACTCTATTACATACAGATTTTTTTTCTACATGAACTTTCACAACCCTCCGACTGCACTCACCAACGCAGGAGCAGCATTCGGAATACAAATTCCCCAAACAAGCGAAACAGTCTTTGCAGCACGTGCAATTCTTGAAGTCGCATTTGCAGGCCTGTGTCAGCAGACACTTGCTGACGATGCTGCCGCAGACGGCCTCGTTGCAGCTCCAGGTCTGCTGTAAGACGAAGAGCCCCAGGACTGCCGATAACGCGATGATCCTGTACATCTTTGCTCACACCTAAAAATAACGGTGGCATCACTAACAGAATCTAATTATTCGTTGATAATGATGTTGTGACGGAAGATCGTGGAAAAAATATGGCAACGGCGCCGTTGTTTTTTCAGGTTTTGGCGACATGACGAAAATTCAGACGGTCGATATTAATTGGGATCAAATGTTTTTGATAGTGTGATAATCTTTGAGTTCGAATGAGAAAATCAGGGAGCAGATCCGGATTTGGGGAGATTTGATTTTGACCGGTTTGAGGTCCGTGTCTTATTTTTATAGTTTGAAGTTTTCTGGGTCAAGTTTCTTGAAATAATTCTGCTAGAGCATTAAGAAGGTTGCTAGTCTTTTTTGGTTTCACAGGAACGTAAGACAGGACGATATCTTTATACCTTGCTTGATAATATGTAATATTTAGAATGTTTTTAAATAACAGAAGTTATTATTTTTGTTATTAGTTTGTCGGCAAAGACGAATAAAGTACATATAATAAGAAATACAATCGCTAAACGAAACAAAGGAAGTTAATTATAATTTTGATATTTTAACCCAAAAATGTTAAGTCTATTTACACTAGATCGATACAACTTCAAGACCTAGAGCAAATTGGACACAAAAAACCACACATGTGTCCAAAAAGGAGTGCAAAATATTCAGCACGATCCCACTTGTTTACACACAATGACGTCGCACTGCACACCTGAGAATGCGCTAATTGTTAATCACCATACAAATACCACAAACGTCCATCACTGCCATCGAAAATCGGAAAATTTCTCGACACGACTCTTGCTAACATACTCCGACGCACTCAAATTCGGATCGCGCAATTATTGTTAATTTAGCCTCAGGCTAAACTAGAGTTAATTGGAATCGAGGGCAACGCCACAGCGGCCTCGTCGCTTCGAACACCACCACGACTGTTGTACTTACAATAATTGGAGACTTCCAGCCGAAGAAAAACCGGGTTGGACACACCAAACTCGAGGAAATGTCGAAAAGTCTTGCAGCTCGTGGTTCTCTTGAGAAACTTGTTTGGCTACTGAGCCCCACCGTTCCCTGGTCGCGGCAAGTTTAAAGGTAAAGACGATGGGATGGGACTGATGGGAGGTTGTCGTTAATGGGTGTTTCCGAGAAATGCGGCGAGATTCATTGTGCGTTTGGAAAAAAATAGGCTATTTGGTTTTTTTAAGCCAATAATAAGATTACAAAAAGAAAACAATGCTTGGACTATATTTTTCAAAGAAATTATTTACAAACGTTTGGTTGATTCTAAAGTCTACTGCCCATGTTACTTATTTTAATTTGAAAGGTAGATGGAATTTGGTTAACTTTCGGCAGGTCATAAATCATGGAACAGGTCCATTTGAAGTCATTTCGGGGCGGAAACGAGTAATTGCAGGCAGGTAAGGAAAGCAGACTCGTTCGTCGAGATCAGCGCGTTGAAATCTCTGGAATGCGTTTGTCTCAGACCCAGCGGCGACCACCTACAAAGTCTTGTTTTCATGTGGAACTGGTGGTGGCGCTAAGTGGTCCGAAAGACACCCGGAGTGCTTGAATTTTTGGTCAAGTGAATTATACCGCCCTGCCCGAGAATGTCAAGAACCTGAATTAAACAATTGGAAGTCTAATCTAAAGATAGTATCTATTCAAATGTACTTAAAATCTGGAATTTCATATTTATAATAAAAAAGGATGGGCTCTGTTTTCGTCGAATTTGGAACCTGAAATCTGCATTCTGAATCTGAAATGTAAAAAAAATCAGGAATGTAATATCTGAAGCCTGAAATCTAGAATCCCGATCCGAAATCTGTATTCTCAAATCTAAATACGAAATCCGAAATGTGGAATTTGACATTCAGAACTCGCAATTTGGAATCTAAAACCATAATATAACATAAATCTACATCATAAAAACTTTTAATTGGAAATGAGGAACGTGGAATCTATAGAATGTTAATGAGAAAATCTGCGCATCTAAAAACGAAAACTTGATATGTATTGAAAATGTGCAGTTTAAAATATGGAATTTGAAGACTGAATCCTGAAATCTAGAACCTGTAATCTGAAAAGTGGAATTAAATCTACAATTACAACATGGAATATTATTATGAAACTGCAAATGAATAAAAGGAAATACATAATACAAATTTGGAAATATGGGAACAAGTTGAGAATATGTAAACATAAAATAGGAACCAGAAGAATGTCGATGAATCAAAGTGGAGTAAATTTAAATTAAAATTTAAGTCAAACTCCACAAACTTCAATAAACGCAAAATTACAATTAGAACATGTTTCGGGAGAACACTACTCCCATCATCGGCCCTAATTTAACAAGTGATTAATGATACAACTGATAAATTACAGAGGGGTTTTTACCTTAAAGAATATTTAAAACAACATCATAATTAATAAACGTAGTTTTGACGGTATTAAAAAACGTTAAATGTAAAGTTGAAAAATTAATGGCAACCAGCGATGCACTCAAAACATTTTGATAGTCGCTGGATTTATTTTGGGCAAGAAACTTACTACTTACGATACAAACTATCTCGGTCTTTACTGATGAACCCTTTCCGACTAACAAAAACCACTTTTGCTTTCAATTAAAAAACATAAAAACACCTAGGCCAACGTAGGTACCATTTATAAAAGTTGTTCGAAATGACGACATCCCTGGGCATTTCGCACATGCATCACCCACTATCTTTCAGTGTTATGGCATAAACAATATGTTTCATGTGGCCCTACACGAAAACATTATTTATTTCGATCCACCTTTCGCGTAAATTTCGTGCATTTGTTGTCTTATGTTCCGAACGTCTGCTAATGAACTACACACCCAGAAAGTTCCCACTAGTTTCACATAATATTATAATAGACATAATCATATCGGTCACAATTTGAAATTAAAGGCATTTTAAAATATTTAGTGTGCACCGCTGAAATGTCTGTTTTCATTAATTTTCACATTTACTCCGATTAAACCTTCAAAAGTGCGGTTCACAAAATAACAGTTTTATTTTATGTAGAATATTTTATGTAGATTTAGTAAATAACAAATTCATCTTTTTTTCGTATAAAGGAATCGATATAGGTGGGCTGGGACAACAAATACATAATTAATTTAACAACAATAGGGTGAAAAGAATACAACTTTAAAATGATCACACGACCTCACCACACGAACATTTGAATTTTTTAAGAGTGTGGCTCCCCTCGCCAAATGGGTGACATCCAAGACTTGAAAGTTTGGTAAAATTTGGTCTTCTTTGATAACAAAATTGACCTGTTCGAGCGTTTTCTTCCGAGTCTTTCAAAATTAGAATTGTTGGGGGGTACAAATTTTAGTTGTAAGTCTCGTCACGTGAAGCTTCATCGTTCATAATATGACCCTCCAATGGATTGAGGTAGCCGGGTCATCCCCTTGGCGTTACATTTGTATTGTAGCGACCTGTAATCGCCGGTAACACAGACATCTTCTAACGCGACAAAACCGCGACGGCGCAGGCGCGATCCCCCCAATCCAGGAGTGCTACCCTCGCGGAAAAAGAATACGAAGATATATCCCTTTTTCTGTGACGAGGCTGAACCTGTATATAGTGTATAATATTGTTACTAAAATAAAAAACCCGCAAGACTGCAAACAATTCGACACTGCACCTTCACGACCCCACAATTGGTGACCCCGACGTTAAAAAGAAGAAGCAGCACGTGGTCGTCGTGAACAAGAGTGTACAACAAGCGCCAAGTACCCGCCACCATGACAGAAGCGGGAGAAAAGCAACCACCCACAGGAGAACAACAACCACCACCAGAAACAGAGAAACAACAAACCAAAGAGGGACAAATCTCCGCGTCCGTTGGTACTTTGCCGCCGTTTTGGACTTCCAAACCCGAGCTGTGGTTCTCGTTAGTGGAGGCCAAATTTTCCCTCGCAGGAGTAACAGTGGAAAGAACAAAATTCAACCATGTGCTTGCAGTCCTATCCCCAGAGGTAGCCCACGAGATTGCGGACGTGATCGTATCCACAAAACCGGAGGACACAACCCCTTACACGAGGTTGAAGGAGGCAATCATCAGACGTTTGTCCTTATCAGAGACACAAAAAGTAAGACAACTCCTGTCGGGACTGGAATTAGGGAGTAGGAAGCCGTCACAATTACTACGTCACATGAAATCCCTCGTGGGAGAAGGAGACTCCAAGCCGGTTAACGAGAACACCCTCAAGGAACTGTTCCTGCAGCAAATGCCAGCCAATATCCAGCCAGTGCTTGTATCGGTGGGAGAAACAGTACAGCTAACAGCGCTTGCAGACATCGCGGACAAAATCTTGGAGACGACGCCAACCGTAACTATTTCCGCAGTACACGGCCGCGGGCGCAGCCCCTCAAGAAAAGATGAGCCCTCGGCAAGTACCTCAAGGGACACAACAAACGACGCCATCAACAGTCTGACCGAACAAATAAGCGCGCTGATCAGACGGCTGGACAATCAGGGTAAGCATAACCCCCACAGAAGCTTTGTTAAGCGCGACAGAAGCAAAAGCGCGCAACATAGAAAAAAGGAATTTGAACATTGCTGGTATCACCATAAATTCGGCGCAGAAGCAAAGAAGTGCGTCAGACCGTGCAACTTCAGTGGCACAAAAAACGGGGATGCGGAGCAGAAATAGGGGCAAATTCTGTTCCCAACACTTGGTCGCGCCGTCTTTTTGTACCAGACGTTCGGTCGAAAATACATTTTTTGGTCGATACCGGCGCCGACTTAAGTATCGTCCCCGCCAAATTCAAAGACAATAAACGTTGTGCCACAGACAATTTCGGTACGCGATTCCACCTACGTTCTGCCAACGGAAGTGATATTAAAGTGTACGGACAGCGTATCTTAAAAATTGACCTTGGGTTAGGACAAATCTTCGAATGGACATTTTTAGTGGCTAATGTGACGGACCCAATTTTAGGCGCGGACTTTATCGGCAACTTCGGGCTAGTCGTAGACTTGAGGGCGAAAAAAATATTCGTAGGCAACAAGACGCAAACGGCACGCGCGAGGTGTAAAAAGACTGACCAGTTCGGAATTCGCGCCATCTTCGAGAACGCCGACGAACCCTTCCAACAGCTCCTGCGCAAATATCCCGACGTTCTTCGACCAACGACAGTTCCGGCAAAACCCAAAACCGACATCGAGCACCACATCGAAACAAGAGGCCCCCCGGTTCATTCAAAGCCAAGACGCCTCGCGCCCGATAAACTAAAAGACGCCAAAGCCGAATTCACGCAAATGCAAAAAGATGGCATAGTACGACCATCGTCATCACCTTGGGCCAGTCCGCTCCACATGGTGAAGAAAAACGACGGGACTTGGAGGCCATGCGGAGATTATCGCAGTCTCAACGCAATCACAACACCGGATAGGTATCCGATTCCACATATACAGGACTTCGCGAATAACCTACGCGGTAAGACAATTTTCACACGCCTTGATCTAATCAAAGCTTACCTGCAGATACCCGTCAGCCGCGCTGACCAACCAAAGACGGCCATCACCACACCTTTTGGTCTCTTTGAATTTATCAGGATGCCGTACGGTCTTCGAAACGCAGCCCAGACATTTCAGAGGTTCTTAGATCAAATCCTCCAAGGATTAGACTGCGTTTACGCCTACATCGACGACATTTTGATCGCTTCCACGACGCTAGAAGAACATCTGCAGCACGTCGACACAGTCTTTAGCCGATTGAGCCAGCACGGGATAATCATTAACCCAAGAAAATGCACCTTCGGTGTCCAAGAATTGGAATTCCTGGGAGTGAAAATCACCACTGACGGCATCCAACCATTACCCAGCAAGGCAGAGGCTATCAACAAAGTCCAGTTCCCTCAAACGTCGAAGGAATTACAACGTTTTTTAGGAATGGTAAACTACTACCGTCGCTGGCTACCTCAAGCAGCCCACACTCAAAGTCCCTTAAACGCACTGCTCAACGGATGTGCAAGAAGAAACGTAAAAATCACACCCACAGAAGAAGCGTTGGAAGCATTCCAGAAAACCAAACAAGACCTCACAAACGCAACAACGCTAACGTACCCAAACCCACGATGCAAGTTAACTCTGTCAACCGACGCCTCGGATACCGCAGTGGGTGCAGTCTTACACCAATGGGAGGAAAATGCTCCGAAACCAATGGCATTCTTTTCCACAAAACTGTCATCTGCGGAAAGGAAATACAGCACCTATGACAGAGAGTTGCTCGCCATCTATAAGAGTATCCTTCACTTTAAACACTTCCTAGAAGGGCGAGAGTTCACCATCTACACAGACCACAAACCGTTGATCTTCGTTTTTAAGAAAAAAGTGGACAAGTGTAGCCCACGCCAAAGCCGCCACCTAGACCTCATCTCGCAATTCTCGACCGATATCCAATATGTTGAAGGGGCACAAAACACTACTGCGGACATCTTGTCGAGAATACAGGCCATTGAAAAAAGCGACGTGTCCCTAGAAGACGTCGCCAAAGCACAGCAGGAAGACGAAGATCTAAAAAGGTTGAAGACCATGGGAAAATTTCGGTTCATCGAACTTCCAACAGCGACAGAAGGTACACCCTTATGGTACGAATCGTCCCATGGAAACCGCCTTTACATACCACCAGCTTTTCGTCAAAAGGTCGTGAAGACGCTCCACAATCTAGCACATCCAGGCGTAAAAAACACTGTCAAACAAGTATCCAGGAAGTATTTTTGGCCAAGCATGAGAAAAGACACCGCAACTTGGGTTCGAACCTGCTTGGCATGCCAACGATCAAAGGTCCATCGACACACACATGCTCCAATCGGGACATTCCTAGAACCCGACGCTCGTTTCCAACATATACACATGGATATTGTGGGACCCTTAACCTACTCAGAAGGTAAACAATACCTCCTTACAATAATCGACCGGTTTTCTAGATGGCCAGAAGCAATACCACTGTCTGACATCACTGCAGAAACTTGTGCTCAAAGCTTTTGTGACCATTGGATCTCTAGATTTGGGGTCCCAGAAGTCATCACCACGGACCGGGGTACACAGTTCCAATCGGCACTATTCTCGCAACTTCGACAGCTATTGGGAGTAACCAGAATACGGACCACATCCTACCACCCACAAAGCAATGGATTGGTTGAAAGGTTCCACCGTCGACTCAAAGAAGCCCTACGATGCCTGGACAACTCCTGGACACAAGCATTACCCCTGGTGCTCCTTGGCCTACGGACAGACATCAAATCTGACATCGAAGTATCCCCAGCAGAACTAGTGTTTGGAACTACACTTAGACTCCCCGCCGATCTGGTCACTCAGCCTGAAGAACCTTTCCCCTCACCCAAGGCGACATCAGAATTCGCAAGCAGAATTAAAGAGAAGATGCGGCGCATTTACTACTCAAAAACGCAACCCCACTCAAAACCAACCGTGTACGTTCCAAGGAATCTACAAGAGAGCAAATTTGTATTCGTCCGAGTCGACCATGTCAGAAAACCACTGCAGAACCCGTACGAAGGCCCCTTCAAGGTGCTGCAAGCCGGAGACAAATACTTCACCATTTTGTACAAAGGGCGCAAAGAAAACGTATCAATCGACCGCCTGACAACTGCCCACCTAGAAATATCGGAAGACGAGCCAAGGTCACAACAGTCACCGCCAGACCCACCACACCGAACGGTAGAAAATGTGTTGCCAACCCCGGTGCCAACCGCACCACCAAAATCACCACAAAATCACGACATCCCAATCACAACTCGTTCGGGGAGAAGTGTAAGATTTCCATCGAGATACGCAGACCTAGTGAAAACCGTTTATTATTAACTTTCTAATATGATATCTAGGTGCAATGTTTGTATATTGTGTTGTATATATACCCATTACATATTTTCATTTCGTTCGCAGCTCACTGGAGAGGGGGTACTGTAGCGACCTGTAATCGCCGGTAACACAGACATCTTCTAACGCGACAAAACCGCGACGGCGCAGGCGCGATCCCCCCAATCCAGGAGTGCTACCCTCGCGGAAAAAGAATACGAAGATATATCCCTTTTTCTGTGACGAGGCTGAACCTGTATATAGTGTATAATATTGTTACTAAAATAAAAAACCCGCAAGACTGCAAACAATTCGACACTGCACCTTCACGACCCCACAGTATCAGTATTATTTTGTCAAAACCCTGATTGTGTACTATTTAAAATTTTAGTTTAAAAGAAAATGATTATTGGTTGTAACGTCACTATGATGATTTATTATTTATGTTACTCCATTTCTTTACACATAACAAACTGACACCAGAGACTCTTAAATCAACAATAACGAACTTTAGAACAATAATCTTATGTGAGAGGTATGCAGCCGAAAGACGCCTATTACATTTCCGCTTAACGTACAGTTGGTTGCAGAAAAAACGGGGCATTAGCAGGAGCTTATATAAAACAACGTACCGTCGTAACATTGGTTGCCTATAGCTCTTGCTTGCAATAAGCTCTTCTCAAACTTTGCGAACATTTTTATTAAACTCAACTGAAGATCATACAACAATAAAACGCGATTTGTTCACTCTGATTCCTACGACAGTATTCTAAACTTAAACCTTCGGGGCCGAGGCGTTGTTCTCTGACTTGATTTCAGTCGTGGGCTTGGGATCCCCCGCGTCCTTCCGCAGGGACTCCTCGAACTCGGCCGGCTCGATCAGGTGCTTCGCCCCGAACGGCGGAGGGCCTAATATCGCCTCAACGTCGTCGTAGTTCAGGGTCTCCTTCTTCAGCAGCGTCTCTGCAAGCTGCAAGCATTTAGTAACCGCACAACCGACTATAATATAATTACCAATTCCAGCTTGTCCTTGTGTTGCAGCAGCACCCCCTCGGTTCGCTTGTACGCCTTGGTGACCAAATTCCTCACCTCCAGGTCGATCATGTTTGCCAACATCTTGCTGTAGGGTCTGCGTCCCTTCTCCTGCGGGTCCGGTTCGGGGAAGCACACCAACCCCACCTTCTCGTTCATCCCGAATTCCCGCACCTGCGCGTACGCCATCTTGGTGACCTTGTCGAGGTCGTTCTGCGCGCCCGTCGTGATCCTGTTGAAGGTGAGCGACTCGGCTACGCGTCCCCCCAGGGTCATGCACATGCGCTCGAAGAGTTCTTCCTTGGTGTGGAGTTTCTGATCGCGGGGAATGTACTGCGCGAACCCTAGAGCGAGGTTGGTCCGCGGCACAATGGTCACCTTTAGTAGGGCGTCGGTGTGTTCGAGCATCCAGCCCACGAGGGCGTGTCCCGATTCGTGGTAAGCCACCACTCGCTTTTCTTGGGGCGACATCGCGTGGCTCCGCTTCTCGGTGCCGCCCACCAGCCGCTCCACCGCGTACTCCAGGTTGTCACCGGTCACGTGCTTCTGTTTTGATCGCGCCGCGTGCAGGGCGGCTTCGTTGCAGACGTTGGCGATGTCCGCGCCGCTAAAGCCGGGCGTCAGGTGTGCCAGTCGCGCCGAGTAAAAGTTGGGCGGCTTCTCCAGCGCGATGCTCTTCAGGTGCAACTCGAAGATTTGTTTGCGTTCCACCAGGTCGGGTAGGTCGATGAGAATGTGACGGTCGAAACGACCTGGACGCAAGAGGGCCTTCTGCGGGTTATGCCGGATTCAAATGAAAGATACTCACTTTGTCCAGTATATCGGCTCGATTGGTGGACGCCAGCATCACGACGCTCTCCTTGCTGGCCATGCCGTCCATCTCCACGAGCAGCTGGTTGAGGGTCTGCTCGCTCTCGCCACTGGCGCCCGTCTGGCCCATCTGGCCGCTCCTCTTGCGGCCAACGGCGTCGATCTCGTCGATGTAGATTATGCAGGGCGCGCGCTTTCGGGCCTCTTTGAACAGGTCTCTGGCGACACACGAATCGACAATAGCCATCTAAGAAAACGAGAACCATCCAAATTACCTCACCCTCGCGGCCCCCAAACCGCCGATCATCTCGATGAACTCCGATCCGTTCATGGACAGAAACGGAACGTTGGCCTCCGTCGCCACCGCCTTGGCCAACAGCGTCTTACCGCACCCCGGCGGTCCCAAGAGCAGCGCCCCCTTTGGCACCTTTGCCCCCAAGCTCTTGTAGTGCTCGGGCCGCTTCAAGTAGTCGACAAACTCCATCACCTCCAGCTTCGCCTCCCTCAGTCCCGCCACGTCCGAGAAGTGGACGCCCTTCCCGGGCCCAGTCAGGGGGTCCACCAGGGTGAACTTGGCGCGTCCCAACTGAGTCTGCAACCATTCGTTCGTAGTTGACGGACGAGAAACGTCGGCGTTCTTACGAAAGTGTCCATGCTGATGGGGGGTCGGATGCTCTTGCTCCTCGCCAACAACGAGATCAGTATCGCCACAATCAAAAGGGAGACCAAAAGCTTGCCCGCAGTGTCTGTACCCCTTTCAAAGGTGATGGGGACTCCGTCTTGGATGCCCAGACGGCGCTCCGCTTCTCGCAGTTTATCCTCGAATTTGTTGACATCGACGACGTTCATGTGGTAGGTGCGGTTCTCGACCTGTAGCAGAACCATTTACAACATTGTACTTTACTGTTTAAGGGAGGTACTCGTTTTCCCTTGATGACAGCCCCTTCGTGGAGGATAATAGTAACGATTTCGATGTCGGGTCGTACGATTATCTCCTCGACTTCGCCTTTGGACAGCATCTGGTATAGAAATTCGTTCCACGACACATATCTCACAACCTGCAATCTCACATTTACAGCTTTAATTTAAGGGCAGTGCACACATTACCTCTGGCTGATTACTACTGGGAAACATTAACGAAATGATCGCTATGACCATGTACGCGGTTAGCATCCATAAAAATGCCTTCGCTAACAGTGACGAAATTTTGTCCTTATCATCGTCGTCGTCCTTATTGGGCTTATTTTTATCATCTGGTTTCGGCGGAGGTATTTGTTGGTCCACTCGGGCAGTCGCATGGAAAGACCTCTTACCCAGATAATAGGGCAAATCATTCAAATTCTTGAGTCCCGAACGGTGGATCAAGGAGCACACTGCCACATATTCTTTGTTGATTTTCCGAAGCAGCTACAAATACGTGTTATATCATGTTTTGGAAACTATTTTTACTCACCTGGGGCTCCCGGAGTCGGTGCAAAAGCACCGAGTTTGATCCTAACCTCTTTTGCGTTTGCAAATTTTTTAGTGAGTTTGTTTGCGATCTGAAGAGTGACGAAGGTGTTGGTATGTTTTTTAACAAGGAAAAGTTATTTATGCGACGATACATTGTTGTGTTTGTTCATTTTTAACTTATAATTTTAGGTTAGGTGCGTTTTTTCGAGTGTCAACCAGAGCCGGTAAAACAGATTTCTGTTTATTTGGATTAGGGCTCGTTAATTGGTAGTTCGACTATGGCTCGTTAGAGAACACCTCAACCTGTGTCATTGAGCGTTGTGGGATTGGGATTCAACTGAACAAGGATCTAAAAATTATTTACAAGTTAATAAAATTACTTGGTCCGGGGATTGGACAGTAATTATTTTGATTTTGATGTTTTTTTTTAGGAATTTTCACTTGCTTCACAGTTTACAAGCCACAACGCTTTTCAACAACAACGTTGTAGTGATGAGAGTAACACGATTAGTTTCAAAATTTATTTGTTACATTAAATGTAACAAATTTTGTTTCTCAGTTTCTCAATTGATTAGTTTTATGACATTTCTAACCTTAAATATCTCTGCTGTATTGCATTTTTCTCGCTTTTCAGAGCTATGTTTTAAAAATTGACTAAAAGCCCGAGAAACTCCGGTAAAATACGATAAATAAGTGACCCTTTTAATCGATTTGATTCTCTTAATCCATTTCGTTAGATCGATGGCAAAATTAATCCTTCTGATCTATTTGATCCTCTTCATCATTTAGTTCCTTATGAATATTTTGTATCCTTACTTATAATACACAGTGATCAAGAAGGACTGTTTGAGTTGGCATTAATTTTAAGATACTTTTTTTGTTCGGCTATTTGTAACACTGCAGCCGGATGCACATATTTGCCGTGACGTCAACTGAGAGAAAATTGTAGGTTAGGTAAATAGAAATTCTCTTGAAATTCTATTAATTTAAGGAAATTAAACGAAGCAGAAATTAAACTTGAAATACAGAACGATAATAACACTAAAGGTAATGCTCAAAATGTCCCCACAAACTGCTGCTCACTCAGACTCATTTCATAACGTTTGAATTTCAAATTTGAAATGTTAGTAAGTTGTGAATGACGGCTTTCAGTGTCCAGACGTCAACAACCGGAAGTTCTTACAATTCTACCATTTAAAAATGAAATTCAGTACATATTACCAACTCAAACAGTCCTTCTTGATCACCCTGTATTTTTGATTCTGCAAATGTAAGTTTTGACTATGTATCTCAAATGATAAGAACGTGATATGTAATTTAAAAGTTAGACATCAATTTATAAGTTTAAAGTCATCAGAGTTTAGGAGGTATAAGAAGAAACGATAAACAAAAATTGGCAGAAATCAAGCGAAATTATAAGAGAAATCATTTTTGAGAGAAATAAAGAGAAATTTGTTGAGAGCAATAAAATAAATAGCGATTATTGAAGATAATTTATTTACATGCGAATCTTCCCAACTGGTCAAGTTTTTGAGGACACCTGAGAAGAAACTTGATGATGATTTGATTAGTATTTTGATTTCTAAGAATTTTGTTGTAATCCTGTACTTGAATTTTGTTGATTTTTTTTGGAGTAGCGCATCCACCATTGTTCATTTTGCTTAGTGAGATTTCAGACAACTTGTTCTTACTTAGAAATCAAATTTCATCTCGCAAAAAAAAATGAAATACATGATTATTTAAGTACATATTTTTAATTTATATTGATTTTATAATTATGTACATACATATTTTATATTTTTAACAAACAAACAATTATATCACAAAAAGTACACGACTTCTTTTTATATATTTACCGATACAGATACGTATTATAATTCGAACGAATTGTGTTTCTTATATTGTAAACGTCCTATTCCACCCACATTGTCAAATAAAACACCCCTTCCCTCCGTATAGTATACCCCACGTTTATTGCAATAAAAATCCGGTCATATTTGTCGTATGACACTTTTTACCGCCGGCTTGAGCAAACATTCATTAAGGAGAGTGACAGCTCGTTATTCATCCGGCAGGATTCCTCGCGGTCGCCCATCTGGTACATAGACCCATCGACGTACGTATTCCGTTCGGAGCCGTGGCCCCCATTGTTGTCGTAAGCGGTGATAACCGGACAACGGAGCGAGGGGCCCTGCAATAATATTGACGCGATATATGTGAAGTGGATGGAGTGGACGGAGTTCCAGCACCGTGGGCTCGGCTCGGCCCCAGTCATTATTGCGGAGACGTCCCCATTGGTTCGTGTCGCCATGTTGACTGTACACTAGCATTCACTTGCTCCTGCAACCGAATAATACGTTTCTATATGACAATGAGCGTTGTCTTTCGAGGGGTGCTGTGGGAATTGGGGTTGAGAGCGGCGAGGGGGAGAGAGGAGGGATCGATATAGGGGTGTGAATGAGGTAATTTCGGTGGTTCGGTTTGTGGGAGCTATTTTTTGTGTTGGTTATCTATGCAATAATTATCCATTCTCTACGTGCATTTTGAATATTATAGGAATAAGTATATGTAGGAATATCCCAAATTGTATTGGGTGTTCAATGAAAAACTGGCTTTACACGCCCTGGCAAGACTGGAGCATAACATTACATTTTTGACAGCATACACCACAAATTGAAGTTTCTTTTCTTTCTCAGATGTGTTTCAAACTTGTGGTTATCATTTTCAACGTTTTGTTTCTTCGAACAGAAATGTAAGATTATGTTTTTGTCAAATGAATGAAAGAACCGACACGACATTTTCCAATGTCTTTACCCATTTCTTTAGGTACATACATAATAATAACGTTTATGAAACTAAAATAACTAAGCTTATTTATTTTTTATATACACTCCGGCAATTTTGGTTGAAATAAATTTCTTCTTCTACGGGAGTAGACGAAACGTTCCAGGTTTGTCACTTTTTTTTTTGATAATTCAGAAAAATTTTAATTAAGAGCTAAAAGTTCGTCGAATGAACATGAGTTTAAAACATTACTAAGAACATAACATAAGAACATTCATTAGTGTGTTTAAAGCTAGATAATTCAATTAACAAAATGGAAACTGTAAATTATTGTTCTTCTGGGAGTGTTACGATGTTACGATGAAGCCGTCAGAGCAATGACGATATGTACCTACTCCAAGAAGATGATATATACCCCACAAGATGTCACAAATTAATTAATGGTATAGGTACGTCAATGTTAATAAAAATGGTTCTGCAACGTTTCAAAGATATAGGTATTCGTGAATATGATACAAGACCTGGCGAAGGTCGTACAAATGTGATTTTTGAAAGATAAAAACATTGTAGTCATTGAACTTCTGAATGCCTAAGCTTGTCCCACTTCATCAGGAAACAGCGTGTTGCTAAATTACAATTTTCTGGAACCCATTCGTAATAGAAGCGGACAATTAGACAATTTTATTATCTGGCGAGTCCGGATTTATTTTTAGTTCAAGCAAATTAGACGAAAAAACGTCGAGTAGAAGAACTAGTTTATAAAGTTTTGAAATTTTGGTTATAAACTCCCAACAGGGAGCCAAATAAAAATCCGAAGAGTTTTTTTACCAATAACAATTGATTACAAATTCAATATGGACCTTGTGCAGAAAAACCTGCTCTACAATTTTGTTTGTATACATTTCTTGCTCCCACTAAAGGTTTTCGAGATAATCGCCGCAAAAAACGGGGGTGGACTAATATTTGTCGTCGCGCTGAAAACCACACTCATTTTCCAACGTCATTTATAAACGTCCGGTTGGAGATAGGCAAAAACTTTATGAGATCAATTTTATGCAGAATTTAATGGAAACATAATAAAACCAGTAACATTTTCTCGTCGGAGTTACCGTTTACGAGAAAAATGCAGAATATCTTCATGACGTGATGTTCGGGGGTGGTTTTTTGGGCAAAAGGGGATGAAGCTCCCCCCGGGAGCATGGGAACTCTTCGGATCTTTATTTGGGTCCCTGCTTGGAGTTCATAACCAAAATTCAAAACTTTATCAATTATTTCTTCTAAAAAGTCTAATTTGCTTGGACTATTTATACTAGTCAGATAAACGTGCTCCTGGTTATAGGCGAGCAACTGAAGGGTCTATTATCCAGTCTAATTTTGGGTCCTTAAGTACATTTTGGTGAAAGCTCCGTTATGATTTGGAGCTGCATTTAGACAGGTTGACTGAAAAAAAAACCGGTATAGTATTGACGTCTTAATACCTCGTGCCCCTAACTTTGCGGCCCATAATAATATGTTGGAAAAGGTTTTATTTTTATGCGGGATAATGCCCGACCGCACAAGGGAATTAAATACTGAAATCCTGAAGTGGCCAGCAAGGATCCCTGACTTAAATCCGATCGAACATGTTTGGAACCACAACGGATCTTAAATTAATTCAGAAACGCAAAATGCCATTGAGGCAGCAAAGTCAACTGGGAAATGCGCTGGTAGAGGAATGGGAAAACTTTAAAAAATTTAATTTACAATCGACGTTTCCAAACTTTAACGCATAGGCACGATGAGGATCTACAAGATATTAAGTCTTGTTTTGAAAAAGTTCTTTTATGTAGAAATAAATTATCATTTTCCGTTAATTTGTGCCCACAAACTAATTGTTTAATTTGTTGCTATGTATTGTACCTTTCTACCTAAATGATGTTTTTGATAACCTGATAAACCGATAACTGATATAACGAGAAATGCAGAACATGGAGGACTGAAATTCAGGGAAATCGCGAAACTGAAAATTAGTAAATTGAAAACTTGGGAAACTATAAAATTCTGAGAACGGGAGAATTCGAGTTTGATGATTTGTAAAAATTAAAAAGTTGTAAACTAGGAAGCCGGAAACCTGAGAAATTAAGAACCTGTAAATCTGGACAACTGAGAACCTGAGAAATTGGGAATCTGAACAATTGGAATATTAATAAAATACGATATTGAGAAACTGAGAACTGAGATCCTAATATACGTTCATCGGGAGTAGACAGTGCGTCAAACAAATACTTACGTCTTCGTAGGCAATGGACCTGTCCCCGACAGAACGACAAAGAACAACTTATATGACATATAACAGTCTAGCAGTATAATAGCAAATGTTGCGCAATTCGACGGCTTCCAGGGATTTTCTTTAGTTAGATGGTACTGATCTAGGGTAGTAACGTCGGTAGTTATGTGAGCAGTCATTTGTCATATCTCTGTCACAATCTCATCGATATCGATTTTTTAGCTTTTGTTTTTTGGGGACTTTGGATTCATTGTCTGCATTGTAAGTTGTAAATCATATTATATCGATGGAGCAGCTTGTTTTTGTTCTTCAGGACTTGAATCTTGAAAAATTCTGTTTTGTATTAGTTTTTAAACGGCAAGCACACAAACAGCTGACAACTGTCAAAGCTCTCCCATAGATGCCAAATATGATATTCAAGTGCAGCAACGTTGCCACTTTTACTTTGGTCACCGCTTGCGCGCGCAGTCCAGGTGTTGAGAGACAGGTCCATTGTGTTTCTTTAGTTGGGCCCCCTCCAAAAAAATTCAGAACTTCTTTAGAATCTGCCATATTTCTTCTTGGGATGCTCGGTCGAGCGCTGAGCAGACTAATGCCCCTGCAGTTACAGCACCCTCTTTTGTCCCCTTTTTTATGTAAAAGGATAATTATACCAATCTTTCCGCCGTTTGGCAATTCGCCTGTTCTCCATGCCAATTCAAAGATTTTCCTCAACATATCCATGCCATGTTCTTCTAGGTTCTTTAGCAGTGTTATTTTGTCATGACCGGCAGATTTTCCTCTTTTCTTGTAATTGTTTATAGAATTTCTTCATTGCGTTGTATTTTTTCCCACATCTTATGTTTGTTAAAATGTTCGCTCCATGCAGGGTGTTATGGAAGTTCTAGCAAAAAATTTAATCACAAGTGGAAATTCAAAAGAAACATTTTTTTTCGCAAACGCTCCCAATCAGATTTAAAATTAAGAATAGTTTGAGCCCTAAAAACAATACCCGCCTACGGATCCACGTTTATTGATGTGAGAATGTACAAAAACTTTACCCTATAAACGAATCGAAATAAAAACTGTTTATTAACTCTAATGTACATAAGGGTGCAATTCTTGTTCGTCTAACGTAGGTCAACAATAAAAGTTGACAGACCGACGCTTAAAGCACATCTTCGAATACTAATAAATTTCAGATTCAATTTCCAAAACGCGATTACATCTGAGACGTCCGAAATCGGGAGTGGGAGAAGAAAATTTGCCATAATCACGCAAATGCTGCACTGTTCTGACAAAAGCACCTGGCGTCAGAATTTCGAGATTTAAAAAACGTTCCATACACAGACAACATTTTTGTGGAAATTGCAATGAATAAATTCTTAGTATTTGCTTATGAATCGAGCACAAACCACAACATAGCGGTCGGCGCGACACAACTGATAACTTAAATCAACGACAATTTTTTCGTCCCAAAAAAGTTTGAAGGTGTTTACTTTGCGCGATGCGTTCAGGTTCATGTAGTCATAGACGAAGGGTGAAATAAGGGGTCAGAAAAATGTTCAAAAAAATTGCGGATTTCAGCAAAGTTGTAAATAAAATAAATGTTTATTTTGAGTTCTGCTTGTGGTTAAATTTTCTGCTAGGACTTCCATAACACCCTGTATACTTTATAATTATACATATTACTCTGAATTCGCATGTCTTTTGCAGCAGTTAAAATTCTTTCTTTGAATCTATTCCACGATTACTTCATTTAATTTATGTATATTTGTATAATAAGTATTTCCTTGTGGAAAAAAAAATCTTATAATCATATTGTAGTCCAGGCAATGGGGGATTTTTGATCGCAAACGGTCGGACAGAAATGAAATTTGGTGGGATGGTACACATAGGTCTCCTGATAGTACACCTGAGTTTGCGACCTCGGGGGCTTGCCGCTTGAGGGGAGGGGGGGTGAAGACTCTGCACCGGGACGCTTTTCGGAAAATAGCGCCGTTGTTGTAAGTGCTATCGAAAAAAAGTTCAAATAAAATATGTAGAGAACAGAATTGTGCATAATTTTGGTTCTATTGATTTTTTGTTTGCGACCAACACTTTCCGTTCTACGGGGCGCCAAAGTATGGGGTTGATTTGCAAATTCCAACAAAATCAAAATTTCAGCGCGGATTACAACGGAGATCGACTTCAAATAATCCTGCAATATTTTTTTTCTGAAAGAGCAATGTTTTCCAAGTTTGTGGATGTCCCACTTGATGGAGCGGGTTGTATATTACAAAAGTTATGATTTTTTTACTCCAAAATAGGTTCAAAGTTGAAATTTTTTTAGGTTTATCGCTTATAACTCGAAAACTATGTGTCCTACGTAAATAATCATTAGAACAAAAATTAAAGCTAATCAAATTTACTACAAAAATCACTCCCTAAGAAGGTACTAGATTGAATCGTTCTCGAGATATGTGTCGATGAAAATCTACTCCAAGCAACTTAGACTTTTTAGAAAAAATAATTTATAAAGTTTAGAAATTTTGGCTATGAACTCCCAGCAGGCACCCAAATAAAAATCCGAAGAGTTCCCACTCCCCCGGGGGGAGCTTCATCCACTTCTGCCTAAAAAGCCGCTCCCGAACGTGACGTCATGAAACCTTTCTGCCTTTTTCTCGTAAACAGTAACTCTGAAGAGAAAATGTTACAGGACTTATGTTCTCCATTAAATTCTGCATAAAATTAGTCTTATGAGATTTTTGCCTATCTCCCACCCACCGCTCATCAATGACGTTGGAAAATGAGTTTAGTTTTCAGCGTGAAGGCAACCCCCGTGTTTTGCGGCGATTATCTCGAAAGCCACTATGGGAGCAAAAAACGAGGCAAAAAATTTATGAATTACCATTTACGAGGAAAAGGCAGAAAGGCTTCATGACGTTACGTTCGGAAGCGGTTTTTTGGACAAAAGGTGATGAAGTTCCCCCAGGGAGAGTGGGAACTCTTTGGGTTTTTGTTTGGGTGCCTGCTGGGAGTTCATAACCAAAATTTCTAAACTTTATAAATGATTTCTTCTAAAAAGTCTATAGTCCAGGCAATGAGATGGTAAACATCCTCAAACTCGGAAAGCATTGCTCTTTCAGAAAAAAAATATTGCAGGATTATTTGAAGTCGATCTTCGTTGTAATCCGCGCTGAAAATTTGATTTTGTTGGAATTTGCAAATCAACTCCAAAATTTGGCGCCCCGTAAAACGGAAACTGTTGGTCGCAAACAAAAAGTGAATAGAACCAAAATTATGCACAATTTTGTTCTCTACATATTTTATTTGAACTTTTTTTCGGTAGCACTTACAACAACGGCGTTACTTTCCTAAAAGCGTCACGGTGCAGAGTTCTCACCCTCCCACCTCTCGAGCGGCAAGCCCCTGAGGTCGCAAACTCAAGTGTACTATGAGGAGACCTATGTCTACCATCCCACCAAATTTTATTTCTGTCCGACCTTTTGCGATCAAAACCCGCTTTTTTGTACCCATTGCCTGGACTATTGTTTTCTGTTCCAAAATTAAGTAATCTTTTCCCATTTAACAGTTTCCCCCCAACTACTCTATTTAAATATTTGTCGGGTCTGAAATGAACTCTAATCTATAGTAATATTATGTTGAAGAAGTTAAGTCGGTGCAAAATAACATGTAAAATCATATACATTTTGGGCAAATCTGCACAACAGACAAAGGAAGGCAGTTGCAGTAAACATTGTTGTAAAAAAAGAAATAGAGTAAGAAAGACAGGTGCTTAACCTGATAGAAATAAACAAAACTGAATAAAATGTGTGGATACTCAGATCTTGGAATCGTGATGAGATAACTAGGTATTATAGCATTGGAATAATAATAATTATTATTGGAATTAGTGGTGCATGGCGGACACATTTCGATCGTCACCTGTTTCATTTATCCGAACTACCCCGAAACTCATTACCCCCATCCAGGTAAAACCCGAAACGAAGGAGCAGTGAAGTGAACCGAGGCGCGGTCGGCTTTCGGTCGTTAATTGTAATTTCTGTGGGGCAAATTGCATTGCAAATAGAGAGTGGCATTAGCGGCTGCCGCGTGTTTGCACAAGAGGGATCCGGGGGTCGCTCCTCCGCAGCTTCCAGCCTCCGTGTGAGCGGTGTTTATTTAGAGCCCCCGGAATTAACCATCCAACCGCGCGATCTCTCATTCGACTCGCAGATAAAACCTCTTAATTCTATTCTGCTGCTGCTACCCTCCGATCCTCTTTCCCGCTTTCGGATCGAGACACTGGAGGGCTTTTGCAAGATGCTAGGAGCTTAATTCTCCCGAGGACGACGATGCTGTATCGCCGATGAGGGGTCGGAACAATTAAGGGAGGATCGAAATCCTCGGTTACTATTTTTCCGTGTTGCTCAAATAAGCTAAAAAATGTATTAAGAGCTCTCTCGAAATTCATCTGCCGGAAAGGAATTTGATTCCGACTGAAATATGTAAGACAATAAAAGACTGTCTTCTTCCACGCTCTCGGAAAAACTCACAATGAATCAAGCTCGCGCTGCAGCCACACAAAAGATGTTTATCTTGAGTAAAAGCGAAATTATTCGCACTTGACAGATATTCTCGAATTTATGTCTTAAACTTACGCGCCGGTAAACTACAAATGATATTCTAGATGTAGCGAAATTGACAGGGACGCCAAATTTATGGTTAGAAAAACCAGAGCACCGCATCAAAAGATCATCTACTCTGTTTACCACAAAAGCTTTTTCGTCTCGAAATAGTTGCAGAAAACGAAACAGGCGTCCAAAATTTTCGTCATTATTTTCTATCGTGACGTGCACCACAAAACCGCGGTGAAAAAGTTACTGGCCCAAATTGATTTCAGAGCCGAATTTTAAAAGCAGCGAAAGAAGCCCCGGTATCAAATAACATCCATCGTCTTTCGGTCCAAATGTAGTGTAAAAGTGTCAACGGGAGGTCTGTGGAAGTTGTCCAGCTTTGATATGACAGTGACGTACAACATCTGCAGTCATTCGAGAAGTTAACCAGCGGGATATCCGGACATTCCCGACCGAAAACCGGGGAAAGTGCCAAGCTGAAACAAGCCTCGAATTAACAACTATTTATTGGCTGTTTGTTTCGTCGTGTTTGGTGGATTGTTTTCCAACCGATATGATGATGCTACCGATCTCTCGACAGTTTGTGTATTTGTCGAAGAAAGAGGAAACAAACTGCATGGGTTGAGGAACAAATGTCAACGTCTCGTTTGGAGACGAAACAAACGGCGGTGCTCTCTTCGCCAGCAAATAGACGAGTACTCTCTGTGTAAATATATCAGTTTTGTTTTTATTTATCCGAGGAGAAGAAGCAGTGGTCGGTAACGTTATCGCCTCACGTTCTTGAAATGTTGTTAATCTGGGAAGCTTAAAGTTGTGACACCGCGGGATTAAACGTTCGACGGCCGTGAAGAAATTGATTTTTCGCGCCACCCACAAATCATTAGCATCGTCGTCGTCGGCGCAATTTATTCTATTTTCGCATTGTAAAGGTTAAATATATCCGCCCTCTGTGTTGTCATCTATCTCTCGTTTGGACTGACATGCACTAATTTAATTTTAGACGGGGCATTTGCGTTGACGCATCGCAACTGTTGTTTTAAGGGTTCCCCACACACAATCCAGTCGGAATGAAAATCCCAACGAAATCTAGCCGAAAACGAGCCACGCCAACAAAGTTTTTATATCCAACTGGAATACAAAGCTGCAAAAGCTCCGACTTGACTTGACTTGACTTGAAGCTTTTCCAATTTCAATTTCGACATAAAAAAACTATATGGAATTATAACAACCGAATTCGTTTCTCAATTCCTTATCCGCATGTGTTCCAAATTAGCAATGACACAATTCTTCACTACTTTTCAGTTAAAAAATGGCCAAAAAGATAGAGCTGAAAATCACAAAAAAAACAACTTTTTACTGGAATAAAAATATGTAAATGTAAATTCGGGAGAAATCAAAAGTAAAAGAAAATCATAACAGTAATGTCGAAAGGTAATTTTTTAATGTAACCGTTCGGTGGTGCGATGAGGCCAGAATACATTACAATCATGTTATTTATTTAATAATTTAAAATATCTGGTTGCCGTGAAATTCCGAGCGCAAAATGAGTCAGTATTGCCCACTCTCATTTTTTTTAATTTCAACGTTTTAAAGTTGATCGTGAATGAAATGGTTATTTTGACCATACTAGAGCATCGTATTAATTATTACAACGGAGCTTCACCCTGAGAAAAAAAGTGCGTTCGCGCTCGGCCGAGCGTCCATTGTTGATTCTATAAGCGTTTCGGGGCCGTGGAAAAAAATCGGCAATTACGTAAAATTCGGTGACAAACAGGATGGGTGCGATTATTTTAACGACTCTAGAAAAACGGAACGAAGAACGACGAGAAAGAGAGAGAGAAGCGGCGGTCCGAAATTGCGGCTGAAATAATAGATTTGAATATGAAACACCCGCATCATACATCTAACAATTCAATTTCCTGCAGGCTTTTGTCCTGCCGCTGAGTGGCATCCGAAGGATTAAGTAAATCCTGCATATTAATATGGAGCGCGTATTGTTTTGCGGCTTTCGAACGTCGGACGAAAATAGAGAGCGGGAATGCCATCAACTGAACCGTAAAAGTAATAAAAATTATCGAGTTTGGCGCAAATTCATTTCGCACTCCCGAAACTCCCGACTGTTCATTATTACATCATTCGGTTTTTTCTCAAAGGACGCCCCAAAAATTTGTCTGTAGTCTCTCCGATGATCATTCATCATGTGGAAGACACCGGAGCTGGGGTATTTACGGCGACACGTGTACTCATTTAGCGACTACAAATCAACCTCGAGCTCACGACATCTTCTAATCTTTGTTTACACTGCTTATTAACCGCAAATTATAACGCCCATTTTAACTCGTACCCACCAGGCATTTTTCAAAGGAGATTTTTTACGGAGACGGGCATGAAATTGGACCGGCCGGAAAGTTGAGTGGAAGAACAAGAAAAACACAATAATTTTTTTCCATAAAACGATGTTATTTTCATTCCACATGTCTATTTTGTGATATCCGAAAAAATATGCGATTTCGAAAAATCAAAGTGGCAACAAAGTAAAGACAAAATATTTCTTTAGATACAAATATTTATGGGTTGACTTTTTGGATATTTTTTTCTAGTTCGATAAGTACCTAGAATAGTTTCTTTGAAGTTAGAAGAACTAAAATTTAGAGCCAAAAGGAGTTTTTTAAATTGTCCTTGAAAAATCAGAAGGTTTTACAATTTTATTCTTTTCTGACGACGATGAGAAATAAAATAGAGCTTTTTATGACACGTTTAGGACGTTTTATAGTCTGTTGAGGAGCTTTTATGGCGATTATATCAATTTGCTTTTTGCAAAATCAGAATGTCCCTCAAATTTTTGAATCTGGACCACAATTCGCAATTTTTTTACAAATATTTTCTCAATTAAAAAATTTAAATATATCTAAGTCGAAGTCCACAAACTTTAATCAGCGTAAAATTATAAATGGTACATGTTTCGGCAGAACACTTCTGCCATCATCAGCCCTAATTTAACAAGAGATTAATGATACAATTGATGAATTACAAGAGGGGTTCTTAACCTTAAAGAATATAAAAAATTATGACATTGACGTAATTTTGAATTAAATTTGACGTTTTCAAAGGGTTACATGATTTTTAAAAGATTTCGTAAAAACAACATTTTATAAAATGTAAAAATTAAAAATGGATCAAAGAGAATCTGGTAAGTTTGTTTGAGTGAAAAATTAAAATAGTGAATTAGTAATGGGATTATTGAAGTTATTCTGTTCATTTAAACAAGATCTGTTTTCCAGTTTCAAGGCTTTCCTTATTTCTAAAGTCTCAAGAAAATCTAATTTCCGGCCTTTATTGCATTTATGAATCAATTTGGAATTTGATGGTGAAAAACTATGTTTCGTTATTAATATAATTATGATTGGCGAAAGAAGAAGTTCGACTTAGATATATTTAAATTTTTTAATTTAAATTTACTCCACTTGGATTTAAGAACATTCTTCTTGTTTATAAATATTTTCTCGATCATTGAAGAGCTTTTTAGACAGTATTTGAACGTTTTACAGCTAGGGGAACAATAAAATAGAGCTTTCTATGACACATTTACGAAAATTTAAATTAGCTGCATTTCATTATCCACTTCTCGGCAAAATTCAGCACCGGAACTCTTCACAACAGATAATTAATTTACATATTAATTAAATGTTTGTGTTGATGGACAAGGATAGAAACAAAGGTAAGCTAATTGATTAGTTTAGCAGTCATAAGTATTTTGCATGTAAAAATTAATACAATAAATAAAAAATAATTTTGTAAATTGTGTAAAAAAAGGTTTTCCAAAATGTCAAGTACCTCAAGTCAGGTTGCTTCAGTTTCTCAAATTTTCAGTGTTCGGTCCGTGGGTCCAATTTGTAGTTGTTGATGGTCTGGTTACCTATATTCGGGCCTAACTTTCCATCCCCTTCCCATGTCCTAACCTGCCGTCCTATATTTTGTCCCTTCCCGAGCTTGGTCGGAGAAGAGAAGTAAGAAGATAAGAATTGATAGTACTTCAAGACGCACGTGGTCGGTGTCGTCGTTTCGATAGTTCGTTCCCTTAGACTTTAGTGTTGTTTGGTGCCGACTACAAGCAAAATTCCCATTCCAATCACGTCGAAATCCAGCATATACAGTCCACTTAATCAAGTCCTTTTGGCCACAGGTGAGTTAGTGTTCCGATTCGCGGTTGCCTTTACCTGTCGCCTACATTCAGGTTCTTAAGTTCCTCTAGGCCTCAGCGTTCCTAACACCCCTTGGAAGTTTATTTTTCTCTACGGTTCCTCAAGTGCCTTAAAGCCTCAAATTCCTCAACAGTTCAAACTTCTTAGGATCTCAAGTTTTCCAAAATCTTTTAGTTTCCTCAAGTTCTCAGGTTTCCTAAGATCTTAGCCTTTCCAAGGTTTCATGTTCTTTAATATCTTAAGTTACTTAAGTTCTCAAATTTTCTAGTTCTCAAGTTCATAGGTTACTCAAGTTCTTAGAAACAAAAAGATATCAGGTTCTTCAGGTTGTCGGTTTCCTCTAGTTTTCAATTTATATTTGCAGGATTTTTTAAGTTCCTCGAGTTTTAAAACACCTCAGGTTTACCAAAATGTCAGGTTCCTCCAGTTCACAAATTTCTAGTTTACTCAAGCTCTTAAGTTCCCTCGAATCTTAGATGATTCAGTTCCTCTAGTTCTCAAATTAGCGTTTTCTAGTTGTAAGAAAACTAGTGTGCTCAAGGTTCTTCAAAATCTCGGGTTCGTCAAGCTGTTAGGTTTCGTAAGTTCTCAGATTTTACATTATTTTAGGTTTTCCAAAATTTTAAATATCTTAAGTTGTGAAGTGTCTTAAGATTTCAGGTTTTCCAAGATTTCAGGTTCTTCAATTTGTGAGGTTACTCAATTTCTTAGGAACATTAAGATATCAGGTTCTTCAAGTTGTCGGTTTCCTCCACTTCTCAATTTATATTTCTCAAAATCAAAGTTTTACAAAATTTGCAGATTTTTCAAAATTTCAGTTTTAACCAGTCCTTGAATTATATGTCGCAAATTTTAAGGTTTTTATTAAGTTCCTCGAGTTTTCAAATTTCCTAAAACTTCAGATTTACCAAAATATCAGGCTGCTCCTGTTTTCAAGTTTTAATTTTGCCCAAGTTCTTGAGTTCCCTCGGATCTTAGATGATCCAGTTCGTTGAGTTCTCAGGTTTCAAGTTCTCCAACTTGATCTTGGTCAAGTTCTTAGATTTTTCTAGTTCTCAGGTTAGCGTTCTCTGTGAGTTGCTCAAGTTCTCAGATTCCTTAAGGTCTAAAAGGTTCTTGAAAATCTCAGGTTCAATCTGTCAGCTTTCTTATGTTTTCAGATTTTACAAAATTTCAGGTCTTTCAAGGTGTGGAGTGGCCTAAGATCTCAGGTTCTTCAATTTGTCAGGTTGTTCAGCTTCTCAGATTTGCCTAGATCTTAAATTAAATTCCTGTAATTCGGAGATACTTAAGCTCTTCAATTTGTCATATTCTTTAAGATCACAGTTTCCAAGACTTCAGCATTTTCAAAATCTCTGGTACCTCAAATTGTCAGGTTCCTCCAGTTCTCAATTTATGTTTCAAAACAAAAAAGTTCAATAAATTTCCAGCTTTTTTAAAATCTAAAGATCCCTATCAAGATAGCGAAAATCCCTTTTCGATTTATTTTTCTCTACGGTTGCTTAAATTCTCAGGTTTTTCAAAATCTCGATTTTAATTCAGGTTTAGGTTTCAGATTGCAAGGTACCCCAAGGTTTCAAGTTCTTCAACAATTCAGGTTTACCAAAATCTCAAACCAGTTCAAATTTCTTAGGATTCCAAATTTTCCAAAATCTCAGATAATGAAAAGCCTTAGTTCTCAAGTTCTCAGGTTTCTTAAAATCTTAGTTTTCCCAAGATTATATTATATTATATAGATTATGTCAATTAATAATTATCTTAAGTTACTTAAGTTCTCAAATTTGTCTAGTCAGATTTCTCAAGTTCTCAGGTTCAAAGGTTACTCAATTTCTTAGAAACATTAAGATATCAGGTTCTTCAAGTTGTCGGTTTACTCTACATCTCAATTTATATTTCTCAAAATTTGCAGGTTTTTCAAAATTTCAGTTTTAACCAGTCCTTAATTATATTTCGCTAATTTTAAGGTTCTTATTAAGTTGCTCGAGTTCTCAAATTTCCTAACACCTCAGATTTACCAAAATATCAGACTCCTCCTGTTCTCAAGATTTTAATTTGCTCAAGTTCTTGAATTTCTCAGGTTGGTCAAGTTCTTAGATTTTTCTAGTTCTCAGGTTAGCGGTCTCTATTAGTTGTAAGGATATTAGCATTCCCAAGTTCTCAGATCTAAAAGGTTTTTCAAAAGCTCAGGTTCAGCCTATCAGGTTTCTTATGTTCTCAGATTTTACAAAATTTTAGGTCTCTCAAGTTGTGAAGTGTCCTAAGATCTCAGGTTTTCCAACGTTTCAGGTTCTTCAATTTTTCAGGTTGCTCCGCTTCTCAGATTTTCCTTGATCTTAAATTAAATTCCAATTTTGAGATATTTAAGCTCTTCAATTTCTCAAATTCTTTAAGATCTCAGAGTTTCCAAGATTTCAGGTTCTCCAAAATCTCGAGTACCTCAAGTTGTCAGATTCCTCCAATTCTCAATTTATGTTTCAATACATTAAAGTTCTTTAGATTTACAGGTTTTCAAAATCTGGGGATCCCTCTCAAGTTAGCTAAAACCCCTTCCAATTTATTTTTCTCTACGGTTCCTTAAATTTGCAGGTATCAGATTAGAAAGTACCTCAAGGTCTCAAATTCTTTAACAGTTCAAGTTTAGGTACCAAAATCTCAAGGCAATTAAATTTCTTACTATCTCAAATTTTCCAAAATTTTAAATTATGAAAATTCTTACGTTCCTCAAGCTTTCATGTTTCCTAATATCATAGCGTTTCCAACATTTCAGATTACTTAATAGCTTAGTTCTCAAATTTCTCTAGTTCTCAATTGTTCAGGTGCATATTTTACTCAAGTTCTTAGAAACATTAAGATTTCATGTTCTTCAAATTGTTAATTTCCTCTAGATCTCAACTTATAGTTCTCAAGATGTGAGCTTCACTAAGAGTGTCGTCCAGCGCCTAGTCCAAATATTATATGTATTTTCATTTGAATACCCGTTATAACTTCATCGATGTCAATTTTCAAAACTAGTACTTTAGTACTAGTGCTTCCGGGTTATTAATAATCGTAGATTTGGAGAGTGAGATTAACCTGCAATAAGACTATGTATTTTGTTTCAAGATCAATATTTTGTGTCAAAATTGTGTTATACTTTTTATTTACTTACAAGGAATGACAATGAGAAAACCTAAAACGTTAAGTTGCGTTAACTTGGAAAATTTTAGCCTGAAAAGATGGGTCACACATCATGCTACTTCAAGCACTTTTCCAAACTAGTCGTCCTAGTACTATTGGTGTGCTACTATGGTATTATTTATCTTAGATATCGAGTTTAATATGTGAAACAAGGCTAGAATTGACTAAAATTATGGGTCAAAAGTGGTACTTCAAGCACTATTCAAAACTAGTTGTCCTAGTACTGGTAGGGTGCTGCTATTGAATTAATGATAATGGACATGGAATGTTATCAGGCTAGAAGTAACTACACCAAGATTGCTTGAAGTGAAGAATAAATTAAGTCAATTGCGTAGTGGCTCATTTGTGTCATAATATCTATTTTGATTCAAGGTCGATATTTTTGTGTTAGAATATATTAATTTTTTATCTTTTCAATTTAACAAGTTTTAATTACCAAACACCTAGTTATTAAAATGAAATTAATTTTGATTTGATGGATGCTGAAAATGACATATTTCACCCTGAAAAAACTTAATTCTGTTGATTGAACGTTAAATTTCGTTTACTTGGAACATTTTAGCCTGAAAGAATGGGTCACAAGTGGTACTTCAAGTGCTATTCAAAACTAGTTGTCCTAGTACTGGTAGGGTGCTGCTATTGAATTAATGATAATGGACATGGAATGTTATCAGGCTAGAAGTAACTACACCAAGATTGCTTGAAGTGAAGAATAAATTTAGTCAATTGCGTACTTGCTCATTTGTGTCATATCTATTTTAATTCAAGGTCCATATTTTTGTGTTAGAATATATTAATTTTTTATCTTTTAAATATAACAAGCTTTAATTACCAAACACCTATTTATTAAAATAAAATTAATTTTGATTTAAATCGTCTTTACAAAATCAGAAGGTTTTACAAATTTTTACTGCCGATCCTTAAATTTCGCATTTTTTTTACAAATACAGGGTGTCATCTATGAGTTGTCAGAAATTTCACCCATGTATCGCCACTGAATTAACAAATAAAGAATGTATGTAATGGTTTCATAGATAATCGGAAATTAATTTAATAGACACAGTTTGAGTGTCACTAGTTTTCTTTTTACTCCAAGGTTTCCCATTGACCCGAAAATTTCACGGCTGTAAAATCTGCAAAAAAAGCTGATAAGATAACTTGACTGTGTAGAAAATGCCAGTTTATTGTTAACATTCCGGTTCGTTGTAACTATATGAATTACTTATTGTTAAAGAATTAATAATGGCAGTTCAGTATTCGTTTACGGCATCCGAGTGGTTTGACATGAGACGTGATGGTTCATTTGATGAGAGTCATTTTCAAAGACAGCTGAAACTTATTTGAAACTTCACTGTGACAACTTGCAAGACCTGCTGGAATTACTACTTCTAGTAGAAAGGTTGACATCGACCCTTTGGATTTTTATTTGTGGGGGCATATGAAGGCTTTTGGATACAAATACCCGATATACACTGTGGAAGAACTGCGAAACACTTTTCCAAGCCGCAGTGAATTTTAATTTTTTATTTTTTTTTATTTTTTAGGAAACAGAATAAGAAAGAAGAATCCTTGGAATACGGTTGTAAAATAAAAACAAAATTAGGTTATCAGACTACAATAATAATTCTTTATTATTGTAGATTTGCATAATCTCCTGTTAGTTAACATAGAGTAATAGGTATTTTTTTTGTATGCACCACTCTCTTGTAATCGGCACCTACCAGCCTTTGATAATAATAAATAATTAAGAAAAGGATTTGTTCTTTTCAATACACAAAACGAAAAATTGAATTATGAAAACGGAAAATACCGACCAAGAGCTAGTTAAGACAGATTAATGTCAAAATGAGAAGCAAGAAGAAAATATTTAAATCTTGGGCCTAACACTGACTGAGTTATTCGTAATCTGCAGCATCAAATTGGAAATGCAATAATAATTAAATCTTTTGGGAAATGTTGACTTTTCTTGGAATAGAGGCTTTCCTGATTTCAGGGCGTCGTATTTCGCCCGTACTGTTCTTATTTCATTATTTCCACTTTCGCCAGCATCCACCTCACCTCGCAAGAGTTAAACACATTAACGTCCCCACAATGCCATCTCCGTCGTCGTGACGAAATATTTCCGAAAGTCTGTCCAAATATTATTTCAGGCATTTCCTCGCTATAATTAAACCACCCATTCTTCCATTGATCCCATTCAGGGCGGTTAAATGCATTTTCCGTCCGATTCTTGCGATCCGGCGGCGGTGGTGAATGCGGCAGCATCGCACAATTAAGCTCTCGAAACCGAAAGTAAACATCTCGGAGGGAGTGTTTGGGAAAGCGACCGGCGTGTTTCACGTGGATTAGGTAAACTGAGGCTATCTCGACAAACTAGCCTAAGATAACTTTGCCGGACTTGGATAAGCTTCTCGAGTGCTAGCTGAAGAGATTGACTGTGCACTACGGACCACCTGTGCTCGCCTCACCGGATTCCATGACGAGCCGTGAGATATTTCTTTTTATATTCTAGATGTTGTCAAATCGTATTTTATTAACACAATTAAACTTTTACATTGTTTTTCTTTTTTCTGTTAATTATCCCTTCGGCCCGTTACGTCAACAACGGAGACTATTATTCCGTCGAAAAAGCTGTAACAGTTCGTGCACGCGCTGGCACGAACAAAGCTGCAGCGAAGAGAAAAGAAGGAAACGCGACGACAAAAGTGGAGGACTGGATGAAATTGATGGCTTAACTGATGGTTTTATCCTTCGGCAATAACGCCGTCTATAGTAACTAGCTGATGTTTGTTCAGCCGCGTCTTCGCTACCGCTCCATCCTTCATTTTGAAGAGATAAATATTCTTGACATGACTGGTGTAGGTGCGAGCTCGCCGATGTGAAGACGTACGACAACATAATTAGATTTCGATTTGCTGCTGGAAAAACACCTCTTGTCATGTCTTCGTTTCGA
Source organism: Diaperis boleti (assembly GCA_963583935.1). Taxonomy (NCBI): domain Eukaryota; kingdom Metazoa; phylum Arthropoda; class Insecta; order Coleoptera; family Tenebrionidae; genus Diaperis; species Diaperis boleti. The sequence continues at coordinate 81,666,178 of OY757244.1, read as the reverse complement.
CTTGTTAAAAGGTTTGGGCTGGAGTACATTTCATTACTGCCTGAATGGCGGGTCTACGAGAATGATTTTTTTCGAACGAGGGGGAAATGCGTAAATGCTGTGTGACATTTTGTGACCTTATGCGCACTGGTTCTGTAAAATTTCATTTTACACACTAAAGTAATCATCACTTACACTCTTCTAGAAAAACCATTTTTATGTAAGAAGCGTGTGAATGAAATTAGTCATATCTTCGATTCTGCCCCCAAACGTCCAGCGCCCGCCCCCGAACACCCACACGTAGAGAATAAAATCGATGACGACACGTTAACGTATGCGAGTGGCGGCGTTTGTCGGCAGCCGCTTTAGGAAGCTCCGGATTAACTTTTTCTTCCCTCCGAGTCTTGATCTCAGTCCGCAGGCTGTTGAATATTATTTCTTTTGTTATTACAGTTTGCGGAAGCCACACATCTTCTGCATCGATCGAGCATGTGGAAGGAAAATCTCTTCGCGTTTCGAAGGTGTCGTCGCGGTTATCAGCAGCATCTTGAAGCGCGTGGGAATGTTTAGACTTTTGTGCGTCTGCACTAAGCTTCTTAACTCGCCGAACACGTGGTAATGACGGAAAATCCGAATGTCGGAGACTTCGTGGAAACGAGACGGGAGTCAAAAAGCCGGAAATTACGCAGGTACCGAGCTTGCGGTGGGAAAGTGGCGATTTGTGAATGGGAGATTAGACAATGCTTTTGCTACTGTTTTTCTATAGTTTGCTTGCTCTTTGATTTGATGGAAGTGACTGGAAATGTCAGCACCTTTAAACTTTCTAAAGAATTTTTGTTGGGACTTTGACTTCCCAAGTCAAACGTCCAGATGATTAGCCATCTATCCACTATTGGAAATATTGATCTATTTCGAAAACTGTGGTCGCAAATTTCATTAAAAAATTAATTAGGTGCTCAAGAGTAGAAATCGATATTTAATTAAGTATTTTAAGATTTGTCAACATACCAATGGCGTGAATTTTTTTAAATCAATGTCCTACAGACTTTTCAGTAAATGGTAAAAATATACATAAGTAAGTCAATATAGTAGAAGCGTGATAATGTGAACGCAAAATTACAAAGGCTGTTCATAATATCGAAAATGTTCACACTATAGAAAGTCTCTTTTCTGTGGCATGAAATATTTAAATACGAAAAATAAACAATTTATGTAAATATCCACAATTATATTAATTTATTAAAATGCCTTACAAAAATTAATGTAATTTGGGACTGAATCTTTTTCTATTTAAAATACAAATTTTTTAAACAAAAATATGGTCGGTGTTTCATTTCTCTATGTCGTCAGCAGTAGAGTACTCACTCTAAAAAAAAAAAGAATAAATGGTGCAACGCGAGCACAGCTTTAATAATAATTCTTTTCAATACATAATAATAAGACGATAGATCAAAATATTGCCGACAATAATTTTTGCGTTTAAGAGACGAGTTTCTGTTGAGACGAAAATAATGACGAGTAATTTTTTTCTCAAGCAACAGAAACGAGTCAATCTGAAAAGCAAAAATTGGCGGCAATATTTAGACCTAGAGACCTATTTGGCTGGACGACTTGTAGGTAAATTGTAATGTCAAATAGGTAGTACAAAAAAAGTCTGTGGAATAATAAAGCTTCTCGAAAAATTGCCACTAAAATCCTATTGGTTGTTTAATTTGAAATTGAAACATCTCATATTGATTGACAACAAAAACACAATTTAAATTGTCACTTATAATACAACAAGTGGGCAATTTTTGTCAGTCAGATTACGAGTAGCTGTTGCAACGACAATCGTCATGAGTGCGAAGTACGAGTGGCGATTGTCTAAAAGCAACGGCTACGAGTCAATATGACTGACAAAAATGACCAAGAAATTCAAACCACGAGTTTTATTTGGTAAGACCATCCAAAGAATTGCTATTTAATTAGTTCTTGAATGGTGAGCTTTGATCGATTGGCGTAACAACTTTACGTGAAGTGGTCGTCAATAAACAAGAATGAAAAACAAAAATAAATTTGAAAACAGTTCGTCGAAATTAGTATTAAAAACAGTCACAAAGAAGAGCATGACCAGTAAAAATTGATTTAGCGTAAGAACCATTCCAGAAATCGAAAAATCTGTAGTATTATCAATTTCGTGTAACACCCTAAGCGTTCCCAAAACTCAGTTTGGTTTTGGAACAAGAACTGATTAAGATAACTGGCCACAGCAACGCCGCATCGATTCATCCATATTCACAGATAGACCATCAACCTCACACAAATGTAATTATTGAGAAGGTTAGGAATCAAAGAACAGAAGGAGCTACCAATACTTTTTCAACTTCAAACACTGCTTCGGCGGCATCTCTAGCTATACTTGCACCATCACAGAGGAGTCAATTTCTTCGAATGTTACAAAGGAACAAATTGTGTACAATAACTGCCAAATTTATCATTACCATTGAAATTAAAACATTTTAATTTTTTGATAAATAAATTTTTTCTAATTTTGTTTTTTTATCGAAAAAGTAGAGAGTAAATGCGGTGAACAAGTGACGAGCAAGGGAGCGTGATTGTGGTGAAAAGAAAAGGAAGCAGCTTTTCTTGTCAGTGTAATCAGTATTTGATTGGTTCTGTATTATAAATTAGAGCATTTTCATTGGTGATTTAATAATGAGTTGTATTGTCACATATTTTTTGCATCGGCCAAAAAACTTAAAAAAAAAAACAGGATTTAAAAACGGCAGACGTATCAATGCGTTTTTGTTACAATTTTTGTATGTTTGAATTTCTAAAATTTTCCAACGCTCACGAATAACGAGAGGCATTATTTTATGCGAGTCTGTGAACCAAAGTCACAATCTTTGTTTTGCAACCTTCAGGCGTTTAGCTGTCTTTCTCATTAGCAGAAACATAATTATGCTTTATCTTGGAAAAAGTTTCCAAAAAAGTCCAGTCTCATTTGCATTGTAAATTTGGTGTTTGCTTAAGTCTAATTCTTGTAAATTCTAAATTTTCTTTAAAAGGATACAATAATTTTGGTTGACTGGATAGCTTATCTCTATGAAAAATCTCTACCCACCTTGTGCTCCGATATTCGCAAATATCTTGGAATAACTGATCAATTTTAAAATTAAACTACAGAGATATCAAAAACTAAATTAATCAAAGATTCTAGTGGGTCGTAAACATTTAGTGTTGCAAAGAGAATTGAGAAAAATATTGAGTTACGGCCAAATTAAAAAGAATATATTATATTATAATTTGCAGTTTTACGCTTATTAAAGTTTGTGGAGTTCGACTTAGATATATTTAAATTTTAATTTAAATTTACTCCACTTGGATTTATCAACATTCTTCTGGTTTATATTATATTATGCCCATTATTATTATAAATTTGCAATAAATCATATCAAATTTTAAGATTAATTAGATTTATAGAAACAATATCTCCGCAATACGTTTTTTTTTTGTTTTGAATCATACTTGTTTATAAATGGTGGGTCATAGTTGAGCTTTAAGTCCTGATTTTAACGACGTTTAATGTGTAAAGAAAAATATAAAGAAACAAAAATTAGAAGAATAAAACTAATCTTAATACAGGGTTATTCACGTAAGATGACAAAAAATGCAACCCAAAATACCTACGTTTTACTGGACACTAAGCACACATTGTTTCTGGTATTAGAAAATTGCCAGTAAAATAATTGTCTTATTGGTTGCTTAATTTGAAATTGAAACATCTCATTGGTTGACAGAAGCACAAGTTAAATTGTCACAATTTTTTTTTGCATCAGTCAAAAAACTTTCAAAAAGCCAGGATTTAAAAATGGCAGACGTTATCAATGCGTTTGTTGTTTATTGTTTTTTGGTATTAGAAAATTTTCGTTCGTAGTTATTAGTATTGTATTCAAACGATGAGAGAACGCACTTGTCATATATAGACCAAATAGAGTTATCAAGGCAAGCTGGAATAAGTCAGTTTGCAGGATTTTAAAGAGAATAAATTTCATTCGTACCATATCCAACTTGTCCAGGAGTTAAACCAAATAGATTACCCCCAAAAGGTTTCAGTTTTGTAATTTTGATTTTGATTTTATAAATCTTATTTTGTTCAGCAATGATGCAAAATTTAGTTTTTCCGAAATAGGTGGATTGGTCGAGGTTCTGAACAAGTGCTTGTCCCCCTCGTAGTCTTGACATGATTCCTTTCTTTCTTTGGGGTATAGTGAAGGAGAGAGTCTACCAGACACCAATTTTAAAAATCGACGACTGAAGCCTGCAGAGCTGATGAGCTGATTTTGAACACTTACTGTAAGAATTTGTTAAGCATTTATAACGTGTAACCTATTTCTTTTGTGACTTTAATTGTTTATTGTTGTTATTGAATTTTGCTAAGAAAGGTATTTTTCTGTAATATTTTGACGTTAAAAGCTATCTATGTTTTATGTGCATTATGATAATGCAATAGAAATCCAGTTAGCTTTATAAATGGTATTTTGTGTTGCATTTTTACCTGGTCAGGCTTGTCATCTTATGTGAATAACCCTGTATAAAAATGGTGCAACAAAAATTTGACAAAATGTGGGACAACATAACGAATAAACACAAAATAAGAGCATTGCATCAAATACCACAATAAATTTTTAAAATCCAGAAACAAGTAAAAGAAAAGTTAATAATAATAATAAATGACAAAAAAGGGAAGCGGGATGAAATTTTGAACTAACAAAAATCTAAATGTAGAAACACGAATAAAGTAATCTCAAAAATCGAAAAAATTGATAAAGGAACAAAAACGCTAAGTAGAGAGATAACTTAAGAAATGGAAAGGACTCTGGATATTTTCGCCGCGGATAAATACTCTATATATTTTAAAATTTATAGTTATATAGGTTTAATAATAGAACCAAATAAATGGAAAAGCACGAAATGCTGGAAAACTGCAGCCGAACTGAACAGTAAAAACAGCAAAAAAAGGATACATATATATGAAAAATATCTAAGAATTGCAAAGAAGCTTAATTATGCATAAGGTAAAGAAATGATAAAAAGGTCAACTTAAAAATTAAATAAGCAAACAGAGTGAGTTTAGAGAAAAAAATAAGACGAAGGAGAACTATTTTAATAGACAAGGCTCGAACAGCTATGAAAGAAAAAAATACTAATGAATCCCGCCAATATAAAAGATAAGGAGGAATCAGCAATTTAGAGAACCTTTTTCACTTAGATTCAAAAAACTTTATCACAGAAGGTATACATGATTACTATACATACAGGGTGTCCCAACTAAAATTTGTACCCCCCAACAATTCCAATTTCGAAAAACTCAGAAGAGGACGCTCGAACAGGTCAATTTTTTGATCAAGGGGGCCCAATTGTACCAAACTTTCATGTCTTAGATCTCACCCCTTTAGCCAGAGGAGCCACCCCCTTAAAAAATTAAATAGCATGGGGGGTCGTGTGATCCATCATTTTAAAGCTTATTCAATTGTCTATTCAGACCTACATTTATCAATTCCTTTCTACAAAAAAAAAAACATGAAATCGATATTTTCCAAATATACATAAAATACTCAACTAAAATTTGTACCCCCCAAATATTTCAATTTCGACACACTTTCGAAGAAAACACTTGAACAGGTTAATTTTGTTATCAAGGGGGGCCAAGTTGTACCAAACTTTGAAATCTTAGATCTCACTCCTTTAGCCATGAGAGCCACCAACTTAAAAATTTTAAATGGCATGGGGGGTCGTGTGATACATCATTTTAAAGCTTATTCAATTCTCTATCCAAACCTACTTTTATCGATTCGTTTCTACAAAAAAGAGCATAAGAATTTTTTATTTTCCAAATCTACATAAAATACCCTTGATTTGGAAAATAACAAATTCATGCTCTTTTTTGTAGAAACGAATCGATAAAAGTAGGTTTTGTGTAGTAGGTCTTTTGAGACATCCTTTATTACTACAGTTATTTTTCTTTGGTTTACATAAACATTTTTTTAAAACCCTGGCCGCCAAACTGTAAAATCTTACTTTGGCATTCTCTAAAGATATCGGAACTGTATCAGGAACATCCAAAGTAGAGTTTTGGATCACTTTCCAGCTTTCTTTTTTGATTTTTTCTGTCTCCCCTGTTTTACTGTTTACTTGGTCCTGTTTCGAGAATATTGGGCATGCTCAGCTACCCTGCTTTCGATTAAAATTTTCATAATTTTATTAATGCGTTCTATAAGTTCCAAGGATTTTTTTCTCACGCAAAATTTCCTACTAGCACGATAATAATTTAATAACGAATCAATGAGAAGATTTAAAAACCGTGTAACTCCTATAAGTATTTTACTGTACCTCCTTAAAAAATCGTTCAAAGTTATTTACCTTAGCGCTTGTCATCTGATATGGGCAATTTTGAGCGATTATCGTCTTACCAATCACCACGTTGTTGTCGAAACGCTTTGGCGCAACGAGAAATACGTTTAGTGTTTATTCTAAGACTCAGGCTAACTGCTATTGACAAAAAGCAAATCAAAAACTTGGCTACAATAAATTATTTAACGCATGTTGACACTCAAATAACGTTCCCAATTACATACTTATTTTAGAGACAAATCTTTTTTCTTTCCGTAATAAAATGATGTTTGCTCGTCGACACGTTTACTCCACGAAAGCAAACACGAGAAGTTAAGCCGCACGCACATCAATAGGTAGTTAAAGTGGAATACCTCCGCGGGATGCAAATGTGACGACGTGTCGTCGCTCCTCCCCGCACACCGTCGGAGTTCCCGACACCTCGAGGACGTCCCCGTACCGCACATCACCGACGACCGACCCGAAAGAACTTCCCGGTGGTTTCTTATCGACGCGGGACGTCGAGGTCCGTCTTGTTGCCGAGGTACACAACACCGATATGCATCATGTTTGTGTTCATCCGACGCAAAAATAAACCGCCAATTCCAAGGGGTTGGTAGGTAGGCATGTTGACATTAAATCGCGACTCCGAGGGCGCTCCCTCGCCTTTCCCACGTTCTTGCATCTCGGCGGCGAAAAAAACGCGGCGGGGGGCGGCGCTAGCGGATCGATCGGGGCGTGCGCGCGCCCGCATTGGCCGCGACCGGCGGGGGCGGAGCGACTGCGCACGCCCCTCGCTAATTCCTCGGCTCCCTGGCTCTCTGTTTTCACTAGTAACATTGTGTCTCGGCGAGAAGCAACATACTCTGTTTTTACTTAATCTTTGTGTAAACTGCCCCATGTTGTGTATCATAATATTAAGTGAACGCGAACTTGTTTTCGGAAGATTGATTGGAATGAAAACACGAAACGCACTATTCTGTTGAAATAACAACCACCGAGCGGTGCTGTTTTCGTTTTAGAAAAGCGTTGTTGTTTGTCGGCGGCGACGATGCACACGATCTTCACCGAGCACCAGAACGCGTACTACCGGCCCGGGGGCGGCTACTCGGCCGCCGCCGCCGTCTCGGCCACCGCCAACCCCTACGCGTACGAGCAGTACTCGCGCTACGGGTACGCCGCTTGGCACCACCAGCAGCACCAGCTCACCACCGCCAAGGACATGGTCAAGCCGCCCTACTCGTACATCGCGCTCATCGCCATGGCCATCCAGAACGCACCCGACCGCAAGATCACCCTCAACGGCATCTACCAGTTCATAATGGAGCGGTTTCCTTATTATCGCGAGAACAAGCAGGGATGGCAGAATTCGATAAGACACAACCTCTCGTTGAACGAGTGCTTCGTGAAGGTCCCGAGGGACGACAAGAAGCCCGGGAAGGGCAGCTACTGGACGCTGGATCCGGACTCGTACAACATGTTCGATAACGGCTCGTATTTGCGCCGCCGCCGCCGCTTCAAGAAAAAGGTAACGAGCAATGTGCGTGTCGACTGGTTTTGGTACGACGTGATCGTCTTAGTTTGTAATTTGGGGGGGCGTTGGAGGTGGTCAGAAAGTGCATGTGCTGTAAATCAAACGCCGCTGCAAAAGCGCCATTCGATTTCACTATTAGAACAGTATCGATTGTAATGGTATAATCCACCAAAGAGGAGGAAGTCCATCTAATAATAAGAAGTCCTAAAGTAAAAACATATTTTATGTGTATTTTTGGATGGTACAGTTTTTCTACGTTTCTCAAAAGTCTTTTGCTTCTTCTATTTCATTAGGTGCTTCCAATTTTGATATTTAATGCTATTCATCTTTGCGGTCCTAGTTTTTTTGCTTCTTAACTTCTCCATTTTCCTCTGTATCTCAGCTTGAATGTTATTAGACATGATTGTATGTAAATTCGAAATTTAGAAGTTTCTCTAAATTGCAGATATTCGCTTTCTATATTATTTGTATTCATAAATGGTGTAAACAAGATTAATGGGGTGTATTTATTTATACAGCTTTGTATTAACATTAACGTCTTCGGAGCTTTTGGATAATTCTATAATGTATTTCTATAATTTAGTATGGATTTTTCTTTCCATATTTTGTTTATAAATACTGCATTGATCTTTGTCTTTCTATTTTTGTTTTTGTTATTGTTTGTTTATATTTATGTGTTTTTGTTTTATCGATCTGTATATCTTCGTTAATTTCTTCTGCTGCTATTTGAAACATTCTATCCATATTTTCAAGATTTATTCATCATTTTTTGCCCTTTCTTTTCTTTGAGGAATCAATGTCTCCTGTTTACTTTCGTGTCTTTTGACTTATCAGTTTTTTTTTTCTTCTAGGGGCTTTTCCGTGAACATTATACCGTCGGATGTCGTTTTACAAAAATATTTCATATTTTTCTTAAGCCCTTTGAGCTTGGAGGTATCACGTCGACACCACCCTTTTTAAGATTATTTCAATGTCCCGCAGCGGTATAACGATAATACCGTAGGAACAGCTTCCATCTTCCGGGAAAAAAATCTCCATCGACAGATTGCTGTAATTTTAATTTTGTCGATAGAATTTCCATAAAAATATATGTCCAGCATGTGGTTTTGATGCTGTATCTTGTTTTTTTTTTTACCACAATTGAACACAATTGAATACCTACGGAGCTGTTCCCCAACTATTTTATTGATATATCAACGATCATAATTTTTATAGAAGGCATCCATAATTTTTGACAGAGGCAATAATTGTTTCTTTATATCTGTTATTATATATTTTCTTTATATCTGTTACACCTAATAGTCAGTGAGCCGAAGGTATAGAATTCCTGATATGGATAAGATACACCTAAAATTTTGTATGGGTGACTAAGTACACACAACTTATAGACCTAAACGGAGTCATTAATAAAATTAACGCCTAAATGTAAAATTTAATATTTATGATTAAATAAAAACACTAAAAAGAAGCGTTATTTAAACAGGGCTGCCATGGGCTTGCAACTGAGTTGGATGTTGCACTCTAGTGGTATTTTTTGTAGACATTAAAACCTACAAATACGTTAATTTCACTGATCTGACACATACGAAATTTTACGTGTATCTTATCCATAGGAAGGAAATATTCTCTATAGAAGAATGAATAAAAAATATATAGAGAGCAATTTGAAAGAAAAGTTGACTCGTTTGTCAAAAGTTAAATGAAAGCGTTTCTAAATAGGATCTGAAAAATTAGGAAATGAAAGACTAAAATAATTCCTAAAAAATGAGAGCTTGCCATAAAAACTTATATTTTTCGAACCTGAAGATCTGAAAGCTTATAGAATGAAACTTGAAATCTAAAAATATAAAATATTGAAAACGTGATACCCTGAGCACTTGAAAGAGAGTCAGATAAGAAAACTAGGAAAAGAAAGAATAATCGAAATTTGAAAAATTGAAAACATGAAATCACGAGCGTCGGAAAATCTCAATATGTATTTGAGAAAGAAAGGACTTGAAAACTAAGAAATTAAATTTTCGAAATTCCAAAAATTGTTAGCTGGGAATTAAAGCACTGAACCTTTTAGAACCAGAGAATCTGAAAGTTGAGAATGGGAATCTTATAATTTGAGAACCTAAAACCTTGAGGTTCCGAAAAACCTGTAAATTGAGAATAATCACCTTTTCGACAATTCGACAATTAGACATCTTGGGCATCTGAAAATCTGAAAACATGGAAGCCCAAGCATGTTTTTCTCAATTTAATATCGGTTTTCATTTTACAATATACTTTTGCTTTGCATAGGGCATAGGGCAATGGAAATAAAAACAGTTTTTTTGCCAAACTGACCGCAATCATTAGGGTTAGGTTAGGGGGCCAGACACAGGAATGGAAGAATAACCTTTCCGTTTTTGTTCCAGGACGCACTCCGGGAGAAAGAAGAAGCCCTCAAACGCCAACAACTCACCGACACTAAACGCGAAGACAAGCCCCTCGAAGAGACCAAAACCAAGCTGGAATGCAAACCTAAACGCGAGCCCAACACCGAACTCAGCCAGTGCATGAGCGGCTCCAAGTCGGTGATCGTCAACCAAGAGCACGACGTGACCGCCTCCCTCCAGGCGATGGACACGGCCGCCGCCTTCAGCGTCGACAGCCTGATGACGGCGCGCGACCAGCACGCCTACGCCAACTCGGGCCGCCTCCACACGTCCGGCGGAATGTACTACTGTCCCAGCGCCGCCCCCCAGCACCAGTACGGCATCGCCGACGAGGCCGCCCCCCGGTACAGTCCCTGGTACAGCCCGGAGACGTCGCCCGAGTCCGCCACCACCGCCTCCGGGTACCGGGACATGATCTTCGACAGCAGCGCCGCCCCCAGCTGCCAGCTGGCCGGCTTCCGGCACTCCAGTCCGCCGAGCTACCGGACGCCCGCCGCCGCCTACTACCAGCAGACCGACTGCGTGGGGCAGAAGTACTGACTGGAGCGCTTCGATATCAAGACTGACGTTGGAGGGTGAACGCGAACTGTCAATGTCAAAGGGGCGGTGGGGGCGATCGGCGGTGGTTTTGTGACGTTTCTTTGATGGCAGCTGATGAGTTCTTTTGTTTGCGGTTGGAATGGGGAAGTGGCGGGTTCGTTCGAAAAGAGGTACCTACTTGAAATCCTCGTCCGCGTTGATTCTGACACTGGAATCACCGCAGACGCCCGCACGAATGTCACTTCCCTCTCGACCCGTACTTGTGATATAGCGTAATCGACGACCTTGTTTTGCAAATTTATATTTTTTTATTAGGAATGGCCCCTGTGTTATATATTGTATTTAGGTTCCTACACGTAAGTCCTACCATTCCCCGTTCGTCTTTGTCGAACACTGAGCAAGCATTTAACTATCGATATTACGAACTTTATAGAGAATTAAATACTACGTGTCCGCTGTACATATTTGTTTGTAAAATACTAGATGTAATATTAATATAGCCACTGTATGTGTTGAACGCACGCATGTACATTATTTATTGACATTACCGAAATAAAATCACATCTTTGTGACGTACCTATGAACTTTTGTTGTTTCATTTCTGGCACCAAACTGCTTTGGGTCAAATTTTTTTTTTCGGACATCCTCCGTTTCCATCTTTCTATTATTTCATCTACATCGTACTTTATGTTTCTAGAAATAATGTTTTAATCTCTTTGAAATTCTTAACAAACATGCGCCGAAACAATTCTGAAGAAAAAAAATAATACAATATTAAGAACGACAAAAATAAAAAATGGAAAAGGTAGACATCACCAGCGAAATAGGGAAGAATAGAAAAGGAAGGAAAGAATATAACACAAAGAATTAACTTTACACACGAAAGCATCAGAGAGAGGCAGAAGGAAGAAGAAAGTTATGAAGAAATAATAGATATAAAAAAAAAATCTTAATTTCCTTAATTCCTTCAATTATTTTCAGCCATTCCAATTCTCAGGTTTACAGTTTCTCAAGTTCTGAAATTCATAGGTTACCAAGTTTTAGGATCTCTACTCCCAGATTTTGAGGTTATCAATTATTCAGGCTGTAGAATTTCTTTTTGCCATGTTTTCATAGCCACATGACAAATTTAATAGACTACCTAATAAAAAGTTAAAAAGTTACATTGACCGAATGCACATGACGTAAAAAGAAAAAAAAACAAGTGACAACGAATAACAAATCTAGTGATTGAACATAGGTAGGAGAATTAAGATGAAGAGAAGATAGGTGAAAATAGGGAAACGTCGCTCTAAAAACAAAATAAACACGGGGAGCAATATAAAATTGTTGACGGAATAGCGTCCTTAGTTTGCACGACAGCGATTTTTACTTACCACCCTTAAGTAGCTATGATAAGGTCGTATAATTCCTCGGCGAGCATTAAAGCAGAAATGCGGTAATAAAATTCATGAAATCTTTATTAAGCGAAGTTATTCCCGTTCCGCAAGAGGAAATTTAAAATTGTAATTACGAAGTCGGAAGCTTATTTTCCTCCGGCTGGTTGAGCTGAAATCCGGGCCGTCGTTTCGGAAATAAGACGAGGAGGAATCGCTGATAAAATAGCTATCTTTCTTAAAGACTCCCGCTGTAATGTTCGGATAATACAATGCATATTATACAAAACATAATATTATTGTTTCTTAAAACCTTAAACTCCGGCTGTGCTATTTTCCCTGATTTTACTTTTTAATCAGTTATCGATGACGGAGATTTCTCGGAGGAGGATCATTTTTTTACCGAATCCTAGTTGTCCGATAACTAAAAAACAGAAAATCGCTGCAAATCCCATTAAACCCACAACAAGCCTTTTTTCTTCCGCAAACACAATTTAACATTCATCCAGCATATTAACAAAATATTTATATTTAATAAACACGCGATTAAATTTTAATTTGGATTGTTTGCCATTAGATATTGTTTTTAGAGCGCTGTGACACCCGAGTTTGTTTAATAAAATAATAACAACAACACCACAACGTTGCACAAATCAGCAAAAAATTGTACATAATGGAACGCCGATGCCCGTGCAGTTTTAATTAGAAATCGAATATTTTTAAACAAACAGCGTCTGGTTTTCGTATTACTGCCGCAATCTAAACAATGTATGTTGTACTTTGCCGGTGCAGCGGAGTCGATATTTTTGTGAAATGGACAGGGGCGACTCGTGCAGTGAGGGGCCGCAATTTTAAAAAGTAAAAAGATGTACGCAAGATAAGAATCGAGAATACAACAAAGTAAAGAAGACAAAAGTGAAGAAAAGAAGAGGTTAGAACAGATTTTGAGTTATTCATTTTTTGAACACGTTGGAGATTGCGGTAGATTTGGGAGACCCCAAAATGTTCACATATTACAAAAAGTTATCCCAAAGGAATGCAGAAACTTTGTGTTGCCCTTCCAATTTGAGGTGATGTCATCATTTCTATTCGAATTCAATTCTTGAGATCGTCCAAACTGTTTGGTCTATTAATGTGAACCTTAGATTTTAAATACACCTACAGAAAAATCAATTGGCGTTAAATCTTGCGAACGAGCCGGTCATTCGAGCGGTCCACGTCGCCCTAAACATCTTCTCTCAAAAATGTTGTCAAGAAATGCTCTGACTTACAACCCAAATGGGGTGCATCACCATCTTCGTGTGTTGGAACATAGCTGCAAGAGCGGGAACACACTCAATGCCTAAACACTCTAGAGTGCCGTACCTTGAGGTGGTGTTCCAAAGAGACAAAATGTTCAGCTTGGAAAAAAAGCTCGTAAATAGGAGATTGCAATCGATTTTAATTCAGCGGCTTTCGAAATGTTCAGAAAAAGAATTTCTCAAATAAAAGTAAAATATAATTTAGGAGTTACGACTTTTTTTTGAATTTTTTTATTTTAGAGGAAAACAAAGCGTTAAAAGCTCAATATTTCAGTGGCACATGTTAAGCTAAACGTTTTGAAATAAAATGTAAATTGCACATCAAACGAAAGCCGACTTTCTAATTTACGATTTCAGCGGTAAAGTCGTAAATTTTAATTGTAAATTACAACATTTGGCAAAAATACTATTAAAAATCTCTTGACGTTCGTTAGGGGTTCCCATCGAATTTCCCGCGAAAAACCAACAAATCTCCGGTGCTTTTTCGCGGGCCGTGCGTGCATTTTCGGGAAACTTCGATAACTGGAAGAAATTCGCGGCTGCAGCCCGAGGAATGTTCAAAGTTGACGACGAAACTAACCAGACGCAGGCTGTTGTTTACACTGAACGCGGTCACATCTCTTCGCACCCAGTTCACTGAAAATGATTCACAGAAAAACGGGAGCTTTGCTCTAAAATTAGCTTATTTTCATAACAAATAAAATTTACGAAGATAAATCAATTACTAATAATCATTACTTTGAAGTCTTTGAGACCTCCTGGAATATTACGCGTTCATCTTAAATAAATAAAATATCGAGATCACTGCCGATGCCGCCGAATTATTATTATTATTTATTATGGGCGTGGGGGGTTTCGGGGGCCTTTTTCATCTTTTTCAAAGTTGTATTTTAAATTAGGTATGTAAATAAAAATTTGGAGAATTTTTTCTCGTGGCACATCCACCATTCCTAAAACGCATTTAGCCTCATTACAGGCCGACATTGTTCCTCCCCACATCTCCCCCGCACACGGAACACAAATGGTGGCGAGCCACCCCCGATGCCGCCCTCCATGCAGGCACCTGTTAATTAATTCCATTATACAGTTCTGTTATTGTTTCTCGCATACATGCATAATTACTTTAAATTACACTACAGCAGCGTTACGATTTATTTTCAGTCAGCTAGTTCGGCCGGAAAGCGCGTTCCCCTGAAAAAAGAGACCAGACAGACAATCGGAAGGTTGCCGTGGCAACGGAGTGGTGTCTCCGGAGGACCTCAAGGGTCATGCGAAATGCCGAGTGGCTTCGAGCCCTGAACGTTTTGTTACTCGACAATTTCGATTAGCCGAGGTACGAAAATATTCCTCCCGGATGAAAATTGCATGAGGATTGCTGCAGGCGGCGACTTCGGCTGCATTTTCTTTTATTCCGGGAAAGAGATTACAACTTTGTGCTCCGGAATGGGGATCGGGATGCCCGGAGCTGCCGTGGTTGTATTCAAATTGCAGGGATGTGCAATGTGGGCAATAAAACAAGGTGACCCTACGATATTCTATTAAAGGTCATACAAAGGTAAATCTATGTAAACCTTCTTGGTGTTCTCGTTAAGCTTCAACTGAGCTTTTTCACATTTCAGAAAGAGAAACAAGAAGGTGTATGGAAATCGAGATCAATAAAAATGGAGAGAACTGTATAGGAATAATAAAAACCAAACGAGATTAGAAATTGTAAAATGTCTTCCCACTTCTGAGCCGCAATAAAAAAATGTTTGCCACCACCCGACCTTGCCGCAATTAGCGTGAAAAACGCGATTTTAACGAGCCAAATAAACGCGGTGATTACCGAAATACCGTTTGAGATACGTGATTAACTAATTATTGATGAGCAGAAGCCGCGGCCGGATTCGTCGAACGATTATAAAGCCGACGAGCTGCCGTAATTTTATTGTGGTCCTAGTGTAAATATCGGTCCACATATTTACTTTTCCTCGCGTACACGCTGCGTCGTGTGAGGTTTCACACACTTACTCTTTCTAAAACAAATCATAAAATTCTATAAACAATCTAGACACACCGTCTTTTAATAGTGTTTGAATCTAAACTAATCTACACATTAAATTTGTGGTTTTATGACGGCCACACCACTGGTGCTGCCAGCCAGATAGGACCGGCAATCGTTAATTCCGCCATCTTAGAACGCACGCAGGCCATCATGCGAATTTTGATGGATGGAATTTTTATGGCCACGTGTCGAATCTGCTCGGTGCTGGGAAACGCCAATGGAAGAACGGGGATCCGGTTCGAATTATTCTGGATGTTGTGTGAAAATTTTCCACGGTTGTGAAATCCGAACAAAAAGAAAAATTCATAAAAATTCTCTCCAAAAGTGTGTGGTAAAAGGAATCATCACAATCATCTGATCAGATGTAAGCTACACAAATTCATTCGGAAGGTCTTCAACAAAAGGTTAAAAAATTTACAGTACTGAAGAAAAATCCGTTTTAAACTTTTCAAATGAAACAGATTTTTGGTACGTTTTATTATAGTAGGTACCTACTTATCATATTTTTTGGAACAATCCAGATAGTTTATTTAGTTTTAAAGTTACAAGCCCTCAAAATTAAAAATTAGCTCATTCTTGATTGTGGTCTGGGACGTTAGAAATTTGCATTTCTTTTGTATTATTTATTTTTCCTGTGCCAACAAGAATAGCATAAATGAGCGAGGAGGCCACGGTATAGGTCCACTACCACTACACTATAGGTCCTATCCATTTACGAGAATGATGGGATGAATTATTTCTGGCCTACACCACATAGTTTAGGAAATTTATTAATTTTTCTATTGTGTCATGTAATGTTATCCTTCAATAGTTTGAGAGTTAAATTTCATTGTGTTCTGTCAAGCAGTTCGCATTTGAGCGCTTGTCAAAGAGACAAACCAGCAATCAAAAGGAGAACCAGTCCCAAATAAGACGAAAACAATTCCATCAGCTAGCTGGTAAAGTCATCGCGACCGTGTTTACCAACATTTTTTACTTAAAAATTATGAATTTGGATTAAACACGAGAGTGAGTTCTAGTTTCTAAAGGAAAAAAAAAACAATAAATGGTTGTTATTTCTCGTCCGTTTAGTCAGTCGATGAGGATAGTGGACAGTGTTGCCCCATGCACTCTAATACTCCCCAGATTTGTCCCAGTCACTAAGTCTGTTACTGATCTTAATGGTCAAATATTTTCTTCTAAGTCAGTGTAGGAGGGGGTATTGATAAATAGTTGGTCTAGACAACTTCCAATTTTCAAAAACAAATGCAGTTGGTATTATGGATACTAGTTTGACATTTAGTTAAAACGTACAGAAAATTTAGTGGGTAAAATTTTATTGTGCTATTCACGGTGAACTTTTTAAGAAGACATGTCCGACCAAAGTCGGGAATTCAGGAAAATCGAATATCGATCAGTGATAAAGTACCTCTTTTTAAAAGGATTTTTCGTGAAAGAAATTTTCGGCGACATGCTTGATACATTAAGACAACAATGTCTTTCCTATTCCAAGGTAAAAAACTGGATTTCAAAAGAGGAAGAACACACGTGAGTGGTGGAAGACCTGTTCCTGTCACTACCCCAGAAAATGTTTAACCTGTACCTATCATATCAGAGAATTTGGACATCTCGTACGAACGGGTTTTCCACATTTATCATACTGATTACTGAAAAAAATATCAACAAAATGAATCCCTAAATGCCTGAATGCCGACCAAAAGCGCGTGAGTCACAACATCCGAGCTGATTTGTAGGCAGTTTGAAGAGGATTCAGCAAACTTTCTGGATCGAGTTGTAACTATGGATGAAACGTGGGTCATCATTATGATCCAGAGACCAATGAGCGATCAAAAGAATGGAAACATGCTGGGTCACTTCGCCCCAAAAAAATTCGTGTTCAAAAATCAGCAGGAAATGTTCTTGCTTCAATTTTTTGGGACAACACTTCTTACGGATTACTTGCAGAAAGGCAAAACAGTGAATGGAGAATATTATTATTCATTGTTAACTAAACTTCGCGAAAAAATTGTGTAAAAACGCCGAGGAAAAGTGTCTAAAGGAGTGTTGTTTTTGCAAGACAATGCGCCTGCTCACAAATGGCTGTTGGCTTTGCAAAAAATAAACGAATTGGGGTTTGCACTGCTTGATCATCCCCCATATTGCCCTGATTTAGCTCCCTCAAATTATTATCTATTCCCAAAACTGAAAAAACAATTGAAAGGACATAAAGTCAAACGCAAAAAAATCCTTTAGGCTTGGGGATCCTCACTTTTAATTCCGAGTTAAGTAAACTCAAAACTTTGCTATTTTGCTTTTAACGTGAATTTTTCTTTGCTAACAAGACAGCGCCCATTGTTACAGTCGTTAGAATGCAAACTCTAGTTGCATAATTCAAAAAAACCCTATTTTGCAGCTTTCAAAAACAAACACAAATTTATTACAAAATGTCTACTAACCCCTGACATTTGTCAAAAAAAAAATTGACAGGATCCTGTCAAACAAGCACAAAAAAATATATACAAATTTAGGACCATAATATATTTAGTTACAAATTTTGTTCAATTCTATGTACAAAATCTTGTACAAGATTAACAATGAGGTCAGACGGCACACGGAATTTGTGTTCCAATTTTAATGAAATTCATTTAAGAAGATTAAAATTTCTCTAAAGAAATCAAAAATAAACTAAATATTTAATAATGTGTCCACGATTTCTTTTGCATTCGTTTATTCTGTTGGTCGTTAATGAGATGGTCTATGGTCGGTTGTAATTTGTTTTTGAATATAAATTCGAAGATCATTTAAATTGTTTGGAGGATGAGGTTAATTATTCAGTCTAAATCCCCCATCGATGGACAACAAATTCGGAGACCCTGAAGGCCAATCAAGAATTTCACGTTAGCTCCACAAGGAAGTCTCTATAAGTTTCCCATGCCGTGCTAGAAGATATGGTTTTGCGGAAGAACTGGGTAAGGTTCAAAGGATCAAACTGCGAGGGATTAAAAACTGGAGGTGACTTACTTTCATAAGTAATGCCACCCCAAAGCATAACCCCTGGTGTAAGTTTAGTGTAACGTTCTACAGCAAAGCTAAATTCTGTCTTTCTCCTAATG
This sequence comes from Diaperis boleti, assembly GCA_963583935.1. Lineage (NCBI taxonomy): Eukaryota > Metazoa > Arthropoda > Insecta > Coleoptera > Tenebrionidae > Diaperis > Diaperis boleti. Next base: position 81,647,517 of record OY757244.1, on the reverse strand, counting down.
CGTTCATCATGGATTCATCCGTGAACACTATACGTTGCCATTCATGTCCCCAGTTTACTCTCTCATTACAGCATTACACTCTACCACTAATGCTATATACGGATGTCATTGATAGCCTGTGACCTAAAGCTTGCCTCCAATCGTTTCCAATGGTACCTGTCGAACTCCTTGGGCTTTTAGATCCTCGTTGACGTTGATGACGATCTCTTTCAGGCCATGCCCTCCAACATCGTTACACAGTACTTGCTTTATAGCCAACCCAAATTTCTCGAAACGAAAGTCCACCCTCTCGCATGCGAATAATGTAGCGAGAAAACAAAACATTTTTTTTTAGTAAAACCGTGCTTGAAATTACTAACACAAGCAAACAGAACTGTTTACAAAAAAATAGCCTATTGGAGATTTTCATTAAAATTTTAATCATTTCTTGTTTAGGTGGAAAAAACAGACAGAGGAAATAAGACAAATTGGACAGCGATTTCGGGGTGTTGCTCAAACTACATAGTATAAATACCGGGTGTCCTAGAAATAACTACATTAATTTTAACCAGTATAGTAGAACGCATTAGTGTCAACAATTTTTCTTAGTAAAATTTTGCCCTAAACCCCGTAGTTATCGATTTAAAAAACACTCGGAATATATTTAAATAAAAGTTCTGAAAACTTACCTACTAATCGTGTTTAACATCCAATGCTATTGAAAATTGTGGGGCCCAATAAATAACATGCGGATTTTCGTCTGCCCCTATGTAATATTTAAGTTGAAAATACCTTCTCCAATGATTATGTATTATAGAATCCTCCGGCTGTAAAAATGAGTCTGTACGTGATAGGGATTTAATTGTTGTTTTTTCAAAATTTTCCTAATTCGATTTGCTCACCTTCGGGAACAAAACACAATGCACAACGTTAATGGAAATTAGGCACACGAGAAAAAGTAGGGATCTTGTACGATAATAACTTTAAAAGCGAAAGTAAAATACAATAACACGCCCGGTCGAGTTCGCCCGCCGATACTGATTCTCAGCAACAGGTAACTAATGCAAAAAATTTAGAAACTTGATAATGACGTTGGCTTTGCCGAACAAAAACAATTCAATGTCTGTAGGTCAAGTTAAAATAAATATCCAAAAATGCTAAAAAAAATTGAGATTTCGAAGTGGTAGATAAAAATGTTGCTCACGGCATTTCTGTTGTCTGATGTCTTTTAATCTCTGCTAATGGCTTACGATTCCTACTAATTTCAAAACTCTCGACAGGGAAAATATTAAAAACATTTTGCGGGAGACTCCCGACGATACCTAATTAATTTTTTTTTGTTAGGCAGTCAAGAACATGGGAATTGCAGACGTTTGCAGGACAGACGAGTCGTATAAAATGAAGTTAGTGATATCACCGACAACAATAATTCATATTTAATAATTGTAATAATGCATAAACTTGTTATAAATTTTTGTAATGTCTTCCTGTGACTCTAAGTGAAAATTCATTGTTGTCCTAGGACTGTAACTGACATTCGTAAGTTTTGTTAGGGTCACTTATTTATCATTTACATAATTTGTGTAATGCTTTGTTTGAGTCGGTTATCACAGACATTAGACAATATCATTTTCTTTGTTTCCGTTTTATTTCTTTAGGTACTCATGATTCCTTGTTACTGTTATTTACAAAGGCGCTGAACGGACATTTTTTCTGGCAATTCCGACTTTTTTTTGGCAATTGCGACAGGGGTAGGAAGATGGCGTTGTTTTGTTGCCCAAACTTAAAATATGAAATACTGTCCACATTTCAAGTTTCACGTACAGGGAAATATGACCCTTTTGGATTATGCGCGAAGCACCAATTTCTATGATCCACAAAAAAACAAATTTTCACAGACGATAACTTCCGTGAATCACTGAAATTGGTGCTTCGTGCTACGCGATTGACCACTTAAAGAAATATACTCCAAGAAGGTCATATTTCACTGTACGTGAAACTCGAAATGTGGAGAGTATCTCATATTTTATGATTTTATGAATGATAAACGGAAAAACAAATTTTCACAGACGGCAACTTTTGTGGATCACTACAATTGGGGCCTCGAGTTTCACGTACAGGGAAATACGACCTTCTTGGACTATGTTTCTTTAAGTGGTCGAGCGCGTAGCGCGAGGCACCAATTTCGATGATCCACAGAAAAATAAATTTTTACAGACGGTAACTTCCGTGGATCACTAAAATTTGTGCTTCGTGCTACACGCTCGACACCTTAGAGAAACATCCTCAAAAAGGTCATATTCCTGTAGTTCACTTTGCATATTATTATACATGTAAAGTCATAATAGTAATACATAATTCAAATGTTCTGATAATAGACAGACATGATAATGTATGGGAAAACTTTCGGAAAGAAAAGGAAACAGATTTTTAAGTTTTTATCCAACACCTGTTTATTATGAAGTCATATAATAATGCCGATTTTTAATGTAAAGACACATGTGACTTATAAACCCATAATTCAAAAGTTTTTCTTTGTCATAGCAACCTCTTCATAAGCAAACAGTTTTGAACGTCAGATGAACGTCAAAATTTTTTGGGTTTTAATGAATGTTTTAAGAACTGTTACAGAAGAGATGTTGGATAAAACTATGTATGTATTACACACGTGTTGAGCAAGCTCTCGTGGCTAAACATTTGTTTCGTGACTTATTTGCCTTATAACACACTTATATATACATATACGTATATATACACTATAAAAGCACGAGTGAAACGAGTACTTTTGTGAGCCTCGAGTGGCGTAAAGCGTTCAATTTACTCAGCAACGAGTGTAATACAACGTTTTACACAACCCCGGAAAGCCTTTAAATTGCTTGAAATCCATAAAAATAGTGTGACTTTTATCTGCCATTTTCATTATTTCATGACAAAGAGTGTTTATATAAGCAGAAATTTGAAAATTCTGACAGTGTCGAACGATAAATATGTAGCTATGATTAATTTAGATTTTTGAAGCATTTTTGGAATTAAAAAATCGTAAAATAATTTTGAATCAGAAGCTTTAAAATCGAAAAAAAAGTTTGAATCAAGGAGACTGCAAAATGTAGATTAATGACTTAAAATACCGGGAGTTTCTTTTTGAGCTCAACTTTTTGAGGAGTCTTCGAAATCGTAAAAAAAATCCGTTCGTCTTCCTAGAGATTTATAATTTAAAAAATTCCACTAACAATGACTAAATTGAACATCTTGTGTCAAAGTGCCGCAGTTTTCTCTCATTCCAAAAAGCCACACCCTCTTAGTCATCCATCCCGATCATCGCGTCTTCGCTTCCACTGCTTATTATCCTATTTACAAAAAGTTGGGAAGTTAAACAATGTCACTCGTCTGCACGTTCCGCGTTCTTGTTTGCCCAACACTTTCGTCATTATCCTAGGTCAAAAAATGCGTTTTAGATAAGAAAATAAACGTCTGCCATTTTGATTTTACATGGGGAGGATAAGAAAATATTTTCGCAACGACTACCGCTGACCGATATATTTTGTTTGTCCGGGGAGCGCGATGGAAACGGAAGACTGATGACGCTCGAGAAACGGGAGCGGAAATTGTATTTTTCTACCAAATCTTTGTTTCGTCGTCGTGTCGAAAAAAATTGCGCGTGGAAGGTGTAACACCTTGGATTGTTTGCTTGTGTTGAGGTTTGTTTGGTTGATCTAGTCGGTGAAACAAATATGAGGAAAAAGCCAAATAAATAATTAGGGGTTTAGTGGTGCTTGCGGCGGAGTGAAGTCTTGAAGGGTTAATTTTTTCATTTCTATTATCGAACGCACCCCAGACAATAGAGCCAAGAATAAAAATGCGAAGGATATGAGTGACATTTCGTTCTGTATTTTTTACGCAGCCCCCATCCATTTTGTCCTCACCGCTAATGGCATCGATGTTTGTGCAAGACGATATTAATTTGTCATGATGGATATTACGATAAATATGTTAAGCAGAAAGTGTCAGCACAAATTATAATTAAATTGGTTTTCGCTGTCACTCTATCCCCTGTTAATAACGTCGGGGTAATCGAGAGGGAGGGAGGGCAGAGGCGTGGTGGCTTTTATTATGTTGACATTCGCCCTAACGAAAGTGCTCGGCAAATATGCCTTTCCTATTAACTTCTCCCTCAAAGCCGCGCCTCCAAATGATATTGGCGCGTTTCGCATTTTCACGTCCCTCGCTAAACGCGAATGCTGAAATCAAATTCATATAGAGATTGGAAATCGATTTCTGCGACCGAGAGCAATATTTTTACGGTACTTCCTTGACCTCTACGTGCGTTTTCTTCGGAGCGCGAGATGCCGGTGATGAAATGAGGCAAGGAATCTGTCGAGGCGTAAAGTGGAGAAGAGATGCAGCGTTATGAAAGTATGCAGTATTCTAGTGTCGGCTGCGGGCCAAAGTACACAATGCCGAGACTAAATTGCGCTCGCCATACAATATATTTACATACTCCTGTCTATTACAATCATCTCGCCTGTTAACGACCCTACAATATCGGCCGTGTGAGACGACGGTAAATGAATGGAGCGAGGATTGTTATAATTTTACTGCTGGGGATTTTAAGATGTGGGTCCGTCTCACTTTGTAATTTATTTCATCAGATTTTCGGAGAGCAGAGTGATGAAGAACATAGTTTCTACTCTTCGGTACTTCTTAGAAATTAATTCCGCTTGCCCACCCTTCTTGTTGTAATTGCATAAATTTATGTTCACTTTCGTTGACTTCTTGTACGCTGAGTTTCAAATTAAATGCACCACCTTGAAGGAGTAGACGCAGAATGATGAAACCTTTTTTGAATCTAAGACTAAATTATCGTTTCAAACAATTTGTGGAGCCGTTGACGTAATTCTTCAATAGTGTTCGTGGGATTAGGTAATTATCTCAAACGTCTGGGATCAAGCAATCTAGGAGGCCAACGTAAAGGATTTTGATCTAGTCATTATTGCCACATGAGGTCTTGCGTCGTCTTGTTGAAAAAGGTTTTAAACTAAGTGAAGAGCCACTTGTTTCAACGTGTATGGTGCCCAATATCATTACACCAGGAGTTAAGTCAGTATACCGTCGTTGAATAAAATGCAATTTACTTCTCTGGCCTCTAGGTCTGTGCCCATCAAACAAAACTTAAACTCATCAAGATAATATTCGCCATTCGCTCTTCGCCATTTGTATAGAAAAGTTGCAGAGCTTAAAAAGACCTATAAAAAAGTCTGCGACGACATATATCTATGTTAAAGTTAAGTCACAAATCGATAAAATATGACTATTCCTATGTGAGACTGCGTGAGAGCCGAATCTCCGAAATCTTCTAATATTACTGTTCTTCTTCAAGCGTATCAAAATGTTTATATTTTGGTATTTAACGGACTATACTTAGAACGACATTATTGTGTTACTAGAACAATAATGAACTTCATTTACTAATAGTGCAAGTTACAAAATATTCTGATTGAATTATGAACATCGATGGTAGCTCCGCCCCCCTGCTTCAAAGGACCCCTCGGTCTCCTGTCTCAATAGGGCCCCTCGGCACTCCTGTCTCAAGGGGGGGCCTTTTTGGGCCCCCTTGTTTTAGTTACCGTAACATTTGGATCAGAAAATAATGAAATAAACTCGATTCCTACCATCGTCTTGGCAAGTTTCACATTCAGTCGTGTGCTTATAAAGACTATTTTATCCGCCGAGTATCCGCAAAAGTTTTCAGTTAAAAAAAAATTGTGTGCCTCACCTTTACTTGAGATAGCGAGCCCGAGGTGCCCCCTTGAGACAGTTCTAGTCGCTTCATGGATAAGTGTCCCCACTCATTACCTCGCTAAAAAAAGTTTTACTTTCAATAAATTAGAAAACAATAATTTAGTAAGAATTTGAAAGAATTCATTGACAAGGTAAAAGCGTTGTCAATGAAGACACATCAGTTGTCACTTTTGTGTCGTTTGCGGATAAAAAATATTTGTTTTGTATTTTAATTCTGTATAAATTATTATAAGAATAATAAGAAATAGTAAATTGTTTTATTAGGAGCAAAAGTGAGGCTTTGCGTGGCAAGTCTGTAGGTTTGACAAATACGAGCCACGAAAAGCCACTTTTCTCCGAATAAAACATTTAATTTTTTCTTTAAACTCCGAAAATCTGAAAATTTATATAATTTCATTAAACTTGACTGACCACCATTGAGAAATGAGCATTTGACTATTGGCGCATACAATGTCACGATTTTCTGACGTTTGAAGAAAAAGTATATTTATTTTATTAACGAAACTCTTTTTATTTATTTTACTCCATATTTATTTATTGGTTTTCTTTAATTATTATAAATTGTTTCAATAATCATAATTTTCATATGTTCCACATCATAGTCCAAGCAAATTAGACTTTTTAGAAGAAATGATTTACAAAGTTTTGTAATTTTGGTTATGAACCAGTAGAAACCCAAATAAAGATTCGGGGAGTTCCCACCCCTCGCCCCTGAGAGTCACGTTATAAAGCTATTCTGCATTTTTCCGAGGAGAAAATGTTATAGGACTTATTTTGTTCTCCATTAAATTCTGAATAAAATTGGTCTCATCAAGTTTTTGCCTGTCTACCACCCAACGCTCATAAATGACGTCGGAATGTGAAGTTTTTAGGGCGAAGAAAACCCCCGTTTTTTGCGGTGATTATCTCGAAAAATATTAATGGGAGTAAAAAATGTAAACAAACAAAATTGTAGAGCAGTTTTTTCTGTACAAGGTCCATATTGAATAAAATATTTGCAATAAATTGTTATTGATCAAATAACGGGGGTGGACTAATTTTCCTCATGTTTTTACTCATTTTCCAACGTCATTTATAAACGTTAAGTGGGCGACAGGCAAAAACTTCATGAGATCAATTTCATGAATCATATAACATTTTCTCGTCAGAGTTACCGTTTTCGAGAAAAATGCAGAGAACCTTCAATTTCAAAATTATTGCTTCTATTCGTCGTTTTTTCGTCTAATTTGATTGAACTATCAGCTGCCGGGCGTCCCGTGACAACTTTTTTTTTCAGTTTTACAATGTCTTTCTTTCAGTTTCTAATATTTTAACGCTCCATCCAATTTCTGGATTTTACCAAATTTTACAATGCAGCATTTGAAAATTTATTTAATGCCCCAATTTTTTTTGAGCCTCAATTTCTCAGTTTTTCAGCTTCTCAGACTTTCGGAGGAGGAACAATTTTTTTCACGATTTTTTAAGAAAAAGTTTTAATTAAAGCTCATCATTCAAATACTAAGTAAAATATACTTATCTGATTTGCTCTTTCTGAACATCTGCACTAAATTACAAAGCTCTAGGATCTCAGATAGATTTCTTTTGAATCTCCAATTGTGTACAAAAAAGTTGTAGCTTTGAAAAGCTGAAAAAATAATTTTATTAAACGGTTTTGTTTAGCTTGCCTTGTTTGTGTTTGGTACACACCTTTAGTTCTGATGACAATACAAATATGTATATTCAGTGTCATTGTAAATGAAAGATGGCCGCCGCCGCTATAAAATGGCGGTTTGCATTTTTTTTCAATCCTTTCAATATGGGTATCGAATGAACAGGCTTAATTACTAGAATACAGTACACCATGAAAAAAATCAAAATCCAAAGTGTCCGCCACCACAAAATGATGGATTACTTTAATAATATGTATATGGGTATCAAATAAAAAAGCTTGACAAGTAGAAAAACTAAAAACATTTTTAAGTTAATCGGTTTTATATTGTAAAAAACATAATAATGATGCAGATAATGTACTAAAAGCTAAAAAATAATTGGGTAGGTACCAGGTACCAGTCATCACACCACTCTCCTCATCAATCTAGAGTATTGATCAGAGTAAATAAAATCGTGGGACGTAGCGTAACCTGAGTAAATATGTAAATGATCGTTCTAGAATGTCGCACGGTGACTTACTTTTACACACATTTTGCTTAAGTTGTCTTGAGAAGATGCATTCAAAGCATACCTCTAATGATATGAGCGGTTGACTATATAGATAATGGAAATTTGACTCGCCCCACGATTTTATTTTAGTCTGATCAATACTCTAAATTGATGAGGAGAGTGGTGTGATGACTGGTACCTGGTACTTACTTAATTATTTTTTAGCTTTTTGTACATTATCATTATTATGTTTCTTAAGTTTTTAAAGTCCAAAAGTGTTCCAAAATATTAAAATTTATTAATAAAATAAAAACAGTTTTTTTAATGCAATAATAATCTGTTCAAAAGTTCAAAAAGTTAGAACTTAAAAGCGTCGACACAAAATTAACACAAGCTGAATAAGACACTATAAGTAAAAAATCTGAATATGAAGTTCACGAAATTTTAGAAAATATTTTTCTTGGCGGAGGATTTTTCTAATATCTGGAGTCATTTTTCTAGAGTTTGGAACCTCAAAAAAATAATATACTAAAAGTTCAAAGGATAAAAAGTTGTGGAGATTTTGAGTAATTCTCTTTTATTTCTGTATTCATGTCTATCAAAATTTTCACCGTCTAAATTTTCTGTTAGCACTTTGACACAAATCAAAATCAAAGTTATTTTGGGATTTTCAAAAACTACAACCCTTTATGACAAACGATTTTTTTAAGATCTTGGTGCTCCGGGCTGACGCTACAAAAAAGTTTTTGACTGAAACCTTATAACAAATTTAATGTGATTTCCTCATGTTTTTTTTAAGCAAAGTTTCAATAAATTCTTTATGTTTTTAAATCTTCAGAATCCATATTATGTGCTATAATAATAATTGGGAAAGTCCGAGTTTTCTTTCAAAAGCCCTATAAGGAGAACAAACAATATTTTTTAAGTCCAAGAGCAGGTTGTAAAAAATCTATAACAATAAGCTAATAAAAGTTCAAAAAATAAATTTCTTTTGGAAGCTGTACTGCAAATTTTAGTCATTTCTGTACGTTTTAGGAAGAACTTGGTTTGCGGCATCAGATTTTTCAGATTCAGATTTCAGTTTTGTTGTTGTATATTGGACTTTATACTATTCCCTGTTCGACCTGTATATTACCGGGCGACAAATTTTTTACCGTTTAGGATGCGGTGTGCCCCCGCAATCCATCAATAAAAACTCCAGCTTTGTGTGCAGTAATTCCAATTCTGCAACTGTCCAATTCTCTGGTCTGCCCCCAACATGTGAAAAGATAATCCCCCATTATGTGAAAGAGATAAGAACTCGCAGGTTGTATTATGGTTCCAAACAAAAGAGCAGCGGACGGACCCGGCTCCACGTGAAACAACATTGGGAATTTTTTATGGACGATCGATCCCTTTAAACCTGACGGACACTTTCACTGACGAGTAGCTGCTAAATGCCACGGAAAAACTGAAGAGAAACAAACGTTTTCCGACGGACCGACGCAGGGATAATCCGGCAACCCTGGGCGATGTGATAGACACCGGATCAAAGCCGCAATTAGCATATCAAAGTGTGCGCTGAAATTTGTGGATGAACAGATGGCATTGTTATGGTGATGTCTGCATTATCGGCCTCGCCCAGGACACTTCCCAAACGAGCTATTGATTTTGCTTACTCGAAAACGTTTCCGGATTTCGACAGCCGAAAAGTGAAAAAGTAAAATCGACGTATAATCGCTCTTTGTGTCTTTTCAATTTATACTAATCTTCTTATCGACGTCATATAGAGAACCCGGGCTAGCAGGGAAATAAACCATTTTCCATCTAGCGCAGCGATCGAAAATTTTTTGTTGTAATTTACGAAGGACATTGTTTACGACGTCACGTAAACAAATCCCAAGACTTCCGGCGAGCTTTTTATCAGAGATGCGTCGCAGCATCGAAGTCACAGAAAGAAATCGAGCAACGGTGGCAGGCACAATAATTAAGCCCAACCCAAGCTCTGTTTTATAAGAAAATAAGCACTAGCGGTAAGCATATTTATTTTTATAAATCCTAATATTGTGAACATTGGGGTATTGTACCGATTTAGATAAATATATATCCAGAACCCCGGAGTGTTTGATGACTGCTTGTTGAGACTGATACTAAAAAAATAATCCCACTTAAATATTGATATTATGGGTTAAGAACACGAAATGAAAGTTTGATGCAGGTAACTTACAATAAAAATAAATAGCGCAATTTTTTCGTCGACGACTTTCAACAAATAGATCGGCGCGCTCCATTCAGCACGGTTTGTTATTGGTAAAAATAAAAGAATCGGGAAATAAAAATAACTCCCGACTTGTGTACTACGGGAATTTATCGGAGCGTTAATATGTTAACAGCGACGTCTCCGGGGTAACATCGAAGACTTTTGGCACCTCGTCCCATCGAAGCCGTTGACTGTGGAATTTCGGGATATCGGGCCAAATTAGAGCCTCGTAGATCCATATTGTGCGGTAAATGAGCAATTTGTTTACGAAATCACGAAAATAGATCGATGGGACGAGTAAGGCGAAAGGAATTTTGCTTGGTGGTGTGACACACTGCCTTTACTTTAGTTTAGTAGGAACTGAGTTAAACAAATTGTCCTACAATTCACCCCCATGCAGACCAAAAATAAGCAGCCTAAAAAGTTTCAGATGACGTCTGGGAGTTACTATTTACAAGTAACTGTTGATGTGCCAAATTTGAACAGAATCTAAATGTTTATAGCTGGCTCACTTGATGGTATGGAATGTCCCATATTATTTTTTTTTTTGTGTCCCTAAAATGACAATATAAATAGGGGCTATGGTTTCTCGATTAACGTACGTACGTTTGTGGTGATAATCCTCTTCGCAATAACTTTTCTTTGGTTTGCTTTCATTCTTAAGAATACCACATGATTTTGTTATCATTTAAAAGGATTAGTACGGGATGACCGTGAAGAAGAGTTTTCCTTTCTTTTTCAATTTTTTCTACTCCTCGCAACAATCCATTCCACTTCTTCATTCAGCAAGAGTAAACTGAAAAGTCCCGAGGAACATTTAGCAATCTAGAAAATCATCAGCAGAATTCGTAGGAATCCTGAGAAAAATCATCGAGTTCAAACGAATTGTCTCCACAGTGTCCTGAGGAGTTTAAAGATCCTATTAAAGATAAATTTTCAGTAAACTTGAGGAAATCTAAATAATTCTGCGGGATCATGAAAAGATACTCAACAGTGTTCCAAAGACTTCTGAAGTGTCCTGACTATTCGAGACAGTTCTGACCAATCTTCGGTACTCCTGAGGACCCAAATAGGGCTGAAAAATAGTGAAAAATTCTAAGACATGCAAAAGAGCACCTAAAAATCTTGACAGGTTGAAGAATAAATCATTTATTCTGAATATACATTGTGATTCACGCAGTATACTAGTTATTTAAGTCTGTGACAGTTCCTAATAAGAGGAGACCTAAAACAATATTTAAAAAATCTAACTGTAAAAAACCCCAAGATATATGGTTTTAAAATTTACGTGAAAACCGATTGAGAACCGCTAGCATGATTGAAAAACTCTTATCTTTTGGCCTAAACAAAAAAGGGCTAAATAAAAATTACAAAAAAGGACACTAAATATCTTAAAATGCCTTTATTTTCTTGTGTTGTGCAGTTGTAAAATTATAAATTTGTGAAATTGTAAAATCATGAATTTGTGAAAGCGTGAAATTCTGAAATAGTTGTAAAATTATGAAATTGTGGTATAAAGTATGAAGTCGTGCAATTGTGACAGTATGAATTTATAGAATTGTGGAAACGTGAAATTACGAAATTATTTAATTTTAAGAAATTATGAAATTGCAAAATGTGGGATTATGAAATGACGAAACTATTGAATTACAAAATTACGAAGTTACTAAATGATTAATTTACGATATTAATTAATTAAGAAACTACCAAATTACGAAATTATATAATTATAGTTTTGAATTATAAAATTGTGCTGTGTAATAAAAAATATAAAAAAAGTTTAAAGAAAACGTAAGAAACTAGGAATTCATGTACCTGAGAAATTGGGAGAGTCTAAGCCCACCCATTTTTTCGAAAGTTTTCGGAGTTCCTTAGTTCTAGTTCCTAGTTCCGTAGTTCTAGTCCTGTAGTTTCTAATTCCTATTTGCTTAGAACCTAGTGCTATAGTGTCTAGCTCCACAATTCCTAGTTCTGTAGTTATACGGTTTTATAGTTCCTAGTTCTATAGTTGCAAACTTTGTAGTTTAAATTTTCCTAGATCACAATTATTTGGTGCTATTTTCTCTGACTTTAGTTCCTAGTGCCTCGTCTTTTTAGTTTCTAAATTCTTTAGTACATATGTATTTAGTTTCCTAACTTTTTAATTGCTGAGAAAAGTAATTGTTTGTAATTTATTCCTCGATTTCCTATTTATTATTTCTCACATCCATAAAATGAAAATAAAAATATTATATGATCAGTAATACCAAAAACGATTCCTTGACTCCTTAGTTCCTAGTTTTCAGTTTCTTAAGTGCCATTTACTACGTTCCTAACTCTTTGGTTTCAGTTCTTTAGTTACCAACTTCTCCAACTCTTGGTGTCTCAGCTGCCCAGTTTTCCAATTTCTCACTTGAATTCTCTAATTGCTAGTTTGTCTAATCTATGGTGAATAATTAGTTTTTAAAAAAAAAGAAACCGACTTCAAAAAGCGAGAAATAACTCAGTACATGTATTATTACATGTGCTACCTACTGATCTGGTTGAAGTCGGTGCCAAGCCAAAGAGGTTAACAAATTTGTAACCTATTGTCATTATACAAATATATCAACAACGTTATAGCGCATCAAAAATTCAATATCAGGCCGTCAACGACGTCTGCCCCGCACGTGTCTGCCCGTTTGGGATGTTTTGCTCAGAGCGAGCCCCCTACCCACGCTCACGCATTCCGGCGCGCGCGCGGTGGGACTTGCGATGTGACGGGAGCGGACAGCCTATCTATCTACTACCTATTCCATGGGAGCCCTTTATCAGATCCGGACTTGGTGACAATGGGACTACCTCCGGAGTATACCCTTTCAAATAAAAAAAGAATTTTCAAAATCGATCCACAATTGACTAAGAAATCGCTGAACATACATAAAAAGAAAAATTTGACAATTTTTCTCGATTTCCATGGGAGCCCTTTATCAGATCCGGACTTGGTGACAATTGGACCACCTCTGGAGTATACCCTTTCAAATAAAAGAAGAATTTTCAAAATCGGTCCACAATTAACGGAGATATCGGTGAACATACATAAAAGGAAAAAAAAAACATACATACAGCCGAACATAGAACCTCCTCCTTTTTTGAAGTCGGTAAAAACCTTTAATATGTTACTATTATTTTGTTATATTATTTCACCATATTCACTATCATGATTATACTATTTCGCCATTTCGTTGTTCCTCTACCTCTTTCAGTATTTCTTATTTTAAATTTTTCAACTTTATTGTCTCACAATGTATTTAACTATTTCGTTAATTTGTTTTTTTTTTTCTCTTTTAATTTCAGTTGCTGCTGATGTGTGAGGAACTGTCTTTCTCTTTATTTCGTAATAAGTTCTGAAATAGAAAAATAAAGATGTAGTAAAATAACAAAATTTAAATTAAAATTAAACGACATGAAATACAGTCGTTACCAAATCAACGAAATCACGAAATTATGAAATAATGTAATTATATAATTATAATTAAATTATGAAATTATGGAATTACGAAAATATGAAATTACGAAATTACGAAATTACGAAATTACGAAATTACGAAATTACGAAATTACGAAATTACGAAATTACGAAATCACGAAATCACGAAATTACGAAATCTAAGTTACTAAATTTTGATATCGAGGGTATCGAGCAAAAATTACAGTTAGATGTTTTTGAATTCCGAAATTATTTAATTTTGTGATTATAGAAGTTTGGAATTATGAAATTGTGGAAGTATGAAAATACAAAATCACAAAGTTAAGAAATTACGGTTCTACAGAATTACACAACTGAAATTATGAATTTATACAATTATAAAATTGTCAAATCTCGAAATTACGAATTACAAATTTACGAAATTACGAATTCTCAAAATTACGAAACTAACCATTTTGAAATTGTGGTAAGTATGAAATTATAAAAGTATTAAAATCACGAAATTACAAATTTTGGAATCATAAAATTATGAAATTGTGGAAGTATAAATTATTAAATTATGAAATTAGAAAGTCACGAAATTAGGAAATTATGCATTTACAATATGTACAATTTTCGAATTACAAAATTTTGAAATTAAATATTAGAATAATTATGAAATTTTGCAACTATGGCATTTACAAGTTACCAAATAAAGGAATAGTAAAATTATGAATTTATCGATTAATTTAATTATAATATTTTGGATTTATGAAATTACGAATTTACTAAATTACTATAATTATATTCTTTCACTTCCTGTTTCGCTTGCCACTATACGATATGATGGAACTATAATAACGAAATTAGGAAATTACGAAAATACGGAGCTTCAAAATTACGAAATTATGAAATGAAATTGTAAAATCGTGAATTTGTGAATTTGTGAAATTTTGAAATCGTAAAATTGTAAAATGATGGAAATGTGTAAAAATCACGAGGTAATTACGAAATTTTAGAATCATGTATTTTATAGCATTTTAAAAATTATGAATGTACGGAATTTTCGGAATATGATACAGTATGAAATTATAATTTTATGAAATTATAAAATTATAGATCCATGAAATTAGGAAATTGTGGAGGTTTGAAATTATGAAATTAAAAAGATACAACGTTACGAAATCACAGTTATGAACTTATGGAAATACGAATTTCTGAAATTATGGAATTGAGTAATAATAGAATTTTTGAATTAAGAAATCACGAAATCACAAAAATTATGGATTCACGTAATTATGAAATGTACGAATTATAAAATCATGAAAACATGAATCTGTAACCATGAAATCATTACGAAATAATGAAATTAAAAGAATTAAGGAATTACATGCGATATTAAAGATTTGTGTAATTATAGAATTTTGGAATCATGAAAGTATGAAATTTGAAATTATGAAATGGTGAAAGTATCAACTTATGAATCTACCAAATTACGAAATTAGGAAGTTGCGATGTTACAAAATCACAAAATTACGAAATAAGTTTCTGAAATTGACATTATGGAGTTGTGGAATTATTACTAAATTATAGAATTAAGAAATTAGGAAATTCTAAAATAATTCAATTATTAAATTGTGAAATAGTAAAACAATGAAATAGTAAGCTGGCGATTATACCCCGTTTAAAATTTCACGGTTTCTGTTTCACAAGATAAATAATAGGATTACCACGTCAAGACATCTTGAGATTAGCATATAAAATATGTATAGTGAAATAACGAAATGCTAAAATACACAGATAATACATAAAATAGTAAAAATGTGATGTCATAGAACTGTGTACTTTTTTATGAAATGAAAAGTAGGTATTCAAAAATGATGAAGTAATAGAACAATCAAATAAGAGAAATAACAAATTAACGAATTAGTGAAATATTATATTTTTTCGTGTGGGGCCACATGCATCTGCGAAATGCCCAGGGATGTCGTCATTTCGAAGGATTTTTATAAATATGTAGTACGTTGGCCTAGGTGAACGTGTTTTTCAATTGAAAGCAAAAGTGGCTTTTGCGTGTCGGAAAGGGTTTGCTTACAATAGTTCGTAAGTAGATTTTTGCCCAAAATAAATCCAACGACTATCAAAATACGTTGTCAAACACAACATTAAAAAGGGCACTTTCTAAGAGGATGTTGTCAAACCCAACGTTGAAAAATGCACTTTCTAAAGGGATTGTGTCAACTCCAATTGTCAAACCCAATCAACCCAACAGACTTTATAACGGCGTGTAATCAAACCCGACATTTAATAATTTTCTCTATTTGTGAGGGGATTTTGTCAAACCTTACATTTAAAAAGCCAGAAGTGAGTACACCCTAGGGCTCTCAGATAATACATGTCACCACAGCTATTCTGGCAAGTCGCAATACCATTTTTTTTCTCTGGCTTCACTGCTCGAGAATATACAATTTAGGAGGCTTCTTCATACTTTAGAGACTTTCAGGATTATTTACATCCTTTGCACATTTCAAATTAATTTCCTGATGGAGTATCGAAAAACGTATTTCGAATTCTTTACCTACTTTTCATTCTTCCGGTTGTTATTTCTCGATTCTGTACGTATTTTTTGAAAACCAAATCAATTACTCCTTCCTGATGGCCCCCGCGAGGTGCAACCGCCACACAACACAACAAGCGTATCCCGTGCGTGGTCGGAGTGCCGGGGGCGGCGTGGGGACGGCGGCGCGATGCGTTCGCTCGCTCGGACGCCTCGCCGCGGGCCGCCAATACGTTCGCTATTTTCAAAGCAAACAAAGAAACCCATTAATTAAGAGCTCCATCTAGAGCTTTAAGCGCTGTCATAACAAACGGAGCTTGATTCTCCGATTCGTTTTCGCAATCCTTTGCACCACCGCAATGCACCATTTTCTACTTATTTTAGATTATACTTGTTTGCGTTTAATGAATTACATCGCTGAAGGAAAATAACCAGATTGTAGAATTTCGGTTCTGGCTCGGGAAGAGGTAAGATGTTAAGGAGATAAAACGGGGTGGGCGTGAAGAGATCTAAATTGTAATTTTAATTGTCAAACTATTGGGAACCTGTAGGATCAGAAAGGACTATCAAAATCGGGGCTATAAATATGTCCAAGTTACCTACCATAATTTACAACCGACCCAAAATAAAAATGTCGATAAAACCCCAAAACAAATAAATAAGCTTTTATTTTCCGTAGCAAAACAAGTCAAAATAAAAAAATCAGAAAATTAACGCCGCAAGCGAAATACAAATACCACCTTAAATTTATAATCTTTATATAAAATTCAATAACCGAAATGTAGAAGTGACTTATCCCATTATTAATGGACCCCAATTAGGGACGTCAAAACGTCTGGTGTAACACCTGTAACGAGCAATATTTCAGTGGTAAAATTATGAGATTATTGATTAATTTAATTATAATATTTTGGATTTATGAAATTACGAATTTACTAAATTACTATAATTATATTCTTTCACTTCCTGTTTCGCTTGCCAATATACGATATGATGGAACTATAATAACGAAATTAGGAAATTACGAAAATACGGAGCTTCGAAATTACGAAATTATGAAATGAAATTGTAAAATGCGAAATACAAATACCACCTTAAATTTATAATCTTTATATAAAATTCAATAACCGAAATGTAGAAGTGACTTAACCCATTATTAATGGACCCCAATTAGGGACGTCAAAACGTCTGGTGTAACACCTGTAACGAGCAATATTTCAGTGGCGAACACCAACATACTAATTCCGTATCATCTGACGCCTTTGTTTGTAGTGTAAACATCTAGTGAGCCAGTTTAAACAAACTAATAGCGTTTAAAACAATTGCCAATATGTTAACGGCATATCATAACCTTGCGGTGGGGCAGGTCGGGACCGCGAGTTACAACTCAATTTATTTATATAAAGAAATCGGTTCTGGAACGTCGTTCGGGTTTATTATAAAATTTTTATTATGTAACATTGGCTTTGTTTCAGTGCTGAAAATAGAAGACGGGATCATTTCTGGGATGCTTTACCGTTTAGTAATAATAAGACTAATAAGATATGTATTTATTTGTGAAAAATCTGGGAGCACACATCGACGTCAGCACCTCATTGGCCAATTCCTGTCGCCCGCCTCCGCACCTAATTATAAAATAACCGAAATAAAGTAAAGTAAACGAAGCCTCTTCCGACAAATCGCCCCTTCAACCTCCGAGATCAATTGCCCTAAAATAAACCGTTCCCACATTATTCAGTTGTTTATCCGAGCAGAAATTATAGGCCAAAGAGTGCCTCTTCGCACCACGTGCGTAATAACTCGCTGCCGTTAAAAATAACTACTCCGACAACTAATCGCTTCGGATCGAACCTGTCAGTTATCTTTAAATAAGTTTAGAAACATGTCCATCCATCTACGAGCTGCATCCACGGACGGCTTTTTGACAGAGACGTGCTGCACGTTAATGTGCCAGATATCATTGTTGGGAAGATTCTGTACACAAATCGTTGGATTCGATTTCAACGATTTAAAATCTTTAATTTCATCTATTCAAAATCGTGTTTTCTATGACTTTTCCAAGTGCAATTGGTTGTATAAATTGTAGTTTCTTCATCAATTATCTGAAAAAAAGATGCGTGAAAATCCATCCTGATCGAAAATCAAGGCAAACATCCATCAAATTCCCGATCGACTGAGTCAATAGTCCCCGTTCCCTTACAATTCGGCTTAAGTGAAACGCACATAATGGGCATAATGGACGGTGGAAAGCTATGTAATTGTGCGGAATAGTAGCAACAGTTCATCGCATTCACAGCCCATTTTCCAGGCGTCAGCCCAACAATGGTTGTGGCTGCGAGGGACGAAATAAACCCCCCGTTATTCGGGGTGGGTCGGCATAATCTCCAACAGATTGCGGACCACCACGGAGGGCATCGAGCTACTTTTTTGCAGCTCTCCTCGTCGCTGACCGTGAAGTAATTTTCGATTTTTCGTATGAAAAAAACAGTTTGATAATGCCCACGAACGGGGACAAGTGTCCCGGACCACCCGCGTGGAGGCTGTTGACAAGATAGAATGTAAACAAGACGGAATGTTGTATTTCCACCCAACATGTGGTTGGATATGACGCATTTTTAATTTTTATTTTCTTTGAGCTAATATTTAAATCTGCGTTGAAACAAGGAAGTTTGATAGTTTGTGGGCCTACCATTCTCAATAACCTCTAGGCTAATTTTGATTTTACAGTGCCCTCATTTGAATTTCTTTTCCAACAGCACGGTAGTTCACAAATTAATGCATGTCTACAAAGCGAATTTCTGATGATATTTAAATAGGAAAAAGGTACTCTCATGGTGTTGAATTTCATTAAATAATTTCGAAAATAGTCCAAGCAAATTAGACTTTTTAGAAGAAACAATTTATAAAGTCTCGAGGGACCCCAATAAAGATCCGAAGAGTTCCCACTCCCCGGGGAAAGCTTCATCCCTTTTTACAAAAAAAAACAGCCCCCGAACGTCGCGTCATGAAGCTTTTCTGCATTTTTCTCGTAAACGGTAACTCGGTAAAGACAGTATATTTTCCTATTTTTCTTTTTGACATTATTTTATGACATTCAAATATGCAGAGATATTAATCGCCATTGTATTGCAAGAAACCGCTTGGCCTGTTTAGTCTGTCCCATTAGAACTTTCTGGACACAATTTTATCCGGAGAGACTCGCTATTTCAAAATTTGTTGTCAAAAGCAAATAGGAAGAAAGATCCTTTCTAAGATGCTATTGTCAAATCCATTTGTTAAAAATAAAACACTTTCTAAGGGTTTAAGTTTCTGTCAAAACAAACGGGAAAAAAAACACTTTCAAAGAGGACGTTGTCAAACCCAGAAAAGAAGACGGTGGTAAACCCAACTGTAAAAAGACACTTTCTAAAGGGATGTTGTCAAAGCAAACAGAAAAAAAGATACTTTCTAAGAAGACGTTGTCAAACCAAACAGTAAAAAAGATATTTTTCTAATAGGGTATTGTTAAAGCAATCAGGAAGAAAGATACTTTCTAAAGGAATGTTGACCAAATCAGTAGTAAAAAAAGATACTTTTTAAAGGGATATTGTCAAAGCAAATAAGAATAAAAACAGTTTCTAAGAGGACATTGTCAAATCCATTTGTTAAAAAAAAAACAATTACTAAGGGGATGCTATCAAAACAAACGGGAAGAAAAACGCTTTCATAGAGGACATTGTCAAACCAAAAAAAAAAAAACTTTCTAAAAAAACGGTGTTAAACCCAACAGTAAAAAAACACTTTATAAAGGAATGTTGTCAAAGCAAATAGAAAGAAAGATACTTTATAAGAGGACGTTGAAACCAAAGAATAAAAATGCCATTTTCTAATGGGGTATTGTCAAATCAATCAGGAAGAAAGACACTTCCTAAAGGAATGTTAACCAACGCAATAGTAAGAAGAGTGTCAAACCTAACAAAAAAAAAAGATACTTTCTAAAGCGATGTTGTCAAAACAAATAGGAAGAAACACAATTTCTAAGAGGACGTTGTCAAATCCAACAGTAAAACCACTGTCTAGGTGGGTCTTGTAAAAGCAAACAGGAAGAGAGATACTTTCTAATAGAACGCTGTCAAATCCAAATGTGAAAAACACTTTCTAAGGGGCGTTGTCAAATAAACATAAAGAAAGATACTTTCTAAGGATGTATTGTCAAACCAAACAATAAGAAAGACACTTTTTAAGACGACGTCAAACCAAACATTAAAAAGAGATCTTCTAAGGGTGTATTGTCAAATCAATCAGGAAGAAAGACATTTTGAAGGAATGTGCTGTCAAACCAATCAGTAAAAAGCCATTTTCTAAATAGGTGTTCTTAAAGTAAACAGTAAGAAAAACCTTTCTAAGAGGACGTTGTCAAATTCAGCAATAACAAGACACTTTCTAAAAGGATGTTTAAAAGCAAACAGGAAGAAAGACACTTTCTAAAAGGACGTTGTCAAACCCAATATTACAAAAGATACTTTCTAAGGGGACGCTGTCAAATTCAGTAATAACAAGACACTTTCCAAAAGGGTGTTATAAAAGCAAACAAGAAGAAAGATACTTCCTAAAAGGACGTTGTCAAAAACAATAGCAAAAAGAAGATACCCTCTAAGGGGACATTGTCAAAGCAAATAAGAATAAAAACACTTTCTAAGAAGACGTTCTCAAATCTAACAGTAAAGAAAACACTTTCTAAAAGGACTTTGTCATGTTCAGCAATAAGAAGACGCTTTCTAAAAGGTTGTTGTCAAATCAAAAAGGAAGAAATACATTTTATAAGGGGATGTTTTCCAACACAACAGAAAGAAAATACTTTCTAAGAGGAAGTTGTCGATAGTAAAGCGAATAGTCAAAGAAAACAGGAAGAAACATATTTTCTAAGAGGATGTTGTCAAATCCAACAGTAAAAATATATACTTTCTGAATAGCTGTTGTCAAAAGCAAATAGGAAGAAAGATCCTTTCTAAGAAGCCATTGTCAAATCCATTTGTAAAAAAACACTTTCTAAGGTAATACTGTCAAAACAAGCGGGCAATTTCAAAGAGGACGTTGTCAAATCCAGAAAAAAAGACTTTCTAAAAAGACGGTGTTAAACACAACTACTGTAAAAAGACACCTTCTAAAGGGGTGTTGTCAAAGCAAACAGGAAGAAAGATACTTTCCAAGAAGACGTTGTCAAACCAAACAGTAAAAAAGATATTTTTTAATGGGTTATTGTCAAAACAATCAGGAAGAAACTCTTTCTAAAGGAATCTTGGCCAATTCAATAGTAAGAAGACACTTTCTAAGGGCGCGTTGTCAAACCTAACAAAAATAGAGACACTTTCTAAGGCGTTGTTGTCAAACCTAACAACAAAAAAGACACTTTCTAAAGCGTTGTTGGCAAAGTAAATTGGAAGAAAGACACTTTATAAGGGAATATTGTCAAAGTAAACACGAAGAAAGATACTTCCTAAAAGGACGTTGTCAAACCCAATAGTAAAAAAAGATACTTTCTAAGGGGATGTTGTCAAAGCCAGTAACAATAAAAACACTTTCTAAGAAGACGTTCTGAAAATTCAACAGTAAAGAGGACACTTCGAATAGCACGTTATCAAATCCAACAGTAAAACACTTTCTAAAAGGGAGTTATCAAATCAAATATAAAGAAAGAAACTTTCTAAGGATTATTATTCATTTTTGACATTGTAATGATGAAAACAGCTCCGAATTTAGACAAATTACGCCCCCAAAGGCAGAATGAATTTCTTACAGATCCTTTCTAAGAGGTCATTGTCAAATCCATTTGTTAAAAAAACAATTACTAAGGGGATACTGTCAAAACAAACGAGAAGAAAAATACTTTCAAAGAGGATGTTGTCAAACCCAGAAAAAAGACTTTCTAAAAAGACGGTGTTAAACCCAACAGTAAAAAGACACTTTCTAAAAGAATGTTGTCAAAGCAAACAGGAAGAAAGATACTTTCTAATAGGACGTTGTCAAATCCACCTGTGAAAAACACTTTCTAAGGGGCGTTGTCAAATAAACAGGAAGAAAGGTACTTTCTAAGAATGTATTGTCAAACCAAACAGTAAAAAAAAACAATTTCTAAAGGGGTTGTTTTTAAAGTAAACGGTAAGAAAAAAAAAGAAAGAATAACATTTTGAAGGGATGTGCTGTAAAACCAACCAGTAAAAAGACACTTTCTAAAGATGTGTTCTTAAAGTAAACAGGAAGAAAAACCTTTCTAAGAGAACGTTATCAAATTCAGCAATAACAAGACACATTCTAAAAGGATGTTATAAAAGCAAACAGGAAGAAAGACACTTTCTAAAAAGACGTTGTCAAATCCAATAGTAAAAAAAGATACTTTCTAAGGGGACATTGTCAAAGCAAATAAGAATTAAAACACTTTCTAAAGAGGCGTTGTCAAACCGAATAGTAAAAAGGCACTTTCTAAAGAGGTGTTCTTAAAGTCAACAGGAAGAAAAACCTTTCTGAGAGAACGTTGTCAAATAACAGCAATAACAAGACGCTTTCTAAAGTTGTCGATAGTAAAGCGAATACTAAAAACTCACAGTGTTGTCAGAGAAAACAGGTGGAAAGACACTTTCCAAGAGTACGTTGTCAAATCCAAATCCATTAAAAAAAACAATTACTAAATGGATACTGTCAAAACAAACGAGAAGAAAAATACTTTCAAAGAGGACGTTGTCAAACCCAGAAGAAGACGGTGTTAAACCTATCATTAAAAAAACAGGAATATCGTCAAAGCAAACTGGAAGAAAGACACTTTCTAAAAAAATGTTGTTTAACCCAATAGTAAAAAGACACTTTCTAAGGGCGCGTTGTCAAACCTAACAAAAAAAAAGAAACTTTCTAAGGCGCTGTTTTCAAAGCAAATTGGAAGAAAGACACTTTATAAGGGAATATTGTCAAAGCAAATTGGAAGCAAAACAATTTTTAAGAGGACGTTGTCAAATCCAACGGTAAATGTACTGTCCAAGTTCGTGTTGTAAAAGCAAACAGGAGGAAAGATACTTTCTGAAACAACGTTGTCAAACCCAATAGAAAAAAAAACTGTCTAATGGGATGTTGTCAAAGCAAATAAGAATAAAAACACTTTCTAAGAAGCCATCTGTTATTCTTGGAGATTCAAATCTACAGAGATTCTCAAAAGTGTCTGTCCGTAATTTAAAAACATCATCAAAAATGGTGAATTCAACTTTAATTATTATCATAACGTTCAAAAAGCCTTCTTGATATGTTTTTGCCTTACTCGAGTCTCTGTGATGTTATCTTATAAAAACCACATCAACCAGAGACTACGTGTGTTTTTTCGGTATTTCAAAATCCCGTCAAAAATGGTGGAGGCGCTGTCCAAACTTGCATTCCTAAATTATTTATGTTCCTAATTTGTGTCTTTTTTTTACAATATTTTCTGATATTCAAATCCGTACAGACTCCCAGAAGTCTTTCCGTAATTTCAAAATATGATCAAAATTGGTGGAGCCACTGATTCATTTTTAATCATAATCAAATTCAAAAAACTCTTGGTCAGTTTATTTTATCCCATTCTAGTTTTCTTGAGAATATTTTATCAGATCCACATAAATGCAGACTGCAAGAAGTGTTTTTCTGCAATTTCAAAATTATATTTTCCTAAGTCATTCAAAGGCCATCTACTATTGCATATTCTGATGATAATGATGTATGATATAATAATTGTATGGAGTTCAAAGCTGTTTTCTTTTTTCTCATACTCTCAGGTTCTCAGATGCACAGATTCTCAAATTCTCAGATCTCAAATTCTTAGATTTTCAAATTCAAAGGTTTACAGATTATTATAGTTTTCTTTTTTTCCCAGATTCTCAGATGCTCAGATACTCAAACATCGAGATTCTCAGATTCCCAAACTCTCAAATTTAAAAGTCCGTCGATTCTTGTTTTCTTTTTTCCCAGATTCTCAAATGCTGCAATACTTAAATACCCAGATCCCCAGATTTCAAAATTTAAATTTTTAGATTCTCAAATTAAAAAGTCCACCGATTCTCGTTTTCTTTTTTTTTCAGATTCTCAGGTTCTCAAGTGCGCAGGTTCTCAAGTACTCTGATTCTCAGGTCTCAAACTCCCAAATTCTTAGATTTGCAAAATCAAAAGTCCACCGATTATACTTTTCTTATTTTCTGATTCTGAGGTTCTCAGATACTCAAATACTCAAATAGCGAGATTCTCAGCTTCCCAAAATCTCAAATTTAAAAGTCAATCAACTGTTGTTTTCTTTTTTCTCAGATTCTCAAATGCTCAGATACTTGAATGCCCAATCCTCACAGTTCAAAACTCTCAAATTCTTAGATTCTCAAATTCAAAAGTCCACCGATTCTCGTTTTTTCTTTTTTCAGATTCTCAAGTGCGCAGATACTGAAATACCCTGATTCTCGGGTCTCAAACTCCCAAATTTTTAGATTTTCAAATTCCAAAGTAAATAATTGTGACATACAAGAAACGAAATTTGGATACAATATGAAAATGGTTGTCACGAACCAGTTTGTCAATCATTTATTTAGTCAAAAATGTACATTTGAGTATACATACATACAGGGTGTCCCAACTAAAATTTGTACCCCCAAATCATTTCAATTTCAAAACACTTAGAGGAAAACACTCGAACAGGTCAATTTTGTTATCAAGGGGGGCCAAATTGTACCAAACTTTTAAGACTTAGATCTCACCCCTTTAGCCAGGGGAGCCACCCCCTTAAAAAATTTAAATGGCATGGGGGGTCGTGTGATACATCATTTTAAAGCTTATTCAATTTTCTATCCAAACCTATTTTTATCGATTTGCTTCTACAAAAAAGCATGAATTTGTTATTTTCCAAATCAAGAGTATTTTATGTAGATTATACATTATTCCATACATTTCGGCCACCCTGTTGGTACATCATTCAAAAGCCATGTACAATAATTTTTTATTTGCTTAATTTCGGTATTTTTGACATTTTATGAGATTCAAAACTGCACGGACTGTCATTTTAAAATATCATCAAAAATGGTGGAGCCACTGATTCAAATTTAAGCTCTCATATGTATATTCTGCTCTTTTTGAGGTGGAGTGAACAATAATTGCAACCGAATGTTTTTCGAAATTGCTGTTAAAATCAGTACATGTCAAACTTCCATATTTCCGTTGCAGCTGGATTTTACTGATTTTAGTGATTAGTCACCAAAAATGGTGGAGGCGCTTGTTTATTAATTAAATTTAAAAGACCCTTTGTTCAGTTTATTTTTCCTTTTTCTAGTTTTTTTTTTTATATTAGTTTATGTGATCCACATTCATGGAGACTATAATATAAGAAGTGTATTTTCACAAATTCAAAATTTGAGATAATGTGTTTTATACCCACTAATGAAGACATGATATAATATATTGATATGTGGCTTTTTGTGCACGAACAACTTTGACTAATTCAGCTTTCGATATCTCTGTATCAATTGTGGCGTCTCTCTATTTATTACTTACTCTAGCGATTCTTTTGTTTCTAATATTGAATATGAATTTTTCAATTATCGGTATTAATATTCTATTTATGTAGATATTTTATTTGCGTTCGTTCAATCCCCGAATCTATTTCCTGTCTGTTTCTCCCGTTTCCTCGAACCCGTGCATGCATTATCGGGGACCACCTCGGCGAGAGAGACAAGTGAAGTGAAGACGTCGAATTTGACGGAGGTCGACATCGAGTGGAGGTCTGTTCCGTTGGAATGGCAGACTGCTTGGCACCACACAGAAACAGGAAGCGACCCTCGTTCATCATCTGCCCATAAAACACCACTAACGATTGCCAGTCATCATATTTTACATTCCCTTCTAATGAACCGTTGAATCTTCGTCAGTGTTTCAACGGATGCGAAAATGGAGATTGTTGATGTCCGAAGAGCGCATCTGGACTTGACCGGGAAATGGGACGAACTCGGGAACAATGGTGTTACCTGCCAAAGCCAGCAATCTTTTAATGACAGAAACGTTGTCAAACGAAGGAAATGAAATAGTGAAAGAGTTTCCGGTTCCGTTTTTGACTCTTGATTTAACAATGCGTTTCCATCAAAATTCCCGTGCTCCAGCAAGTGGTTCTCTTCTGTCGCCTAATTACCATATCTTCGTGAAATAAGCCTTCCCCAGGGAGGTGCTTAATTGAGTTATTGTTGACTTTGAGTTCTTAACTTCCGAGGCAACGCCGTTCGCAGTTCGCAACTTGTAAATGTCTTACGGAATGCACGCTCAAGATAATGTTTTCGGAGTTGGAGCCTGCTTACTTACTTGTTATTGTTTATCGAACAACTAACTTCACCTCGGGCAAATCTTTACTTGGCAAACAAACTTCAAAGCCCTCGCTCTATTAAAATTTATACCGTCGACAATAATTTGAGTTTTATTTATCGCTGAACCACAATACACAAAATTCAAAATTGTATCGAATTGAAAGACACCTTTGTCTTTTGAAATGTTGTTTACTTATGCAAGAACCCATTTCGCTGGCTGTGTTATTTTTACACCCGTAACCTTGCATCACTGCAAAGGTGTTCGAAAAAATCAACGTCTCAAATGATGGATGGTGCTAATGAGACGGTCCCCGCCCCCCCGACCACCTCCGGCTATTATGACAAACTTACTACATGTGTCGAGCCAATCACGGATCTATTTTTAGCCACTTATTGCAGTTTTTTCGTTATTTTTACGCACTCGTTCTTTTACGAAAATAAAACACTTTGGTATTGTTTTTTAGTACTAAAAAAATTAAAAGATATCCCCAAACTGTTAACGAACAAATATTGCTAGCATATTGCTTACGGTGTCGTTACTGCGAATTAGGAAAAAATATTGTATGATACACGTGAATAAAGAAATTTTATCCACTCAAAAACTATTTTTTTTTTTTGTGGATAAAATTCATCTTTAGTCATTTATACCATAAATAGTTATTATGTAATTTGAAACTGTTGTACAAATAAAACAAAAATACTAAAAATATTGAAAGCGATTTGTAGAAATATCAATTATAAGAAAATTATTATAAAACTGGATGGATGGATATTGAGTACCTTGTTATTTTCACCTGTAATTAAGAGATACAAATTTCAAAGGCAAACTAAAATTGTTGTACCTTGCTTCAAATCTTCCGCCCACTAATTGCGACGAATTTGTCTTTAGGACCTCACAGCGAGAGCTCTTCTTCGTCCAAACAAAGCGTAAAGCACTCGTCGCTCCCACAAACATGTGATAAACCGGGCTTTTTGGTAAATTAATCCCACATAAAAACCTGCCTTCCCGGAATCGTTCAGAAAGCACGAGCAACATTTCAATCGAGCGGTGGATTTTTTACGTCTTCTCGAGCAAATGTGTGAATTCCTTCTCGATGCTCTTGAGGGTGCAAATTTGCAGTCGGGCTAATGAGGCAACACCTCGCCGAGAACGCTGACACAGTCGGTGATGGATGGAGCTATTTTCGGGCGTTTGATGATGACGACCAGAAGGAAGAACAAAATTTTGATAAAGTCGAATGTTAGTGGAAAAAGTGGATATTTTGACGACCGCACATCTGGTGGTGGTAGGAAGGAAGTTCCTCCGGAACGTTTCCCGAAATCGTCTCTATCAAATGAGACATCATATCGCGTCCGGAGGAGAATCAAAGGCGGCCGCGACGATCAGTCAAACTATCGGGCGTTGTTTGTATTTTTAGCAGCCGCCTTTGATGTGGCTGGTACCAGTTGCGCTCAGGCTAGGTGCTAACCGCGCTCAAAGTGGAGGAAATGTAGCGCGATCCGCAATCGCGCTGACATCTGGACCAACATTCGAAATAATCCACGAATTATCGCCAGGATTTTCCGCTAGCAAAACACTAATTGAGATATCCGGTCCGGGATTCCTACTATTTTCAGGCGTCTTTTTATAATATACAGGGTGCATGTGGAGTGCTGTCCAATGATTTTGGTGAGGGTGGACGTGTACATAATATTACTTGATAATTTTTATAACCAACTGTAAAATAAGAGACTCAGAACACCTCTGTTGGTCAATGAAAACCACCCCATTCAAAAACCGTCCATGTCAGTCCAACCTGTCGTCAGTTTGTGGTGCAAACACGAGCAAATCCCGGATGATTGGCACCATTTACGTTAATTCGGACGTCGAAAATGCCCGTTAAACGATCCTTTATCTGCTGACAAAGCCCTCCCGTCGCCACAAGTCACTCGCAGGTACGACAGCCAGCAGCGACGTTTAAAAGATTACCTGGATTATGTATAGACCATTGATTAAAAACATTTGTTGGTTAATTTGGTGAAATTCCCCACGAGATTTCCACCATAATGGCTGACAGCTGCTGAATAGTGAAGTCAAATCATCAATGAGCCATTGTGACGACGAGAATTTCGTCGAGAGATGAAAGGAGCAGTTTTTTTAATGATTGCGCAATTAATGATTAAATCGGCAGTGTGTTTATAATGTAAATAGGCAAGCGGGAATTTTTGATTGCGCTGACGGTATCGCTACAAATTTACGCGAGATTCTAGCGTTCGT
Organism: Diaperis boleti; assembly: GCA_963583935.1. Classification (NCBI taxonomy): domain Eukaryota; kingdom Metazoa; phylum Arthropoda; class Insecta; order Coleoptera; family Tenebrionidae; genus Diaperis; species Diaperis boleti. The sequence goes on along the minus strand of OY757244.1, from coordinate 81,618,795 downwards.
CAAAATAAATAAGTCCAAGATGAGACCCTTGCGGCTCGACAGAATTATTCGTTCCAAAAGTGCGTAATCGATTACGTAGAGCGTCAATAACACCACACTTTCTCGCCTCCCAAATTCCGAAGGCCAAGTGCTTCCGCTATCTCGCTGCCGCTCAAATGGTGCTAAATCATCTCGAGTTGGCGTCGATTAAACACTTGAAGAGTTCGACACTAATCCAATTACTTCTATTATGCATAAATGAGACGGCGATTAATTGAATATTCGTGTAGACGAAAAAGGTGTCGAAAGAATTTATTTAACAGTTCGACGAAGGAAAAAGTATAGTATAAGTAGGGATTTTGAATCTAGGTCCAGATGGTTAATCAGAAAAGCTTTACAAATACGGCTATAAATCTAAAATACTCGTTTCTTATGCTTTCGAAAGTATGCACTAATACAAAATAAAAATTATATTACCAGTTGCCTAACCGATTCTTATCCATTAGTGGTTAAAAGCAAAAATGCAAACACCGTCTAAGAACATTTACTACAGGTATTATTATTCTTATAAATAGAAGCTGAAGGCCAAAAATAGTTTGTCACAGTGAAAACTCGCACTTCATGAACCCAGACTATTTACTTTGGCAGTGGTTTTTAATGCTGTGGTTTGTAAGTCATTGGACTAGTGTCGTGTCATTTTAAATTTCGGTTAAATAAAAACAACGGATATATCGACGCACATAATTTTGTTAATCTTATTCTGATCTCATTTCTTGCTATTTTTATTAAAGGGCTATATTACCTACATTTTGAAAAATAAAATTCTAATAAGGGTTGACTATTTAATTTAAAAAAAAAGTGGATTGGCCTCATTGAATACTTCGCACACCTGACCCTGACTTGATGGATCTCGGTTAAGATTAATTTTTAGGTTATGGTAGAGTAGTCAAAACTTTAAAAGCTTTATCTAAAGCTTCTAGTGGGTAGGGCTATGAACCGAAATAAAATAATTAGAAAAGGCTTATATGCAAAAAATGGGATTCCAGAATGCAGAATACACAACCCAGAATCAACGACCATCAAATTTTTAATATGTAAATAGTCCAATATACAGACATAGTATTATAGAAATTGAATATAAAAAAAAAAACAAATAATCCAGAAACAAGAATCTGGACTACTACGCGTAAAATTTAATCGAGGGGCTGTCAACTTGGAAAAAAATTGTACAACTAATTCCACATGGAATTAATTCAAGGTAATCACGAACAATTCCGGTAATTCCGATTCGAGGAATTAATTCGCATGTAATCGTGGTAATCGCAGTAATTCGTAGGTAATTCCATAATCAGAAAATAATTCCCACAAAAAGTAACTAATTCCAGTAATCAAAAGGTAATTCCGGTAATTCCAACAAAAGATGAAGCACTTAATTCAATTCCCATTTTGGAATTACGAAGTATTAAGTATTAAATACGAAAACTATTTAATTCTTTGTATCTATCTTCGTTTACATTATTCAGGCGCGGTTTTTGAATAAAAAAAAGCAAAAATAATAAAACTGGTAATAAAATAACAAATTAGGTTGGCACTACCAATTTTTGACAATTTGATTTAAAATTAGAATGTTAAAACGACTTCAAAAAAACGGCGACAGAATGGTGAATGGAATTATTCTATAGAACGCTGTGTTAATGATTTTCGAAATGCCTACACCAATTGTCCAGCAGATTATCAAAAATTGGTCCAACAAATTTATAAAAGCGTGGCACGATTTCGTGATGTTGGGACTGTTGGTCGAAAAGCGGGTAGCGGAGCGCCCAAAAAAGAGAACTCCTGAGATTGTGGCAGATGTTGCAACAGTAATGAAAGCGTTTCCCAAGAAACCCTTCCTCAGGTTAGCACAAGCGATATACCTCTGATATGGAACTTGTCAAAAAATATTAAAACAAGATTTAAATCTTCATCCCTATAAAATTACCGTCGTGTAAGAGTTGTTTCCACGAGATTTTCCTGCACGAATAGTATACTGTAAATAAACAAAATATGCAAATTTGGTCGGCAATTAATCCCCATGAATTCATCCAAACGCCCCTCTATCCGCAGAAAATTGGTGTTTGGCTGGCGGTCTCTCGAAGACGTATAGTTGGACCTGTTTTTTTTTTATATCGCAATAATTTACTCGAACCTTTTTTCCAAAACCTTCATGATGGCGAACCTCTACATGGGTACTTCCAGCAGGATAATGCACCAGCTTACAGGACAAGAGAAACTATGGACCGAATTAACGAGTTTTATGATAATCGAGTCATTCAATTTCCCCCTCGAAGTCCGGACCTGGTAGTTCTAGATTATTTCATATTCTCGTATCTCAAAAACACCGTATTGTATATAGTTGTACTATCAGATGTTGGAAAATGCATTTGAAAATATGAAACCGAGAGTTAACAGCTGCATTGAAGTTGGGGGAGAACACCTTGAACATTTGCTGTAATTGACTGCGCAAGTGTGAGGTCGCGGCGGAAGGTGGGTCATAGTGCTTGAATTATTATTTGATATGAGTAGCCTAACCATAAGTAGAAATAAACGCTAATATTCATTGCTTTTATTTGAAAAAAACATGATCCAAAGTTTAGACCTTGAGTCTTATATATTTTAGTAAGGGGGCTCCTATTTATTTTTTATTAATTTTCTTCTTACTTCTGGGATGATGCGCTACAACGATCCGAACCCGGAATACGCTAATTTTGACCACTATAGTAGTCATAAAACCTGGATGTAATTCAAGGAATTCCAGAATAATTCCATATTATTTGAAGGTAATTCCAGTAATTCCAGGGTAATTCAGGTAATTCCAGTAATTCATGAGTACTTCCTGTAATCACGAGTACTTCCATCATTTTGAGTACTTGAAATAATTCCATGTAATTCCAAACTAATTCCGGTAATTCCGATAGTACTCGGAATTAATTCTCGCAAGATGTACAACTAATTCCATATTTAACAGCCCCTCGAATTTAATACATATTCAGAACCCAAAATGGAAAACCCAAAATCTAATATCCCTAAACCTGAATTAAGCACCCAATATAGAGAATTTAGAGCAAAAAATTCAATGCAGCAGAATTTAATCTCAGATACAATATGAAATATCCAGAATACAGAATCTAATGTCCAGAATGGTAAACAAGAATGTAATATTCAAAATTCAAAATTCAATTCATGTTAAAATCTTGTGTTTTGAATTTTAATTTTGTAATCTTGAAATTGAAATGTTGAAATCTTTATAATGTTGAAGTCTTTCGAATTTAGAAATATGGGGATCTTGAAATCTTTCGAATACATCTTTTAATCTTGGAATCTTTGTAACCGCGATATTTTAAAATCTTTTAATCTTGGTAACCTCTAATGTTGAAATTTGAAATTTTGAAATCTTTTAATTTGAAATTTGAATTATTTTTTTTAACAAAAAGGGATTAATTTTGAAAAATAAAAATAAAATAAAATCGACCTCCAAATCGAGCGGTGTAACTCCCACCCCGATATCTCAGGCGATTTAGGAGAGCGTTTTAATTCCTGAAATTCTCGAAAACATTTTTGCTCATATCTCGCAAAATTATATTATTGGTCACTGACCTAATTTGTTGGCCCCAGCGTCTTCGTCCTAAAATTCTCTTTAATTTGAATATATTTATGTGTGCTGAAATGCGTGATTTGATGATGCTAGAACCGACAGACCGAGAATTTTGGGTATTTTTTTGGGATTTTTTGAATTTTTATTACAGACAAACCGTGCTAGATAGAACCAGTCGAAAGAAAATCTCCATATTTTCATATGTTCTGGACTACATCGTCAAAAGTCAATAAGTTTAAGAACAGGAGAGGATTAAATAAAAATTTAAAATTTTTGAACCTCAAGGGGGTAAATCTTGAAAATCCAAAAAAGAAACTTTTGTCTCAAAACGCTTCGAAACCATCACTTCCTTATGTAAATTGATGCAAGAAATCCGTCGGTAACCTTGGTTTCCTCCTAAATCGAGGCGTTTTCCAGTTGTGAGCGTTTTTTGAAAAATATTAAAAAATGGTCCAATTGACCCAAAATGGCCAGTTTCTCGATTCCCTGAATCCAACGGTACAACGGTTTCACCCCGATAAAATTCGTGAAGTTCGTTAACACCCAAAAACATTTTCGCTCATATCTCGTAAACTATAGCCCACTGACTTGATTTAGTGGCACTAGTAGTGTGTTCAGAACAGACAGAACAAATTTTTTTTTTACGGAAGACCGTGCAAGAAGACCTTGATATTTCTTTATATTCGGGACTAAGTCGCGATAAGTCAAATATTTTAGGATTAGGAAATGATTAAAGAAAAAATAGAAATTTTGAGGTTCAAAATTCGCGTAAATTTTAGTTTCTGCTTAATTTTGAAAAATTGGTTAATAGGAAGATTTTTGGGAGATGTGTTTTTCTTAAGTTTTTTTGTGAGTTTTTGGAAAAATGTACCTAAATTTTGATATTTTTTTAATCTCCCACACGATTTGCGGCAGAAGTAATATTTTATACCGAGTGAACCAGAAATAACTGCACTAAATTTAACCAGTAGTTGAATTCATCAGTGTCAACAATTTTTCTTAATAAAATTATGCCTTAAACCCCGTAGTTATCGAGTTAAAATTAGTGGAAGTTTTGACGTTAATTTCGGTACACGCCAACATCCAATGCTATTGAAAATTGTGGGGCCTAATAAATAACATGCGAATTTTCGTCTGCCCCTACGTAATATTTTAGTTGAAAATACCTTCTCCGATGATTATGTAGGTATTATTGGATCCTCCGGCTGTAAAAATTAGACTTTCTGTACGTGATATGGATTTAATTGTCACTCTTTCAAAATTCGATTTATTAACCTTCGGGTACTGGCGTCTTTGTGCAAAACACAATGAACAACGTTAATGGAAATTAACTTTAAAAGCGAAAGTAAAATACACTAACAAGCCCGGTCGAGTTCGCCCGCCGATACTGATTCTCAACAGCAGGTAACTGATGCACCCGAGAGTGGAAAAGAATTGGAAATTTGATAAGGACGTTGGCTTTTTCGGACAAACCAATAATTGGTTGTCTGTAGGTCAAGTTAAAATAAATATCCTTAGGCGGTTCGTGAATTTGAAGGGGTCCAAAAATGCTAAAAAAAAAGTGAGGTTTCGAAAAAGTGGTAAATAAAAATGTTAAAATTAAAGTAGTTATTTTGGGGACACTATTTAATACATTGAACACACAATTAAATACTGTTACACGCAAAAATCGTGGGAACCTAAATGAAAAATATTAGAACTCTCAAAAGTCCAGTAGCTAAAAATTCACCCCGTAGAACCTAACAGCAAACAGAAGAAATAAAAAATTACAAACAGCAAGAAGTACTGCCATCATCCCACAAAGCACCACTAATCAGAATTTCTCACTCCGGATGCCCGACCGTTGCTGCGACCCCTCTCTCCGAGTGACGAGCTCAAGAGGTGAAGATGACCACACCGCATTGACAGCTCTCTGACAGCTGACATGGTAAACGTGAACGTGAATGAAGAAGAAGCATTACGAACGGGCATTGTCGTCGCTGATTGAGCGAGGACGGTCCACTGGCTGCTGTTTGATGACTGGGCAAATCGCGGACAATCGACTCTTATTCCGCTGCCACTGATAGCACCATTGTGCCCATGGACGCGGGACAGCGGCGGGTCGCCGGGATGGAAGAACAGAGTCCATTTCGTGTCTCTGGAGTAAAGACCCTAGGGAAGTTTAGTCGAAATCGGTACCGGAAAAACCATTTTCGTCTGGATTGCGTTGAGATGTTGAGCTTCTGGAGCGGTTCGACGGCGGATTGCGACGAGCCGCCACTGGACTGTGTTGACGGCATCCGGACGGAGATGTGCTGACTCGAAGATTTTAGACATAAAGACGGCTCTTCAAGCTCGATTCGAGGCTGATTTCGCATGTGGGCGATATTTTAATGTAATGCGAGAGAGGAGTGGTTCTTTATTCTGAAGATGACGTGAAATCGACTCGACGCCCCAACCAGAGCTTTTTATGATCTTCTGGTACCACAACTTTTAACAGTCTGATATAATTAATACAGCACAAAAATTTTTCTGCTAAAAGATATAATGTCTAAATAAAACTAAGGAACTAAGTAAATCCTAAAGAAATAAGAACTACTAGAAGCTATGAGATAACGATACTATTCTGAAGCCGCGAAACTAGACGAAACTGTGCTAAAAGGTGCTACGTAAGCTCGAAAATGTACAAAACTGAAATTTAGAAACTAAACTACAGAATGTCTAGACTGTACAATCAACTTCCGCGAAGATTGACATAGCACCGATCAATAGCACTGCGCGAACTGTTTGACACAACACGTTCGGTTGGAGCGCATTGGATGATTGCTTTGGGTCAACCAATATCAGCATTTATCGCAAAATCAATTCGTTTGAACTTCACTGTTGCCGTTCTTGACATCGCCTTCTTCTGACTAATTTCCAACGAACCACCAGACATCAATGGTGCGTTGAAAGAAAAAAAACTATATGGTGGAATGGACTTGAATTGTGTTCTCCAATTAGTCCAACTTGTGTTGGCGTAGCGTAGGGATGAAGGGCAAAATTCGAACTTTATTCTTCGACGTAATACCGGAATAATTCCTGGGGGTGGGAAGGCAATACCTTTGAAAACCGAAGCTTTTAGGGGCATATAAACTGCAACACCCCTAATGCCATAGCGTTTAGCATGCGAGCCACAAAATCCAGACATCTTTGATCAGCGATAAATCAGGCGCTCTTGGTGACTATGGAAGGGGGTTAACATTAAAAAAGTGCATCTGGTGAACAGTAACGCACGATGTATGAGGTCTAGCGTTATCCTGCTGGAAAAGTAGATTCTCAAGTGTTTGTAAAAGAACCGATACGGTGGTAAACTGTTCTGTCTTTCTAGCTCCCCATACCACTGATCTGCGATTGGTCTTATGGCAATCTTTATGATCTATGAAGTTTGTTAACAGGTTTAAGCAAGAGTAGATCTTTAATCCTTGTTTGAATTACACAGACTTCTAATACATGTAGACCGGCAGTCACTATAAATTCTAGGGTGTTTTGATGAAGAGGTTTTTGCTCTAGAACCCGCCGCCATTGCTGGTACCTACTTTTCTGTGACTATGTCCTCTTAACTTAACCTCACTTTTCACGTATTGCTTCTTTGAGTTGTTGGATTCGTTCTGTCGAGTCTAATTATTCGCAAATTCGCATTTTAATTCATAGTTATGATTCTACAAAAATATTTTTATTTAGGATTGAAATAAACGTTTTCTACAAACCGAATGGGAAAGAGATGCGCTTAAAAAATTACATATAATTGTTTTTTTTTTTTTAATTTTACATTTAAAATCTCATTAAGCAACTCTTTTATCAAACAATAGTTATCTTCTTTGTTAAGAATGTTTCCCATTTTTTCTATGATCATATTTTATATTCTTTTGACAATCCTGATGTCTTTATTAATAACGCTTTCGGTTACAGAGGCAAAGTTCAAAGTTTAATCACAACCTAAACGTCATCGTCTTTGTTTTTATTTTCAGGTCTTTCATTGTTGCTATCACAATTACCGTTACCACTATTTAATATTAATTTGCCTCAAATGTTTCTTTGTGTCTAAGCACCTCGGTTTCAGCATTCTCACATTCCGAATATTATGCAACGCCCTGTTAATGGTGGGTTTATTAATACCTTTCACTATAAAGTAAAAATTAAACCATCACACAATTCCTCAATGCTTTTTAAATAAAGCAAGAAATAAATAAATAAAGATTATTACAATTAAATCTGTCGACATTGACACTTGTGCAGTATGCGGCGACATCTGTAGGAGAGTAGTTCTGTTTCACGGAAACAGGAATCGTTATTTAGTGAAAACTGTAACTCTCAGAAATGGGAGCTGTAACAGCCTGCAACCCGACGGAATTTCGGTGGCGCCTTCACTACTGCACAGCAGATGGCGCTGTTAACTCAACCAAAATTGCAGCAATAATAATAATAATAATGATGTTTGTTCGAGCATCACTCCTCGCTCTCTGAATTAAATTGACCGTCATCTTCCTCCCAATTTATTTTTTCGGCTGCACTGTGATGCACCGATCCGAATTGAAAAACTCCCGTTTTGACGGCGACGAGCAAATGCGTCAGCCGCGGAAAGCTGCCCAAATGATAACTAACACAAGGCCGCCTGTTGAGAGATGTAAACAATGTCTTTGGGATATTTTTTGCTATTCGGAATTTCGTGATTTACAACATCCGCCTCGGGTTTTCACACGTTGCAGCGGGGACTAATCTTAATGCGTGTATATCAAAAAGACGAAGGAAATTATTTACTAATTAATAACGGAGATTTTTAAATATTATTCATAAATAATACATCCGTTTATTTATATTGATGATAATATGATATTAAAATGAAATAGTTTAAAATATATTTTTTGCAATACCTTTTCTGTATTATTGACAAATATCTTTCATTGTAAGCGGAACTCTAACCATTTGCCAACGTGTGCGTCGTTTTTATTCAAGGTAATATGGAATTGACAGTTGGTCATTGTATTTAGAGTAAATATTGATGAGCTGAATTCTGGATGATCGGAAGAAATGGAATCATCTCCATTATTCATTTTAAGAATGAACTGGCTTGTCTACTTCTGACTTGAAAGATTTTGTTGGCCATTTGTATTTTATTTGCTACCACTGCTGCAACATAGCTTTCCGCCACCGTTGACGACTTCCATTCTCCAGGCCTATTAAGTTCAAGAACATCAGCTCCGCTGTTAGCTAGGAGGGTAACAGAAGTTTGGTACGAATACCCAGTATATTTTTCTGCATTTTGTAAATCCACTATAGTCATCGACCGACTAAATGGATGAGAAATAACAGCCATTTATTGAATTGTTATTTCCTTTAAAAACTAGAACTCACTCTCGTGTTCAATCCAATTTCGAAATTTTTAAGTCAAAAGATGGTTGTCATTCCAATACCATTAGTCAATCAGTCAGTTGTGGATGCGGCGGCCCACCCGCCCACCGCATTCACATGTGGTGCCATGAACGAAACGGTTTTTTGTCACAAAGAACAACTGTGAGATACAAGAAAAGGAGTGTGGATACAATAGGAAAATGGTTGTCATTCTGAACCGGTTTCTCAACCATTCGGTCAAAAATGTAAATTTGAGTATATATTATGGTGTAAATCTCAATTTGCATTTATTCTCATTACTGGTATAGGTTTGTTTCATTGTGACTAAATAGCGCATGATTTTGGCACCGTTTGTGAGTGCGGTGGGCGGGTGGACCACCCTGTCCACTATACTCATCGACTGACTAAAATGGATCACAAATAACAATCATTTATTGACTATTTTTTTCCTTTAAAAACCAGAACTTATTCTCGTGTTCAATCCAATTTCAAAATTTTTAAGTCAAAAAATGGTTGTCATTCCAATACCATTAGTCAGTCAATCAGTTGTAGATGCGGTAATACCAAAAATATTTCGCTTAACTGGTTGATTGACGCAATTTCCAAGCATCGAAAATTCTCATTATTCACAATAGAGAAAATTATCAGTACTGTGTGTTCTAATTTTGGAGCATTATTAATTATACACTGCTAGAAAGACACGCACCTACTCCATTTCCAAAGAATATTTTTGGACAGCAGTTTTCTTGCTGAAAGACGAGCTGATTGATCCAAATTGGAATGTTTTTCGATCATTTTAATAATTGACGGTTTTCCTTTTTAAAAAAGTGCAGATGTGTCACTTCCACTAAAGGCAAAAATAAAATAAAAAGCGCCTTTTATAGTACAAATAGATTTGTAGAAGCCTTTAGAGTTTTAGACGAATACATTTGTGTCTTCTCCACATTGCCCTTACCAAATTTCTTGGCGATCTAATTGAGTACGTCCTATTAAAAGAACCAGCAGATCTATAATGTGTTAAGATTTTCAGTCTTTCTTTAAGGGTAAAGCTTTTCAGGTTCTCAAGTTCTAAGCTTCCAGTTTCTGTTTCAGCTTTTCAAGTCTCCTAATTTTCAGGTTGTGGGGGTTTTCAGATTTTTAAGGCTTTTAGTTTCATTCTGTCAATAATTTCCTTGCGTTTTATGCGGTTCTCATGTTTTAAAGTTGTTGCGTTATCAAATTTCCATGGTTTCAGGTTTCAGTTTCAAAATTTTTTGGTTTTTTCAGGTTTCGAGTCTCTAAGTTTCTTGGAATATCAGATTTTGCATTTTTTAGGAATTTTAGGATTCTGATACCTAAATTTTTATATTAACTTCAGATACTGAAATGACGCAAGTTCATTGATGTTGGGGGGGATTATATTGAAAAATAAAAATATCAAAAAAATCATCATTTTCAAATTTCATGGTTAGATAAATTTCTTTTCTAGTGCCCTTAAGTTTCGGTATTCTACGTCTGGAATCTTGAAAGCCTTAAATATCAGACGTCGGAAGCTCTAAATCTGAGAAAATAAAAACTGAAAATCTAAAACTTTGGTACCCAGACAAAACGAAACTTTGGAAACGGGGAAACCGAAAACCTTAAAAATGAAGATGTGTGTCTAAGAAGGATCTTAAAAATTTTGAAGGCTCGAAAAGTGAGAACTCTTGAGTACCTGAAAATATGGAAACAAGCAGCCGGCAGCCAAGAAACTCCTCGATCACCAATCGAGAAATCGATTTGCGCCGAAGAGCAATCGGCATCCTCTTGGGCGAAGCAATCAGACCAGATAACGCTCGAAAAGAGCAAAAAGCATCTAGTCCAACGAAGAAACAAATAAACGGAGCACATGGTCTGCGTGCAGCTGAGCTGAAAAACACTCACCATCTCTACCTTTGCGTTCGCGATTGTTTATTATTCTAAGGCTCGGGTCAGACGAGTTACGCCGCGACATCCTGGGTGGGCCTCCGCTTCGCCGCAAAATGAGATCTCATTCTGTTTAAAAGTCGAAAGATTAAAGCTCCGAGCTGGGAGCGCCGCGATGCCGACTCGCGGTTTGTTAATAAACTTTCTTTGCCGTCGTTAAACCCCCTTAATTGATGTCTTTGAGATCCGCGACTCTGTCGTCTCCGTTTAAGATGTCGTTAAATGGCGGACGGTTATAGAATTATTATTGACCCGCCGTTGACGTCGCTTTTTGGCAGATTACGATATCATTAAAAAGCACGTGCAAAATTGTTCATCGAAGATATCTCTGGAAATTAGTGTCGTTTGTCAGATTCTTTATGCACATTAATTTGTGGAAATATCACACCTTTGACACCTGTGACATGTGGTGTGAATTGATAATTTGAAACAGATGATTTCCATAAACGCCCTTGATGAACGATTTTGTGTAACATAATAGTAACTACAATATAAATTTTAGATTATATCACCATATTGCTTATTATATTTCATAACATTATCTGTTCCTCTATGTACAGCCCACTGTCTTTCAACGATGACATTAAGTCCTGGGTATATAAAAATTACTATCATAACGCTTCCTTATTCTTCCACTCTCCCCTACTCTTGGATATTTTCTAAATGAGCCTTGTTATTAACCAGGAACCCTCGTAACTTTCCTTATCATGTAAACACAGTGGCGCGATTTGACCATTTACACTAGTAGCTTTATGGGTATTTACGCGCCTCGTTTCTGCTCAATTTCACTCCGATTTATATATAATATTTCGAAATTTCGTTTCAACACCTCTCGACACGAGGATCTCCCCCTGCCAGCCAAGATACGAATACCGTAAACAACTTCAGGGTAAAAAATGTGTTTAGCAGCCCGCACATGATACCGAAATAGTTCGTTAGGAAAACTGTACGTAACTCACACTCGTGTAAGAGAAAGGACGTAAAGAAGGTAGAAAATATTTAGAATTTTATATTTCACTAATTCCGTTATCACCCACTATAGAGAATGTTTCAGAAGTAAGTGTTTTGGTCCGCAAAAGTCAGCGTGATTATCAACTTTCTAAATATTTTGCACACTTTTTACGATTTTGAAATTTAATAGTACAAAGTTCAACTCCATATAGAGACTCCTAAGAGTATCTTTCCTCCATATCATCAAAAATGGTGGAGGCCCTGAGAAATTTTAAAATCCCGATAGATTCAAAAGCCAAATGGAACTGTCTCTTTTTCATATTCGAGGCGTTTTTTACATTATTTGATGAGATTCAAGTCCATAAAGACTCCTAAGAGTGCCCTTCTGCTATTTCAAAATATTGTCAAAAATGATGGAGGCGCTGAGAAGCTTTAAAGTACCGATAGATTTAAAAGCAATCTGGGACTGCTTCTTTTGCTTATTCGAACCGTTTTTAACATTATTTATGAGATTCAACTATATAGAGACTATGTACTAAGAGTCTATTACCTCTATTTGAAAATATTACCAAAAATGGTGCAGGCGCTAAGCAGTATTACAATCCCGATAAATTCAAAAGCCATGTGGAACTAAGTATTTACTCTTTTTCTTATTCGATCCATTTTTGACATTATTTAATGAGATTCAACTTCATAAAGACTCCAAAAAGTGCACTTCTGCTATTTCAAAATATTATCAAAATTGGTGGAGGCGCTGAGGAACTTTAAAATCCCGGTAGATTTCAAAGCCACCTGTAACTGTTTCTGTTCGCCATTCGAGCCGTTTTTGACATTATTTATGAGATTCAACTCCATAAAGACTAAGAGCGCCCTTTTGCTATGTCGAAATATTATCAAAAATGGAGGCGCTGAGAAGCTTTAAAGTACCGATAGATTTAAAAGCAATCTGGGACTGCTTCTTTTGCTTATTCGAGCCGCTTCTGACATTATTTAAATAAATTTAATTCCATAGAGACTCCTAAGAGTGTACTTCCCCTTTCTCAAAATATCATCAATAATGGTGGAGGCGCTGAGCGCAGTTTTACAATTCCGATAAATCCAAGACCCTTTTGTGATTTTTTTTTCTCATCGGAACTGTTTTTGACGTAATTTAATGAGATTTAACTTCATAAGGACTCCTAAGAGTATCTTTCCCCTATTTCAAAATATTATCAAAAGTGGTGGAGGCCCTGATGAATTTTAACATCACCATAGATTCAAAAGTCACCTGGAACTGTTTCTTTTTTTTTACTCGAGCGGTTTTTGACATTACTCAATTAGATTCAAGTCCATAAACACTCCTAAAAGTGTCTTTCCCCCATTTCGGAACATTACCAAAATGGTGGAGGCGCTGAGAAACTCTAAAGTGCCGATAGATTTAAAAGCCATCTGGGACTCGATCTTTTGCTTATTCCAGTCCATTGTGACATTATTTAATGAAATTTAATTCCATAGAGACTCCTAAGAGTGTATTTCCGCTATCTCAAAATATCACAAAGAATGGTGGAGGCGCTGAGCGCAGTTTTACAATTCCGATAAATTCAAGAGCCATTTGGGATTTTTTTTCTCATCGGAACTGTTTTTGACGTTATTTAATGAGATTTAACTTCATACAGACTCCTAAGAGTATCTTTCCCTTATTTCAAAATATCATCAAAAGTGGTGGAGGTCCTGAGGAATTTTAAAATCCCCATAGATTCAAAAGTCACCTGGAACTGTTTTTTTTTCTTACTCGAGCGGTTTTTGACATTATTCAATTAGATTTAACTCCATAAACACTCCTAAGAGTGCCTTTCCCCCATTTCGACACATTATCAAAAATGGTGGAGGCGCTGAGAAACTTTAAAGTGCTGAAGATTTAAGAGTCATCTGGGACTCCATCTTTTGCTTCTTCCAATCGCTTTTGACATAATTTAATGAAATGTAATTCCATGGAGACTCCTAAGAGTGTATTTCCGCTACCTCAAAATATCATCAAGAATGGTGGAGGCGCTGAGCGCAGTTTTACAATTCCGATAAATTCAAGAGCCATTTAGGTTTTTTTTTCTCGTCGGAACTGTTTTTGACGGTATTTAATGAGATTTAACTTCATAAGGACTCCTAAAAGTATCTTTCCCTTATTTCAAAATATCACCAAAAGTGGTGGAGGCCCTGAGGAATTTTAAAATCCCCATAGATTCAAAAGTCACCTGGAACTGTTTCTTTTTCTTACTCGAGCGGTCTTTGACATTACTCAATTAGATTCAAGTCCATAAACACTCCTAAGAGTGTCTTTCCCCCATTTCGGAACATTATCAAAAATGGTGGAGGCGCTGAGAAACTTTAAAGTGCTGATAGATTTAAAAGCCTTCTGGGACTACATCTTTTGCTTATTCCAGTCGATTTTGACATTATTTAATGAAATTTAATTCCATAGAGACTCCTAAGAGTGTATTTCCGCTACCTCAAAATATTATCAAGGATGGTGGTGGCGCTGAGCGCAGTTTTACAATTCCCAATAAATTCAACATTTGGGATTTTTTTTTCTCATCGGAACTGTTTTTGACGTTATTTAATGAGATTTAACTTCATAAGGACTCCCGAGAGTATCTTTCCCCTATTTCAAAATATCATCAAAAATGGTGGAGGCGCTGAGAAACTTTTTAATCCCGATAGATTTAAAAGCAACTTGGGACTGCTTCTTTTCCTTATTCGAGTTATTTAATGATATTTGATTCCATAGAGGATCCTAAGAGTGTATTTCGGCTATTTCAAAATGTCAGCAAAGATGTGAGAATGCGCTGAGAAACTTTAAACTCCCGATAGATTCAAGATCTGTTAACGTTTACGGTTACGTTTATGGTTTCATTTTTGCCATGGTTTAGGGAGCGTCTTTCACTATTTTCACACAAAAAAAGGGTTCTTTTCTATCCTTTCTATTCTTTCTATTTTCACTAACCCCTCAAAGGCGTGCCGGGGCCTTGACATTGTAATAAGTTAATTAAATCTCTTAATCAAAACACAAAAGTAACAGTAACGAAAACTTGGGATACCTGAAAAAACTTCAAGACCTTCAAATATCTATAGATGCCTCTGTATCACTGTAAAATTATATAAACAAGAAATGAAGACGCACTTAGTTCTTGCACACAAGCATTTCGACTTATTTATTTTTTCCATGTTTTTTTTGCGTTTCTCGTTATCTCGTCTGCAGCTTTAATTACCGCAAGATGTGCTGATATGACCCGATTTTACGACTCTCTCTCTAAAGAGGTTGCTTCTTCGAGGCGGTGGTCGGTGATTTATGTGCGCAAATCAATTTGTGGATTGTTGATTGATCAGGAGGTTATTCTGAAGACGATTTATGTGTGTGTGCTCGATGTCGGCGTTTTAAAAAATTAATACCTATATTTCAGCGAAATGGAGATTGAAAAGGAAGTTGTAAAGATTATTATGAAGTAATAAGTTTTTTGGTCCAATCGGATTAAGGATATACCTCCATACGGCCAAGTTGTGTGCACTTGCCCCTTGAATATAACACCTCTTCGGAAATTAACATAAACAGAGCCGGATTTAACGATATAAAACTGTTAAATTTATAGAGCAATCTCCGACACCTTTAGCGTCGGAATCCGATATAATAAAACCTTGTAATCGTAAACAAGTTTAAGTCGGGATTCACGGCTTCCTGTTGCCCGTTTAATGCTTCTCGTGCCAATAAAGTGATCGGTAAATCGCGTCTATCATTCGGACGTTTATTTAAGTTTATCGGAACGGTGATTCACGGCCTTCGGCTCTGGTTTCTGTACTATATTTGCCGATCAATTTTAACGGCAATCTGCGAATCCGAGATGTCTGCCCTTGCACGCGCGACCGTTACACTTAAATTTAGTATATATGCGTTAACTGTTAATATGACGGGAAACAATAAAGACAGTAATAAATTAGCGGCGTAGAATCTGTTTACAATAAGTCTCTAACAGTTTACAGTATGGAACCCTTCATCGTGTAGGTATTTAGGATTCCGGATGGATCACTTAGAAGCCATGTCTGTCACCCACTCGACCTATCTATGTTTATACATGGTTACCATCACCGCGGGACTGCTACCTCTTCGGATGTTCGCCAGTAGCGAAACGTTGACTTCTTCGATCATCAGGTAAGTGGAGAACCAATTACGAAATCGAATCTCGCGTTCGACTGACGCTGGCGGTCGCTGCAGCAGTTTCGGGAATTTTATGGATACGAGCTGGTGCTGTTGCCGCCTTGAACAAATAAATACGGAAATGATTCTCGGGACGCCGTGGTATTGGTGTCTTCGTGATATACCACACATTGCCCGTGTGTTTCTAATTTTACCACGATGGAATTACGTTCTCGCGCAGAAATTACAGATTCGGTGTGGTATCGCAGTACAGGGTGGTTGAATAAAAAGCACCAGAGAAAACCCTCGTTTCTTTGTCCACGTCCTCCTCATCTCCCCATCAACCCATAAAAAACCCGCTGCACATCCCCCTCCGGTGTAGCGTTTCAGTGTTTTGGCAACAAGAAGCAGTGGCGCCAACATTCAGCCACTCCTTTAACAAACGAGCGCGATAAGAAGTCGATGGGTCAGGTCAACCCCTACGACAACATGGGTGGTTTCCACATAGCGCCAGTAAACCTACACTGCTCCTCCGGCGGCGTTTCTGCTATTTACGTCCGAGAACGTCTCCACATGGCCTCTCTTCTTCTCGTGTCGCTTTTGACCCCTTTTGAACGAAATCCTCCGACACGTGATCGATGCGAAATAAAACTTTTATTGCATGTTAAAAGTTGTTAGTTATAGCTGGCCTATTTTTACCCATGTGTGAAGATTCTACGGACATAAAACTCGTCTGTTTCTGCTGCTGCTGCTGGTGCCGTCGAGCGAATTTCCCAAAAAAATTCGAGGGACCATTATTTTATTCATAGGCTATAACTCATGCGAGCCGTAAACATTAGTTGGAGATATTGAGATGTTTTTGTGTAGGAGCTGCCGTTAAACGATCATGTGTCGATGGCTTTTTCTTGTCGGGGTTGTAAATACATGTTGGGGACAAAAGGATGAACAAGTGTTTTTGTAAGTGTCCGTTTTCGTGTTGGGGCATCTTAAAACTGACGGACTTTTGGCTTGTGTTATAATATGCATTTTACTTCGATTTTCTGCCGATGTTGCATGAAATTTTATTTTCGTTTTTGGAAGAGAACAGAATAGATAATTTCAATTCGTTTTGTTTTTGTATTCTTTGTATTCTTGTATACTCTTTTTCTTCAAAGTGATAAAAAACGTTTTCCGCCCACAAGTTCAAGTTTGTTAGATTTACAGTCTTCCAATTTGGTTTGGTGCGTATTATAAGCTTTAAAAATATAATGTTGCTACAATTTTGGCAAAACATAATCCATTCAGTTTTAAAAACATCCAAAAAATCTGTAAATCGATATGATATAGGTACTTAGACGTATGATTATATTATTGTTGAATGTCGACAATTAAAAAAAAAGCACCCAAAAGATTGTGAAATTAAACTATGTATATAAAATGTACTATAAGTATCCTATACTATGTAAGTATTCATAAAATCAACAAAACTCAAGAGAAACAAAAAATTATATCTCGTAAAATTTTTTTAAAATTTAGACAGAAACATTTTTAGAAAGTATTAATTATAAAATTGTTCTGGTGTGCATTTCGCAATATTACTTCAGTAACTTAAATTTTAGCATTAATTTTTCATTTCTGAATAAAAAAAATTCAAGATGACACCTAGTAGTGTATGTTGTTTAAAATTGTTTTAACATTGATTTTAGTAGTGTTGACTTTAAGAATTGTTATTGTACAAATAAGTAAAGATTTAAAAAAATTGAGGAGCAAATTGAAAAAATCCATAAGTTGTGGATTTAACTTAAGTTTCTAAAAATTTAAAAGTATAGTCTGACACTGTATAATTGTAAATTTTACAATGTTTGCAACTCTCTGAACCAATAATGTATGTCAACTTTTTTAATTAGGATAAATTAAAGCTGACAACAGTGTCATTAAGCAAACTAAAAAATTGGTGGATGCGCCGGTCCACCAGTCGAACTTTAAGTCGAAGCCATTGTTACAATATTTATTAAAACAGAGCGCTTTCGGCCTAACAAAGGGCCAGTGCTTAAAATTAAAAAATTAAACATATTTAACAATATTCTATACACAAAGTGAACAAATTAAAGTCGAAATCACTGAGGATTGGCCAGTTTTTAGGGCCGAAAGCGCTCTGCTGGTGCATGTCCACCAATTTTGCTATTTAATGTTAGCGGACTTTTTAATTTGCTTATTGATACTATTTATTGTCCGCTTTAATGTACATATTTTCTATTTTCTCTTTAAACATTTCTACCAATTTAGAGTCAATGGACCACCAAATATATACAGGCTGGAAAGTTTAACTGGAATAAATTCAGTATCTTCATTGCAATTGATTTTGCAAAAAATTACTGAAACAGGTCGATTTTTGTTTTTAAATTGCCACTTTTTAGTCCGATCAGCTTTCTTTTGTTTTTACTCATGGGGCTGTAACCACCCTTAAGTTTCTAAAGTTTTTTTTTTTTAAATGGGAAGATATGTCAACCGACACATCATTGGAAAGCTCATAAAAGAAGGAATACAAGGATGTGTTTTGTTTCATGTATCTCTATCTCATCTGAGAATAAGACCCTAAAAACTGTTTTTAGGATCACAGGACCAGTGTTCTTTCCAGATAATCTTAATGCAGAAATATATCAACCGTTTCTTCTAGAAACGTTTCTCCCAACTCTGGCGGACCAATTTAGAGATGAATTAGATCCAAAACTTCCACATGAGAGAATATGGTACCAACAGGATGGAGCTCCACCGCAATATGCTGCATCCGTTCGGCGTTATTTGGACGACATTTTTCATAATAAGTAGATCGGAAGAAGAGGGGCAATAGAATGGCCAGCAAGACCACCAGACCTCACTCCTCTTGACTTTTTTTTTTGTGGGGTATCTTAAAAGTAAAGTCTACACCACAAAACCCGATAATCTTGAAGATTTGCAACAACGTATTACCGATGAAATTCAGCAAATCACTTCAGAAATAGTAAGAAATGGGTTTTATTATTGTCTTGCATTTTCTGAAGAAAGACTTGGTGACATATTGAACATCTGTTACATTAAAAAAAACATTATACTTACCTAAAACGAGATTTTTTAAATTCAAGTCCTACAATTTTCAAACAGTAAACCTACCAAGAAAGAAATAGATTACAGTTGTTTTTATTTATTTCTTCGTACATTATTAGCTGGAAAAGTAAAAAAATATATCGTTGCACTCCTTTTTTTATAAGCTATAATGGGAAGATATGTCGGTTGACATATCTTCCCATTAAAAAAAAACTTAAGGGTTGTTACAGCCCCCTGAGTAAAAACAAAAGAAAGCTGATCAGGCTAAAAAGTGGCGCTTTAAAAACAAAAATCAACGTGTTTCAAGAATTTATCTCAAAATCAATTGCAATGAAGATGCTGAATTTATTCCAGTTAAACTTTCCACCCTGTATATATTTTTTTGGAGAATAAATTAATAATGATGGAGTATTATTTTGGCATCTAAAAAGTATACTCTGTCAGATAATATGTTGATTTTTTAATTGCATTGCTTTGACATTCAAATTTTAAATCAAATTGTCAGAAGTTAGTACTGCCAACCTAATGTAAATTTCACAGCCTACTCCAAAATTTATAATTGAAATGACCGCACGGTATAATGTATGTATAATAATGAAATGAATGGGAAAGCAAATGAAAGTATTTTAATTGAAAATCATGCCTTGCGTTATTGTAAAAGCAAAGGAAGAAAAGAGATGATTTTCACACAAAATTATTTTTTATTGTAAAGCTAGTGGATTGACCACATTTTTTCTTTGTCGGTAAACTGTCTGATCTTTATGTTTATGCAGAAAAAGGACAACATATGTCACAAAATTTCTAAACTGACGGAAAAAATTAGGGGATATTGATAAATGTTGCTCATTATTGCAAATATCACTTATAGCTGTTTATTATACATAATACAGGGTAGCGCAAAAGTATGGAAACGCCTGAATATCTCAAAAACTGTTAGTTCCATCTAAACCAAATTTTGCAGGTATATAGGGGTCTATAATATCTACTTGGTGCAATTTTTTCATAGTTGCACTGTCATTTGTTTTCGAGATACAAAACCAAGTTATATATTTTTTAAATAGCAACATAGGGTGAAAATAACCTTTCTGGAAAAAGAATTTTTTTCTGAATTTAACGATGTGCTATAAAAATTCTACTTTTTCGGATTTGTCTGCAAAAAAAAATTATATTTTTTTTTATAAATTATTATTATTAAACTCACGGCTGCAAATATGATTATTTGTGCTGTAAGAAAATAATATGACATCAAACCTAACAGTATTACTAAAAAAATCTGTCTTTTACAATAAATGTTCAAAATGTTGACCATTAATTTCTTGACAAAAGTGAATTCTATTAACAAAACTTTGTAACACATTGCGCAACATGTTGGGAGTGATGCTAGCAATCTCTTCTCTTATTCGTTGCTTTAAATCTTCAAAATCAAGTGGTCTTCTGGCATAATCTTTACATTTTACATCACCCCGGCCATTCAATTGCCCTTCTCCTGCCGATCCACCTGCCAGGAAACACCTCATCTAACTGACGTCGGACTTGTTGACTAGAATCGGGTGGAGCTCCATCTTGCTGGAACCAGGTTGTTACGATAGGTACATTTCGTCTGTCATAATTTGGAAAAGGCTGTGTAAGACCAGGAAAAATCTTAGATGGGGAGTTTGTTTTGTTAATAGAATTCATTTTTGTCAAGAAATTAATGGTCAACATTTTGAACATTCATTGTAAAAAACAGACTTTTAGGTTTGATGGCATATTATTTTCTTACAGCACAAATAATCGTATTTGCAGCTGTGAGTTCAATAATAATGATAATTTATAAAAAAAAAATATTAATTATTTTTGAAGACAAATGCCAAAAAGTAGAATTACTCACATCGTTAAATTCAGAAGAAAATGCTTTTTCCAAAAAAGTTATTTTCACCCTATGTTGCTATTTAAAAAAATATAACTTGGTTTTGTATCTCGAAAACAAATGACAGTGCAACTATGAAAAAATTACACCATGTACATATTATAGACCCCTATATACCTGCAAAATTTGGTTTAGATGGAACTAACAGTTTTTGAGATATTCAGGTGTTTCCATTCTTTTGCGCTACCTTGTATATAAGGCAAATAAGTCACGAAAGAAGTGTTTAGCCACGAGAGCTTGCTCGAAAACTCGCTGCTATGACAAATTAGAAAACCGTTGAATTATGATGGGTTTATAAGTCGCTATTGTCTTATAGAGCTCATAATATTTAAAATCGGCATTATATGACTTTATAATAAACAGGTGATTGCAAATGATTCAAAAATAAATTTGTGTTATCCAATTTAATGCACCAAGAAAAAAATGAATAGGAAATTATTATCAAACTAATAATCAGTATATATGGCTACCATGAACTTGCATAACCTCCCTTACTCTTCGGGACGACATGCTCACCACTAAATTGTCCAACTCTGCTTGTGACAGATTATCCCATAAATATGACAAAATTTGAACCAACTGCTGACGCCTATTCGTTGGAGGTGGCTGATGATTTTCCAACGCTCTTTGCAGCCTATAGGGCTCTATATGAACAGCAGCAGTTCTATGCGGTCCTACATTGTCGTCTAAGAAAATGAAATTCTCTCCAACTTGCCATGCTAAGGCGTCCTAAGGCGATTTCTCCCCAAACCATCACACTGCCTCTTCGAAAGGGTTGAATTTTTTAAACAAAACTTCGATCTCTTGGTTTTTCTGAGCTTTTCCAGACACGTACTCGTCTGGAATCGCTATGTAGTCCTCGTCGGTGAAGAGTACGTTGAGCTATTTTCTATACCAATTAGAGATTGAGACTTAATTTATGAAAGCCGCTATGCTGATTCCGGATCCGAAAACCAAAATAAATTTTGACCCTTGGTTTTACTTAAAATGGAGCTAAAAAATAACCTATAGAGACGTGGGCGTGAACTTGTTTCACTGGGTCAACCAATCGTCTTTACTGCGTCTAGCGGTACCTACTGTTTATTAGGGTCCGCCATAAATTATTGAGATGCAGGCAACTTCCTATTGTTACCATCTTCATTATACAATGTGTTGTTTGCATCGGACTATTATATTATTATCTTGTGGATTTGTAAATGTGTCACAGGTGGCTGTTACAAGACATATTTTATTATTTTGTTATGTTTTCTGTTTGCCACCACCGCCAACCTAGTTACCTGATGTTCGGTAACCTCTGTTGTAGACCACCCTTCCAAATGAAGCTATTATTAGGGCTGTTGCAAGTTAAAGGATGTTATATCCAACTTCAAAAACTCATAGGGTGCTGAAAATTTAATAGATTTTTATATTTTTTAATTTACTCAGAAAAATATAAAATTTATAATTTATTAAATTTATATAAATTACATAAAAATTTCAATGTTTGAATTTTCCAATTTAAAGGACTTGAATGGTGAAACCAATTTTTTTATACCATTCTTTTAATTACATATTTATACAGGTAGGTCAATAGTGCGAAGACGGAAGATGGTGGCTTTACTAATTAAAATAATATATCATCATATAATATAATATGTCATCAATAATTACCATCAAATAAGCTGCACCGACTAAAGTTATTTTCAGGAATTAAGAAACTGAGAAACTGAGAAACTGGAAAACTAAGAAACTGATTAACTGAGAAATTGAGACTGAAAAACTGAGAAACAGAGAAAATGAGTAACAAAATATGAGAAATTAAGATAGGC
The DNA here is from genome assembly GCA_963583935.1 of Diaperis boleti. Lineage (NCBI taxonomy): Eukaryota > Metazoa > Arthropoda > Insecta > Coleoptera > Tenebrionidae > Diaperis > Diaperis boleti. Next base: position 81,595,975 of record OY757244.1, on the reverse strand, counting down.
TGAGCGACTGAGCTATTAAGAAACTGAAGAATTGAGGAAATATGAAACTCAAGAGCTGAGAAATTATGAAATTGAGATGCTGAAAAACTAAGCAATTAAGAAAGTGAACAACTGAGGAATAAAGAAATTGAGCAAATGAGAAACTGAGTGACTGAGGAATTAAAAATCTGAGAAACTGAGCAAATGGGAAACTGAATAACTGATTGATTAAAATTCTGAAAAACTGGGAAACCAAAAAACAGAGAAACAGAGAAACTGAAAAACTGACTATCCAAAAAATTGAGAAATTGAAAAACAAAAAATGAGAAATTAAGATACTGAGAAACTGCAAAACTGAGCGACTGAGCGATTAGGAAACTGAAAGCTGAGAAATTATGAAACTGAGAAATTGAGAATCTGAAAAACTAAGATACTGAATAATTACGAAACTGAAAAACTAAGGAATAAAGAAACTGAGAAACTGAATAAATGAGGGATTAAAACTTTGAGAAACTGAAAAACTGAGAAACTGAGAAACTGAGAAACTGAGAAATTGAGAGACTGAGAAACTGAGAAACTATAAAACTGAGAAAATCAGTAACAAAATATGAGAAATTAAGATACGCAGAGCGACTGAGCTATTAAGAAACTCAAAAATTGAGGAAATATGAAACTGAAGAGCTGAGAAATTATGAAATTGAGATGCTGAAAAACCAAGCAATTAAGAAAGTGAACAACTGAAGAATAAAGAAATTGAGCAAATGAGAAACTGAATAAATGATTAATTAAAATTCTCAGAAACTGGAATACCAAGAAACAGAGAAACAGAGAAACTGAAATACTGACTATCCAAAAAATTGAAAAATTGAGAAACATAAATGAGAAATCAAGATACTGAGAAACTGAAAAACTGAGCGACTGAGCGATTAGGAAACTGACAGCTGAGGAATTATGAAACTGAGAAATTGCGAATCTGAAAAATTCAGAAACGGAAAAACTAAGATGCTGAATAATTAAGAACCTGAAAAACTGAGGAATAAAGAAACTGAGAAGCTGAGCAAGTCAGAAACTGAACAAATGAGGTATTAAAACTTTGAAAAACTGAAAAACTGAGAAACTGAGAAATTCAGAGACTGAGAAACTATGAAACAGAAAATCAGTAACAAAATATGAGAAATTAAGAAACGCTGAGCGACTGGGCTATTAAAAAACTGAAAAATTGAGGAAATATGAAACTGAAGAGCTGAGAAATTATAAAATTGAGATGCTATAAGAAACCAAGCAATTAAGAAAGTGAACAACTGAGGAATAAAGAAATTGAGCAAATGAGAAACTGAATGACTGAGGAATTAAAAATCTAAGAAACTGAGCAAACTGAGAATCTGAATAACTGATTAATTAAAATTCTGAGAAACTGGGATACCAAGAAACAGGGAACCAGAGAAACTGAAAAACTGAGTATCCAAAAAATTGAGAAATTGAGAAACAAAAAATGAGAAATTAAGATACTGAGAACCTGAAAAACTGAGCGACTGAGCGATTAGGAAACTAAAAGCTGAGGAATTATGAAACTGAGAAATTGAAAATCTGAAAAATTCAGAAACTGAAAACTAAATTACTGAATAATTACGAAACTGAAAAACTAAGGAATAAAGAAACTGAGAAGCTGAACAAGTCAGAAACTGAACAAATGAGGTATGAAAACTTTGAGAAACTGAGAATCTGAGAAACTGAGAAATTCAGAGACTGAGAAACTGAGAAACTATGAAACTGAGAAGATCAGTAACAAAATATGAGAAATTAAAATACGCTGAGCGACGGCTATTAAAAAACTGAAAAATTGAGGAAATATGAAACTGAAGAGCTGAGAAATTATAAAATTGAGATGCTATAAGAAACCAAGCAATTAAGAAAGTGAACAACTGAGGAATAAAGAAATTGAGCAAATGAGAAACTGAATGACTGAGGAATTAAAAATCTGAGAAACTGAGCAAACACAATCTGAATAACTGAGGAATTAAAATTTTAAGAACCTGAAAAACTAAGAAACAAACTGAGAAATTGAGAAACAAGAAATGAGAAATCAAGATACCGAGAAACTAAAAAGCTGAGCGACTGAGCGAACAAATTTAGGAACTGAAAAACTAAAATACTGAGAAACTGAGCAAGTGAGAAACTGAATAACTGAGGAATTAAAACTCTGAGAAACTGAGAAATTGAGAAACATCAGATCAGAATTTAAGATACTGAGCAACTGAGCTATTAAGAAAGTGTACAACTGAGGAATTATGAAACTGAGAAACCGAGAAGCTGAGAAACTGAGCTATTAAGAAACTGAAAAACTTAGTGATAAAGAAACTGAGAAATTGAATAACTGAAAAATAAAAAATCTGAGAAACTGGGAAACTGAAAAACAAAAAATGAGAAGATTGGGTACTGACAAACTAAAAACTGAGCTGACGAAATTTCAAATACAAAGTCGACAAGTTATTAATTTTTTTGTGAAAATTTTCGAAAAGTATCAGCATTATTATTAAATATTTGAGATTGAAACTTGGCATATCGAGAAACAAAGCTTGGGTCTTTCGGACGCTGCTAATAAAATTGGATGTTATTGTGCAGGTTGTTCACAAGAACCGACCAAATTATTACTTGAAAGTACTGTGCCTATATATTGGATTCTTGAAATTGCGTATTTATCTAACCGTTCTAATAGTAAATTAAATAAATCGTTAATTTTATTTTTAACGTGTTTGGGAAACGTGTTTAAAACGTTTATCATAAACTATTTTATATAAGGACCCTTCAAATTTATTTCAATATATCGGATATCCGATAGTAACACGTTTTCTTAACAATTCTATACTTCGTCTTGTTAAATAATAAAACACCTATTTTTACCGTACTGTTCTGCTTATTTTAAACGGTTTCACAACGTTTATGATAAATTGATAATTTTGACACTATGTATTATTAGTAGGGCCAGCTGAAAATTTATACAGTGGGTCCCAAATACAAATATTTGTATTTGGAGAGAATGTTTGGTATTTGGAAACGTCGCTTTCCAGCTTTAAGTTTAGGTATCAGAACCAAGTTACCTTTGGCACAAAGAATTATTGTGGTATGTGGTGTATTGCACAACATAGCTTGCCAATAAAAAGATGAAATTTTCGAAGATGACGAGGAACAAGAAGAAGATTGCTTATGGGGGCAAAAATGATAATGAGGGCTTTCAGGCATATAATACTATGATGAGTTATTTTTCGGCGGTTATTTGTAGGAAAATAGCACTGTTTAATATAGTTTAATTCGCTTCTGATCCAACTTGCTCTTTTGCACTTTGCCCATAATTAAAATATTGCTTAATTCACTGTTAAATTTTAGGTTATGTTGTCAAAACTGTTGCAAAAATTGTTCTCTTTTTATCACACTACTTCGATATAAGTCTTTCTTTATCGTTATACAAATGGTACCAACTTGCAGATAAAGAGCAATGAAAAGACTGAAATGTCTTATCTTACGGGTAAATGCTGCATTCAAATTATACTTGAAAAGACCGGCCCTAATAAAATTTTTAGATATTTTTGATGATTGAAAAGGAATTGCTGAAGAAACCTAATTTTAGTGCAACAAGTAGATAATACTCGAAATACTTAGTTTAATTACGGTTAAAAAGAAAAAGTTAAAAAGTATGTATTGTTCTTGTAGCTTTTCCTTGGGCAATTTTTTTCTGTACTTTAGTAGAAACACCCACTCTTTGTCTCGAAGTTTTAACGACAATCCATCCCTGCCAATAGCGACACATGTGCAACTGTCGGTCTCAACCCCATGTCCCACATTCCCGATAAAAATCTGACCGCTTCTACAATTTCAAGCAAACAATAAATCACGACCTAGAAGAAAAACATACAAAAGGCATCAAAGTGCTTCGATCTCAGAATTGTTTTTTCACAAAGGAGGCAAGCTCGAAAGCCGCCATGTAAGTGGGTGGGGTCAGCTGCGAGAGTGGGGGCCGAGATGAAACCGGGGAACCTGCAGTCGCGATAGGCCGCTGCCACCAGGTAATAAACGACACCTGGAGCAGTCTCCATATATCGGTAACAGGTAAACCGAGATTCGTCTCGACTCCCGACATCGGCAGTTCTTCGTTACGATCTCTCCCAAAAAAGCAGACCACATGCGTGGTCTCCGTCCCAACTATAAAACCGGCTTTACGACAACAATGATTTTTAACTGATATTTTTTGTGGTGGTTCGTCCGTTCCCATGCGTCTGCATGGAGCATGTCATCGATGCCCAAGGACACACCCAGATGTCGGCACGCTCCGCCCCCTGCTCCGACGCCCACAGACTTTATGTATAGATTTACGACGGCGGAGAGGAATTGCAGCGGCATTTTTCGACTTAACGAATCGTTATTCGCAGGAATTTTCCGCAATTCTGAGATGACGCAGAATTTTTTAACGCTGTCATAAATTCGTAATGGGATTGACATTCTGGTCCGAATTGCTATCTGGATGTTGGTCACGTTATGTTCTGAAGATTTTTTTTAAAGTAGTTACTGTGTAATGGCTTTTCTCCTCATTCTTTTCATATACACAATTATCTGGTGGTCTTTCTTCTGCTTAACTACTTACCTTTAATTTTGTTCTCTTTATCTTATTATGGTGAACAATAGGGAGAATAAATAACTTGACATAGGTATACAGTCGCGGACAGAAAATCTTGATGTCAATGTCACAATGTACAAAACACTCTTTAAGAAGTATTGTAACCTTATTTTTTAGTGGTTCACAAATATTATAAACGTCAAAGTGACAGTAAAGCATAGACTACATCCAAAATAATGTTTTTTACAAATTTCATGTCCGCAATTGTAAATTCAATTACCGTACAATTAAAATTATTCAATCAACGTTGGAAATTAGAAATTACAGAACTCTACAATTAATAATAAAAATTAGCCTACACGATGTCCATTGGTCAAATAACCGGAATTTACTATGAACGCAAAAAATTACGATTTAGCCATTCATCATCGACGACCTTGTTACTCCACGTCCTCCAGTTCTACTGCATTCCTTTGTGAGTACTATATTGTTTTGATTTCATTGATTGTTGTAGAGGTTGACCCAGTTCCGCACCAAAAACCGGTAGCCGTCGTCATCGAATTCGACATTCCTACAAGACAGGTTTTTTGCTCGATCTGGTTTTCCAGGAAACGTAAATTTACTATTGCCGTAGTATTTGTACGCTCATCTCATTCATTTCTGAAATACATATTTCCATATCAATTGTGCATGATCATAAATTTAATATAATACCTCAATAGTATATTTCGAGATGAGTAGTTTTCAGGAGCGAGGGCGAATTCTTGCAGCAGGAGCCGCAGCCGAGGGTTGCAAATGGGCCCGAGCCATTGAAAAGTGACAGAGCACGAGTATTGAAAAGCGTTTTTTTTTATTCGTTCGCGCAAAATGAGGAAAAAACACGAATTTACATCAAATTTTGAGGTTAGGTTGACAGCTGTCACATTAAATAAATAATGCTATAATATTTATGTATGTAGTTATGTAATGAGGTTTTCAATTCTATAAACCATTTTCGTAAAATTGCTTGTATAATACATATAAATTAAAAATTGTTTCATCAACAAGATTATCAAGACAATCAAGTTATCATTTTGCATTTCGTCAGCCAATCAGAAGCAAATACGTAGTACCTAGTGTTTCATGCCCCAAAATATAAAATATAAAACCCAAGTACCCACAGCAGATAACACAATGATTTGAGATAGATCTACAAGAACCAACAAAACTATCGAAAGGAGAAAAAGTAAAAATTCAAAACAAATTCCACACATATGCAAAATTTCAAAACTTGATAGAATCGAAAGAAAACAAGAAATCCAATTGCAGTTAATCTTTCTCTAATTTTGTTCACCCATTCTTAAACACAAAAAAAACAGAAGTAATAAGAAGTGACAAAAAATTAGTAAGAAGTAGATCAAAGTTGAAGTAAATAGTAGGAGCCATCAGTTAGCAGTTAAAGTTAGCAGAAATCAGAAAAAAAATAGCAATCAATATATTTTTTTTGTGGTCGTTCGCTTTCCACATATGTACTTATTCTTTGTTTTTTCTTTGACTTTCATTATGTTTTAGGAGAGCTCCCACTTCTTCCAGAGTATTTCTTCTTCTTTCACAGTAAGTTTTTATTTCTTGTGATTGTTTCCATGAGTATTGTTGCCTCCTATTTAGTACCTGTTCTGTTCCATTTTTCATTCTTCCCTATTTTTCCTTGGTTGTTTGAACGGTTCTTCAAAATGGTGTGGTGGTACGGTTTTTTTTTCTTTTTTGATTAATTATTTTTCATTCAATTTGTTTTTACCGTGCACTATTGGATGTAAAAAAAATAAGTGTGCTTATGATCACACGATTGAATTGAAAAGATATGATTTTTCTAATTTGAAATAATAATATCACCGTGTTCCTGATTCACCGAACTAAAATCCATTATAAAACATCAATGTAATTATTATATTTTTTATCTATTGGAGAAAAAAGTGTACCAAACCGTGTGGAAATAAAAGTGGACATAATATGCAGTGGGAAATAAAAGTTTGTTGTGAGTGGTATTTTTACTCTGATTTCAAAAGTTATTTCACCAATATTTGGGATGAACCTTCAGGATGGACATTGCCTTTAATATAGGTCAAGACCAGTTAAAATAAAAGGGCTTTTCGTGGAGACCAATTTTGCAACTTGTCGACGAAAAAACGGTCGAGCGAATGCGTTTCTTACGAACGCTGTCTTAACTGTAAGAGATATATTTATGAATGCTTTCTATAGAAGTCCTCGACCACATATATCTATACAGGGTGATTCACGAAATGAAGCAGTTATTTAAACCTGTGACAGTCCAAAAAAATTAAAAAAGAAAAAACAAACTAAAAAAAACAAGATATATGTGTGATTCTATTCTAACAGTAATTATTAATGAACTATACTATTTACTCACACTAGTCATAACTAACATAATATTGAATTCATAAAATTTTTCTATTAATACGATCATCACTTTTTCTGTGTAAGTAATATAACTTCAAGTCCAAACAAAACTTACAGTATATCACTTAAACGTCAGTACCGTGTTATGTCCATTTTTAGAATTTTCTTTTTCGAAATAAATGATTCAAACCAATCAACCCATAAATCTTAATGTCTACAATCAAACTTAAAAAAATTGATAAATAGTTTTCCAATAAACAGGGTGTCCCAACTAAAATTTGTACCCCCCAACAATTCCAATTTCGAAAGACTCAATTTTGTTATCAAGGGGGACCAAATTGTACCAAACTTTCAACTCTTAAATTTCACCCCTTTAGCCAGGGAAGCCACCCTTTTAAAAAAATTAAATGGCATGGGGGGTCGTGTGATACTTTACTTGTCAGTACCGTGGTATTGATAAACTTAATTAATTATTGTTTTTTTTTTATCATAAGCAATAGATTTTTATAGTTATATTACTAACCTAAATAATATTGTAATTGGATATTATCAAATTCATAACCAATTGCTAATTAAATTTAAAATGTCAGTACCGTGGCTTTCAGTACCATATCTGTACCCCAGAGCTAAACTGTATTAACTCCACTTTTTTTCCGAAAATGGGTTTTATGCACCTATCAATACAGCTTATTTTGCTCTTTAGACTGGTATACAACACTAACTCCTACTTAATATAGTTTCCATGTCGCGGTGAAGCTAAAATTAAAAGTTATTAAATGACTAACGGAAATTAAAATCTTTAAACTGCTTTCCTGTAAAATTTAATTTTTGTGACTCAGTCAGTACCGTGGCAAGAAAAATTTGAAATTTGATTCTCATCTCGATATTTTAAAAACGGGAAGAACGTCGATGAATCAAAGTGGAGTAAATTTAAATTAAAATTGAAATATATTCAAGTCAAACTATACAAACTTTAATAAACGTAAATTTTACAATAGGAACGTGTTTCAGAACCACTCCCATCTTCAATATTTTAAAGTTGAAGGAAGCAAAATCCTTTCGAACTTTGTTTTTTGCAATAATATGCATAAAAATAAAAAAAAAACATTTACAAACTCGAACAATTTTTAATCAAAAAGTTCACCCATATGATTTTAAAATTTACGCGAAAACCGATTGAGAACCGCTGGCATTATTGAAGAATCATTACTAAATAAACCCTTAAAGAAAAAAGGACTTTTTGCTGGAATGAGTGCGGTGAACGAGTGCAACTTAATTATACTCAGTTTTACTTTGACTTTTGACGGTGCACTAAATATTTTAAACCAATATGATTATGACCTACGGTGAAACCTCTGGGAACTCTCTTCGTCTCGGGACTTGCACAGTGTGCGTGTTACTGTATTTTACTTTCGCTTTTAATATATAGTATATAATTATTATGATACGAGTTTTATAAGAAGTTTTATTTTTACGAAGAGATTGAGGTACGGATGAACAGGATTCGTTTGTTCTGAATATTTTAAAACTTAACACAAAATCTGCACAAAAGTTTGACGTTTTGAGGTTGTGAAATCTCTCCATCCACAAAATGTTTAGAATCAAATCCCGCCGCACAAACAAGTGGACCCCCTTATCCGCGTCATCACTGACCGGAGACACAAACACTCCCAGTCATCACAATATTATAGTGGCATCACAGTCTTTGGCAAGCGCCATCAGTCCACTTGTTTGTGTTACCAGCTTGAAAGCCCCAAAAACACCTGAAGGCACCCCCTAAACAAGTGCCAACAATATAGTAATGCCAATTCCCATCGACAGCTGTTGCTGTTGTTCCCTCGGCTAGCCACTTGGAGTTGACACCTTGGCACCGAAGTATTAAAGGTTAGGATTGCCCAACGATTGCCCTGGGGTTGCCAAGTTTGCCAATATTATTAAAAAAATATATACTATTGTTAGTAGAATTATTATAACACCATTTTTGTCTATTATCACACTCAAAACCGTGTCGTAATAGCCTCAGTACGAACTCAAAGTAGAAAAACTTATTAAAGTAAAAGATGCCTGCTCGTGTACCTAATTTCCATTAACGTTGTGCATTGTGTTTTGCAAAAAACTGCCAGGACCCGAAGGTTAGCAAATCGAATTTGGAGAATTTTGAAAGATCAACAATTAAATCCCTAAAATGTACAGAAAGTCTAATTTCTTCAATAATACATCCGCATGTTATTTATTAGGCCCCACAATTTTCAATATAGCATTAAATGTTGAAATAAACACGTTTAGTAAGTCAGTTTTCAGATTTTTTGTTTAAGTTAATTCCGTTAATAATTAAGTTTTTTGTCGTGTGTTGTTATCACCGCTCAGGGGTTCAGTGGCGTGCACCGAAATTAACGTCAAAACTTCCACTAATTTTAATTCGATAACTACGAGGTTTAGGGCAAAATTTTATTAAGAAAAATTGTTCACACTGATGAGTTCCACTACTGGTTAAAATTAAGGTAGTTATTTCTAGAACACCCGGTATCAGACAACAACTGCACGTATAGTGTAAGACTGGTTAGATAATAATTTACACGAAATTTTTGTGTGGGACCACATGAAACAGCTTGTTTATGCGAGTCCCATTAACACCGTGCAATAATTACGCGAAACATAGTGGAGTATGCATCCGCGAAAAAAGTGTTCAATGTCCAAGGCAGTCGTCATTTTGAACAATTTTTATAAATGGTGCGTTGTTGGCCTAAGTGGGTCTTTATCTTTCTCAATTGAAAGCAAATTTCTCAATTAGTAAATTTTTTGTCCAAAACAGCGACTATCAAAAATGCTTTGAGTGCATCGCTGGTTGCCATTAATAATTTATCAACTTTACAATACGTGTTAATACCGTCAAAACTACGTTTAGGGTCCATATAATTTGAGGTTTAAATATCTACTACAGTTCTTGAATCACCTTGTATATTAAGTTTAATTCACAAATAATTGATATAGACGGTGACGCCAACTCCAAAAATCACTCTCTATAGAAGTTTTCATTTCAAAAATAAATATGTGGTCTCTTGTATAAGTTGTACGTTAAAAACTGTCTCAAAATGTGAATAAATGAACAAGCGGGAAAAAATTAGCTAAAGAAAATTGTTTTTCTAAAAGTTAATATGGGTCATATCTACACAAAATAGGATTACTAAATTGGACTTGAAATTCGAGTCTCAATATTTTGATCAATTGCTCACTTATGGGCTATCAGATGAAATTTAGCTTTAGCGATGTAAAAAAGCTGCAGGGGGTCCAAAAGCGTGCAAAAATTTAATATTGTATTTCAGTAAAAATTCGCTCTTCCTAGGTCTTTGTGAATAATTTTGGAACTGATATCTACCAAAATAAGGGTAAAAACTCGGTCGGTTTGTAGAAAGGTTTGAAAGGAAAAAATGTCAAAAATGCATCCGTTCTGCTAGAGACGTCTAAATAAGTATGTTACATAGTTTTTGAATTATCAATAAATCAAAAATTAGTTTTTTTAAATTTGGATTCAGGAGTATCCACAAGATATGCAAAAATGACAAAAACCCGCGGAGAAAATTCAAAGAAGACATTTTTAACTGTTCCCTATCTTTTGGAGTATACTCTTTATGATTTAAGAAACCCTAAAGAATTAAAATACATGTTCCTAGAACTGTGTAATTTAGAGCGGATGTTCAGAAGAAATGTTTAATTAAAACACACCTTTTCATTTGTTGAAAGCTTCACAACGTTAAAATTCTAGTTTTGTAAAATAAAAGCAAGAAGTTTTATGTGGATATATTTTTTTATATAGGAACGCCAGTGAAGAATAATTGTATTTTTTCCGACCAGTCTAGAATTGGCTTATGGGGTGAAAGCTGACGTGCGAGGGTATGGAGGGAACCAGAATGTACAGCGAGAAAAAAGTAATTCAAAATGTGTTTACAATATTAAGAACACAAAACCCACCTTTGAAGTGCATTATTTTGAAAATTTACAATTCGATCCCACTTCTTCGTTATTATTATTTCTTCCATTGTTACATTTAAACAATTTAGTATAGAAGGACGCATCCACCATTTTTAATTGTGTTTTCATTATTCATTTTGTTTAATTCTGACAATATCAACAAATTTAAGAGAAGTTTAAAATTGAGAAGAAAGAAAATGTCGAGTAACATAAAAAAATCAGTGAAGCACTGAGATGAACAGTGCACAGTGTGAATATAAAAATTTAAATCCCTATAGTAAAAAGAAAATAAAATATGTATTGATAAACTCAGCACCTGAGAAACCTAAGGAAAATCTGGCGTGTTGGTGAAATCGGAAACATGACTTACATTCAACACCGGGAATGAAATTAAAATATTTGGGAAGAAGAGGAAGAACTTAATTTGATAAAATTGATAAACTGTAAAACCGGAAACACCTGAAGAGAATCTGGAGGTGGGAAACTGACGAATTAAAAAATCAAAGAGCAAGAAACGTAAATGAAAGTAAAAAGAGGTAAATTAAAGTATAAAAATGAGGAAGACAATAGGATCACCAAAACATTACGTTATCAATATGTTGCAACTTTTAGTGTTGAACAAGTACCGCACTCGTCTCCTCGTAACACTTTTCGGTTCACGATGACCCGATAACGAAAGGGACACTTTGCGCTCGTCCAAACCGATAACCCCAAAAACCGAGCTAGAGGCACCCCAAGCACCACTTGACCACTGGGTTCGTCATCCCGGAAGAGCGTTTCCTCCATTGGAAGGCAGCTATTCGGCAGGCAGTCGCGCGGGGTTCGGCGGGGCCGTCCCACACGTCCGCACGCACCATCTAGTTGCCGCCCGGATCAGTCGCGAGCTGCCATCGCCTCACTGCATCACCACCGCCTCCAGCAGAAGAAGTGCTCGCGCTCTGCCCATTTTAATATCACTGAAATTTACAACGCCGACATTTGTATATAAAGCCAGTAAATTGTGTACGATTTCGTCGCGTGTTTGTATATAAACTGTGTATACAATATTTGTGTATACAACTCCTCGTTACGAGTATCAAATGTTTGTAATATAAAGACGGAGATTAAATTGTTTAGTTTACCGCGGACGGGTAAATGTTTGAAGTATGATGAAGGAGCAGCAGTTGTCCGAAGTGAGCGCCTCCAGCCAGCAGCAGCTGCCGCTGCACCACCACCACCAGCCGCCCCTCGGCCAGCTCCACCATCTGCACCTGCACCAGAACCATGGGGTCATCCTGCCCAACGAGGCGGCGGCCCAGCCGCAGCACCCGGCTCCGGAGAGCACGGCGCCCGACCTCGCTCCGGACAAGCCTTCCAGTTCGGACAAGAAGGCCGGCATCCGGAGGCAGGAGAAGCCGCCCTACTCGTACATCGCGCTCATCGTCATGGCCATCCAGCACTCGCCCACCAAGAGGTTGACGCTCAGCGAGATCTACTCCTTCCTCCAGCAGAGGTTCCCGTTCTTCAGGTAGGAATTATCTGCTTCGTTGCTACTCGCTATTGTTGTTACTTCCAATTAACAGTGTAATCAAAGCAACGAAACTATGCTTTAGAAATTTTCAAAAAAATATGTGTATTTTAAATTGAAGAGCTTTTCAGTTTCACACTAAAAAAATGTAAAGCTTTTCATTAATGGATGTGATAACTCGCTTCGATGTTTCCAATTTCTCATTCAGATTATCGTGTTCTCAGCTATAAATATTTTAGGTTTTACACCTACTTAGGTACTCTAGCTGTCAGGTTTTCAGGTTCCCAGATTTTGGTATATTTTGTTACTCAAGCCGTCAAATTTTGTTTAATTCTCAGTTTTTCACCTTCTAAGTAGGCTTTCCAGTTCCCATTTTTAGGTTTTTAGGTTATCAAGGTCGTAATTTACTAGCTTTTAGGTTTTCAGATTCAAGATCAATATTTGCATTTTTCCGAGGGCTTGATAATGTTGAAATTTTGTGTAATACACCAAGTATTTTTTTAAAGAATTCTATAAATTTGCAATCACTGTATGAATTCCTGAAAAAAATAATGAATACGAGTTTTTGAGAGTTCAGCAAATTTGTGGTTGTGGTTCCAAACTTGTTCGATGGGATTTAAGTCAGGAGTCTTTGCTGGCGACTCCAGGGTTTCAGTTTTCATGAGTTGTACTACATGTCAGTATTATACCGTGAAGAGCTTTTAAACTATATCCCACCAACCCTGTGCGCCCATTATATCAAATTTATTTTTGGTCAAATTAGTGTAGATATTTAAGGATCCAAAATTACATTGCATAGATCCTTCAGTTGATCGTCTATAAACAGGGGCATGTGCATCTGACGAGTATAAAATAAATCTGGACTCGCCAAATAGTAAAACCTGATAAAATTTTCCGGTTCTCTTCCGGGTTCTAGCATATTGGAATCTGGCAACTCGATGGTCCCTGGTGAGAACTGAGGCAGGAGCAGGAGATTTGATGCGGATTTCTCAAAGGCTTGTTGGATGTGACCTTCTTGGAGTATTGTTGTCGCTCTGACGGCTTCATATCGTGACATACGTTTTTGCTAGAAAAACAATTTATAGATTCGATTTTATGAATTAAATTGTCTGCGAATTATTTTTTTTTCTGAATTATAAACAAAGCAACAAACCTGGAACTTTTCTTATCGCTAAATCTAGAATTCCGTCTACAGTTTTCATTTTCTTTAACGATGCTGTCCGCCCTCAATATTACAACATATTTACACCAATGTTGAAGGCGAACAGCGTCGTTAGACAGCATGAAGAAAATGGTGGATGCGCTAATGTAAGCAATAAAAAAGCTCTGCGCCATCACAACATATTTGTAATGTACATTATAATTTCACAATTATTATCTTGGCCAAAAGTACTGAGCTGTCAGTTTTGTCTATAATTTTACCTTTTCTTTCTATCGATCGCTTGCAAACATCCTTTTCCCAAAATAAAATGTAACTCTTCTATCATAATAAACTATTTTTTCAAGAGAGTTTTTAACATTCTATTTGTTAATTTTTTTGAGCACATCATTAATAATAATGGAGAATGTTATATTTTCGTTTTTATGTTTTCGTACTTGAAAACCCTTTTTATACCGTTATTTTTTAGATAGACATACTTTTATGTGGTTTCCGAAATATAACCTCGACAAAGTTGAAAATAGAATCACACAGTTTTTGGAAATTAAACAATCGAGACGCCTTAAAATTTGTCAACATAATGTAAAGGGTGTTTTTTAAAATTTGGCGTCGAAGTTGGCCATGAATGTTTAACTTTGAACGTCCCGAACTGACAATTATTAATTCGACATCTGAATCTATATCTAACCTCACTTTTAATTTAATTAAGCGACAGTTCACGCTCATACTCATACTCAACCTCTTCGATAAAATTAGGTTTTTCTGAACTGTACATCCGCATGTTTTGTGAATTCACATAACCGTCTAAATGACAGCAGGCAAAAAATTGTGGCCCGTTCACATAAACTCATAGTCAGCGCCAACTATGACGCCAAATTTAAAAAACACCCGTTATATCTGATTTTGTTTGTTTTCTTCGATTACATTTCAAATTATAAGCGATTTTTGAAAATTTCAAAATTTTTAAAACTCGAGTTTGGACTCAATTTAGATATATGTATGTTTCGGACCTATAAAGACTATTTTCCACTGTCAGTTTTTAGATAAAGAAATGATCGCAACCAAAAATAAATAAAATAAAAATATAATACATAGTTATAAAATATGAGCAACAAAAAATTAAGGAACTGGGAAAGAGGCATCAAAGAAGGCAAAGAATATGAAAGATAAAAATCGAAGGATGAAGTCTCGACTTTGTATCACTTTATAATTCAGCGGTTGTGTAAATATTTTTTAACAATTTTTGAAAACGCTCTTCAATTTTCCAGAGGTTCCTACCAAGGCTGGAAGAACTCCGTCCGCCACAACCTCTCCCTCAACGAGTGCTTCATCAAGCTCCCCAAGGGCCTGGGCCGCCCCGGCAAGGGCCACTACTGGACCATCGACCCCACCAGCGAGTACATGTTCGAGGAGGGCTCGTTCCGGCGGCGTCCCCGCGGCTTCCGCCGGAAGTGTCAGGCCATGAAGACGCAGTACCACCCCGGCAACTTCTTCGGCAACAACATGGCGATGCCGGTTAACCAGACGCCCAGCTACGAGCACCAGCCGCTCGTCCAGCCGCAGGAGTACTCCACCTGCTCGTACAACACGTCGGCGCAGGTGTCTTCCGGGGGGCACTACGCCAATTACGAGTACCCCGTGTACCAGCAGCAGTGCGATCGGGACTGGGGCTCGTCGGCGCTGCTGCCGCCCTATCCGGAGGCGGCGGTGTCGGCGTCCTACCTCAAGGCGCCCGTCAGTCCCATGCCCGACAACCAGGAGACGCCGCCGCCGGCCGCTATATCCGACGCGTACGCTTACCAGTACGGGGGCATCTCGACGACGTCCACAGATAACCGTGAGTTTCTTCTTTAGTTTAGTCTATTTCGTGTGTTTGTCAAAAGTGTCATCTACAGGGTGTTTCAAGAAAAACTTCCTTACATTTATTGTTTGATTTTGAACAAAACAAAAACCAAGCGAGAAACAAACGCTACAACCCGACATACGAAATTATTTTTTCCATATGAATTTCAAGGTCAAATATTTCAGTCGATAAACTATAAATTTTTATTTGTAGGTACTCGGAAGTTGTAAAGGGTAAAAAACTAGAATTTCAAAATTCTTGAGTTTGAAGCTTTGCGAATTTTATATCGTAGTATAGGGTGGCCAAACTTTTGTTTCAGTGAGGCATGTCGTAGTTTGAATCACCCGCCAATGAAATGTCAATAGTGTCACGACGACCGCTAAAACTTAAGACATGCCTTGACGAAAACAACAGATTTACCCAGGTATGCAAATTCGTTGCAAATTTGGACGTCGCGCGTAGATCAATGATCAATTTAAGGCGATTAATTATTATTTTCACTTTGACCAGATTTTACAAAATTAGCTCTTTTCAAACGAACCGATAAACGTCAATGAAATGTCAAATTTAAAAAATCAAAGTGTAAACAAAGACAATTATTTTTGTTTTCAAAGTGCTGTTTGAATTAATTCGCTACTATAGCAACACGACACATATCCGCTCAAATAAATACCAAAATAATTTGTACACTTTTATCGGACGATTTTTGGATCGACTCTAAACGCTTCGAAGCGGCGAGCGCTGTAAGAGGGGCCCCCTTGGGACAGTACGGTTCAGGGGAGCGTTTAATTAAAAATGAAAATCGATTCTTAAGGAGTAAACTCCAAAAGTTTGGACTCCACACACATTTTTTTTTAAATGTGAATTTCTATCTAAAGAATTCCAAATTTTGAATTGCTGAATCTTTGAAATTTCAATCCGAAATACTTACAAATCCCAGAAGAAATTCCATTTCAGAAAGCTATATAAAAAGTTCGTACCATGTAGAAACACCAGAGAGATTTCCATGAAAAAAAAAAAAAAACTTTGCAATAGCATCTGTATACCAAAAGGACTCATATCTTTCAGTATGCGAGCGAAGCGAGCTACACTTATTATTAAAACCTCTGTGGTTGGAAGCCGACAGTTACTGCAGAAGGCTATATAGAAACTTCGACTCATATTACTATAGAAATCAAAGAAAAAAAAATCCTCTTAAAAACAGAACTTTCTATAACTATATTTACATCAAAACAACACATATATGTATTTTAATACGCGAGCGAAGCGAGCTACACTCACTATTAAAACCTATATTTCAGTCCATTCATGGTGGTTGAAAACTGACAACTGTTGCAGAAAGCTATGTAAAAAGTTCGTACCATGTAGAAATACCAGACAGATTTCCATGAAAAAAAAACAAAACTGCAAAACCATCTGTACACCAAAACGACCCATAGCCTTTAGAAAGCGAGAGCGAAGCGAGCTACACCTATTATTCAAAGCTCACTTTCACTTCTGGCATGGTGGTTGGAAGCCGACAGTTACTGCAGAAGGTTATATAGAAAATTCGACTCATATTACTATAGAAATCAAAGAAAAAAAAATCCTCTTAAAAACAGAACTTTCTATAACTATCTCTACATCAAAACAACACATATATTTTAATACGCGAGCGAAGCGAGCCACACTCACTATTAAAACCTATCTTTCAATCCATTCATGGTGGTTGGAAACCGACTACTGTCGCAGAAAGCTATATAAAAAGTTCGTACCATGTAGAAACACCAGAGAGATTTCCATGAAAAAAAAACAAAACTTTGCAATACCATCTGTATACCAAAAGGACTCATACCTTTCAGTATGCGAACGAAGCGAGATACACTTATTATTAAAACCTCTTTGGTTGTAAGCCGACAGTTACTGCAGAAGGCTATATAGAAAAGTAATACTATAGAAATCACAGAAAAAAAACCAGTTAAAAACAGAACTTTGTATAGTTATCAAAACGAGCTGCACTCACCATTAAAACCTCACTTTCGGTCGTCGCATGGTGGTGGGAAGCCGACCAGTTCCTGCAGAAGGCTATATATCGGGTGTCCCAACTAAAATTTGTACCCCCCAACAATTCCAAATTCGAAAGACTCAGAAGAAAACGCTCGAACAGGTCAATTTTGTTATCAAGAGGGACCTAATTGAACCGTACTCTCAAGTCTTAAATCACACCCCTTGAGCCAGGGGAGCCACCCCCTTAAAAAATTTAAATGGTATGGGGGGTCGTGTGATACATCATTTTAAAGCTTATTCAATTCTCTATCCAAACCTACATTTATCGATCCCTTTCTACAAAAAAAAAAGCTTGAATTCGATATTTTCCAAATCTACATAAAATACTCAACTAAATTTTATACCCCCCAACAATTCCAATTTCGAAAGACTCAGAAGAAAACGCTCGAACAGGTCAATTTTGTTATCAAGGGGCACCAAATTTTACCAAACTTTCAACTCTTAGATCTCACCACTTTGGCCAGGGGAGCCACAATCTTAAAAAATTTAAATGGCATGTGTGATACATCATTTTAAAGCTTATTCAGTTCTCTATCCAAATCTACTTTTATCGATTTATTTCTACAAAAAAAAGCATGATTTTGTTATTTTCCAAATCAAGAGTATTCTATGTAGATTTGGAAAATAACAAATTCTTATGCTCTTTTTTGTAAAAACAAATCGCTCCCCTGGCTTAGGGGGTGAGATCTAAGACATGAAAGTTTGGTACAATTTAGTCCCCCTTGATAACAAAATTGACCTGTTCGAGCGTTTTCTTCTGAGTCTTTCGAATTTGGAATTGTTGGGGGGTACAAATTTTAGTTGGGACACCCTGTATATATATGTAGCTATATAATTTGTAGATAGCTTTATTTTGGAAAATTTAAAGGGTTGAATTTATGTTTTCCTCAATTTCCAAATTTGAAAACTGTATTCTTGTATTTCTAAATATACCTAATGTTTTGTCATTGAAATTTTGAATTTCTGAATTTGAAAATTTTGGATCAGTTAAATTATAAATTGCAAAATTGGAAAACTTTGAATCTTTGAAGGTGCTAGTTTCTGAATTTGGTCGTTCATGAAAAGGTGTAACGAATTTGCGATCAAATTTTTAATTTCTTAATGCGCGAAATTGTGATTTCCGAAATTCTTATATACAGTGTGTCCATTTTATCTGTTCACGCCTGAAGATTCAGAAGTGGGCAACAAATTAAACATTTCATCAACAACCATGTTTTTTACGGATGTAGATTTCATATTATGACATTGTAATAATTTTTGTTGACGTTTTGAGTTTAATTTTAGATTCACTATGATTCTTGCTTTAAAAAATAAATAGTTTACGCAATGTGAAATGTAAAATGTTTAATATCTTGCCTATATCTGAATCTTCAGGCGTGAACAAATAAAATGGGCACCCTGTACAATTTTGAAGATGAAATGTCAAATAGCAGAAATTTTGAATTTAGAAATTTTGAAATAACATATTTGCAAATTTTGATTCGTGGAAATAATGATTTTGCAAAATTTGGATCAATCAATCCTTGAATTTTTTAATGCAATTTTAAAAGTTAAATTTGCGAATTTGCACCCCGCGAATCGATGATTCAGAAATTTTGCAATTTTCTCAAGTTTCGAACTCCTGAGTTTGGGGATTTGAAAATTTTGAATCGTGAATATCTTCATTTTGGGGACTTCAAATCGTTGAAGTATTGAATTACTGGATTTGCAAATTTCAAACCATTTAAAGAAAATTTTTATATAAATTTTTGAAACCTTGAAATCCATTTTGATTTGATGGAATTTTAAATTTAATTATTAAATTAAAATCGTGGAAAAGTTAACTCTTTGGTGTTCATGGCGCCATCTCCTGTTTGCGTAGGAATCGGAGACGGTGTCTACAAGTCGGTTGACAGACGCACGTGCGTCTCCCCCTGGGTGGTCCTCTCCTTCTGCCAAAACACACATATTTTATTGGTTCCGATGGCAATCCTTTCGGGTCGACTGTTGGGCAACGGGTCGGTAAAAAATCGGTTCGGACGTCCGAGGACAATGGAGCGACGACATGTTGCCACCATCTGTTATCTCCAGGCAGTTTGATGAGGAGGAAGGAACTTTTCCTATCGAAATCGACCTCGGGAAGCGTGACTCAGGCCGTAAATGCTAACTGGTGCGACGGAAATCGACGGTTTTACGACGGAAATAATCGCCTGTTAAGCGCTAACAAGTGTTCGCCAATATACTAACTTATCGACGCTTTTCTAAACGCGCCTCTTTTTTTCCAGTGATGCGATCCTCCTCCGGCAACAGCATCCAGCCCATCCAGTGCGACAGAAAGCCGTACTTGAGCTCGCCGCCGCCTTCGATACCGTCATCTCTTCCGTCACCACCGGCGGCGAACACGGCACATTCGTTCTACGAACCCGCCGTCAAGTACAGCTTGTAAATTTCGGAATTTACGAGACGTTTTAAGTGGACATTTGTACTTGTCACTTGTCGTGCGATATAAGCAAGCAAGCAGCTCAATATTCACATGTGGACTTCTTGACTAGATACTACAATGTACATATATTTATTTGTGACGATTAGACACTTATGTTAAGAGTACGAACGACTTAGGTTAAGCGCACTGTGACCAGTGCTGTAAATACAGGATCATACAGCTAAACGCCAAAAATTCATGTACATAAGGATTTTGTAATTCATAGTGAAAATAAAAATGTTTTTTTTTCACCCTGGTTATTTTCTTAATTGATGCTTAACCGCTGTTGTGGGACTAATTTTTATATTTCCTAAAAACGACAGTGGATCAGATGCTGTACTTAATTGCACACTCACTTTATGGGATTTTTATGCCGATGGTAAAAACAGACGAGAATGTGGTGGATGTTCCAATTCCTAGAGTTCCACAGAAAGCTGAATCTCAAAAGTGTTGCCCAATACCGCAGAACCTGAAATAATCTCAATTTCTCAAAGTCAAATTTGCATCATGCAAGAACCTGAGAAACTACATAGTTGAGAGAGTTATCATAATATTATGAAAATAAATAATATTTTTCGAAAGTGTTATTCCCAAATCTTTAGCTCTGTTATTGTGCAAAACCTGTTGTGTCTATTTCCTTCCTGTCGCTGCTCCAACCTAAGCATCTATTAATAGAACCATTTTCATGTTTAGTTATTGCAGCAATTATGACTAAAACCTTCAGGAAATTCACGCTGGTTTTCCGCTAAACCCATCGTCCTAACCACCGAGGGTATTTTTATCGTTTGCGGAAGTGCTCGAATTAGATTAGTCCGTAAATATTTCCAACAATTAAACATATCTGCACGTACAAATAACTAACACTGATTGTGTCCAAATTAATTTGGTCTAATATATATTTTGGCGATGCTTACACACTCGCTATTTATAACCGCATGATTAACATCGTCCAGACCGATTGTCTGCAAATTTACTCGGAACCTCCATTTTCACACGGAAAACTTTGGTTTTCCGACCGCACTCACCTCTACCAGATAAGAACGGCTTGTTTTACTCGAAAGTCGAGCCCATAACCGCACAAGTGCTCTATAAGTCGAAGGTAATAATTCAACGAAAAAAGTATGACCACTTGAGATAAAGTTGAGGGGCACTCCAGCTTCCAGCATGAGACGGAATTTATTAGCGCGAAGAGAGATTTGTATGACACCGAATGTTTTTTATTTATAGACGCCGTTTTAAGAAAGCACAAAAAGCTCGGACTTTCGATTAAAAAACGTGTATCTTGGATGTGAGCGAATAAATAACTCGTAATGCAATTATCGGTGAATCGGCGGCAATTTGTGCACTTATTAACAGATTAATGTTGTCGGTTTTTTTGGATACCAATAATTGTAGTTGTCAAATTTTTAGTTTTGCAGGTCCCAAGCTTTCTTAAAATATCACAAGGAACAAAATGTTCAAGAGAATCAAATAAATCATAATGTCTAAAGATCATAAGAATTAAAAGTATCATAAAGATCAAAGAATATCCCTCAACGACGCTGCCCACGCTCAATAATTTTATAAATATTATGATTGATCAATATTTACGAAGATTGAGCACCGATAGAGATGTTGAAATATGTGCTGCATCAAATTAAAGGAAGATACGTATAAAGGCACAGTTCTGGCCTGCGCCGAAGATTTTGACGTGAAAACTTCGTCGGGATAAAATCACACTTTGGGTCCTAGTAAAGCTTATTTGCAATGGCACCTGAAAGAACGCCTTAGCTAAACATGCACCTACACTAGTCCGATGACAAATGCAGCACGACAGACATGTCCTGCCCGTTGTGGGCTCAATCGTTGTTAACGCATTATTAATCTCATAATTATTTGATTTTATATTTGAAATGCAATATCGCAATATCAGCCGAATAGACCTTTTTAAGTCAAAAAAACAAAAAAATCTATGGAGTCTAAAAGTGGAAAAGAATTTAGAGAATGATAAAAAAATCAAAGAATTTATGCAATTAAAATATTCACAAGAAGTAAGAGAATCAAATGAATCAGGATTAAAAATATATAGGGTATCCGGGATACACCTGCAGTAAATTTGTGGGGTAATAGAAAAATTAGGGATAATCCATTCCTTCAAATTTTATGTAACAATCCGTTCCCAATTTCGAGAAAAAAAAAAAAACAGAAATTTAACTTTGTTTACCGCACACGCAACTCTTACGAACTCGTGATTTTACAGTAGCAATCCCGGTTGTGGTAAAAATAAAATAAGTAAAAAACATTTTTAAATTAAACAGTTATATTGTAAAGAAACATAATAATGATGCAGATAATGTACTAAAAACTAAAAAATAATTAGGTAGGTACCAGGTACCAGTCATCACACCACCCTCCTCATCAATCTAGAGTATTGATAAGACTAAAATAAAAGTCAAACGCTCATATCATTATAGGTATGCTTTGGATGCATCTTCTCAATATACAACTTATGCAAAATGTGTGTAAAAGTACATCATCGTGCGACATTGCAGAATGATCATTTACATATTTACTCATCAGGTTACGCTACGCCGCACGATTTTATTTTATTCCGATCAATACTCTAGATTGATGAGGAGAGTGGTGTGATGACTGGTACCTGGTACCTATCTAATTATTTTTTTTACCTCTTAGTACATTATCTGCATCATTATTATGTTTCTTTACAATAAAACCGTTTAACTTAAAAATGTCTTTTACTTATTTTATTTTCAAGTTTATAGTTCTTTCTAAAGTGCACTGTGTTCTACTCATCAAGCCCTTTCATTTGATACCCATATTAAGGGGATTGAAAAAAAAATGTAATCCGCCATTTTGTGGTGGCGGCCATCTTGGATTTTGAGTTTTTCATGGTGTACTGTATTCTAAAAGTTAAGCCCTTTCATGTGACCCATATTGAGGGGATTTAAAAAACATATAATACTCCATTTTGTGGCGGCAGCCAACTTGGATTTACAATGACGCTGAATATGTACATACATATAATTGTAGTGTCATCAGAACTAAATTGACTACTGAATACTAGATTTGACCACACAAAAATACAAGACACAGACAAGGCATTTCCATGAGACCCTGTATAACTGTAAGGATCAAAAGGAATAAATTAAATGATTAAATTAAAAGAATTACAAAAATCAAAAGGATCAGTGCGATGAAAATGATCTCAAGAGTTTCAAATGGACAAAATGAATAGGTAGAACACATCAAACAACGAAGAGAATCAAATGAATCAACAAGATTAAAGATATAAAAATGATCAAAAGAATCAGAAGAATTGAGGGGATCAACCCCAACAAATTTGTCAAATATAAGATCAAATGGATTGCAACTATTCAAATGATCAAAAGGATTATGAGGATCAAAGGGATGAGAATAACCAAAATGATGAATAGTATCAAACAGATCAATGGAATCAAATGGATCAAAAATATTAAAAGGTCTAAATCAATAAAACACTTTACAAAAATTTATATAGGATCAAGGACCATGCGGTTGAAATTAATAAAAAAAATCATAAAGATCAAGGGCATAAAAATGGACGAAAATCAAGATGTGAATTAAAAGCGGACGTGTTTTGTGGCGCTCGATAAGATAAGCGGCAAAAAGAGCGTGGGTAGAATGAAAAAAATTGTTAGTGAGAGCGAGAGAGACGAAGACTATACAAGAAAAAGAGAAGAAGGACGATAATCGGAAGAAAGGATTAACCCCTTTAGAAAAAGCAAAAAATTGGAAAGATCACCGGTTAAAAAGAGATGGTAAAAAAATTTCGAGGATGTAAGGGAGGAAGATGTGTCAAAAGGAAGAAAGGATGGAATTAAAAGAGAAAATGAAAAAATTGGAAGAGCGGGAAAAAGAGTGAGAAAAAAGAATACTGTCGTAACGGGACTGGACGAAGAGGAATGCGCCGAGAACGGGAAGAAACTGGAAAAATGGATGAAGGATGAATTAGAGGTAGAAGTAAAGGTGAGAGAGATGCATAAAATAAATGGAGGAAAAATTATTGTGGCGAAACTTGGGAGCTGGGGGAAAAAGAGGAAAATTATGGAAAATAAAAGGAAACTAAGAGAAAAAAAAGGAAAGATAGTATATATAGATGATGATCTAACAAAGAAGGAATTAAGAGCGATAGCCAAAGAAGGGCGACAAAAAGAACAGCGGGTGTTGTGTAGTGGGTGTAGTGGAGCAAAGAAAAGTGGGAGTCAGATACAGCAAATTTTTGAATAAGACCACAAGAAAAAGACGACAGGGCAGAAAATGGAAAACGAATATGGAGAAGAATAATCCTTCTGGAAAATGAGCAAATAAGAATAGTATTCTGGAACGTAACAGGAATAAAAAACAAAGCGAATGAATTTTGGGAGTACTTGGGAGAATTTGACATAGTGGGAATGGTGGAAACGTGGGTGGGAAAAACTGGAAGAGAGAATGCCGTAAGAGTTTAAGTGGAAGTGTCAATATGCAGAGAGGGAAAGCAAGAAAGGAAGAACTAAAGGTGGGATAATCATGGGGGTGAAAGAGGGACTGTGAGAAGAAAATGGAACTGAAGCAAAAGAAGAAGGAGGGATTATGGAAAGAACGGTGAAAAGTAAACAGAGAAAATGGAGAATTGTAACAGTGGACAGCAGAAGTATGAAGGAAACGAAGAGAATAATAGAAGAGCGAGTAAAAGAGCAAAAAGAAGTAATTAATTTTTTTGATGCAACAATTGGGGGAAAAGGAAGACGGATACAAGAAGAACGAGCAACAATAAAAGGAAGATCAACAAAAGATGGAACAGAAAACGCAGAAGAGAAAGTACTGATTAGCTTAGTAGAAGAAAGAGGGTGGGACAGATTTAAAGGGAACTGCACAGGAGATGAGAAAGGGGAGTACACGAATATTGGACCAAGAAAGGTGGGAGAAAGAATGGAGTGGGACCATATGCCTTTGAAAGTGAAGACAAAAGGAAGAGAGACAGATAGAGGAAGTGTGAATGAGGTTAGAAGAAAAATTGTGACGAATAATTGGACGGAAGAAGGAAAAGAAAATTATAGAGCAAAATACGAAGAAGCAGAGATAAACGAAAAGGTGAGGGAACTGAGCGATAACGGCGTAAGAACCGCAACAGAAAAAAAGAGACAGAGATAAGAGAGAAGATGGGGCTGTGGAAAAACGAGTGGTGGGATAAAGAATGCAGGGAAGGGAAGCAGGAAGCAAGAAGGAAACTAAGAAATTGAAAAAAAGAAAAAGCAACTAAGGGAGAGTACAAGAGAGCACGCAAGAAGTACAAATTACTATGCAAAGAGAAGAAGCAGAAGAAACGGATGGAAGAAGAACTAAAGATGAAGGGTATAAAGAGGAAAGAAAAGGTATGGAGATACATAAATAGAATATTGTTTTATTTAGTTTTATTTATTAGATTAATCCAAGGATCGTAAGTATTAGAAGGATAAAAAATTTACGATGAAAATAACTATCGAAGAGATGAATAGAAAAGGATAAATTATTATTTATCGGAATTCCACGAATTTAGAACACTTAAGCCGGATAATATTTTGTTCAAATCGGACACACCTCCGCCCGCTCCAATTTATCGTAAATAACTTTATTTACACGTTTATGTAAAAGGCGATCTCATCGGAATAAATCTATTTGTGCGATCGGAGATATTTGGGCGTTTTGAAGAATGACTTCGATAATTCGTGTCTAAAATTATATGAAAATGGTCTTTATAAATAGTCGATTGAATCGGGCGAGCGGGGGCACAGAAGGTCTTTTCATAGCCGAGTTATACGAGGTGTCGACGATGGCACTCTGAATAGCGTTGAAAGCTTTGCTCTGATTAACGGGTCTGAAATGCTTTCTGCTCCCGATTAAAAAGGCGAACGGGCTTTCACATTGTTCCGAAAACTACTGGTGTACTTACGTCGGTGAGAGGTTGCTGTTATTGCGGCCAAGAGGAAGTTTTCCAAAGAATCTGCACACGAGTCAATATAGGAGATTATTTAGGATAATTTTATTTATTGTTCAAAACTGTTTTTCAAGTTGTTCATTCTATTCTTTTAAAGACACATTTTCAATACAGGCATGTTTAACACTTTTCACATCACAGCAAGATACTTCGGGAAATTGTTTAAGACTTTAGACCTTTTCAGCACTCTTTACGTTCTAAGATTCATGGCTTTGTTAAAATACTCAAGTTTCTTTCTTTTCAGGACTACTCAAAATTCTTCAGAACCTCTGAAAGCTGTGAAAATTTAATAAACTTCATAAAAACCTGAAGTCCAAAGAACTTGCAAATACGTGAACTTAAATAGTTTGGGGATGTTATAAATTGAAAGTGAGAATTTGATAATGTGAAATGTTAAAAAATAGGAGACATTTGGGGATTCTGCAAGAATGTAGTAAAAAGTATTGTCGTAAGATGTTCCGATCGCCATTGATTTCCCAGACAAAGCCTCGACTATCTCTCATTTTTTACCCATCAGCTTTTTTAAATCGCGCCAGTCAGTGGGAACACCAAATCCCGCAAACTCCGACGTTTTTTATGCACGTCGGCTTCCACAGATAACAGCCACAATCATTATTATTATCGAACATCTAAAATTAAACGTTAGCGTCGTGTGAATTCTCTTTTCGGTCTGACGTATCATTTTTTTACAAGCGACGTCATTTTGCGCACCAACGAAAATAAATAAACTTGAGACGGTCCCCCCGAGATGAGTAAAACTGCGATTGCGGTTTGCGGTACGCCAGTTCTTGCAACGATTGTTTGCGGATGTCGAAATGCTACGATTTCCTCTAGGGTCCAGGTTTTCCGCGGAAATGGGAAGAGCGTCAGTTCTTTAAAGGTCGGAGGAGATAAGAGCGCGGTTTGTTTTGGGGGAGTTTCTTGATAAAAATGTGTCTTTGTTTCAATCTTTTTTTTGTAATCTAATATAATCCCTGAAATGCTAAAATCACGTTAGCGAAATGACAAAAAGAAAAATCTTGAGTGCGTGTCACTTTTAGCAGTGGTGAGGATTTATTAGACCCTTGAGGATGTTATAAAATAAACACCTGCATAATTGGATACATTTGACCATTTTTCTATTCGCCGTTGAAGTACGGAACCTCTAATGCACCAAAAAACGCGGATTGCCTACCCGACTTGCTGTAGAAGGGCAGCGCTGATCCATTTCTCTCGGAAAGAAGGACAAGATTGGCCCTCTTTTACTGGTCAAACTGAACAGTTAGCAAAAATAAAAACTAAAGTGCCTGGTAATTACACCTTTATTAGAACTTATACTATAATAATAAAAAAAATATAACAAAATAACGAGTGATGAAAGTTAGACGTGGAAATAGCAAACAAAAAACAATTATTTAGTACCGACTCAATAAGACAATACTGGGATATGATGAGAAACAGAAAAAAAATTAAATAAGATTACAAATGAGGTTTTCAAACGTTGGAAAGGATTCAGAGGATCTAGTAGTACATTATTGATGTAAAGTAATTAGAAACTTCAAAGGACAGCGTCGTTAGACATTCAAAATTGATATAAATACTTGGTGGAGATGAATCAAGACAGAAAATGATAGATATAGGAGAACCAAGAAAAGAACAAGTCCTAAAGAAGACATCTCTAATCATGAGGTTGACTACTGTTTTATATTATTTATACAATTCATTTTACTATTCTTACCTTATAATAATATTTTTAAAATTTGAGGTACATCTTTTCACGTATCACTCATAGAATACTAAAAGAACCGCTGTATTTTTTGCACCCCGACCAACCACAAAAACGCCCTAATAAAACTCCCAAAAACCTCACACGTTCCCAACTGTCTCATCCAAATCGCAGACGTCCAAACATGAACGGAAAAGACATAGGGCCATGGGGGCGCCGCCATTTAATCCCCGTCTACACAGAAACCCCCACGGTGCGTTTCTACCAAAACGACAGCTCAACGCTGCGCCGGAGAATCAACATCGTCAACTGCTTCGACTTCGACATCCATTTCAAAGGTAAACGTCCACAAACCACACTGCCAAAAATGCCTGTCTTTTTCTTCCAGTCGACCACAACTCGCAAATGATAACCGTCGACACCATGCGAATAACAAAAATCGAGTCCGGGGGACACGTCGACATCCACGTGCGTCCCACCAACTCCATGAAGCGCCGGTTGAACAACAAGAGCGAGGTGCGGTTGAGAGTCTACCACGTGTACAAGGGACAAGTAAGTCGTGTACTTCTTTTTGGAAGTCGTTTAACCGCAGCTTTAAGTTCGAACTGATCGGCTCCAAGACCATCCCCTGCACGTATTTACCCCGAGAGCCGCTCCTGGACACGGACCAGAGCGATGACAAAGGAGACCCGTCGTTCTTCGATTACTCCAAGCCTGTGGACGGCAGGACCGTGAAGGAGAAGAAGGCCCGCCAACGCTATTACTCGGGGCGTCGATTTTACTTCTCCAGGTGGGTCGGTGATTTAGTTACAGCAATTTACAGTTGAGTATTTCAGATTAGAACGTTACGATGTACCAATAATGTGCCTCTGTGTTGTGTTGATGATCGGGCTGTACTTCCTTCCTATAGCTTGGGACTCCGAATTACTGTACGAAAATATCTACTATATTATGATACCTATCGTTGGAGAACTGTTTCTGATAATGATGATCTCGTATTTCGAGCGAGGTTCTTGCCAGATTTAAGCATGTCTTGTGTGTATTTTAAATATTGTTAATTTTTGTATCGACGAACAACAGCTAAGTGTAGGAACGTGTATTTGGCTGTTTTATTCTTTTAGCGTGTAATGAATACAAGCAGTGGAAATATACAATTTTTTATGCATGACTATAGAGTAAACTTATCCCATATTTAATTATTCCATATTTTCTTAAATAAAATTATTCCAGCAACATCATTGTATATAGAATTGCCTATCCAACAACAATAAAAGTTATATTAGCAGCCACTTAAATTACGCAATTTCTATTGAAAATGAACTTTAATTTACTCTTAGAAGCGTCGTTTTGCCCAGTCCCTGATATTCCAATAACAAAAACATCCCCACTGACTTCCACAATTTACAAACTTCCCGCGCTCACAGTTCTGCCAACACACCAACACGAAATCCCCCGCGGCCACTTTGACGTGTCGGCCATAACTCCGTTTGGCTTTATAACGGAAACAGCGTTACGCCGGGACCTTAATAAAACGCTTCTTTCGCAGCCAAACCGTAAGTCCTTATTCTCCGAGGGCCCCCATTGCTCCCCGTTAATAAACCCGTAAATTTTGTTTACACCTGTTGTCGCAGGAAATGGGAGACAGTGACGACGAATACGACCGCAAGCGTCGCGATAAGTTCAGGGGCGAACGCGCCGAAGCGCCCTACAGGGGCCCGGAGAGAGTCTCGCGACCCAGGGACGACTGGGTGGAACGGTGAGGGGCTCCTGCGGTGGTAGGTGGGAGTGGTTTTATCTGTGTTGTTGTAGTGATTCGTGGTCCAGGCCCAGACCTAGGGAGTACAGGCCCGGGGTGAGAGACAGGGGGTACTCGCCCAGCATGGACTCGGCGCCCAAGAGGCTGCGCCATGACTATTACGGGGATAGTTACTACAATCACTATCCGTACCACCAGAATGCCCACAGGTAAAAATTTGGAATGTCTTCAACTAATTTTACCTCACAAAAGGGGTGTGATGTATTTAGAGTGATAACTGCATGTTGTTACTAGTTGATGTGTACATCTAGAGAGCTGTTTCATTGGTCACATGATTTTTTTTTCTAAATTAAAGTGAGGTTACCTCAATCATAATCTTTTTATTATTTAAATTTCATTATTATAATTTGAACATTTCACGTTAGCATGCACCGTTTTTTCCGCTGCTTGTCTTTAGAACTCGTTGTTGTTCAACGCCGTCTCAAACACTGAAACTCTAACCAAGAAACTTCTTGTTTTAAAGAGCTGGTAATTTCTTCAGAGAACCCCCGTCGTCCTCGCAATCCGAAGGCCAGCAGCCCCCCATGATGTCTTTTAAAGCGTTCTTAGCCACCCAGGACGACAACATCTCCGACAGCGAGGCCATAGAGAAGTACAACGACTACAAGCTGGAGTTCCAGCGACAACAACTCAATGAGTTTTTCGTCGCCCACAAGGACGACGAATGGTGTGTACTTGGTTTTTTCGCTTATGAAATATTTACTAGAGGGAAAAAATCTCATTTCAAGTGGAGGCGGACGTAACGTCGATCGCAGCCGCCGAGTGTTGCATCCCCCTCCATGCAAGGTGTTTTTCAAAGCAATCAGTAGTGGCAAATAAGGTTAAGATAGATTTTAAGATAGAACTTTTCCCCAACATGTTACTTTAAAAGCCTTTTTCTCTACAGCACTGATTCGAGACTTCCTGACATCTGCGTAAAATATAATTATGTGTTTTGTGTGTGAAAACATGTGAATACACTACGTTCAAAGTATATATTGAATTGAATATAGATATGAAATGTGGAATTATTTTAAACCGTTATAAAGCTATGCGCGCAATGCATATGCTTTCGCGTACTTTGTTAGGGTAAAGACGATCCAGGTGAGATTCACGACGAAGAAATATCCATTTACTGTATGTACATGTATGTTGGTGTGACTGCTTTAGACGCGAACATAACAGAGATGTTATGATCACGTCGAACGAGTGGGTCCATTTCTTTCCACGCGAGGCAACTGCTACACATACAGAAAGGGGGCTAGCAACATGAGAACTCTGGTTAACAAGGCCAAATTACGCCTCGAAATCCGTCTTAAAACAGTCAAAGACTTGTTAACATCAGGCGAGTCTTCATGTGGCTAACATCGCTGTAGCAGTTGCAGTAACGCCCTCTTCTAAAAATTCTCATCGATCAAGTGCACGAATTGATGAATGAATGCTTTTTATTATGTCAGAGTGCCGCCGTTGTTCGTTCTGTGGACCGATTTGGCTGTCTTCCTTTTAGGTTCCGATTGAAGTACCACCCGGAGGACTCGGTGAAACGAAAGGAGGAGCAGATGACGGCCCTCAAGGTTGGTCAAAATTGTCTTGTAATTTCTGTGTGTTAACCCCGATTTTGATATAGAAACGAGTAGATGTTTTCTTGGAACTCCTGAACGGCGGGAAACTCACGGTTTCGGTGGATTGTTCTAAAACGAACGACCTTCTCAAGCTTCTGGACACGGTGGTTATTAAGCTGGAGGGTGGTGGCGAGGAGGACTTGGAAATCTTGGAACAGGAATACGCAGGTACGTCTAGGCAAGGTCAAAATAAAATTGGCAATAACACTTTTTTTTCTCCAGAGCTTGAGGAGAAATTGAAAGAAAAGCCCAAAGAGGAAGTTGTCGAAAAAGTTAACGACGAACCCCCCAAAAAAGAGGAGGAACCACCCAAACCTGAACAACCACAGACGAAAGAAAACGGTAACGAGAGCAGCGCTGACCCGGCGACCGAAGACGGTGAAATAGAACCCGAAAAGCCCGAGGAAGAAACCCCCGCTGAACCCCCCAAAGAATCCGAAAAGATGGACGTAGAGGAGGAAAAGAAAGAACCCGAGAGCGCCGAAGAGCCACCGAAGGAACCCGAGCAGGAGGGAAAAAAAGAGCCGAAAGAGAAAAAGAGGAAAGGCTCGTTTTCGGGGAGCAGCAGCGGCTCGTCGAGCGACAGCAGCGACAGCGACGAGGAAAAGGAAAAGAAAGAGAAGAAGGAGGAAAAGACCGAAGAGGTGGAAGAGAAGCCCAAAGAGGAGGTGAAGGAGCAGATCGAGACGGTCGACGACGACAAGCCGGAAAAGCCAAAGTCGCTCCACAAGACCACTTCCATATTCCTCCGTAATTTGGCGCCGACGATAACGAAGCAGGAAGTGGAGGCGGTGTGCGGTCGCTACGACGGGTTTTTGAGGGTGGCCTTGGCCGACCCCCAGCCTGAGAGACGGTGGCTGCGGCGTGGATGGGTGACCTTCAAGCGGGACGCCAACATCAAGGAGATCTGTTGGAATCTGAATAACATCCGGCTGAGGGACTGTGAATTAGGTGCAATAGTAAATCGTGATCTGAGTCGGAGGATTCGGCCCATCAACGGTGTCACCGCCCACAAGCAAGTTGTGCGCTCCGACATCCGCATATCGGCCAGAGTGGCCCTGCATCTCGACAACAAAGTGGGGCTCTGGCTGGACGAGGACAACAAGGAGAAGCCCCAGCCGACCTTCGGCCTGGTCTCGAACAATCCGGTCTTGCACAACATCACCGACTACCTGATCGAGGAGGCCAGCGCCGAGGAAGAGGAGCTGCTGGGGTTGGAGCCCACGGCCGATACGCAGGACTCCGCCACCACGGTGGAGAGGGACGAACATCTCATCTCCGTGCTGGACCGCATAATACTGTACTTGCGCGTCGTTCATTCCGTCGACTACTACAACCACTGCGAGTACCCCAACGAGGACGAGATGCCAAACAGATGCGGAATCCTGCATGCGCGGGGACCCCCTCCCACCACGAAGGTTGGTACTCGCATTTCTCTTATTCCTGGTATTCTAAAGTGGATCCGTAGACCGACATGACCCAGTTCATCGGCGCACCCATCGAGGCCAAAATGACGAGCTTCCTCCCTGAAAAACCCCGCGACGAGAACAAAAACGAAGCCAAACTGATCAACCTGTCTCTCAAAGACGTGGACACAGAAATCGACAAGTTCGTCCAAGCCAACACCAGAGAGTTAGCCAAGGACAAGTGGCTGTGCCCCCTCTCAGGCAAAAAGTTCAAAGGTAAATCAACTCGCATTCTGGTAACAAAGTAACTCCAATTTGTCTTCCAGGGCCGGACTTCGTACGTAAACACATCTTCAACAAACACGCCGAAAAAATTGAAGAGGTCAAGAAAGAGGTGGAGTTCTTCAACAACTACTTGCGCGACCCGAAGAGGCCGATGTTGGCCGAGGCGCCGCAGCCCAAGCGCGAGGAGGCGCCCACGTACAACCATCCCTCGTACGGTGGTGGGTCTTTCGGGGGCTACGGGCGCTTGCCTCCGTATTACAACCAGGGGTATTCGCAGCGTTCCAGGGGTTACACGCCCCGATCGAGGTGAGCATTACGAGTTGTGTCATTGGTAATCAGTTTTTGGGGTTGCAGAGGCGGACCCGGCGACTTCAGACCGGTCATTCACTACAGGGACCTCGATGCCCCAAGGGAACCGGAGGAGTTCATCTAAATTTGTTGTTTATAAGTTCAGGATAAAAGAATGTCGCATAGGTTAAGGTTATTTTATAGTTTTAAGTTTGTAAAGATAAAGTCATTTGGAACAGTTTGGTTATGTTTACATCTGTGTTATGAGATTGCTCTGTGGGTAAGTATGGGTGCTGTAATTGTGTATAAATTTCATAAATTCACAATTTCACCGTTTTGTGTTTTCAAAGATTTTATGCACAAACTTGCACCAGAAATCTGATAAGCAGTTTGGTTGCTACATCGGTTTTAAGCAAACCGAACTGCAAGAAAACAGGGATTTACACAAGGGGGTTGCGAGCGCTTAATTCCAAGACATTGTCACGTCAAAACATACTAATATGTTAAACAGAGTTAAAGGTTATTAAACACTGCAGCCCCCATCAATTTACGGGGGAAAATATTTGAAATCTAGGGACATTTCGGATCTCCCTAAACATGGCGGCGTGACCACTTCCCTGCTGATTGTCAACAATTTTTATAAATTCCCTTGTAAGTTCTTATTCCTATTTTTGAGCATGTAAAATGAATTAAAAATCAGGAAGCCGCTTTCGTAGGTCTTAGAAATACTACCTTGCCCATTAAATATTGTTCCATGCAGTTTCAGTTGGAGTTTTACTGGTGGTGTCTTCACCGAGTGTTGGGGCCCTAATTATCAGTATTTGTCAGTCGGAAATTGACGGAAGCGAACATGAGCAAAGCCGATTTCTCCGACAACGAGGACGACCCTCCGGTTTACGAAAGTTCCGGCTCAGAATGGAATTCTGAATCAGAACTGGAACCAGTAAGTGTTGTGGTCAGTTTAGATAAGCAGGATAGTTTTCCCCTTTTTCGATACCTGCCCATGTACGTTAAACTGTCTTCTTTTAACTTGTACCGTTTTTGTATCTATTTTTTTGTTCACAACTTGTTTTTATACAACCAGTAATACACATGTGTGTCAGGTGCGAAAATCCACTCGCCGGACGTCCGGTAGGGGCAGCAAGAAACCGAGACTAAAATCGGACTCGTCTAGCAGTAGCGAGGAGGAGCCCGAAGAGCCTAAACCGCGAAAGAAAAACGGGGTTAACAAAAAACAGAAACTCAGCTCAGAATCGTCGACCCCAGAGCCGCCGAGAGTGTCGAAACCGATCAACTCCAAAGACTATTCGGTAAGCGTAGACACTTGTAAGGAAGGTAGCCTGTTTTATGTTAATTTCAGACGGGTTCCTTTTTAATTTTGAAGAAAGACGCGCAAGTAGGCGACCCCAAAAAGCATCCCTGCATATGGAGAGTGGATGGGAAAGCGTTGCTACAGAAGTACGAGCCGTTCGAGAGTGACGGGAAGGTCAGCCACAAAACCACGTCGATTGTGAGTATTCTATTGTATTCTGCCTTTTTTAAAGATCTTTCGTTTATTATAGTATACAGGCTGGTCGGCGCTGGACCGAGATCAGTACGCCCCCGTGCAAGTGACCGTAAAGCAACACAACAACCACACGCTAATCGTGGACCTAAATTGGGAGAAATTGAAAGAAATCAACATGGACAGTGATTAATTTTATTCCTGCAATCTATAAATAATTGATTTTGTTATATTATCCATCTTTAGTACTTTTCAAAGTGTTATTTTTTACTATGAATTTAATTACTTATAGGCGTAAATGTCCAAATACATATTGAGTTTCCATTGATTTTTTCGACATTCGTAAAATAAATGGTATTATAAGTGAAGAGTCTTGTCATTTACGTTTTTATTACAGAAAGTTGTACAACTCGTAAAATTAAATTATCGATAGAATATGTTTATGGGTCCTCTATGGGGGCCGGGGCGTACGAGCCAACCAGTGGCGGGTCAATTACCACTTTCTTCATCACAAAGAACACCACCACGCCCACTATGATCTCTCCCAGTCCCACGAGAACCACGATGGCCCATGCTGGTATCGGCGAATCTCCTAAAATCCTAAGTGTTAGCAAGAAAATTGCTGAACTGTGATTTGTTGTACTTACTCAAATAGGTCCGTGTGACGGTTCTTCGCCCCTTCAGTATCTGTCTCCTGGCGTCCACTTCCGTAGACAGTACCATCGCCAGAACTACAATATCATTTTCCCTGTTATTATTGAAACTGATTGATTTTTACCCACCTAAGAAGGCGATGAACGCCTTTGAACACTTTGATACAGCCATTTTCGGTCACAACAGGTTGAAATGACGCAGAATTAGTCACAAAGGTGTCTGTTCGATTTTATCTTATCTGCCGATAAATTTTATGGGTTGGGTGAGTAATACAAAAACGCGGTTTCTTAGAATAAATATAATATTGAGAAACAACTACAACCCAGATCTGCTTAAGGTGAACCTGCACGATGCGGTCTAGGGGCCCGTATATACCGATAAGGCTTCACTTGGTCCAGCATGCAGAACTTCAAACCGAGAAACAGTAGGGCTCCAAAGAGGATTTCTCCGAGGCCCACGAGGCACACGATAGCCCATGCGGGAATGGCTGAATATCCTTGAAAATTCGTTTTGTTGACAGTACAGAAAATATTTTTTGGACTTACTAGAGTATGTTCTGGTTACGGTTTTTCTCCCCTTTAGGATTTTCCTTCTGCATTCTCCTTCCTGTGAAATGGCCAGAAGAAGAACTAGAAAGTGAGAGAAAGTACTTCAACGCAAATAAAAATATCGTTTAAGAAAATAATAATTATTATTATATCACATTCCCTCTGTCGGTATTTTGGGTTGCCTACATCACGATACCTTGTAATTTTGTTGTGAAAAAAAATCAAGAGGAACTAGAAGAAATCAGTGAAAAATATAACTGAGAAATTAGAAACAAACAATGGAGAATTCTGAATCAACAAGAAACAGAAATTGAACACAGAGAAATGGAAGAGGTGTATGGGAATTACACCCCTCTATACAAAAGTATCTCTTGGGTTACCTACAGTATTCTATCTTATGTAAATAAAATCTACATTGTTTCACACATGTCTCCTTTTATACAGACAACCTGTGTGGGTGTACAACAATCAATAATTTCGAACAATCATAAATCAAATTATGTGAGTCATATAATTTGTTTTTGTTTGATCACAACTCCTAGTGCTTGCTACAAACATTATAATGTTTTTGTTCGGGGCTTCGTATGTAATTTAGAATGTAAAGAGTACCACAAACTATCTAGGACAAGTAACGAACAAAGTTCGCAGATTCTATTATTATGTATTCACAAACTCAAAGATCCTTGTCTCGGAATGTTCGAACATAAAAAGGCTTGACCTGATTTATCGTCGTCATAAAACGATACTGTCTCAGTGCTTCCCATTAATTCATCTGCTTAATGAAACTGTTAATGACGCAACTCCTTTTCAAACACCTATAGCGGTACTATCAATATCTGTCGCCTTGTATAACGACCTATAAATATTTAGATTTCAAATGCAAAGCATCTCTCCCGAACCTATAAATAATCTCGGCCTATTTTTATTTCGCTACGGTCGAAATTTAAAAGAAAAGACTTACCTAGAACGAAAAGTGTGAATCTTAGGAATTTGGGTTTGGCCATGTTGAGCACTAGAAGCACAAAATTAATTTGATGAGAAGGATTTAATTAGGTTCTTAGACGCGTTATCATTGTTTGAACTAGCGATGCATTGTAATGTAGTGAGTAAATATGCGCCTAATAAACACCCTACGAATGATAAGAAAAGTTTTGGGGGTCATGCCTACGGTAGGTTTGACCCGTAAATATAAATAATGTCTTCAGGTTGATATTTCTTGAATTACAATTTTTACAAAGAAGAAAAGCCTGATTGTAGTAAAAAAATAAATAAAAAACAATAAATATTGAGTTATCAGTAATCTTCAGGTTGGCTTGTCCTGCGAAACACAAACACATCATTCCGAAATGTAAATAAGAGAAATCAGGACAAACATGCAGTGTCAATATCCGGCCATCTATAGTCCACCGAAGTAAAGATGCGCGTCCGTCTATGGCGCCCATTACGCAACGAAAACCAGGAAAATCCTCCCATCGATCCCTGTGTTTACCCAAGTCCCATAATGTTCGCTTAATGTGTTTTCGCACCGGCGGAGTTAACGGCGTAATAATTAATAATAATCACTACCGAACAAAGTTCAAAAATGTTAGATAACAGATTACCACAGTTCCACGACGTCCGTGGAAGCGGGTACACTCAGTGCGGAGATGTACCAGAGCAGCGCCACGGGGCCTCTCGTGGGGGCCATCGACGAGGGCACCTCCAGCGCCCGCTTCATCCTTTTTAAGGCGGGCACGGCGGAGGTCGTGGCGTCCCACCAGAAGGAACTGCCGCAAATATACCCTCAGGAGGGCTGGGTCGAGCAGGACCCCCTGGAGATCCTCGACGTGGTGAACACCTGCATCGAGAAGACCGTGGACAAGTTGGTCAGCCTGGGGGGCAGCGTCAACGACATCGTCGCCGTGGGGGTGACCAACCAGAGAGAGTCGACCATAGCGTGGGACCGGACAACCGGGAAGCCGCTCTACAACTCGGTGGTGTGGATGGACATGAGGACGTCG
This sequence comes from Diaperis boleti, assembly GCA_963583935.1. NCBI lineage: Eukaryota > Metazoa > Arthropoda > Insecta > Coleoptera > Tenebrionidae > Diaperis > Diaperis boleti. The sequence goes on along the minus strand of OY757244.1, from coordinate 81,558,206 downwards.
ACCACGGTGGAGCAGCTGCTGGACCAAGTGCCCAACCGCACCAGAAACAAGAACTACCTGAAGCCGCTGTGCGGGCTGCCCTTGTCGCCTTACTTCAGCGGCGTCAAGGTCAAGTGGCTGCAGGAGAACATCCCGGCGGTCAAGAAGGCCCTGGCCGCGGGCACGTGTGCTTTCGGTACCGTGGACTCGTGGCTCATTTGGAACCTCACTGGCGGCCCCGACGGAGGGGTGCACGTGACCGACGCCTCCAACGCTTCGCGGACGATGCTCATGAACATAGACACGTTGAAGTGGGACCCTGTGCTGCTTAACTTCTTCGGCATCAAGCCGGAGGTGCTCCCCGCTATCAGGCCCAGTTCCGAGGTGTACGGTGCGTTTCGAAAGGGCTCTTTGAGAGGGATACCCATTTCTGGATGTCTCGGGGACCAGCAGTCGGCTCTGGTGGGACAGCAGTGTTTAAACAGAGGACAGGTAATTACGTCTTTGCGTGTAAGGTGGAATCATACAAGAGTGACGGGGTTTTTACCGATGGTCAAAAGTTAGAGGTCCTTCAAGATAAGAGGAGGAAGACAAGTAATAAACAAAAATTGGGATAAATCAAAGAAAGGGAATAAATTCTTATTTGAGACCCACCTCCACTCCACTACATGCATGGTTGAAACGATTTTCTCTTTCGACCACTCACTCTAACCCCCTCCCATCTTTTAGGCCAAAGCCACCTACGGCACCGGCTGCTTTCTCCTCTACAACACCGGGACCAAAAAAGTCGACAGCACCCACGGGCTCCTCACCACAGTGGCCTATCAACTAGGGCAATCCCAGCCACCAGTTTATGCCCTCGAAGGCTCGGTGGCTATAGCGGGGGCTGCCCTGACCTGGCTGCGAGACAACTTAACGATCCTGCCGACGTTCGGGGATGCCCAACGCTTGGCCGAAAAAGCCGAAACTGACGAGGTGTACTTTGTTCCGGCATTCAGCGGCCTCTACGCCCCTTATTGGCAGCAGGACGCAAGGGGGTACGTCTTCCACCCGCCCCTTTACGTACGACCTAAACTGCTTTTTTCAGGACAATCGTCGGGATCACTGAGGATACCACTTCGTACAATATCATCAAGGCCACTTTAGAGGCGGTGTGCTTTCAGACGAGAGACATTCTGGAAGCTATGAATAAGGACTACGGGACAGCGCTGACGCACTTGCAGGTTGATGGAGGGATGACTGCCAATTCGCTGTTGATGCAGCTCCAGGCCGATTTGGCGGGTATAACGGTGACCAAGCCCACCATGGCGGAGAGCACGGCGCTGGGGGCCGCCATGGTGGCAGGGGCTGCAGTGGGCTATTGGGACATCTTGGGGGCCCCTGTGACCATACCGTTTGAGCAGTGGACTCCCCAATTCGGGGAAAACGAAAGGGATGTGAGGTACGGGAAGTGGAAGATGGCCATTGAAAGATGCCTCGGATGGGAAACTTCCTAGTCATAAATCTTGCCTAGCTATTTTTGTTAAAGTTTTTTTCTTATGAAATAATTATACTGGTTTTTTGTATTATGAGTATTACTGGTTGACTAACTACACATAAACTAACCTAACCTCACATAACCTCAAAAATTTCATGTCAATTTTTATCAAAAATGTCCCAGTTGCTAGTATCCCTCCGCAACCTGCTCCAACTCAGAATACCGGTTACTTCAGGTAAGCCCCCCCCCCCATTGGCTTTACAAATCTACACCGACTTTTACAGCCCCCATCCGATGCGCTAGTAAGAAGACCGGGGGTAGCACCCAGAACACCAGCACCAAAGCTCGCCCTAAGCATCGCGGCTGGAAGGTGCAAGACGGGTGTAGAGTCGAAAAGAACTACCTCCTAGCCACACAGAGAACACTTCGTTTTCACCCTGGATTAAACGTACTCCCTAGAACCATCTCCATTCAACTCTTAACAAACTTGTTGCAGGTGGGCCTGGGACGAGATGGGACACTGTTTGCGCTGGTCCCCGGTAAAGTGGTCGTTACGTGTGAGAAGGCGGACCCCGATTGGGAACATACGTGGGTGCAGCGGTGCCACGGTTTCAGACGAAACACCGAGTTTTATAAGAAGTACTTTAATGTGTTGCCAGATAAACAGCATCAGAATTTCAAGTTGGTAGAACAGGTGTAAATTATTTGTAAATAAAGTTAGTCAGGCGTCAATCCAGTTCAATGTGATGTAAGCCACTTGGGCGTCTTTGACTGTGGCTAAAACTGCGCGCTTTTTCACGGCGCTCGCTAGGCGGCCGAAAGCCACAATTTCGGTGGAGTGGATGGGGCTGTTGGGATCCTCCACGCAGTGGACGATAAAAATCGCATGATACGCGATTGGGTCCCCTAAATACACCAGGAAGTCCGCCCCAAATTTGAAACCGGTGGTGATGTAGTAGCCCCTTTCCCACAAGTCTTTATATACACTGTACTTTAAGTCTGATGTGGTGTTCAAAATTGACTCCCTAGACAGCTCGGTTGTCTTGGCACAATGAGGCGATGTGAGGGCGATGGGCCAAGTCATATTTTCCTTGTTGACAAGCGACGACTTCTCCAATTCTTCGCTGAAGATGTCTTCTGAAGACCTGTCGTCGCCCCGCTTTCTCTTGGCCGCCACTATATCGCTGATCATAACCTCTAATTGTCTTTTGCGAAGGTCCTTGTAAACCACCCTCTGCGCTTCAAGCAGGTCATTTTCGAACTTCTGCTGGGCTTGCTGATCCTCCGGCGTGACATCGAAGTGACGCTCTACAACTCGGGCCGCCCTCTTATCGACCAGCAGCAACACTTCTTCCGATAGGAGCTTCAGAGGTAGTGCTAAATTAATGTTCATGAATTGATACATTAAATGATGATGTTGCTTACTTTGTATGGTGTTGGTGTTACCGACGAGAGTTCCTACGATCCGGTGGGTTCTTCGAAGGGTGCCCCAATCTGCAACATGACCGTTATAATCTCAAAATGTAAATAATTTACATACCATCTGGGTCGAAAACCAGGACATTTCCGTTACAACTGACCAGATCTATCATGATGATGATGGAGTTCTCATTTTCTGGACTCCATTTGTGAGGTTATGTTAGCCGCATTTTGGTGAGCCCCCGTCGTGTTGCACACATCTAAGTAAACGGCCTAAAAGTTTAGTAATGAAAGTAAGGATACAGGAAACAAAAACAGCAAATTTGAAAGCAGTATTCAGAACTGAAGAAGGGTCTCTAAACTTTTATTGCCGTGTTAGGTAGCTACAAAATATTTATTACATCCTGTGTAAAACTTATACAGAAGGGTTGGTTCACCAACGATAATATTATAATTATTTAAATAATGATAAAATATTTGACCAAATGACTCAAAATCAGCAACTTTGACGACTGTATACTGTATTTTGGGTTGCATAATGGACAATCGTATTTCTTCATTTTCGAAAATCCCCAGGTAAACATGACTGGGATGAGATAACCTGGTCCCCAGTGTCCGTAGGCCCCTGCCCCCCGCTATGCTTCTCCCTGACGTGCCGCAGCAAGAATTCCATGTCCACGAACGTCCGATGGCAGCCCTCGCACTCGTACTGCCCCCTATGCGACATGTGGTGCAGCCTTTGGTTGTACCTCGTGCTGAACATCTTCTCGCAATACCGGCACTTGTGGGGCCTCAACCCCGTGTGGATTAGCTCGTGCTTCCTCTTCTCCCCGTTCGAGCGGAATCCCTTCTCGCAAAACGAGCACCTGTAGGGGCGATCGTCGGTGTGCACCCTGAGGTGTCGCTTCCAGGTGGACTGCATGTAGAACCGCTTATCGCAGAAGGTGCACTTGAACCTCCGGTCGTTGGTGTGCATGCGCATGTGGTAGAACAGGGCGTTGGAGTGGCGGAAGCCCTTGCCGCAGACAGCGCAGAGGTGGTCCAGATTGTCTCGGTGGGACTTCATGTGGACATAAAGACTGACTTTGTAGAAGAATTTCTTTGGGCAGAGGGAGCATTGGAATGTGCGGCCGAGGTGGGTGAGGGCGTGTTCTTTTCCTTTGTATTTGCTTGAGCTGGTGTGGCCACAGATGTCACAAAGGTGTTTGGGGGTGTCAGGATTGCCGAGGTGCGATTTCCGTATGTGGCGACTGAGGGTGAGGGTGCTTGCACACACCGTTCCACAGAAATTGCATTTGTGATCAGTGGCATTAGACTCTACAATTTCAAACTGTTTAGTTTCAATGTTGTGTGTTTGACCCCTTTGTGTACATGTTATTTTGGGTCTTTTGACAAAGACAGCTGACACTGTGGTCCCTAAATTACTCAAGAAACCATCAAAATTGGGCTCAACTTCCTCCTCCTTCTCTACAATGAGAATATCATCCAAGTTGTATTTTTGTGTTCCCAAGATCAGATCCACTGCAGCCTTTTTCTGGGGCTCATCCTCTATCCCCTTTAAGACGTCTTGCGATCTGTAGAAGAGTATGTGGAAGTCATAGGCTGCCCTTAGTAGGTCCCTGCATATTGTACAGACTTGCAGTGGGTACCCATCAAGGATGTTCAACTACAATTTATTATTTAGTGATGACAAAAGCAACTAAAACACGTACTTTTTGGGAAACTACTTGCTGTAGAGCAGCTAGAATGGATAGGGGCTCCGGGGTCCCATCGGTGGTCTCCCTCAGGGGGGCCTCGAGGGGGACCGTGCCGCCTCTATCGGTCAGGCAAATGCGGCATAACTGGGCGTTTGAGCCAGCTGTATTTTGTAATTCCTCTTGAGAGGGGACTGAAAATATTTGTGAGTTTCGCATTTGCATAACCTAGAAATGAATTTGAAAGTAAATTACAGCACCTGGGGAAATTTCGTCATGCCAGTGGTACCAATTTTTGTTTTTGATCAATAAAAATCTCCTGTAATTTGTCTGTAGCTTCTCATAAACGTGAACGTGACTAAATACTAATAAATGACCCAAAATGACCCATCTGGGAGCAGCTAAAAATAATTTTTTTTCAAATCGAGGCCGTTATAGAGGGCGCCACTATAAACTTCTTTTTGACAACCCCCATGACGTCACCTCACAATTCAAAATGGTGATCAAGCATTTCTGCAGTTCTCGAATGTGATGTTTTAACGGTTTTAAAATCGCCAAAATTGTGAAATTCATTGTTTAAATGTGCTATTTTATCGACTATTTTGTGCACAATGTTCTCGTCCAGTAAGATCGACGTGGACCGACACGTGGAGGAGTGTCTCAAGAAGATAAATAACGAAACGGAGGTGAGCGTTTGAAATAGCTGTCATTTTGCATGCCGGCATCCCAATTTTCGTTAGAAATTCGCAGGATTAATGAATTTGGTTGTTGTTACTATGTGGAAACGACTTTGGACTGTCGGATTCGTCATATTGTAGGTTTAGGGGTTATAAATAAAATTGTCTCACGGATCAATGTCACATACGAGGAGCCGCTTTGGCGGGAAATTATTTATAGATTAGGAAAAAAAGCCGTCTAAAAATACTTGTCTCGTGGTGTTTCGCCAATGTTTTTGGCGTAATGTTGAAGTTGGCTCAGTGGGGTTTGATTTTAGCAACGCCAGCTTTGACCCGGGGGGTTTACCTTTTCATGAAAGTTACAGTTGCGAGCAAAAAAAAAAAACTGCCTGTCAATGTCATTCTCTGACGCAATGGAAAATGATCTACTGTACATTTTTTTATTTGGTGACAATTCCACGAAATTTCAAAATTACATCGTCCAATTTTTTTGTTCGCCTCTATATCTAATCGTTATCGGTGAAGGACCTCTTCTAATACTGAAAAAATTATTGTTTGATACTGATTTTTATTTATTTTCTGGTTTGAACATTTCACTTGGCAACAAAAATAAATCTACACTTTTACAATCTGAATCTACTATCAACTAAAGTATTAAATCTTGATCTGTCTGTATGTTATTATAGTTATAATATTTAACACATAAACCCAAAAGACAACTCCCCAAGTAAAAAAAAAATAATCATAGGAAAACCTACCATAAGATAGGTAAGAAAACAACTAGAAGTTATAAATTAATGAAAGATGTATTGTAAATATAATAAATCTATCAGTTCATAAAGGAAAATATCAAAAACGAAATTAGTTAAAGGGAGTCATTCCCGAAACGCTGCTTGTCGTAGTTTGCCGAATTTAGTATGTATTAGATTTTTCTAAAGAGAATTAAAGAATAAAGAATGTTTGGGAAAATACAAAATTCCAACAATTGTCTAGTAAAAAGAAGGAAAAGCAATCTGAAGCTTAAATTAATCAAATCATTTAGAAGGGCCGCAAAATTTAGGTTTGTTTTAGTCTGCACAATGAACTCGTACATTTTTGTATTTTTGATTGGAATTCAAAATATAGAAAATTTAACAAAAAAAAAGAGAGACTATTGAAAAACATTAGAATACACACATGAATAAACAAAATACACGGGTACTATCAAGTATCTTTATAGACGAGTTTGTACATGATTTGTACATCTATTGTCTGGGGGAACAAAATGTGAAACCTTAAGACACTCAAAAAAAGTAAGAATCGAAGGAAAGACAATAATTGTGTGTCGTCGTCAGCGGTGATCGTAACGGTTTGTATTTTTCCAGCGCAACCTCCGCTGCTTCTCTTTCGCCAAGCAGTACTTCAAGATCGAGCGCTACGAAGAGGCCCGCCGCTACGTCTCCACCTACCTGAGCGTGCGCCCCAACTCCCCCGAGGCGCACACCCTTCTCGGAAAATGCCTCGAGAAGCTCGGTCGCAAAGAGGCCGCCCTCCAGGCCTACACCACCAGTCTCCGTCTGGATTCCAAGCAGAACAGCCTCGTCCTCAAAGGTGAACTTTTCATCTTAATCGAAACACCTTCTGATATATTCTTGCAGTTTGCGAGCTCCTCGCCTCCGACGACGTGGAGGTGGACCAAAGCGGCGCGCGGTACTTCTGCGAGATGGCGCAGTGTTTCGACCCCCACAACCCCGTCATTTTCAACCTGAAGCAGCGCATCCTTACGTCGGAAAACGACGATCCCAGAGACGTTTCCAATCTTATATTGAAAGAGCTGGAGAGCAGACCGACGGATGTTAAGTTGCGGGTGAGGTTGTTGAAACACCTAGTGCAGCACAACATGGTGAAGGAGGCCTACAAGCACGCGTCGGACGTCGAGAGTAAAGACCTGGGGATCTTTCATAACAGTTTGGGGTGGTACGAGGCGGTGGCCGAGGTCCTGGTGAAGTACCAGAGGAGCGTGTCGTTGCCCAACACTCTGGGGTGGGAGTTCTGGTTTCTGTCGGTGTCGGTGTTGGACAAGTTGGTTAGTTTGTCGCTGGAAGAGCACTCGGACAACGTTAAGACCACCACGGAGTATGTCAACGCGTTGTTCAATTTCGATCAGACTCTGGCTAAGGCTGTGCTGAACATCTCCGATTGTCCCGATAGGAACCTGATACAGGAGTTCGTCAATCATTACAGCGCGCAAGTGTGCTTTCACCTCGCGACACTGGTATTCAAACAAGCCCACAAAGACGTGATCAAGTACAAAGAGGCGAACAACATCACGTTGCCCTTGCTGTTTGCCGCTTACTACTCGCCACCCCCAGATCTACAAAGCATGTGGTTTAACCACGCCCCCGAGGCCCGAAGGGGAATGGTGCGTCGGTGGCGGCGGGAGGCGGCGTTCCGGTGCTCTCAAACGGGACACATTCTCCAAGCCGCAGCTAAAGACAGAAAGTCTATTCTGATTGAAAAAGCTAACCAGTTTTCCATGGGGATGTGGCGCGAACAACTCTTCAAGAAACTGTTTGTTACCCGAGACCAACAGCTCAAGATGAAGACGAGTCACTTTCTGACCGATCAGAAGCTGGTGGAGATCCCCATCCGACTCCCCGACCCTCTGGAGCTTCTTAAGTACGACGAGGAGGCCCAGCTGCACTTCCCAGATTCGTTGCACCACCACATCTGGATCGCTCTCAACAACAAACTGGCCGACTTCAAGTGTACGGTATTCGAGGGCTTGCACTATACCGTGAAGAACTTGAAGAACTGTGGGGCGGAAACGCTGAGTGTCTTGGATGTGCAGGCTTTTATCTACTGTGCCACTTTGTGTGCAAAATTCGGTTTGGAGAATACCAGAGTCATCGCTTACTATAATGTGGACAAGCCCAACGTGCTCCCCGCCGCCGTCACCCAGGAGTTGGGCACTCTGAATCAGAGCGCCTTCTTCAAGGCGGCCTACAGGATGTTCAAGAACGAGTACGATCCGGGAGTAGACCAGTTACGACTAACCTTAGTCGAGGGCATCAAGGTAGTGAGGTGTGTGGATAACGGGCTTGACGTGCGACTCCTCGTGACTTTAGCACAGACGTTTGCCGAGCGTGCCAAGAGCTGCACCAAACAGTCCGAGATTGAGGCCAACGAGGCACGCGCTGAGCTCTACTGGAAGACCGCTCTTCCTATATTGGAAAAAATGCGAAATAACCAAGCCGTGTCGTACCCTCCTAGCAAACTCTTTAGTTACCGCTCCAAGGACATGGCACTGGGGGAGGTGTGCTCCCACATCGAGACCGGAAAGTTGTTCAGCGGCGCCCAACTCATGAAGAAGAAAGAGTACGAGAAAGCACTGAAGGTCTTCGAGGGTCTCAGAGATCCGTACGCGAGCTTCTACCAAGCGCAGATCTACAAGTCGATGGCCGATCAGCAAACCAGTCACAACAAAGAGAGTGTCACGTCGGAAATGAGAAGTCAGTACATCATTTTGTTGTCGCGCAGTCGGGACTGTCTTTACCTGACGTTGGACCGGTTACGGGAGCCATCCACCGACCAGAAGCACCCCCTCAACGAGCAACTCGGGACAGAGATCGAGAAGATCGAGCGGTTGTTGTCACGGATCGACCCCGATTGCACCAATCGTAACGAGTGTGACGGGATGTCGGATGAAAACGTGTCTTCGGCCGGAAGTGCTGGAGACCACTACGTCACCGGCTACTCTTTAAGACTCGATAACCACAACCATTCCACTCCCTACCGCTCCGACTTGTTCAAACGGGAAGCCAAGCCCAGTCCCGAGCGACTAGATGCGCAGTTACGACAGCTAGCCGCTTCCAAGGACGCGGCCATCAACCACATATTGGAACACAACAAGATTATGGTCGACTCCCATAGGAATTTAGTGGAGGAGTTGCGCAGCTTTAAAGAGGCGGTGACCAACCTGACCGTCACCGTGGACGAGCTGAAAAACATCAGGCACAGTCACGACGACATCCGCGACATCAAGCAGTCGATCGGACAGCTGAAGACCTCCATCGAGGAGCTGGACGGGTTTAAGAACATCACCGATATGGTGTACGAGATGAAGAAGGAGATTGCCGAGCTAAAGAAGGACGTCAATAAGACGGGACAGCTCAGCGAGGAGGACATTTACGGACTGGCGAACGACTACACCGCCGAATACAACCTCAACCCCAATCTGGCCGCGTACAACTCCAGTTTGTATCAGAACTATCAAAGCAGGTTGCCCTATGCGCCGCCGCCTTTGTACCCGGGCATGTACCCACCGATTCCTCCTTACGGTTACTTACCGTTCGGCACTGAACAACAACTTCCGGGAATTTCGGGACAAGACTTCCGCACCATCTCCGCGGCCCTGTCTCAAGTACAGCCCGCCACCACCGCGTTGGGGCTGCTAGGACCCGGACTGTCACAGTCGCAGCCGCAGCCGCAACCGCAACCGCAACTGCAACCGCAGCCACCCCAGCCCAAAGTCGTTGCCACCAAAGCCCCTCCGGTCAACGTGGTGATCACCGCTTCGGACCCCCTCCCCACAACTAGAACGACCACTTCTCAACCGATCCTGTCCGTCACCATTCCGGCTCAGCACCTCAAGGGCAACGCCCCTAAGCCGCAACCGCACAACTACCAGATACCCCTACCGGTCACAAGTGCGACCAGCGCCTCCCCTTCTGTTTTGAGCAAACCGCCCCCTGCCGTCTCCACTCAGAGTATTCTCTCGAACGTGGCACCCCCAGTGTACTCTGCAGTTTCGGATAAAACCCCGACTAATGTCAGTCTGGGGCTGCAGATCGAGAAGTCGCTCGAACAGACCTTCAACGAGTCGTTGAATAAGAGCAACGCTTCTGTGAGCTCCCTGGAGGAGCACGACCCCTGTCCGGATTTCAAGCCGATCATTCCACTTCCGGACGAGGTCCCGGTCACCACCGGCGAGGAAAACGAAACGACTCTTTTCAGCGAACAAGCGAAGTTGTTTAGGTACGCCACCGAGGCAAAGGAGTGGCGAGAGCGAGGGTCAGGTACTCTAAAGCTCCTCAAGAATCCAGAGACGAACAAAGTAAGGTTGTTGATGAGACGCGATCAGGTGCTGAAAATCTGTGCTAACCACTTCCTGACTAAAGATATGACGTTGACGCCGTTGGCAAAGAGCGACAGGGCGTACGTGTGGGCGGCCCACGATTTCGCCGATCAGGAAGTCGTCCTCGAGAAGCTGTGCGTCAGATTTAAAACCGTGGACGAGGCCAAGAGGTTCCACGACGCGTTCGAGGCGGCCAGGAGGGACCTGGAAGAGGAGGACGCAGGTGTCGCCACTAGCATCCCCCCCAAGGAGGTTACTACTACTACTACGACTACTAGCACCACGCTGGGTGGTTTCCAATTTTTGTCGACACCCACATTCAAAAAAGACCAACCTGTGGTGACGCCCGCCGCTACGAGCAAGGCGGAGACTCCCAAGTCCAGCCCGTTTGCCGCCTTCAGCTTCGGAAAGACATCCGAAACCCCGACGGGGTCGCTCTTCCCCACCAACTTCACGCCGGTACAAAAACGCGAAGCCACCGCCGACGACGACGCCGCCGAGGAGTTTGTTCCCACAGCCGAATTCAAGCCGGTGGTTCCTTTGCCCGAGCTCGTGGAAGTAAAAACCGGCGAGGAGGAGTCGGAGGTGCTTTTCGAAAGCCGCGCCAAACTCCTCCGATTCGACACCAGCGGCGACACCAAGGAGTGGAAGGAAAAGGGATTGGGAACCATCAAGTTGCTCAAAGATAACATCGTCCGACTAGTGATGCGTCGGGAACAAGTCCTGAAGGTGTGTTGCAACCATCAGGTGCTCAAAACTATGGACTTCAAACTGATGAGCAGCAATCCCAAGGCGCTGACTTGGTGCGCACAAGACTTCTCCGAGGGGGTGATCAAACCCGAAACTCTCTGTTTGCGCTTCAAAACAGAGGAGCTGGCCAGCGACTTCTTGAAAGCAGTGAACGCGGCCAAGGAATGTCTAGACGAGAACAACAACGTCGCTACCAAATCGAATGAGTCTAAACCGCAGGCGCAACCCCAAGGTTTCGGAGACAAGTTCAAACCGGCCAAAGGCAGCTGGGGCTGCAAGAACTGTCTCGTCGTGAACGACAGCAGGGTCAACTACTGCGTGGCTTGCGACACCCCCAAGAACGACAACCTCCCTGTGAAAAAGAACGACGGGGACGCCTCCGGAGCCGCCTTCTCTTTCGGAGTAGCTAACGCCGGCTGGGGCAGCGCTTTCAAACCCAAAGAAGGCAGCTGGGAGTGTCAGAGTTGTTTCGTTCGCAACGACGCCGACAAGGTGCGTTGCGTCTCGTGCGAGAGTGCCAAGGACCCCACGTTGAAAGACGCTACCGCCACTACCACCAAAGGTGTCGACTTGGACACCGGCGGACTCAAGTTCTCCTTCGGCGTGCAACCAGATTCCAAGTTCTCTTTCGGAGCCAAGCCCGAAGCGCCGAAACCTGGCTTCGGCGACCTCTTCAAGCCCAAGGAGGGGTCGTGGGAGTGTCAGAAGTGCCTTCTGCGCAACAATGCCGACGTGCTGCACTGCGTCGCGTGTGAAAATCCCAAGGACGACACCGTCCCCAAGAAAGGTGGTGTGAGTCTAGACACCGGAGGACAGAAATACACTTTCGGAGTGCCGGCCGCGGCCGCCCCCACCAAAGCCACTTTCACTTTCGGCCAGAGCACCATCACCGAATCCTCCCCATTCGCGTTTAAACCCGCCGACAAAAAAGACACCTCCACGGACAAGTTCGTCTTCGGTTCTCCTCAGAAACACGACTTCGAATTCGTCCCCAGGAGTCCACGACGCATCAGCAGCGGCGCCAAAGACGACGAGTCGGACGCGAGTTACGTGGAAGAAGAGTGCGACAACATCTACTTCAAGCCGGTGATTCCTTTACCGGACAAGGTCGAGGTGAAGACCGGCGAGGAAGAGGAAGACGTGTTGTATTGCCACAGGGCGAAGTTGTACCGGTTCGTCGGCGGCGAATGGAAAGAACGGGGACTCGGAGACATCAAGATCCTCAAGCGGAAAGACAGCGGAAAGTTGAGGTGAGTGTTGACAAGAAATACCGCAGATGTCGCTACAGGTCAGTTTTGCAGGGTGTTGATGCGGAGAGAGCAAGTGTTCAAGATCTGCCTTAACCACATTCTGACTCCCGATACCAAGTACCTTCCGAAGGACGAGAAGTCGTGGTTGTTCTACGCGGCCGACTTCTCCGAGGGTGAGCTCGCCAACGAGCAGTTCTGCGTCCGGTTCAAGACGCCGGAGATCGCCCAGGAGTTCTTGAAGGCTGTGAACGACGCGGTGGGCGGGACCTCCAGCGATACAGGTGAGGTGCCGAGGACTCTAGATCGTACTAATATTGCTGTCATTCTTGCTGCCGTGAGTGTTGCCGTTGTTGCGTGTTACTGGTATAAGAAATCGCGTTGATCGTTGTCTTCAAGTTGTGTTTGTGTGAGGCTTTGTCCATTCCAGCAATCTCTGCAGGACTGCTTTTTTGAAAAAATACTGAAGTAGGTTTTCCATTCACGACTGACTGAATTGTTTAAGAAAATTAAGCCATATTTAAAAAGATAATATTTAAAGTGCTGTTGCGTTTCGAATGAAATCATTCTGCATCTCGAGTTTGAGGTCATCTAAAATTTCCATTTTCCAAATCAAATAGTTGTCATTTTTTGGACCGGCCTGTAAGAGTCTAGGTTGCAGTAATGGAAGTAGGTATAGCACATTTATAGAGAATCCGACCAAGTCGGATCAAAACGACTCAGTGACTTAAACTACATCGGGTTAAATAGCATTTAAGTGTAACAGTATTGAATGGTGCTGCCGTAAAGGCCGAAAATGTTATAATTTATTTTCATTAACAAACTATTTATTTTTTACTCTCCCCGTTTTCCTATTTGTTTGTACATTAACAGTATGTGGTATTGTTGGCTTTATTTGGCTCTAACGAATAAACATTCCTACGAGTACACCTGCGTTCTTATTTCACCAAATAATCCCAGTAATACCGCTTTAGCACGCTAACATAGGTAACCGCGCCACCGCTTGCTTGATTTGAGACTTATGGGGTCAATTGTAGGTGCAGAGAAAGCCGACGAGTCGGACGTCGAGTTCGTTACCGAGACCCAGGTGACCCCGGAGGAAGAACAAGAAGCTGTTAGATTAGGCCTCCCGAAGAAGTTCCTGTCGTACCGTCAGCTGCCCGACTGTAAGTGCGCCCAGTGCAAGAAAGACGACGAGTATCTGAAAGAGCTCTTCCAACCGAAGTCGAAAACGGTTTCGTTTTCAACTCCAAAACCGGAATCTGCCTCCGTCACTTCGAGCACCAGCTCCAGTTCTGTTTTTGCTACCCCTAAAGAGACCCTCTCTGATACTTCTCTCACATTGAAAGACCTTCTAAGTAAACCGAGTTTGGTGACACCGAAGACACAGAGCATTTTTGCATCGTCCTCCTCCCCTAACGTGTTCTCTTCCGCGGGCACGACGAACGTGTTCAGCTCCAAGTCAAGCGGCAGCGTTTTCGGCACTCCAACCAGCCCCTTCTCGTTCGGTGCGTCCAGCCCCAATGTTTTCAACGCAAAGTCCACGGGATCCATATTTGGGTCTTCTCCGACCGTGTTCAAGTCCTCTACAACGAACATCTTCGGTGGGGGCAAAACCGACACGCCCACCGCAACTGTCGGTATCTTTGGCGGCAGCAAAACTGACACCCCCACCCCCACAGCGAGCATTTTCGGCGCGGGCAAAACTGACACCCCCACTCCCACAGCGAGCATCTTCGGCGCTAGCAAAACTGCTACCCCCACCCCCACAGCGAGCATCTTCGGTGGTGGCAAACCTGACACGCCCTCCACTCCTGTGAGCATATTAAGCGGAGCGAAGAACGACACATCCTCCACCACAGTCGGCATCGATACGCCCTCCACAACTACCAACATCTTCGGTGGGGTTAAAACCGGCACTCCCACCACCACCACAAACATATTCGGGGCTAATGCCGACATGCCCTCCACGACCACAAACATCTTCGGTGCGCCCAAAACCGAAACGGCCATCACCACCAACAGCATCTTCGGAGCACCTAAAATTGACAAAACTCCCGGGAGCATCTTTGGGGGCAGCGTTTTCTCCGTTCCGACCACGGGCAGCATCTTCGGGTCACCGGCGACGGGAGCTGCCAACAAGCCCATCTTCGGTGGCGGCGACGCAATGTTCGGCAAGACCACTAACCTGAAGGAGGAGGACGCTGCCGTTCTCGATTCCACCGGCGAGTTCAGTTTCGCGGCGTTGGCGGCAAAGACAGACGCGGACGCGGAGCCGGTGTTCGCCAAGGACGCGAAGAAAGAGGCTACCAGCACGCCGTTTGCGTTTTTGGGAGCGGGCGCTCCGGTGTTCGCTTCGGCCGGCTCGAACAAAGACAAGGACGAGAGCCACGAAGGGGGCGGCGATGAAGAATACGACCCCCACTACGATCCCATCGTGCCCCTCCCCGAAGCCATAGTCGTTTCCACGGGCGAGGAGGACGAAGAGGTCATTTTCAGCGAGAGGGCGAAGCTGTATCGGTACGACGCGGACAACAAGGAGTGGAAGGAGAGGGGGGTGGGGTCCATGAAGATTCTTCACCATCCTGCCAACAGTAAGTTAACTTCAAATGATGTGCTAGTCTACCTTTTCTAATAATCTTTTCGTTTGCAGATACGTATAGGTTCCTGCTGCGCCGGGAGCAAGTCCACAAGGTCGTTTTGAACCAACTGATCATCCCCGACCTGGACCTACAACCCATGAAGACGTCGGACACGGCGTGGGTGTGGGCCGGATACAACTACACGGAGGACGAAACCGCCTTGGAGAAGCTCGCCATCAAGTTCAAGAACTCTACTTTGGCAACAACCTTCTTCAATACGGTCCAGGACGTCCTCGCCAAGGTCAAAGTGGCAAAGACTAGCGAAAACCAACCGAAACTCATCCCTTCCTCCATACAGAACTTCGGGGAAGACGACGATCCTACTCATAGCGGTAGCCACTCCGAAGAGGACGACGACGACGACGACGACGACGACGATGACGACGATGACCGGTACGTGTAGCTCATAGCTTTTCAACTTAAGTTTGTACAAAAGTTGTTAATTCCCATTTTAGTGTGTATAGGTACTTGTAGATTGTTAATGAATAAAGGTATGAAATATGACTCTGGTTTTAAGTGTGTGCATGCATTGAGTGATCTCGGTGGTGTGAGCGAGGCAAGTATGAAATGCCAGGTAACTCACTGTGTTGCAGCACTGTGATGTTCGTGAAGAGGTGCACGCTGAGCGAAGAGGTGGCCGGGGAGTGGAAGGTGGTGACCATGGGGGACCTGCAGGTGCTCTACGACCCAGATTTGTACGCCGCGAGGATATGTGTGAATAATGACAGCGGGGAGGTCATTAGCAACACTCTGATCGGGGTGAACACTGTGATGCAGGTGAGTGACCGCGACAGCAAATCGATAAGGTTCGGGTGCATTAAAACTAATTTAATCGTGTTTTTGTTTTTCTAGCTGGACAAAAACAATTGCGTCTGGAGCGCAGTGGAATGGAGCTCCAGCGACGCCTACCGTCGGACCTTGAAAGCTACTTTCAGCAGCGCGGCCGCGGCGCAGGAGTTCCACTGTAACTACCTGGAAGGGCTGAATTACGCTCAGGAGTTCGACGTGGTAGACGAACTTCCAGGAGAAAGGACCGAGGATGAGACTGATTAGCTGGACCAATGAGGGAAACCACACCATTCTTGATGGCGGTTTGCTGTGCAACCAACGATAAAATTAACCCATTGTGGATAAATTCACGTTGTAGTACGCTTTTTTATGTCGATTTTTATATTTTCAAACTTGTTCCTTTAGGGTAAATTTTATTGTACTTTTATGTCTAGAAGGCAAATAAATAAAATTTGTTTGTAACATCTACTCGCTTTATTGCTTTACACGGTGTAGAAAAACTTGACCGAGTACCAATAGTACGACATGAATAGCCAGAAGAAGGTACCCCAGAGGTTCTCGAAAAACCTGATGAGGTGGGTGTTGGGTTCCTTGTTGCAGTACACCGTCCATCGCACGGGTATGTGGCCGTCGGTCATCTCGTGACCGCAGTAGAGGAGGATGGCGTTCATCCCGGCGTAGAAGAAGGGTTTGCCGCTCCACCAGCTCTTGAGGTCGATCAGCACGTAACAGATGGAGAGGAGGAAGAAGGCGAAGCAGCAGGTGACTAGAACGAAGGAGATTGACCTAGAAAAAAGATTTAGTGCTTGGTGGAGGTGTTTGACTTGAGTACCAGAGGTTCTTGTTGACGGGGATGACGCCGTCTTCTTGGCTGAAACCGCAGAGGGCGCCGCCGATGATTCCTGTCGCTGCACTCCAACACAGCCACCGGATCAGTCGATCACTGTGCTTCTGGTAGACTAGTAGGATCACACCTGCTTGCACCCCGAAGAAGACGTGGACGATGGAGGTTAGACATCCTGACGATCAGCCGTGTCGAGCATTAGTTAGTTATAGCACAGTGGTAGTAATTAAGATATTAAAGAACGAATGACAGATGTAAATTAACAAATAAGGAAAAAATGTTTGCATTTCCACATACCTAAAATTCCTTCAGGATCGAAAGCCTGTGTTCCAAGATAGACCTCTTTGCTCGTGGGATTCTGATACATGTGCTTCCCCAAAATCACACTGTCGATATACCCAGTAGCACCCCCGCTACAGTTGAAATACTTGCCGTCTTCGTGCCACCCTCCCGGACCCAAATAACCCCTGAAAACTGTTGTTGCAAACAAATTGTCACTAGTCGTTAAAAACGTACCTGGGACACCCTTCGTCTGCCAGCAAGAAGAGCAACATGCAGTGCACGAAAAATATCACCAGGATGGCCAGCCACCCTTTCCAGAGGATAATTAACTCGGTGGTAAACCGTCCTATTTTGTGCTAAAAGAAGGACGATCAATAGCAGATTCGCGTGATAGAGAGAATAACTACTGTCGATATTGTGAAGTCTCTTTTCATGAGGAAGAGACAAGTGGTGGTGATGACCAGGTAGCAAATGCCGAATCTTTGTAGGACCCCGAAGATCCTCATGCATTCTAGAGTGGGACCAGAGCCGAGGAATATTCCCAAACAGAACAGCTTGATCGATCTCTGAAAACAACGCAAAATATAGACGTGTCTGGTGTGGAATCGGTCGAACAAAACCACTCACCTTTAGAACGTTTAGAAAAATGTCCTTGTTGGACATCTTCTTCTTGAAACTGGACATCAATGAAATCGGTACACACGCTCCCATGATCCACATGAACCACGGAAAGACCAGATCGGCAAAGTGCAAACCGTTCCACACGGCGTGCTCGAGAACAGGGTACCCCCCAGCGCCGTAATTAACAAATATCATGATGACTATACTGATCCTAAAGAGAACTTGAGCCATAATTCAATAATCGCTATCCACTTGCATACCCTCGAAAAGTGTCAAGTGACTTGACTCTTTTCTTCCCTTCTTCCTTTTGTTTCTTATCTTTCTTCTTTGTCACCCATCGCCTCCAAGCCATCACTCCTCCAAAGATCGTCAAAAAGAGGGCGCAGTAAATGAGGAAGACGGTAAGTACGGCTGAAACACATCGGCTTTATAAAATACTTATAGAGCTTGTGGTACTCACGAAAACTAGTACTGACAGCATTCTTAATAGTTTCAACCTCACAACCAGATCCGTTTACACTAACTTCGTAAATTCCGAACTCTCCGAATTGCTCCCCAAACTCACAAAGGTACTCGTCGGAAGAGTACAACACCTGCGAGTCTTTCGTTGATATCCTGTACAAATTATACTGAGTCTGCTTAAGAATTAGACGTAAACCGTCAACAAGAAACGGGTCGTCCGAATCCAGTTGGTCAGGTCCCACAAACGGACACTATTAAGAACAGCGTTTTAGTGAGACTTTTTAGCAGTTGGTAGACGAACCTTGTGACACTCTGCGTGTTTTCTGTACATCCTGTAATTTCTTGAAGGGTCTGTAACGTTAACGCTTAGATAGGCCTCATCCATACCGAGTTCCGACATATCGAAACCGTTGTAGAATCGGTCCCCGTAGTCCTCGAGCCATGAGTAGTCGGTCATTTTGAAAGAGTGCTAAAATGAAGTTGCGTGTCCACGTGCTTTTGTTATTTATTTGTACTGATAAAATTATAATTATCATCGGTTGTTACTATTAGATTTTTAATAACGTTTTGATAGATCGATGATGCGTGGTTATCTTTATTAGGTGAAATTAGCGATGACAACAATTTAATCTCTCGAGATTTCGAGGGGGTTTGTTTATGGAATTCCGTCAATTGCAATGTCAATCTTTGATTGTATGGGAATGACGTCAATAATGTGATTGCTTTTCAAGTCGTAAAGTACCTACATGAAATAGATAACTAAGTACTAAAGGTCAAATCGTTTAAAATCCTTTTTTTTTTTGAAAAAAAAAAAACTTTTGCCTTAAAAATTATTTGTTTTTATTCCTTGAAAAAAATAAAATAAAAAATGACAATAAATATCGAAAGTAAACAACCGAAAATGATAAACGATTTAATAAAATTTAACGCAAGTGCTCAAATTTCCACCCGCCAACTATTTTACACATTCCCAGACGTGTTTTAATGCTTTGAACACTTCGTTCAATCACTTCGCGGATTCGTAGTGAAATAGTATTTTTTCAAGTAATAAAATTTTTATTTGTTTGTTTGAGCGTTTTCGCAAAAACATTACATAACTAAATTATGAATTTTGTGCGGAACTTTACCATTACTTTATTGTACATAACTAGTATCTAGTGCCGGTTAGACACAATATTTTTCTTTAGCCAATATTGTAATATTATAATTGTGTAATAATAAGCAACAACACAATTTAGTTACTGAATTTTTGATAAACACTCACTTGACCTGTCCACCGATGAAAAATTCCACACCTCTCGAACAATCACCGCAATCTGCGCTTTCGATACACAACAATATCGTTTTCCATCGACAGAGTGATGATAAGATAACACTTCTCTATCGACTGAAGAGCTAACGCTGCCTTGAGAAACCCGGTAAGTACCTCACTAATTATTGCACTTAATTTAGCGCGACTGACACGAATCCCTATCGTTGGAATCCACACCACGCGAATTAAGTATGGTGTTTTACGGCCGCTTTCACTTTCGTAAGTGTACCAGTAGGTTCGGCAACCGAGCCAAGGTTGTGCAGGGTGTGGGTAGAAAATCGACCATCTCGTTACACATTTTTATTTTTGAACACCCACCACATCGAAATACGAGTTTGCTTATTTACAATTTAAAATTGGAATAACGGTCGGACGCAAAGAGTCGTGGAAAGGACGGAAGATCGACGACTGCTTGCGCCAAACGGAACGGGTTAAAATTACGCTAAGAGGGTTTACAAGAAGGACGTTCGACCGGAGGCTTAGTTGCCCATATCGTGATGATCGGGGTGCGTCTGGATGTGGTGGTGGAGCTCCAGGGGCAGCATCCTGCGATCGCGCTGGAAGGAATGGAAGTGACAATTTCTTATTATTCAATAATGGTGGATGCGCCCATAAGCGTTAAATTTTCTAATTGTGGTTAGTTCGAAAAATACAAATAAAATGTTGATAAGAAGAATACAAAATAAATAAAAATCAATTCCATTCACCACAAAACCCTGTAAAAACACTCAATATTTGCTTTATCGGAAACATGCCCAAACCGATTCTGTTGTTCTTATACTTACCAGAGACGTCTCTTCGGGGCATACGTGCGCCGAGAGGCCGTTGGTCGGGGGCAGACGCGCGGGAGGCTGCGGGGGGTGCGGCGGGACGTCCAGCATGGCGGGAACGTACGTCGCTCCGGGCAGACATTTCGAGCACTGTCTTCGCAGGGCCGGCCTCTGCCTGGAGCCCCGACATTTCAGGGCGAAACACAGCTCGCCGCCCATCTCGGAACAGAGGGACTGGTGGGGGGCGGTCGCCGACCGCTGAAAAAAGTAGGTTATACTACCGAATGAACACTCTTCACTATTGATTATTAATTTTTGTAGTATCTTTTTAACTTGGTTCAACCAATAAAGCCTCTTAGTTAGTAAATACAGAGTCTTAGTAAAGTACCGCAGAAAATTTATAAATACATTTTTAATCTCGTCGTGACACAAATAACGACCGACAAGTTTTAATTAACAGTCAACGCAGTAATACCTTCTCAGTAATGGCGTTCCGCTTCGAGTTGTAGCAAAACTCGCAGATGGCGATTATAACAGCGAAAGCCAGTCCGCACAGCAGCACCACGAAGACGCCCCCGATGTTGTCCACCCCGAGGGAATTCGCCTTCGATTCTTTGCCCTTGTCGTTCCTGCTGCACGTCTCCCCGGTGTTCTTCCACCACTTGTCGTACAGCATCTGAATTTCCCCCTTTTCCTGCAGCTCTAAGATTGCCAGGGAGATCTTGTCCCTCCACGGGCTGCCCATGGGAGTGGCGATGCCGTAGCCCTTGGAGTCCAACAGTCCGCCGATCTGGGTGAGGTTGCAGTCGCGTTGGACGATGTAGTCCAGCATGGTCGATTCCATGAGGAAGGCGTAGTTGCCCTCGAGGACCCTCTGGATGCCCTCTTCGTAGGTGGGGACGAAGACGGAGGGTTTCCGGTTCTCCATGAAGCGCCACATCTTCTTGTAGGTTTCGATCATGGAGTCCTGGAGGGTTGAATAATTGTGAAAACGTTTATCGAGTCTTTCGGGACTCACCCTGAAGAACGTCATCGTCGAGCCACTCTCCAGAGTCCCGTAGGGGATTTCGGTCTGCCCGGCCAGATCCTCGGCGTTCTCGATGGGGGTGATCATCCGTTCGACGGTCAGAAAGGCCGCCAAGTTGGCGGTGTACGAAGAGATGATTATAAGCGTGAAGAACCACCAAATCCCGCCTACTATCCTCGTGGACGTGGCCTCGAAAACATCATAGTAAGTCTCAATTAGCGCACTTACACCGTTGTATCGTACAATATTTTATCGAGACGCACGACAAAGTAATAAATCCGGTGGATTTCGACTGTCTGTTGGAACTTTTCCGGAGATAAATCCGCTTTTAATGCATATTCTATTAGCCGACTTCGGTATTCACGTCGTAATACGTAATACGGGATGTACGAGTGGTATTTTATGCATTGTTACTTACGTTCCACGTTGAATTATCGTTCTGCAAAAGGAATAATAAATTCGGTCGAATTACATACAAATTGCGAACACATTGCGGCAAAGTAAGAGAGCATAACTCAATTTTCCGGTTATCTGCGACGTGTTGTGTGGTCGGCGCAACGAGAACAATGAGAAGGGTTAAAGGTTACGTCGGCGTCTAGACAAAATTTACAGAGGTAATTTAACATGTATCACAGCCACCCCAACACTAGACTAGACTAGACCCCCGAAGGTACCACGCCGCATAAGCACCCCGTCCTTTGGAACCGCGACCCGTGTACGGAGTGAGTGAGAGATGAGAAAGTAAGTCATGCTTGGAAAGGTGCTTATTGAACATGCGGGTACCAGAAGGAGAGTGTTGTCGGTGTGGTGAGTGATGCACGCTAAACGAGCCAGACAGTCGCTACTTCGGATCGGATTAAGTAGTGACGAGTGGTACCTTCGGGTTGAGATCCGAGCCCTGCTGCATGAGCGTGCCGATTGTGAACCAGAAGGAGTTGGCTAAGGAGAACTGGTTCTCGACGAGCTCGTTCTCGACGTCGCAGGGATGGGGGTTGTGCCACTCGTAGGGCGAGAACCGCGCCACCACGAACATCGTGATCGAGACGAGGACGTAGGCGGAGAAGACGTACAGCCAGATGTCCATGGCGAGGGGGTTCATGAACGAAAAGAGACGCGTCTGCTGGCTGGTCGGCACCTTCAAAGGACGGAAAATGTACTGGAGAACAGAGAAAGTGCAGCGATAGAGAGGGTGTCGGATTCTTTTCGGAGATTGCTTTTGTTAAGTAACTAACACGTTAAACAGAAAACACAGTTCCTCCTCTAGTCTAGTGTTGAGAAGGTTCCTCCGCCGCCGACTTCCCCAATACCTGCGGATTGACTCCGGAAGTCTGTCGCAACAACGTGCCGGTGATGAACCAGAAGCTGTTGGACACGTCGAGCTGATTCACAAGATCGCTATTCCGCTTCCAGGGCTGAGGGCACACCCACTCGTAGGGCGTGAATCTGGCCAACGTGAAGAGGGTAAAGCTAGACATGAAAAATGCCCCGCCGACGAAAATCCAGATGTCGTAGCCTAGGGGGTTGAGGAAGGAAAAGGATGCAGACTCCTTGACGGTGGGGACCTGGAATTGTTTTTTGTGCATGGTATTTGTTGCCCCTCGGGACGAAAAACCTGATTAAAAAATCAATCACAGCAGCTTGTTGACAAATGAATTAATTGCAAAGTGCTTCGTATACAGGTAATTCCTCCCAGTCGGTTGAGTAGAATTAAGTACGTGTATGTAATAAGCGATTTTGTAATTTTAGGTGGTTTTGGTTGAATGTAAATGAACTGGTCTACATCCCGGAGTTATAATCTTAGTTTTACAGTTTAGCTCCGCGATATTCTGCATAAATTCTGGTCCAGTTTGTCCT
Source organism: Diaperis boleti (assembly GCA_963583935.1). Classification (NCBI taxonomy): domain Eukaryota; kingdom Metazoa; phylum Arthropoda; class Insecta; order Coleoptera; family Tenebrionidae; genus Diaperis; species Diaperis boleti. The sequence goes on along the minus strand of OY757244.1, from coordinate 81,535,244 downwards.
AGAACTGCATTAATGTAGTATGCAAGTAGCATATAAAATGTTGTAATGAACAATAGGGTTTTTAGGGCTAAATTCGATTTTGTCAAATGGTTTCCAGATCGGTTGCTTAGTTCCTTCTAGTGTCTTAATTGTTTGATGTTTTTTTTAGGTTTCGTCATAATTTAACATGAGGAAAATTTATGACACATGATGAAAATCACCCTGTATGTATTCAGTTGTTGGTTAATTTTATGTAGTTTTGTGTCATTTAAAAGATACTAGTGAATGCATCGATCGAAAATTTTTAGTAATAATACACAGTGTTCAAATGTCAGCAATACAAACTAAAAAGTGTGCCTTGCATTGGCAGATATGGAAATGTGATTTTTAAAGAGTATACATACAGCATTTTTTTAGAATTTAAAATCTATGACAGCCATATACAGAGTGTTCTAATATCAATAACACAAACTAAAACGTTTTCTTTGCATTGGCGGGCAGGATACGTACAACATTTGCCTCTATTTCTGTGTTATTTAATGTTTAATGTTTTTTTTTCAATTTTGTCTTCAACACCCTCCGATGGTTGCAAGGATGACATGATGTAGTGACAGATAAAGCACATTATCCATTGTTGCACCAGGAAGACATCAATTTATGTATCCGTGTCGTATTTGAACATTACGTAACCGAGATTACCCACATTTCGGTCCATTTACATCGAAGTAAAACTCTTTCATTTGCAGCCTGGTAATCAGTCTTTACCCAACCAAACAGTCACCCATAAATAATATTTGCAATGATACGTGTAGTTCGCCAGTTTTGAATTATTGACAATCCGCAAATAGTCGCTCTTGATTAGAGCGAAAACCGTTCATGGATGCGATCAAACTTTTTCGATTTATGGGAAATTAATTTTGGCCGAGTCGAGTGGACATTTGGGTCAAACGGCGGATTCGCTGCAACAGTTCTAGAGTAAACACAACGGTTATCATAAATGCTGACTGGTAGGTCGAAGTGATTGGGAATGAGGTCGCAGAATATAGATAAATAATTATTAATTTAATTTAATTTCAACCATTTCTACAACAAATAAATATCTATCATGAACAGATGGAAACAAAGGTATTTCGGTCTTACAAGACCTCATCGGTGTGATATCTCCAAACGATGATGTCGATAGAAAGCTAGCCTACTTTATGCCCGGAGTGGCTAAATAGAAAGGGTGTAATTTTTTTCAACCCAAGGTGTTAATAATAATAATAATTCTCCTACACAATAATCACAATAATTATTGTTGCCCTTTTACGTTGCGTCCTTCGTGAAATACGCATTTAATATCGCAATGTGCTTACCTTAAAAAGAATGCTGATTCCCAGGTTCATGAAGGGCTTCGTGAAGTCGATGACGCTCTCCCTGGCATAGTTTATGGTCATCGATCCCACGGCCAGATCGGCTTTCTGCGTGCAAAACACACCCCAATTAATCACATCGACGACCGTAAATCATTTTTGGTTTACGAGAGTTTTTCGGGGTTAACACAAGTGCGCAAGTTGTAGCGGGCTAATTAATAGTGGAAATTTTTGATGAATGAATATATCGGTTACTGTAATTGTAGGAGATCAGTGTTGAAACTCAATAATCGTTCTTAATTAGAACGCGAGCTATAAATTTCGAAAGCTAATTAACGCAGTTGCGATATCAGGTTTTGAAAAACTGGTGGATGCGCCGGGGTCGTAAGCTACACTAGGTCACAACTTTAATCTTAACGGAATCGATAAAAGCAAGCCAATATCGCCGAGACCTCCACACCTGGTCCCGAATCGAAAGATTCATAAAGAACACACCTAATTGATTTTGTTTACGTATTCGGAGCCGGTCTGAGCTCTAACCGCCGCAGCATTTGCAACGTGTCCGTGCAGAAATATTGCAGTGATCGATAGGCCGCATCGAGAGTCTCTACACGCTTCTTCGTTTCGAGTCGCTTCTTTCGGAATCGCTCGAATTAAAGACGCCACGAATGTATGACTTACTCTGGATGATTGCGTTGGGGATTCTTTTATTGCAGTCTGAACCAGGAATGAGATATTGCGTTTTAAAATTGTTGTGTTGTCTTGACAGGAAGGAGGAGGACATAAAAGAGTTAAATTGAAAACAGATCTAAAAGAATTAAATCAAAAGACTGCGAAACTGAGGAACCGAAACAAGGAAATAAAAGAGGACAGAGGATTCAAAGAAGAAGTAACGAATGGAATAAACAGAACAACATTAACATACAGAACACTATAATACGAAACACAAAAGTAAACTCATTTACAATTAAAAAGTAAAATCACGACGCCTGAAGGGTTACGGTAGAAGGAGTTTTACATGGATTGATGATTCAAACCGCCCTGAATGTAATTTCCCCGCTAATGGTTCTACCACCAAAGTTTTTTTTTTATTTTCGCAGCAGCTTTATGACATGTAACACGTGTTGAAAGATGACGGAAATTAGTTCTGGTGTGCGATGAAATTCGGCGGGAACTTAATGGCTTCCACGCCGGATTATCGGTGGTGCATTCTAGTTTTTAATTAGCCGATCGATGTTTGGTTATAAACCGGTTTTATTGGTCTTTATTATTAACAAATGTGGTGTGTGCCGGGCCAAACAGCAACCGCAAGTTCGTAACGGTGCACGATAATTGCATTTCTGGCAAAATGGTGGATGTGCCGGGACAGCTGAGGGGCACAACTGCGACTACACGTATATTTAGCACACTCATTAATAGGCGGTTTGCATATCGGCTCGTCAAAGCAAAGTTAACATCTAATACTAGCACCGATACCATTTCGTGACAACACCCGTCGCATCGTTTTATCTAATCGCAAACTCCACATTCAGAGTCGTTTTTATTTTTTACTCGACGTGCTCCGCTTTGATTACCAGAAGCTCGGTGTGAATAAACAAAGCTTTATGATCGGAGACAGCCGAGGAAAGCGTCAATTTGTAGCTTTGTCGCCGAACGGTTCGAGACGACAAAGACTATTTAGTGCCGGACGAGTATCGGAGGCGCGGGGATAGCAATTTGGAAATTGTTACGACGGCTCCTCCACCATAATTTTAACAAGGCAATTATACCTTATCCATCAACTGTCTGACGATCCCGTTCCACTCCCCCGTCTCCAAGTCTATCACCCCGTACTTGCTGTCCGGCACCAGCTCGATCCTGTACTCGAAGCCCACCATCGAAGCTATCTCCTTGAGCAAGTCGATGCAGAAGCCCTCGTAGCGCTCGTTACCGACCAGATTATCTTGCGTTTTTAGCATTACGTACGGCTGCTCCTGGCAAAGGGATTAGCGTTGCAATAATCTACAGTGTGCCAGACAAACACATAAATAGCGAGTCTACGACGTACGTGCTGCATGAGCTCCCGAACCATGCCGTTCCACTGCCCGGTGAGGGGGTTGCGTGCTCCGTACTTACGGTCGGGCACCAGGTCCAGGAGGTAGTCGAAGCCGACCTCCTTGGAGATCCTCTCCAAAATGTCGACGCAGAAGCCGTAGAAGCGCCGGTTTCCGGTGAGGTTCTTCGCGGGGTGGAGCATCACGTAGGGGAATTCCTGCAGGAGAGCATGCACATGCACATGCGGTAAACATTACATCTATCATTTATGATTCACAGTATTACAGCATTAAATTTTCAAACCGGAAGAATGTCGGAAAGTGGAGTAAATTTAAATTTAAATTTAAATATATTCAAGTCGAACTCCACAAACTAATAAACGTAAAATTACAATTGGAACATGTTTCGGGAGAAAACTACTCCCATCGTCAGCCCTAATTTTACAAAAGATTAATGATACAATAAATTTTAATTAAATTTTCAAATAGGAAAAGTCGTTCGGTCGCCACATTGGTTTCAATTATACCGAAAACAAAAGGTGACAAGGGGGCTGCCACCGCTGCATGAGGACTTTAGAACGAAAATACCTTGCGTGGGGCATAAAGGCGAAACCTATGCATTTGACGTTTTGCTCATAATATAAATAATGAGTAATTGCCGCCGACACGAGCGCAAAATTTCGTTCAAACAGCGGAACGTGAATTAATTAATATCTATTGCAAAAATAATTTCAAGGTCGCACTTTTCTATTTAATTAATTACGTTCTCTTCTATTTAGTTTGTTTACAGCCACTTCGATGTTCCCAACTTGTTATTCTCGCGTTAACAAATTCACTCACCATCACCCCACTTCGCAACTTCATTTATTTTCGCAGGCTTAGCTTGTTTCCCTTTTGTTGAAATTTCCCGCTGAAAATAAATTACATCGCAATTTTTCTCATTTTTCACAGTATTATGATTGACAGAAAATCAAGATTTGTGTTCGCAAACACGCGTTTGGGACCTGTAATCGAGCCGAACATTGGAAACGTTTTGACTCCGATACGATTCACTGATACACTGATTTTCAAATATAATGCACCTCATTGAATGCTAGACTTTGTGGATCTAGTGGTCACATTTCTAGTCGTTAGTGCCCCATGAGGTCTTGCGTTGTTTTGTTGAAAAAACGCTTTCTTAAGGGTTTGAAGTAGTGAAAATAACGTAAAGTAAACACTAAATGGGAGCAGCCTCCAAAGTGTTTACTGTCCCATAATGCCGTTGTTGTAAAAACGCAAATCGTTTCTTTGATCTCTAAGCCTTCGGAGACGTATGTACTGTGACGCTTGTTCCGGTCGGGTTGCCTCGACAGCCCTCCTCTTCCTTACTAAACGGCGGCAGTTCTGGGGGGCGTAGAAAGTTCGGGAAGTCTGCATCGGGACCGTGCTAACTCACTGGTCATCGGGATGCAAGAACGTAAAGTATTTTATCTCGGGTTATTTGTCACCGCGGTTCATGTCGTTGGGTCAGAGGAAGACAAGAGTTAGGGCGTTAGGACCTTCGTCCAAAGAAGCAAATTTCGCCTTAAATGATTTGGTGATCGAGAGTATCCATTATCACTAGGTACATCCTGTTTGTCTATATCCATTAACTAAATCCGCATTCTGCGTTTACTCCCTCAAACTTGTGCATTTTATTCGAAACTCGGTGTATGCACATTCTAACGAATTACATTCAACCCCAACTATTTTAACTCCGAAGCATGCGAAACTAGAACGAACAACTCCACGTAAAATATTCATTCTCAAAGCACTAAAGCGAGCTCGTTACACCCTTACCAGTATAGTGGTGACGACGAGTGTGACGTTCATGGTTCCGGGATCGAAGAAGGCGGCCCTGTCGGTGATGTTGACCCCTGCCCCCGGGCGCCATTCCCCGACCTTGACCAGCGCGTGCTGTTTCAGCTTGAGAAGGTCGAGCTTGAACTGAATGCGACGTCCCTCTTTGAATTCTATGGGACCGCTGAGACCTTTGAATTCCACCTGGAACAATGCATGCGGACCGGGGATTAATTCTTCAGGAGGGTGCTGATTGATATTAATTACTCGAGGGGGTCGTCCTGGGGCGGCGAGGAATGAAAGAATGGATGTGTTGATGAGGTCTATATGATTGGCAGAAGGGGTTTCTGTTGGTGTGTGTAATATATCAAGAGATTCTGTTGTTATTAAAATGGACTGTCGTGTTACGGCATATGAGTTATTTCTGATATGAAGTAATAATGAGTCCGGACAGCGTCGTTGGACATCCAGATATTATTAGAAAACAGTGGGTGCGCTCTTCTAAATATTTTTTTCAATAATAAATGATAAAACAATTCACATTCTGTAATATTATAGTATTTGAGTTATTTTTGAACTGAAATAATCAGAAATCGACCAATAATGAGCGCGGACAGCGTCGTTAGACAACCAAATAATATTAAAGAACCGTGGACCGCTCCTCTATTTTTTTTTTTATAAAATTGGGAAAAAAATCACGGACGGTGGTGTTACGACATATAAGTCATTTTTGATATGAAGTAATCAGAGACGAACTAATAGTGAGCGCGGACAGCGTCGTTAGACATCCAAATAGTATTAAAAAACTGTGGACCGCTTTTCAATTTTTTTTTATAAAATTGGGAAAAAAATCACGGACGGTGGTGTTACGGCATATGAGTAATTTTTGATATGAAGTAATCAGAGACGAACTAATAGTGACCGCGGTCAGCGTCGTTAGACATCCAAATAATATTAAAAAACTGTGGTCCGTTTTTCTAATTTTTTTTTTATAAAATTGGAAAAAAAATCACGAAGGGTGGTGTTACGGCATATGAGTAATTTTTGATATGAAGTAATCAGAGACGAACTAATAGTGAGCGCGGATAGCGTCGTTAGACATCCAAATAATATTAAAAAACTGTGGACCGCTTTTCTATTTCTTTTTTTAATAAAATTGGGAGAAAAATCACGGACGGTGGTGTTACGGCATATGCGTTATTTTTGATATGAAGTAATCAGAGACGAACTAATAGTGAGCGCGGATAGGGTCGTTAGACATCCAAATAATATTAAAAAACTGTGGACCGCTTTTCTATTTATTTTTTTAATAAAATTGGGAGAAAAATCACGGACGGTGGTGTTACGGCATATGCGTTATTTTTGATATGAAGTAATCAGAGACGAACTAATAGTGAGCGCGGACAGCGTCGTTAGACATCCAAATAGTATTAAAAAACTGTGGACCGCTTTTCAATTTTTTTTTATAAAATTGGGAAAAAAATCACGGACGGTGGTGTTACGGCATATGAGTAATTTTTGATATGAAGTAATCAGAGACGAACTAATAGTGAGCGCGGACAGCGTCGTTAGACATCCAAATAATATTAAAAAACTGTGGTCCGTTTTTCTAATTTTTTTTTTTATAAAATTGGAAAAAAAATCACGAAGGGTGGTGTTACGGCATATGAGTTATTTTTGATATGAAGTAATCAGAGACGAACTAATAGTGAGCGCGGACAGCGTCGTTACACATCCAAATAATAAATATTTAAAAACGAAAATCTTCCACCTTCGAAGCGAATGGAATGTATATCGTGCCAAGTAGGCAGGCCGGCAGTAGGTCAAAAGGTTCCCGGCGCCAACATCCGCAAATAAAACAACAAATCCCAACATTTGCATTCCTGAGAGCAGTTAATGCATTTTAATTTCAAGTTTCAGGGATGCGAGTTTTTCTCACGTTTTAATTAAAAGCCTTTCTGTAAACATTCGGACAGCAGTCGTAAATCTAACATTTGCTTTCCATTAACAACATAAGTTGCAGCTTTTTAACGAAACATCCAAAGTGTGCTGGGAAAAAATTGGTGCGGTTCTTTGTCTTACGTGTTCTCCCGCCGTGATTTACGGGCCATAAACTGGGAGCTGTGTGAAAATATTAATATCGCTTTTATTACGATTTTTTGCAATGAAGAAATACCGGCGGTAATAACAACTGTGATTATCCTGAGTTTCTATTAAATTTACTATACGACAGCAGTACCAATAAATGTTTTGTTTTGATGGAACATAAACTATTTCATGCAACAGCTCCGGTCTCCAATTAAAATCCACATGAATTATGCGCTCATTACGACTGGGATTGCAATAATTTTAAAACCACCTTGTTTACATTTATTACTTGCAATCTGTTTCAACTTTTCGCATTTCTCATTCCGCTTATTTTCCACCATAATTCGCAGCCAGAAGTCAAAGGAATATCGTTAAGCATTTGTCGGGAGATTTTCGTAACACTGCACAGAATCCAATTAATTATTTGCAGCTCAAATAGGAAAGAAGCGAGTGGCATTGGATAAACAGCTTTCTGTCATCAAAAAGGGATCGATGTCGTTGGCACTTCCAATCGATAGCAATCGAAAATTCCGGGGAGAGTCGATCGGCTTCTTAATAAACGTGTGAATGCGGCTGAGAGGATGTTCCAATTTCTTCGGCAAATTGAGTTGTGGAGTTAGAAGTTACAGGTTTTGCAATATAAGAAGGTCAACGTCGACTCAATTTCGCTGGTTTTCAGATTCCCAATATTGTACCTACCTAATTTTTTTCCGAAGATATGGTTAACGCACTTGTTGAATCCATAGATCGATTTCATAATAATGCTTGTATGTGACGTGCAGTGGCTCGTTCTAATTAAAATTATCCCGGCGCCTCCACCAGAAATAAATCCTCTTTTTAAATTACAAATTACATAATTCGCTGACAATTCAATTTCTCTTCTTTTTTGTTCACGCCCAACGACAGAAAAAGTTGCTTAATCCTGCGAACTGCTAAACCCACTTGGCAAAAAACGTCACGCACCGACCAAATCCCGACGTTTATCCCGGTCGGAACGGATAACACGCAGTACATTCGTTCCGGGCAAAGTTCCTCTTAAATCCTCCAAACTGCCTAGTTGACAGCAATTATTATGATAATTTGTATTTAGTCGCACGAGAGCTGTTTACGTGCACATGCCCTTGATGCGAATACAAATGCTTCTGTCGCGACAGTTAATTAGCGCGGGGTAATTTTCGCTGAGAAGTTGAATGCTTTACGACACGTTGTAAACAATAAATTTATAGCTCGAACTACGTCCTGTAAATATAGGTTGGGGTGGAAGTAAGCACTGATATAAAAATAAGTCAACTAGAGTCTGTCAATTCCAGACACGGGACCAACATTCATCACAGCTGCTCAGTCTGGATTGTAAAACCGACTCCGAGTGACTGTAACTTCCGGCTGCGGCCTCAGCTTTTCAAACTTCCCACATTAATTAAGCTCGTTATAATTTAGTGCGAGAACGCGTATTTCATTACACACATCTCCTCTTTTTCGGGATGGGACTTCTGGAACTGCTCGAGCATCTTCGATCGTCTCGGCGCTAATGGCTTAGTAGTGGAAAGCTCTTACGTCTAGCTCTGACGGCACTTAATTTATTAACATATTAAACGCATTTAGGTTACGTGCGTTCGCCAACTTGAGCTGTCTGTACCTATTACTGCGAGTGAAAGTCAGATGCAAATTTAGAGACGCACTTTGGTTGTTAAGTCCGGAGGAGGAAGTTCATTTAAAGGAACTAAAAGTATAAATTAGTCTACTAATCAAATTTCAATTTAAATACCTCATGAAAACAGCAACAACAGCATGATAGTGCTGAAACGACGCCAATAGCATTTTGAAATTTAGCATTTTCGAAATCCAAAAGTATACTCAATTAATTTTTTAAATGTTATGTGAGTTTATCTATTCGAGCGCTCTAGTTCATATCCGCATGTCAAAGATGAGTGTATCAAATTTGACACATTCCTAAAACACATGATTTCGATCAAAAATAGCTTAGTTTTTATGAATTCTGAAATGTCAAAACTGTCAAAGATTGGGGAATGCAATTTGACACATTACTAAAACAGATTATTGTCTATCATACACCGCTATTGTCAGGTGTCAATCAAAGGTAGTTGATTTTTTATTAATTTCGAAATTCGATGTAATCTTATCCACTCGTACACTCTGATTCGTCTCTGTAGTTCAAAAAATTGTCAAAGATGGATGCATCAAATTTGACACATTCTTAGAACAGATGATCGTCTATTCGTCAGTGCCATATCAAGTGTCTATTGAAGACAGATGATTTTCTATGATTTTATTTGTTCGGACAATTTGTTTTTTTCCGCAAGTCAAAAACTGTCAAAGATTGGGGAATGCAATTTGACACATTACTAAAACAGATTATTGTCTATCATACACCGCTATTGTCAGGTGTCAATCAAAGGTAGTTGATTTTTTATTAATTTCGAAATTCGATGTAATCTTATCCACTCGTACACTCTGATTCGTCTCTGTAGTTCAAAAAATTGTCAAAGATGGATGCATCAAATTTGACACGTTCTTAGAACAAATTATCGTCTACTCGTCAGTGCCATATCAAGTGTCTATTAAAGACAGATGATTTTCTATGATTTTATTTGTTCGGACAATTTGTTTTTTTCCGCAAGTCAAAAACTGTCAAAGATTGGGGAATGCAATTTGACACATTACTAAAACAGATTATTGTGTATCATACACCGCTATTGTCAGGTGTCAATCAAAGGTAGTTGATTTTTTATTAATTTCGAAATTCGATGTAATCTTATCCACTCGTACACTCTGATTCGTCTCTGTAGTTCAAAAAATTGTCAAAGATGGATGCATCAAATTTGACACATTCTTAGAACAGATGATCGTCTACTCGTCAGTGCCATATCAAGTGTCTATTGAAGACAGATGATTTTCTATGATTTTATTTGTTCGGACAATTTGTTTTTTTCCGCAAGTCAAAAACTGTCAAAGATTGGGGAATGCAATTTGACACATTACTAAAACAGATTATTGTGTATCATACACCGCTATTGTCAGGTGTCAATCAAAGGTAGTTGATTTTTTATTAATTTCGAAATTCGATGTAATCTTATCCACTCGTACACTCTGATTCGTCTCTGTAGTTCAAAAAATTGTCAAAGATGGATGCATCAAATTTGACACGTTCTTAGAACAAATTATCGTCTACTCGTCAGTGCCATATCAAGTGTCTATTAAAGACAGATGATTTTCTATGATTTTATTTGTTCGGACAATTTGTTTTTTTCCGCAAGTCAAAAACTGTCAAAGATTGGGGAATGCAATTTGACACATTACTAAAACAGATTATTGTCTATCATACACCGCTATTGTCAGGTGTCAATCAAAGGTAGTTGATTTTTTATTAATTTCGAAATTCGATGTAATCTTATCCACTCGTACACTCTGATTCGTCTCTGTAGTTCAAAAAATTGTCAAAGATGGATGCATCAAATTTGACACATTCTTAGAACAGATGATCGTCTATTCGTCAGTGCCATATCCAATGTCTATTAAAGACAGTTGATTTTGTATGATTTTATTTGTTCGGACAATTTGTTTTTTTCCGCAAGTCAAAAACTGTCAAAGATTGGGAATGCAATTTGACACATTACTAAAACAGATTATTGTCTATCATACACCGCTATTGTCAGGTGTCTATCAAAGGCATTTTATTTTTTATTAATTTCGACATGCGATTTGATCTTATCTACTCGAACACTCTGATTCGTCTCTGTATTTCAAAAAATTGTCAAAGATGGATGCATCAAATTTGACACATTCTTAGAACAGATGATCGTCTATTCGTCAATACCATATCAAGTGTCTTTTAAAGACAGATGATTTTGTATGATTTCATTTGTTCGGACAATTTGTTTTTTTCCGCAACTCAAAAACTGTCAAAGATTGGGGAATGGAATTTGACATATTACTAAAACAGATTATTGTCTCTCATACACCGCTATTGTCAGGTGACTATCAAAGGCATTTATTTTTTATTAATTTTGAAATACGATGTGATCTTATCCACTCAAACACTCTGATTCGTCTCTGTATTCCGAAAATTGTCAAAGATGGATGCATCAAATTTGACACATTCTTAGAACAGATGATCGTCTATTCGTCAACGCCATATCAAGTGTCTATTAAAGACAGACGATCATCTGTGATTTTATCTATTCAAGCAATTTGGTTCGTTTTCGCATTTCAAAAACTGTCAAAGATAGGGGCATGGAATTTGACACTTGCTAAAACAGTTTATTGTTTTGTTGTTTAAAACTGTTTATTTTTCATGAATTTCGAAATGTGACGTGACTTTATCTACTCGTACACAAGAAATTGTCAAAGATTGGTGCATCAAATTTGACATATTCTTAGAACACAGGATCGTCTATCAGACATTGCCATATCAAATGTTTATTAAAGACATATGATTTTCTGTGATTTTATCTAACCGTATTTAAAAAAAAAATGTCAAAGATAGAGGTATGGAATTTGACACATTCCTCAAACAGGTAATTGTGTTAAATTTGGTCTTTGTAGAGACAAAACACGGAGTACATTTCAACGACCGAGTTCACTCACCGAATTGATGTAATTAATGAGGCTGAGTCCCCCATCCCAGGGCTGCTCTTTGTCGCAGGACACGTTGGACAGCCGCAACGTGTGAGACTGCTCCAGAGTCTGCAAGCCGATGGCGAAGACGAAAACAGAGTCGTACATCAGCGCCGCTTCCGCCTGCAATAAAACCGACCGCGTTAACTTCGTGTTTTTGCCCGAATTGCACTTTTGCGTTTCTCCTTTTCGAACGAGGGGGATCACTGCTGATGTAAATTTAAGCGGAAATGGGGACGAGACGGGAAATCATTAGGGCGAAAGTCAGGGGGAAAATGTATCTTGGAATTCGGTGACAGCTGGCATGTCTTGGGCACGAACAGAAGCAGACAATGAGACGTCTGTTCGGGCCGATGATTTTTCGGGGGATTTGGTTTTCAACTTTGACAAAGAGGGATCTATATTAATTCATTAATTCTTGACGTTTTCCCGATATCAAAAAGTAGGATTAGGAAAGGTAGGGATCTGGTAATTTAGCGACAGGTGCATTAAAGTGAGTAGAATTTTTTAACAATCGGGTTGCCACATCCATAACCGTATTTCGCCTGTCATACCGAAAGTCGCTCGCTCGACCCAAATGGAGGCCTTGGCTTAAATCCAGGTCCGCTTGCATCCGACAATAAGATTATCGCGACCACCGCGGAAGTTTCCTTCTTGTGCTCGTAAATAGTTTTGTCAACTTATCAACTGCTAAGATAAAAGAACATAAAGTAATTGAGAAGCGGAGACAAAGGGCGATCGAGGCGTCTCTGTGACGTTCACTGTTGATGCTGACAGATTTGCTTTTTGTCTTCACTTCTTTGGCCAGTCAACTGTCCAACGCGACATTACTCCTTTCGATCGAATCTTTTTCAATGCTTTTAGCACCTTCCACGTCGGGGCCACAATTTGCAAAACAGCACTTTCCACTACTTTAACACAGAGACAATAAAACTTTCTACGCGTTCCGCACCTCCGGAAGCAATCGAACCGAAATCACTTATTCGAAGAAGTCAGGCGGAAGGTAATAATGTCTTGAACCATCGTTTTCGCTGCCAAATTGAACACTGCCATAAATCTGGAAGCTTTCAGAGCATCAGTTGAGTGTGCTCGATCACGCACGGGCTGTCGACGAAAAAATTGCGCCGAGAAAGTTGGAAGTAATTTATTTCCATGATTTTAACAATTTTAACTTTACCTGAATGAACGTGGAATTGATCTGCGCGCCGGCATTGACGTTCGCCTGAAACCTCGCCATATCCCTCAACACTTCTTGCACCGATAAGTCGGTGATGTCGACGACCCGAAACGCCGTCATATTGACGAAGTTGTATTTGAAGTCTTCCAAATCGAACGTCTCCATATCGAAGGTCGTAAACAGATAGTGATACTTGTAGTCGTTCATCTGCAGCTGCAAGATCTGGAATGGGGAGAAGAGTGCTCGAGGAAAAAGCGAAAAGCAATCGATGGCACTCACCCCTTTCAGAAAATGCTGCATGTTGGCCGGCTTCGTGTCGATGACGATGTTGTGTATCTCCTTGCTCTTGATCTCCTTGAGCACGGCGCGATAAGACTCCGGATCGGCCTGACGCAGGTGAATTTCCAGGTCCCCGTTGTGGGGCGATCGCACCAGCTCGCGCAGTTTTATGAGACCTGTAAAAATATCAGAAATCGGACGAATGTTAAGTGGAAAAACATTTTTTTCTTTGGCGAGCGCTTATCGGTGGAAACTAATACACTTTCCGGGCGGCGTCCTCGTGGAAAGCAAAGTGTTGATTTACGACTCCGAGTGGGCCATTCGATGCGAGGTTTGGCTCGGAGAGGAGTCTGTCTGATGCTGCTTAATAGTTTTTGTTGCTTGAGACTAAAATTGAGACTAAAATCGGATCAAATCAGTATATATTTTGTCTTTTTCTTCTATTTTTCCAATGTCTACATTGGGACTTTAAAAAGCTCAGCGCCTCCACCATTTTTATGGTATTTTGAACTAGCGGAAAGAGACCCTTAGGAGTCTCTATGGAGTTGAATCTCATGAAATAATGTCAAGAACGGCTCGAAAAGTAAAGGAAACAGTCCCAAGTGGCTGTTGAATATATTGAGATTTTAAAGTCGCTCAGCGCCTCCACCAATTTTGATGATATTTGCGACCTCAATTTCCTCGACTCCCGACAAAATTACTCAGTCGAGGCAGACGTTTTTTAATATTACATTACCGTCTTTACTAATTAAAATTTCAGTGCTGAATGTTTGCGTTTTAATTGACGGGATGTAATTAATTTCAGATCGAGTAATTAAGTCGTTTCTTGAAGTCACAATTTTATTCAAATAATCAATCTTAATTTTTTTAATTAAAATATGCTTAACCAGACATTTTTACTCATTAGTACGAGGATTGCTCTCACCGTAATCCTCCTCGTAGACGATCGCCACCCTCGTCCAGTTGAGGAAGGCCATTACGTCCTGGAAAGCGCTATTGAGCAGATGTTGGGCCGGATGGAGGTTGATGGAGAACTCTCGAACGTCCGTGTCGAGATCCAGTCTCGCCTCCAAATGGGGGATGTCGAGAGCATCGCAGATGGAGTGAATGTGGGCGCCGAGGAGAGGGTCCGAAGGACCGAAAACCGCGTGGACTCCGAACTGCACCTGGTTGCAAGCTGAAACGTCACGAGAAAATTTCTGAGTCGCCGAAAGCAGCCCTGCAATTTATCTCATCAGCTCCGACTTGCGGAATTAAATTTGCGGATTTATGTCCGTCGCGGTGCAATTAATTTGAAATTATTTCGACGGAATGTCGCAGTTTAAAGAGCCGCACCTGTTGATTGTTCACCCCCGTTTGGAGTAATTAATCGTTCCGGAAGGGATGAGCGCGAAGTTGAAGTCGAGTGTTTTGTAATGTCTTTCTGTAATGCTCGGTAAGAAAATTGAATTGTTAGTGTGAGCCTTAAGAATTCGTCGTCAATCATCGTGAGTTCAGACTGTATAGAATTGTTTATTGCGTTGGAATTATGTATTGTTTCATTCCTTGGACTCCAGGAAATAATAACGTTCTGGGATTACAAAGAATACTCTAGTTTATAGAAAAATAAAATTACCTTTTTCATACGACGTAGAGGAGACGTACAGCTTTAAATAATAAATGTATCGTTGCAATAAAAGCAACTATGTGTGCGGAAATGTTGATGGACATACATTTCATGCATTTCGATCCTGTAGCTCACATCTGCGAAAATGTACTTCGAGTCAGTCATTTATTGTCGGTAATGGGATATCAATATCTCCATAGCCGTCAATAGCCAAAACATTTTAGAAACAAAAAAAAAGCCTTTAAAAACCTAAAAGCTACAGTACTCCCGACGGAAACTCAGACATGTTTGTAAAATAAAACGGAATTGAATTCTCCCCGACGATATTTATCCAATATTTCAGATTTATCCTTTTTCCGGCGATAAATAACCGCTTCGTCTACACATTCTTAAGACCGAACCTGTGCAAACGCACAAACAAGATTAAGAAGGAATGTTTGAGCTTAACTTTAAAGGCGAAAGCGGATAGAATCGACGGTTATGGATGAGCTATCTTGGGCCCAAAACAGGGACGTACAAACACGATTCATCATTATGGATGGATGTTATTCGGAAAGTTTGCTTAGTCTTGGTCTTTGTAGTTTCTCTTTTTGTTGTAAAAGTTGTGATGACGTGCGATCAAATGGAAATTTAATACTGTATTCGCTAGGTGGTTTTTGTCCTTAGAACGTAGGTCGCATGTGGGTACAGCTTAAGGTTATACTGTACATATCCGACAAATATCGATCGCACGGTAAGATTAAGCTGTCATCGAAGTTAATTTTTCCGAAGACTAAAGGGAAAACACCAATTTCCAGGATTAGATCTCGAGAAATATTTCAATTGAGATCCTCTCGGCTGCGGCATGAAGTCTAAAGAAAATAAGACACCGAAAGCAGCAGTCGCAAGAGGCGATTGACGGGTTAACACAGAATGCGAAACATCAAAGAGACCGAAATACACTATGCGGAATGAATGGAAGGAGGTGCAGAGAAAACGGAAATTGGATTGAGGAAAAAAAAGCAATTACTTGTATTAAAAGCTGAATACTTTATTTACTAGTTTTCACATGGACATGTCAACCTCTGATAAATTGTACATCTGAAAACTTGAGAGAAGAATCTGAAAATATCGAAGCTTGGAAGCTGTTTGGAATAATTAGCTTTTAAGAAACCGACTTCAAAAAGCGAGAAATAACTCAGTACATGTATTATTACATGTGCTACCTACTGATCTGTTTGAAATCGGTGCCAAGCCAAAGAGGTTAACAAATTTGTAACCTATTGTCATTATACAAATATATCAACAACGTTATAGCGCATCAAAAATTCAATATCAGGCCGTCAACGACGTCTGCCCCGCACGTGTCTGCCCGTTTGGGATGTTTTGCTCAGAGCGAGCCCCCCACCCACGCTCACGCATTCCGGCGCGCGCGCGGTGGGACTTGCGATGTGACGGGAGCGGACAGCCTATCTATCTACTACCTATTTTTTTGGCTTGGCACCGACTTCAACCAGATCAGTAGGTAGCACATGTAATAATACATGGACTGAGTTATTTCTCGCTTTTTGAAGTCGGTTTCTTTTTTTTAAAAAGCTAATTATTTTACAATTTTAAGTGATGGGTGAAACGACGGCTGGTTGAAACTGAAGATGAAAGACGCAAACTATAAAAAATTAAAACCAGAAATACTGAAACAATGATGAATTAATATTACTACCTAAAAAATCTAAGGCAATGATGACTCCCAGACGCAAAGACCTGCATAATTATTGAACGACTACATTCGAGAGAGTTCATAATAATTATAAAATGTGAGGATTTCGCCCGATTCCCATGCGATCACCTCATCAGGTCCGGACTTGCGGACAATGGGACTACCTCCGGAGTATACCCTTTCAAATAAAAGAAGAATTTTCAAAATCGATCCACAATTGACGAAGAAATCGGTGAACATACATAAAAGGAAAAAATTTGAGAATTTCCCTCGATTTCCATGGGATCCCCTCATCAGATCCGGACTTGCTGTCAATGGGACTACCTTCGGAGTATACCCTTATAAAATAATATATATAATAATATACCTCAAATAAAAGAAGAATTTTCAAAATCGATCCACAATTGACGAAGAAATCGCTGAACATACATAAAAGGAAAAATTTGACAATTTTTCTCGATTTCCATGGGAGCCCTTTATCAGATCCGGACTTGGTGACAATGGGACCACCTCTGGAGTATACCCTTTCAAATAAAAGAAGAATTTTCAAAATCGGTCCACAATTAACGGAGATATCGGTGAACATACATAAAAGAAAAAAAAAGAACATACATACAGCCGAACATAGAACCTCCTCCTTTTTTGAAGTCGGTAAAAATGGCGAATGGGCGAGCCTATTTTGCTTATTTGTGAGGCGGCGGCGATGAAATATCACCGCATTCGGCTCGACTCGGGATTTGGAAGAGCCAGTTGCCGTTGTCACTTCCTCGATAAAGAAGTTTCACTTCAAAAATATGAAGTAATTGAATCGATTGAGTCATTTTTGCAATAAAATAGACTAATTGCAGTAGGAAGAGCTTCTCGAATACCTATGACTCAAATTGTAAACTGTTTGGAAAAATGGTGGATGCGCCAGTATACGTCGAAATGCTGAAAAACCCGAAGTTATTCTCGAATCGGTTGGGTTATTTTTGCAACTGCAGTACAAAGAGCGTTTGGAAATTCTATGACTCCAATTAGAAACTGTTGGTGGATGCGCCAGCATAAGTTACAAAGCCAACTGGTTGTGTGAATGTACTGCGACGTGATTGAACTAAAAGCAATAGTTAATCCTTCCATGATGAATTCACTACTCACATATTCAGCGAAACCAAACATATCTCCAGCTCAGGCAAATATTATTCTGGTCACTAACGTATATTTTCCCACGTGCCATATCCACCAATGAATCATCACAAAACTTAATAAAAACGTGTCCCTGACCTCACCTTTCATTCCGAAATTGACCCTTTCGAGAAAGTTTCTCCCTCCCAACCCATAAAAATAAACTACAGTACGAAACTCCAGACCTTCCGAAAATTTGCTTGCATTAATCATCGCTTTTCGCTGTAATTACACGGAAGCCGTTGACCAGAAAATTTTAATTACCTACATTATCAGCTCGTTCGCACCCTTCAATATGCAATCTTGTTCTTTAACGAGCCGGGATTGATGCTGAGCAATTTACCTTAATTACGGACCAATCACGGGCCGGTTCATTAAAACTTAATTAGTCGAATTTGGCGAACGGGGAAATTACCAAAATGGGAACCGTATTTGAATGTCTAAAAGGCCAAGAAAATATTTGGTAACGGATGTTTAAGCCACAGCAGCAAAGTCTCATTTCCATAAAATGTTTCATATTTACTACAATTCCTAACTAAAAAACACTTAATTACACTTAAGAAAATCCGGTCACTAACATACGTTACGAAATCATCTCTGCAAGAACGCCCTGATCCTTTCAAAATTTTTATGAATGTCCTGCCACAACATATTATGATGTATTCCGTGCGCTCGCACGGATAATTTTTAAGAATGTGTAACCCCGGCGGTTATTCATCTCCGAGATGTATCCTACAGAAAAGGCTAAAAGTGAAATATTGAATAAATATGGCGCCGCTTTTTGTCCCGATCCGATTATACAGATTTTTTGGAGCGGAAGTGGGAGAAAAAATTAAGCTTTACGCAAGATGGATGGGGTTAAATTGAAGTAAAAGAATCGGGATTTGGGGAGGAGAAAGACGTCTTGTTTTTTACGGCTCTCCCGACTATGTGCTCTTTTTTAAATTTAATCTTGGCCAGGTTTACGACGTAGAACAAGAATAACTACACGAATGCAGATGCAAATTAAGACCGTTAAAACATTAAAACGCTAAAAGCTTTCAACACGGTCGTAAAAATATCCCTGCATAAAGTTTTTAGTGTGGATGTACGCGAGATTGGAGAATGTGCTCGAACTAACAATATGTTTATTTGAAAATGTGTGCATCATCTTAACATATAGCCCTCAGTCAGGTCAGTAGATTTCCAACCTCAATGTTTACAAATACGATCAACTCTTTCGACAAAAAGGAAACGACCACCCTCGTACGAGCAGTCGTTTAACATTCATACCCAGCGATCAATTCCTCCCCCGAAACCCATAAAGCCCTCGGTCCATTATGTCTGTTAGAGGGACCCAGGGAGCACTCACCCTTCTTGCTGGCGTGGAAGCTGTCATCGCGGGGCACGTATTGGATATCATACACGAGGGATGTGTACGGCAGCAGAGTTTTGTCCTTGTTGATTTTGTAGACGGCGTGCTTGAAAGCCAATTCGGTCGCGCCGTCTCTCTGGTCCTCGGTAAATATCGCTCCTGGAACAGGCGATAGGTCAATCAGCGGTTGTGTTTACCGGCCGAGTTCTTGAGTGTCGCAAGGTATTATTATTGTGTTGTTTGATCTGACAACGTTTACAATGCATGCCCTACTAGACTACCAATATTAAAACTTTCTTTAAATCTCCCACAAAGCAAGTTAGTAGTAGTTCAGAAAGCTAATCTTATTTATTGTTTGTTTAGACCTTTCCCTCATTTGTTGATTCCTAAATTGGGGAAAGTGAAGCCGCAACCCTTAGTTCTAACTTTGTTTTCTTTTAGTATTTGCTCCACTTTACCAAGGATCTGCTTAAACTCTCCCACAATTTCTCCAAGCATTTCTTTTAACTCTTTTATTATATTTATTCCGCCTTGCTTTCTATCGGCGGCAGAATAATATTAATTACCACAAAATTGGTGGATGCGCCGGAAAAAATTAGCTTTGCGAATTAACATTAACCAAATTAATTTAATTTGAACGCTTTCAAATCCCTTATCGACCGGAAAATTGTCACAATTACCGTTATTGTTACTTAAATGTGAACGCCATTTCACTAAAAATTCCATCACTTCGCGCCGCCCCCGTTATATTTTATTTCCCCAGGAACGGCCGCCCGTTTAACTGGCACCTCTAATCCCGTCTCCCCGAAACTCGCGCTAATTTAATACCCCAAATGTCGCCATTCAAACAGACAATACATCTTGCGCAACCCACCGAGACATCGTCTTTTATGCTCGTTAAGACCTTTCAACCCTTCAAGTTTTTCTTTGTAATGCTTATCGAGTTTGATAAAGTTTTAATCAAAGCGCGGAGACATCGAAATAAGACACTATTAGTTTTCGGCAAATTGCCCCGAGGGTGCAGGACAACCCTTGGAATGGTTCACGAGGGTGTTGTACTTACGTCATGGTTTCTTGGGATCGCAGGACTATAGGACTCTCGTAGGAGTGATTAAATATAAGAATGCAAATAGCAACATAAAAAATAGGGGAACTGGTCGTTTTATGGCTTGATTTGAAATTTGTTTAGCGATAGTGGAGTGGCGTCAGAATGGAAGATGACGCAGGAAAAGCAGAAAGATATATCTATGATTCTGTTATTTTTCATGCGATTTTAATCCCACGAAGTATTGTGGATTAGGCCAATCTCCGCTTTAAATTCAAATTCAATTATTCGAAATTATGAAGTTTTACCGTTTCGGAAATATTTGCATTACGTGGGACGGTCATCGGTTCGAATACATTATTTAAATGTAATACGTTGTTACAGATATTCAGACCTCGCCGCTCCGGAATCGCTACCTTGCCCGGAGCCGCTGCCGTTCCGTCCGGAAGAGAATGCTGTGATAAGACTTTCTCGCTGCTACATTGCAACAGGCCGCGCGCTTCTGCTAACGTCATCGTCTCCCCTCCAGCCTGTCCATAAAAGAATCTCCGCTCAGCCGCAGAAGGAAGATGTGAGTCGCACCTCTACCGAAGAGGACGTCCCAGCCGACCATCCTCCCAGTTCCCGTCCAAGTACGTAATATCCGACCACGTTCTTTCCGGTCTCCACTTCCGGTTTCTAGCCATCGTCTGCCGGTGTTCAATTCCGGCACCTTCCGGTTGTCTGACGGCGGGGGCACTCTGACAGCTGTCGCGCATTAGCAGTATCCTTGACAACTTTCACCGCGGCGACAACCGTTGGGAGAGCGTCCCGCCATTGAAAGAAGAGGAAGCGACGAGGACAGTGAAGATAGTGGTGTTGTCGAATACATTGCATATAGGGTGTTTATTAAAGATTGTCGCATTGTGTTAAATTATTTTTTCCCTCCTGCCAAACTAGACAGCTTTACCACGTAAAAAACTGGCGCTCAAGGCAACCCGACCGTAGTAAGCGTCACAAGGGCTTAACTAGTAGAATACAGTACACCATAAATAAATTCCAAATCCAAGATGACCGCCACTATAAAATGGCGGATTACTATTTTTTTAGTTTTAGATTCCCTCAATATGGGTATCAAATGAAAGGGCTTGACAAGTAGAACACAATACACTTTAGAAAAACTAAAATCTAAAAAAAACAATAAGTAAAAAACGTTTTCAAGTTAAACGGTATAGAAACATAAAGGCTAAAAAATACTCTTAATTAAGTAGGTACCAGTTATCACACCACTCTCCTCATTAATCTAGAGTATTGATCAGACTAAAATAAAATCGTGGGGCGTAGCGTAACCTGAGTAAATGTAAATGATCGTTCTGCGATGCCGCACGATGATTTACTTTTACATAATATATTATATAATAGAAATTTGACTAGCCCAACGATTTTATTTTAGTCTGATCAATACTCTAGATTGATGAAGAGAGTGGAGTGATGACTGGTACCTATTTATTTATTTTTTAGCTTTTAGTGCATTATCTGCATCATTATTATGTTTCTTTACAATAAAATAAAAAACCGTTTAACTGTTTTTACTTATTTTTTGATCCCTCTGATCGCTTTGATATCTTCAACCTCTAAGGTTTTTATTGTGTTTTGTTTATTTTGCTTTATTCTTCCCTTGTACTTTGTAGTTTTTGTTCTCCTTAGTGTCTAAATGCTGTTTATTTTTAGTATGTCTGGTCCCTTTTAGTTTCTGTAGTCTCCTTAATCCGCGTTGTCTCATTCGCTTCTTTGGTGGCTTTGGTCTCTTTGACCTTTTTGGTTTCTTTTATGTCTACCCCGCACACAAGAAGCTGGTAGACTGAGGAGATACTAAATTTTTTTATGCAGCCAGTAGGCTGCGGGATTCTCAGGCTTGTCCCGTCCTATCGGTGGTTTGGAGGCGGTGGTGGGCGGCTTGGTCAAATCTTCCATTTCTGTTTCCTTCTGGGCGGGCGGGTGTACTCATCCTGGCGTTGCACGCTAGCGGTCGGCCTTATATAGACCACGAAGTGAGAGAGCTTTGCGCCGGAGTCGGTCGGCGGCGGCTAGGGGCGGCGTGGAGGCTTCTGGACGTCGGTATCAGAAGCGCGCTATTTTGCTCAGTGCCTGCGAGCAAGAACGGCTGGGAAGTATTTTATTCCGGTGTATGTGTCGAAAAACATTAAAAATTTAGTAACTTCGTTACAGAAATCTATTGGATAGTTGGAATATTGTAGTTCCTGAATATTTTCAATTTCAGGATTTCGAATTGTGGGTAATGTTGGTACGTTGACATCGGACAATCCCTGCATTTTGCAGTTTTGTAATCATTGAATCTTCTCAAATTTAATTAAATAATTTTTCAATTCTGGAATTTGAGTTTTAGTGGTTCAGAATTCAGAAATATCGAAATTAAATTTTGGAATCGTAGAGTTAAATTCTGAGAATATTATACATAGTATTTGAGGCTAACATGTAGTTTAGATATTTTAGAGTTTTGACATTTTTTCTATTTACCACTTTGCTGAAATCCGCATTTTTTTTGAACATTTTTCTAACCTCTTATTTCACCCTCCGCCTAAGACTACATGAACTTGAACGCATCAGCAAGTTTTTGTCCAACGAGGTAAACACCTTGGGACAAAAAATTTGTCGTTGATAATAAATTTTAGTTATCAGTTGAGTGTCGCGCCGCTATGCTATGATGGCCTGTGCTTTGTTCTTAATAATAAGAATTTATCCATTGCAATTTCCACGAAAATGTTTTTTTTTTCTATGGTTGTACGGGGTAATGTTAGTGTTAGGTAATGCAAACGGGACCCGCCGCTTGTGCATGGAACGTTTTTCAAATCCCGAAATTCAAACGTGAGGCCTTTTTGTGAGAACAAAGCGCAGCGTTGATTATGGCAAAGTTTCTTCTCCAACTCCAGATTTCGGACGTCCCAGATATAATCGCGTTTTGGAAATTGAACCTGAAATTCTTAAGTGTTCGAAGTTGTGCTGCGAAGTGTATTCGAAGTGTATTCGAAGTGTCGGTGTGTCAACATTTATTGTTTACCGCACGTACACCAACAAGGATTATCCCTGATGTAAGTTTGAGAGTTTATTATTACATAAGAACCTACTTCAATATTATGCATATTATGGTAGGTTAGCACATGTTTCCATTTAACCAGTCTTTGTTTCGCGTCGTTTTTGTGCATTCCTCACAATCAATGAACGTAGGTCCATACACGGGTATTGGTTTTAGGGGTTAAACTATTCTTAGTTTTAACTCCGTAAGGGAACATTTGCGAAAAAAATGATAGATAAAAAATGTTTATTTTGACGAGTTCTACTTGTGGTTAAATTTTCTGCTAGGACTTCCACAACACCCTGTAAATAAATTCTATAAATTCTAGTGTTTAATTTTGCTGTCTAAGAATTCTGCAATTCTGGAGACTTAAAATCTCCGATTTTTGTATCTCAAAATTTGAATTTTGTGTTTTTTAGGACCTCAAAATTTAGATACTACCGATTTTTCATTGTTAAAAACTATTGTTTTTAATCAATTTTATTTAGCTTGCCTTGTTTGTGTCTTGTGTGGTTCAAATTTAGTAATTAAAATTTTACCCCATTCCTGTGGACCGATTGACCTGACATTTGGTGCACGCCTTCAGTTTTGAAGACAATATACTTATCTACAGAGTGAACATAAAGTTCCGCACAAAATTCATAATTTAGTTATGTAATGTTCTTGCGAAAAACGCTCGAACAGGCCGATTTTTGTTTTTAAATTGTCATCTTTTGACATAAATTTTTTTTTGATGACGTCATCTGTTTTTGAACTATGACACCGCCATCAATTTTTTTAAATGGCAACTCTAATTTTTTTTGGGTTTTAAATCACTTTTCAACTTCTTTTTTGAAAAAATACCTTTTACTTCAAAAATAAAAATTTTATTTCTTGAAACAAATTGAAAAATAACAATAAATTTGGAAAGCAAACAACGAAAAATAAAAAACCATTTAATAAAATTTGACGCAAGTGCTCAAATTGTCATCCCCAAACTATTTGATACATTCCCAGACGTGTTTTAACGCTTTGAACACTTCGTTCAATCACTTCGGGATTACTCTGCGCCATTTCACCACGAATTCGTAATGAAATAGTACTTTTTCAAGGAATAAAAATTTAATTTAGTAAAATTTGTAATTAAAAAAAAAAGTTATGCAAGGTATCACTTTTTTACTCTTGTTGAATAGAGAATTGAAAAGTGCATTTAGAACCCAAAAAAAAGTTGGGGGTTGCCATTTAAAAAAATTGATGACGGTGTCATAGTTCAAAAACATTATTTCGCAAGAACATTATATAACTAAATTATGAATTTTGTGCGGAACTTTATGTTCACTCTGTATATTCAGTATCATTGTAAATCCAACATGGCCGCCGCCTCAAAATGGCGGATTACATATTATGCTTATTCAATCCGCTCAATATGGGTATCAAATGAAAGGGCTTAAGTAGTAGAATACAGTACACCATGAAAAAAATTAAAAGCCAATACAAAATAGCGGATTACAGTTTTTTGCAATGCCTTCAATATGGGTATCAAATGAAAGGGCTCAACTAGTAGAATACAGTACACTATAAAAAATTTCAAAATCCAAGATGGTCGCCGCTACAAAATGGCGGATTACATATTTTTAAACAGTTTTATTTAGCTTGCCTTGTTTGTGTCTTGAGTGGTTCAAATCTAGTATTGAAATTTTACCCCCCTCCTGTCGACCGATTGACCTGAAATTTGGTGCACGCCTTTAGTTTTGATGACAATACAATTATGTATATTCAGTATCATTGCAAATTCAACATGGACGCCGCCGCAAAATGGCGGATTACATATGCTTTTTCAATCAAATGAAAAGGCTTAACTAGTAGAATACAGTACACCATGAAACTCCAAGAAACACAATTTTATTTTAGTCTGATAAATACTCTAGATTGATGAGGAGAGTGGTGTGATGACTGGTACCTGGTACCTACCCAATTATTTTTTAGCTTCTAGTACATTATCTGAATCATCATTATGTTTCTTTACAATATAAAACTGTTTAACTTAAAAATGTTTTTTACTTATTTTAAACCCAATTACATATCTCCCGACCACCACGCTCCAATTCAACGTGTCCTAACCGCACATAAAAACTTTTCACCACTAACCTAAAAAGAATTCCAGCACAATAATGTCTAACGAACCCGAGAGGAACAGCCGCAACCCTTAACCCTCCTAATCCGGCGTCTGTATCCAATGTCCAAATTACATTCTCTCCGAAAGTTAGCCGCATTTGTAAAAAAAAAATTATTTTCCGGCTCGCAACGCGCCGACGATGAATGCAGCGGTCGGAATTACAGAAAAAGCCCCTTGTAATATCGGTGGTTAATATTCATGGGGTCGTTAATATTTTGAATGGCATCTCGTAGGTCAAACGGTGGAAGTGGGAGGAGCCCGGAGGTTGTCTAGAAAATGGTGCAGGTGCCGAGAAAATGTAAAGTTTTTTCCGTCTAACACCCCCCCAATTATCCCATTTCTCTCCAAATCGGATCCACAAATGCACCCAATTATCGCCCCCCCGAGCACATTTCTCATCGCTTTTCACAAAATGGAAACTAATGTCAAATGTCACTTCACAAATTGAGCCGCTAAAGCGGAGTTCTTGGGACAATCTCCCGGCTGATAGCTATCGGAAACTCTGTGACACAAACAGCGTTAAAAATTTAGAGTTACATCAATCCACCCCAGCCAGTTTCCGGGAAGGTTTATGGCAATCAAATTGCTTTGGGAGACAATATCCAAATTTTGATGTTGTGCATTATCTGTTTTCCTGCGGACAAAAGCTAAAAGTAGCACTTTGAAGACATTTAAAAATGGTGGATGCGTCGGCCAAACTCGCCCCATAAAACGGAACGACGCCGTTCACCACCACAATAAAATTCAACAATGTAATCTCCCCGCCACCAGATTAATCACTCGTTACCGCACAGTCAACTTCCAATTTCGGAACTGCACTCGTGACGTGCCTGCAATTACTTGTCGTCTTACCATCCCGGAAATAATTTCTACGACTTCTGCGAGCTCGTAACTCACTCGTAAAACAGTTTCGTTAATAACAGCATCAGGTAGATATCGTCCGAGGATTTACGTCCCGAAGTTATAATTTAGAACGGCTTGCAGCTTGCGAAAATTACCGCTCGTAGTGGTAGCTGCAGCACGGAAATTACGTTACCGGAGAGGTAAAATGTGTGTGTTCTCTTATTTGAATTAGTAGTAATGTAGTTGTTATATGCGCGATGAATTTAATCCAGTTGTTAGTTGTCTTTGCGAAGTACACCAGATGCTTGGAGTTGCTTTTGGTGCTGATTTTCAATATACAAGGTAATTTGTATGGAATTGAATAGGACGAAAAATTGAAACACCAAAGTAAACTTGTGAATAGTTTCTCGATTTCAGTAAAATTTACGGCATCCCGAAAGCTCCATTGCGGTCGCAACTAGTTAATATTAATTCACAAACGCATAAATTTAGTTTGCTGCGAACTAATTCACAGAGAATTGTTAATAACCTCGCTAATTTTAACACGGAAGTCCATCTGCAAATTCAATTTCGAGCGTGTAGCTCACCGCAGGTGCTGCAAAATTAAATCAAGTCACTTCATTTTGATATAAATTACTACATTATCGCTGAAGTTGCAAATTTGTGTCTCTCCATTTTAAAAACCGTATTTTTATTAAAGGCCGGTCTCCGGCTAGGTTTCCAGCAGGGAATAAGAGAAGGTTAGATTCACTTTGACGGGAAATTACATCAATGTCGCGTTTCCAATAGAGTGTTGTATTTTTATCGGATCTGGAGCTGGAGGTCTATCGAGAGGACGATATTAAAATTCAAACACATCCTTTGCTATTACACAAACTTGCAAAAAGGGGTTTAATGTGTTGTTGATCCAAATGTCTTTATAAATGATTCATACATCATGTTGCCTGTGGAAGTGGAGACTTTTGACGTTCAAAGCCAACTGGATATATGAATCATTTATGAGCAAAATCTATTTACCTATTTTAACAACAGGGGGCAGAGCTACGGCCACCGCGAGCAGTCCGGCGAGCCCCAAGACGGCCCCCCAGCTGCTCCACCCCATGGCTCATGGCGCCCCACTTCTTCCGGAGATTTTCTTACACATGGTAATCTAGAAGGCGAAGTTGCTCTGTAAAATATAGAATTTTTACACACAATCTTTTATTCAGTTCAAAACTGTAGGATTGACGAAAATTGTAAAGAATAATAAATATCAAGAATCGTCGACCGCGTTGATTTAGATGGTCAATAACGTTTGTCAATCTTATTTATTTTTTTAAATTTTTACAATGCAATTTTTCAATTTCATTCAATAAAATTTATATTTATTCCATTTTTACATACATACATGACAATATTTATTTTTTGAACGTGAACATGAACGACGTCGACAAAACGTCAAATCCGAAAATTTGAAAGAAACCGCGAAATTAAAAATTTGGTGCAGTGATCGTTCGAGAACGAGATGACACTTGGAAAGAGAAAGAAAAGCAAAGCAGAAGTTCTACGTGTTTTTTTGTTGTTGACAAGACAAAGTAGTGGCGTTAAATTTAATCGAACCTACACAATACAAAGATAAACCCCAGGTTCTTTGGATATTGTTGATTTACGTTTTGAAATTATTGTGTGTTCGTTTGGATAGCAACGGTTTGACAATTTAATAACAATTTGCAGCCAATTAATTTCATTTACAATTGGCAATAATTGACAATTTAGTCCTCCAGGGTGTAACAGGCTTTAATCAATAATACACCAGTACAAAGGGCGTGGGGTTATAGCGTTATCTGATCTCATTACCACTTTGAGATTTTCGATGAATACAGCACTTTCCATCAAATTAATGTAACGAATGGGATGGTAGTATTTAAACAACCTCTAGTAAATAATTCAAGTCTCTGGCCAAAAATTACATTTACGTGTACTTAGATTTGGCAGATACATAAATACAAAAAGGTTGGTTGTATTTCCGGCAATACAAACACGTGGCACATGGTTTATTAGAAGCTGAGAGAACAATGAAATAACACAACAAAGCTTAGTCTCGCTGCCCCACTGTAATAAATCATATTGTTTTTCCACCAGCCAGACCCCAAATTCATATTTCATCCACCAGTATAATTTTTAACATCCTCTTTCCATTGATATTAGATACTCTCTAACATTCCAAACACGTCCGCAGTCCTGAACGACCTGATCAATACGTCAGCCACGAACCTAAAAGGAACCCGAATAAAGAGGGATAAAAGTCATTAGACTTTCCAAATAAAACCGTGAGTGAGACTGTTGTTTTCCAACGAAAAGTGTAATTGTCGAGGAAAAATTCAGACATTGTTTGGGAGACGATTACGGAGACTTTTCCAATTATTGTGGAAGTTTGGGGGTAGAAGTTATGTTGGAAAACGGCACTTTTAAAGGACACAAAAACGGATCATTTTATAATTTCAATTTCACAAATTTATATTTTTACAATCCTCAAATTTCGTATTTTCAACTTGACAAATTTATAGCTTTACAATATCCTCACTACACAAGTTCAAAGTAATAATTTCACAATTACAGCTTTACAAATTTATAGTTTCAGAAGTTCAGAATTTGTGTGAAAAATTCATTCAAAAATTCGCGGTTTTTCAAGTCTACATTTTCAGTGTCACAATTTCATAGTTTCATAATGTCGGTCTTAAATTTATACTTTTCCAATCTCAAAGTGTCATAGTTCCATCATTTTATAATATCAGTTTCACAATCTACAAATTCGTAATTTCGAAGTTTGATATTTTCACTTTCACAGTTTCAATAATTCACAATTTCAAATTCATAGTTTCACAATTTCAATTTCACAAATGTATAGTTTCAGAAGTTCAGAATTTCAGTGACAAATTTAATTTCAGCACATATCACATCTCCACTTTCACAATTTCACAGTTTCATAATGTTGGTCTC
Source organism: Diaperis boleti (assembly GCA_963583935.1). NCBI lineage: Eukaryota > Metazoa > Arthropoda > Insecta > Coleoptera > Tenebrionidae > Diaperis > Diaperis boleti. Next base: position 81,505,968 of record OY757244.1, on the reverse strand, counting down.
AAATTTACAGGTACTGTTCCAATCTCAAAGTGTTATAGTTTTATCATTTTATAACTTCAGTTTCACAAATTTATATATTCACAATCCACAAATCCGTACATTCGAAGTTTGATATTTTCACAATTTCCCTATTTCACAATTTCAAATTCATAGTTTCACAATTTCAACTTCACAAATGTATAGTTTCAGAAGTTGAGAATTTCAGTGACACATTTGATTTCAGCATTATGTCACATTCGTACATTTTCACAAATTCGCGGTTTTTCAAGTCCACATCTTCACTGCCACAATTTCATAGTTTCATAATGTCGGTCTCAAATTTATACTTTTCCGATCTCAAAGTGTCATAGTTCCATTATTTTATAACTTCAGTTTCACAAATTTGTATTTTCACAATCCACAAATCGGTACTTTCGAAGTTTGATATTTTCACAATTTCCCTATTTCACAATTTCAAATTCATAGTTTCACAATTTCAACTTCACAAATGTATAGTTTCAGAAGTTGAGAATTTCAGTGACACATTTAATGTCAGCATTATGTCACATTCGTAAATTTTCACAAATTCGCGGTTTTTCAAGTCCACATCTTCACTGTCACAATTTCATAGTTTCATAATGTCGGTCTCAAATTTATACTTTTTCAATCTCAAAGTGTCATAGTTACATTATTTTATAACTTCAGATTCACAAATTTATATTTTCACAATCCACAAATCCGTACTTTCGAAGTTTGATATTTTCACAATTTCAAATTCATAGTTTCACAATTTCAACTTCACAAATGTATAGTTTCAGAAGTTGAGAATTTCAGTGACACATTTAATGTCAGCATTATGTCACATTCGTAAATTTTCACAAATTCGCGGTTTTTCAAGTCCACATCTTCACTGTCACAATTTCATAGTTTCATAATGTCGGTCTCAAATTTATACTTTTCCAATCTCAAAGTGTCATAGTTACATTATTTTATAACTTCAGATTCACAAATTTATATTTTCACAATCCACAAATCCGTACTTTCGAAGTTTGATATTTTCACAATTTCCCTATTTCACAATTTCAACTTCACAAATGTATAGTTTGAGAAGTTGAGAATTTCAGTGACAAATTTAATTTCAGCATTATGTCACATTCGTACATTTTCACAAATTCGCGGTTTTTCAAGTCCACATCTTCACTGTCACAATTTCATAGTTTCATAATGTAGGAACCGTGAATGCGCAAGCGCCAGCCGAAGAACACGATGGTACCGCCAAGGGCGATGGGCTCGCCTAAAGGCAGTTGTTGAGACGCAGGTCAGTGGTGACGGTACTTAGTTTTTCCCCTAGACAAAAACGTGTAATTTTGCAGATTCTACCCCGTCGAGCCGTACGACCCTTTACCGAAGGACCAATCAGTGTTTAATTGTAATTTTTATTTAGTGACTTGTAATTACGTTTTAATATACCACTTTTAACTTTATTTCGTCGTGAATTCCCACAAACATGGGGTCTCTTCCGCGATGTGTAACCTGTGCGTGAATAAGAAACTTTGATAAAAACTGACCTTGCTCTCAATAGCTCGATTTAAGACGATTAAAGATTAATGACGATTAAAAGTGCGAATGCGATAGTGAAGACGTAAAATTTTCATCCGTGCCGTGACGTGAACTAAAATAAAAACTGTTGTTGTGTTAGTGAGTGATTTTTTTTAACGAAGAAATTGTGAAGACGAGAATAGAAAAGGATCGCTACACCCTTGACGCGCACGACAACAGAGAAAGACGAAAAGAGGAAGCTTTGAACAAACTGTACGACGCAGAGACGAAAACAAAGCTTAGTCATTGTATTGTAAGTAACGCATGATTATTTACAAAAAGTTCGAAGATATCGTGTAAACCGATTTTATATTCGGGAAGGCGAGAAGTAGCATTTTAGTGTTAATTTACGAGGAAACGAATTCATTTCTACGAATATTTCTGAGAACTCCGCCGACGAAATTTACGACCAATAACTTGTTAAAGCCGGACCTAATTATTGAATAATGGAAAATTTAGGACAAATCGAAGCCGTAAATAGAAATCTAAGCACGGCCCCAGTAAAGGCCATTAAGGCATTACATCTGCTAATTTTTGAAGAGGATTGCGGTAGGTCAAATCGAAGGCGACTACGCGAATTTAATGGATTCAATTTTGCACAAGAATCTGAAGAGTTTAATGCCAAAATAGCCTATGCCGCAGAAAATCTAACGATGGGCGATTTAACATCAATATGTAACATTCTAAAATTAGATTATGCCGGTACAGAAGATGCGTTGACACGAAGAATTTTGTCGCGGTTAATTGACTTACAATTAATTACTAATAATGAGGAAGAGGAAGATGAAGACGAACGAGATGAAAACGATGTGGATGAGGACGAGATAACGAATGACGGAAGTAGTGATGAGGGAGGAGGCGCCAGGCGCCACGGTACAAAATTTGCGATTACATTTCACGATGTCCAAGACTCCGTTAGACCATTTTACGGTAATGATGATTATCCAATAGAAAAATGGATCGATGATTTTGAGGAAACCGCTGTATTGTTGGGTTGGAACAACTTGCAAAAATTAATATTCGCAAAGAAGTCTCTTAAGAATTTAGCCAAACTATTCATACAAAGCGAAACAGGTATTTCCTCATGGCAGCGATTAAAGACAGCACTTAAGAAAGAATTTTCACAAAAAGTAAATACCGCTAAATTACACAAAATGATGGTTGAGAGAAAAATGAAAAAAGAAGAAACGGTGCAAGAATATTTTCTACACATGAGAGAATTAGCGAACAGAGGACATATTGAAGACGATGCTCTTATTCAATATACGATAGATGGCATTCACGACGACTCTGGTAATAAAATAATTCTACATGGTGCTACGAATATTGCAGAATTTAAAAGAAAAATTAAGGTTTATTCAGAAATAAAAACAAACCAAGCGAAGCCCCACAATTTTAATAAAGTAAAGAATGAGAACACAAAAAACGCAGAAAGTAAAACAAAACATTCAATTGTACGTTGCCACAATTGCGGTTTAAAAGGACATCTAGCTACCGATTGCAGACATAAAGATAAGGGTTTTAAATGTTTTAATTGTCAAAATTTTGGTCACAAGGCATCCGAATGCAAAGCAGCAGTTAAGAAAGAAGGTAAAGATAAAGCGACAGTAAATACGTGCGAAGTAAAACCAAGTATGACATCAAATCAAATGCATAAGAAAATAAGAATCCATGAAATCGAGATTAACGCATTAATCGACACAGGAAGTCAAGTAAATTTGCTGAGAGAAGACATTTTCAATAAGATTAACTTCACTGAATTAAGTCCATCAAACCTTGTCTTGACTGGGTTAGGAGTTACGCAAATTAAGCCATTGGGATATTTTCAGACTAAGATTAACATAGATTATGACGAATTTCCAGCCACCGTTTATGTAGTGACAAGAGAGTCAATGAAAATGGAAGCCGTGATAGGCACAGAAATTATTAATCAAGCTCAAGTAATCATAAATCAAGATGGCGTACACTTTGAGAAAACCCCATCCGTAACTTTAATGCACATTGACTATGTGGAACAGGATATAGAAACGAAAATTAATTTTGATGAAAACACAAGTAAAGAAAAGAAGGAGAGAATAGAACAACTTATTTCCAACTACAACCCGAGAAGGAAAGAAGACAAGAAGAATACTAATGTCACGATGTCTATCATAGTAACCGATGATAAACCCATATACCAAAGACCACGTCGACTACCATTCAGCGAAAGAGAGATTGTGGATAAACAAGTCAAAGACTGGATTGATGAAGGGATAGTGGAACCATGTTCATCTGAATATGCAAGCCCTGTAGTAGTCGTAAAGAAAAAAGATGGAAGCCCAAGAGTATGTATCGACTACCGACGTATTAACAAAGTAATCCTGAAAGATCGTTACCCATTGCCGCTCATAGAGGACCAGTTGGACAAATTACAAAATGCAAGAATATTTAGCACATTGGATTTAAGAAACGGATTTTTTCATGTGAATGTAGAAGAAGAAAGTAGGAAGTACACATCCTTTGTAACTTGTGATGGACAGTTTCAATTTTTGAAAGTTCCATTTGGACTTTGTAATTCACCCGCCGTATTCCAACGTTTTATCAATAACATATTTCGAGATTTGACAATGAGAGGCTTCGTATTGACATACATGGACGACTTGATAATACCAGCAAAGGACGAAGAAGAAGGTATTAAGCGCTTGAAAACGGTATTAGAAACAGCTGAAGAATATGGACTTGAAATACAAACAAAGAAATGTGAATTTTTGAAAAGGAGAATAGAATTTATTGGACACATTATTGAAGAAGGGAAGATATATCCATCCCAGTTTAAAATAAAAGCAGTTATGGCGTATCCAGAACCTACGAACCAGAAGCAAGTACAAAGCTTTTTAGGTCTTGCTGGCTATTTCAGGAAATTTGTTGAAAATTTCTCAATATTGGCCAAACCACTTAGCGATTTACTGAAGAAAGGGCATGAATTTCGCTTCGAAGATAAGGAACGACGAAGCTTTGAAACATTGAAGGCACTGTTATCAAAGGAGCCAGTCCTTAGTATTTACAATCAAGAGTATGAAACGGAAGTTCACACAGATGCCTCGAAAGAAGGATATGGTGCTGTGTTGCTCCAAAAGAATCCAAACGATCTGAAGTTTCACCCTGTATATTATATGAGCAGAAAAACTACGACGCCCGAAAAAAATTATTCTAGTTATGAACTGGAAGTTTTGGCGATAGTAGAAGCCCTAAAGAAGTTCCGAGTATACCTATTGGGCATAAGGTTTAAAATCATAACAGACTGTTCAGCATTCCAGAAGACTATGGATAAAAAAGATCTAGCAACGAGAGTAGCAAGATGGGCATTGCTTTTAGAAGAATACAACTACGTTATAGAGCATAGATCAGGCTCAAAAATGAAGCATGTCGACGCCCTAAGCCGTTACCCTGTAATGACGGTTACAGCTGACCAGATCATCCCGAAAATAAGACAAGCACAAGAGCAAGACGAAGGATTGAGATCCATTAAAGATATATTGAAGTTGAGATCCTACGAAGATTATTTTATTAAAGGAAATCTGTTATATAGACTCGTTGATGGCAGAGAAGTACTAGTTGTGCCGAAGACGATGCGCACCGAAATAATACGAAGAACACACGAAACTGGACACTTCGCCGCAAGAAAGACAGAAGAAATAATTAAACGAGACTTTTACTTCCCAAAGATGCATGAAAAGGTCGAGAAATATATTGCCAACTGTGTATCATGTATATTGATTAATCGTAAAAGTGGAAAGCAAGAAGGTTATTTAAATCCTATATCAAAAGGAGATGTTCCATTTGACACGTATCACATCGATCATTTAGGACCATTAGAATCAACGCACAAGAACTACAACCACATACTAGCCGTTATAGACAGTTTCACAAAATTTGTTTGGCTCTACCCCACGAAATCAACGACGACTAAAGAAGTGATAGATAAGCTAAGCCAACAACAAAAGAATTTCGGTAATCCTACTAAAATAATTGCCGACAAAGGCTCTGCTTTTAGATCCGCAGAATTTCAAGATTACTGCAAAGAAGAAAATATCGAACTACATTTAATAACCACCGGTTTACCAAGAAGCAACGGACAAGTTGAGCGAATCAATAGAACAATCATTCCAGTATTGTCAAAGCTTTCCATCGAAAACCCTACGAAATGGTATCGACACGTAGATAAGTTACAACAATTGATTAATTCAGCTCACCATCGAAGTATAAACACCACCCCATTCGAGTTACTTTTCGGAGTGAAAATGAAGTTAACAACCGACCTCGAAATTATGAAGTTACTAGAAGATGTCACTGTAGAAAACTTCAATGACGATAGAAGAAACTTGAGAAAGGAAGCAAAGAATCATATCCTGAAAGTTCAAGAAGAAAATCGACGAACTTACAACCTGAGAAGACGCCCACCAGCCAAGTATCGAGTTAACGACCTAGTTGCTATCAAGAGAACTCAGTTTGGTCCAGGATGCAAGCTCAAAACGAAGTATCTTGGTCCATACCGGATCACAAAGGTAAAACCAAAGGACACCTACGACATCCACAGAGAGGGTATGCAAGAAGGACCGCTGAAGACTTCTACCTGTGCTCAGTACATGAAGCCATGGGCCCGTGAGCACGATTCTTCTTCATCAGCGTCGTCGACATCCGGGACGGATGACCCGCAGGATGGCCGAGTTGTAGGAACCGTGAATGCGCAAGCGCCAGCCGAAGAACACGATGGTACCGCCAAGGGCGATGGGCTCGCCTAAAGGCAGTTGTTGAGACGCAGGTCAGTGGTGACGGTACTTAGTTTTTCCCCTAGACAAAAACGTGTAATTTTGCAGATTCTACCCCGTCGAGCCGTACGACCCTTTACCGAAGGACCAATCAGTGTTTAATTGTAATTTTTATTTAGTGACTTGTAATTACGTTTTAATATACCACTTTTAACTTTATTTCGTCGTGAATTCCCACAATAATGTCGGTCTCAAATTTATACTTTTCCGATCTCAAAGTGTCATAGTTCCATTATTTTATAACTTCAGTTTCACAAATTAAATTTTCACAATCCACAAATCCGTACTTTCGAAGTTTGATATTTTCACAATTTCAAATTCATAGTTTCACAATTTCAACTTCACAAATGTATAGTTTCAGAAGTTGAGAATTTCAGTGACACATTTAATGTCAGCATTATGTCACATTCGTAAATTTTCACAAATTCGCGGTTTTTCAAGTCCACATCTTCACTGTCACAATTTCATAGTTTCATAATGTCGGTCTCAAATTTATACTTTTTCAATCTCAAAGTGTCATAGTTACATTATTTTATAACTTCAGATTCACAAATTTATATTTTCACAATCCACAAATCCGTACTTTCGAAGTTTGATATTTTCACAATTTCAAATTCATAGTTTCACAATTTCAAATTCACAAATGTATAGTTTCAGAAGTTGAGAATTTCAGTGACACATTTAATTTCAGCATTATGACACATTCGTAAATTTTCACAAATTTGCGGTTTTTCAAGTCCACATCTTCACTGTCACAATTTCATAGTTTCATAATGTCGGTCTCAAATTTATACTTTTAAAATCTCAAAGTGTCATAGTTCCATTATTTTATAACTTCAGATTCACAAATTTATATTTTCACAATCCACAAATCCGTACTTTCGAAGTTTGATATTTTCACAATTTCCCTATTTCACAATTTCAAATTCACAAATGTATAGTTTCAGAAGTTGAGAATGTCAGTGACAAATTTAATTTCAGCATTATGTCACATTCTTACATTTTCACAAATTCGCGGTTTTTCAAGTCCACATCTTCACTGTCACAAGTTCATAGTTTCATAATGTCGGTCTCAAATTTATACTTTTCCGATCTCAAAGTGTCATAGTTCCATTATTTTATAACTTCAGTTTCACAAATTTATATTTTCACAATCCACAAATCGGTACTTTCGAAGTTTGATATTTTTACAATTTTCCTATTTCACAATTTCAAATTCATAGTTTCACAATTTCAACTTTACAAATGTATAGTTTGAGAAGTTGAGAATTTCAGTGACATATTTAATTTCAGCATTAATGTCACATTCGTACATTTTCACAAATTCGCGGTTTTTCAAGTCCACATCTTCACTGTCACAATTTCATAGTTTCATAATTTCGGTCTCAAATTTATACTTTTCCGATCTCAAAGTGTCATAGTTCCATCATTTTATAATTTCAATTTCACAAATTTATATTTTTACAATCCACAAATTCGTAATTTCGTATTTTCAGCTTGACAAATTTATGGATTCACAATTTCCACACTTCACAAATTCAAATTAACAGTCACAATTACAGCTTTACAAATCTATAGTTTCAGAAGTTCAGAATTTCAGTGTGACAAATTGTGAATGCGTCGGGATATGCTAATTTATTATACTGTATTCACGAAGCAGTTGTGAGTTGTAAAAAGCATATTACACACACGGCTGGAAAAGGATAATTTCCAGTTCGAGTTATGTATTATACTTTCTCAACGATAAGAAGATTGAGTACACATTAGTAATTTATTGACCAAATTATTTAGAAAAGACGACCGTGTTTCTAGCATTAATGAAAAATCTAAATTCTACTTAATGTCACACAAAATTTAAGAATTGTTGAATTCGCGAACTTGCAAATTTTAGATTTGTGTCGTTAGATCCCTAAAATAGCAAAAATCTTATCACTCTTTTTGATTTCCAAAATCTTCCAAAATTTGAATCTTTGAAATTAAAATGGTAGAAATCCAGATTTTTTTAAATTCCCAATTTTAAATTCCCAAATTTGGAAAATTTTGAATCCCAATATCGAATCCAGAATTCCAGACCAATTTGTGTCTTTACAACATTAAAATTCTGAATTCGAAAATTGCACTTTTGATTAGAGCACCCGAATTTAACCAAAATTTACATCCCAAATTTAGAAATTTTAAAGCTTTGGAATTTCTGAATTTAGAATTTGAGTAATTCAAATCCGGAATTTGGAAATTTTAAGTTATCAAAACCTAAAGTTTCTGAACTCCAAAACTGCAAATTTTGAATCATTGAAATCCCGAATTGAAGTCGTGAATTGCTGAATTTGAAATCTAATTTCAAAACTTGGAGCACTTAAATCTGCAATTCCTGAATGTGTAAGCATTTGCAGCTTCTGGAAATTTTATTTTTTGAATTAATTGAATTCTTGAATTTCTAATTTGGAAATTGCAAATTTTGAATCTAAAAAGGCCTAATTTTTCAAATTTTGAATCGTTGGTCTTACATTGTCAATCATCAAAATTTTGCATAAAATCTGAACTGAAAATTCCTTACTTTACAAATATTTAGTTCCCGTTTTGATCTCTCTATCTTGAATTCCGGAATTGATAAATTTAGAATTGTTGATATCAAAATGGTGGATGCGCCAGGCTAAAATTCTGTTTTTAACTACACGTTGCACCCACCAAAAAAATCATTAGATTTTAGATTCTAGATACAAACCATTTCCATTACGTTTCTACAAATGTTTTTGAGGGAATTTGCATCCTCAGACGAGATTGAAGGATTTAATGTCGCTGCAAATTGTTATTCCAGTAGTGAGCACATGCAAGTAAGATTTCCAGCAATCTAAGAACTTAATTGAACGCAGCGTCGAATCGAAACTACAGTTGCAGTTTCGGCTTTAATGAGTAATTTTAACACTGAACTCATATTCTCGTGACTTGAATTTGAAATGTTTTGAATACCGTATTATACTTCATTTTTACAGCCGACCTTAAGCTCCATTGTTTGCAGAAACCGGCGGTCGAAAATCGGATAACACAAAACTCTACATAATTCCAGAACATGCAGCTATTATTTTCGAAAGCAATAACATCGAGATTTACATCCCAACGACACGGGATGTTTAAGAGCCCGCATCAGCACGAGAATTTCGTTGATTCTTTGCCAGGATTCGACCCTTTTTGCTCTCGTTGCTCCGGCTCTCCCAACAAATAGCTCTCCGGGAAAATATGACGTGCGTTGTACCGTCAGATATCGAGTTGTGGCCCGGATTTCTGTTTTACGAATAAGATTATTCCGGGATGAGCTTTTTGCGGAGCTTTCACGTATCGGATTAACGGCTACCAAATCTCGATTCATGCGACGGCACGCAAATACAAAAGCTTTTGGGACAATAAAGTGCTAAATGGATTGCTTCCGCGCCTGTAAATAGCTGGGGCATTTTTAATTTACAATTCGTTTTTTGGAAGGCAGGGAAATGTTCAAAACGTTACTTGTCTTCCATCAAGTTGAGACGAAAACTTCCAGAAGCGTTTTTGTAACCGATCGATGAAACACTTAAAAAAAGTATCAAACTGGAGGATACAGAAGAAAGTCGGAAAATATAATTGTCGCAAACACGACACTTTTCCATCGGAAAAATGCCGTGTTTACACGCTGAACATAATCTAACTTCGGACCGAATTCCGTAAAATCATCACACCCCACGTTTCCGTGTCCAAACTTCTTGTTACTGGAAAACTTAACATGATTAGATCGGAGCGTACGAGCTTCTCCGATTAGGTTTCTAAAAATAAAGTTGTTAAAATCTCTCCGGAAGTTTGCCTCCGAAACATAAATTGCGAACGGCAATGAAAAGTTTTGTGCAATTTTCGATCGCGACGCGTAACTAGACTAAGAAAAATTTTAATTTGCTAGCAGAAATATCCAAGTTTTATTAGTTTCGTTGCGAACTAGAGTTTTCGAAAGTGCTTGAACTTTCAGGAAGATGTCTTCAAACGGTGGAGACGTGAAATCATTAACATATTAATGGATATTTCTGAATCAATGGAATTTCAAAATTTGCAAATTTTGGGCCCTTCAAATATTCTATTGAATTCTTAATTCATGAATTTTGAAATTTAAATTAATGAAAGCTTTAAACTTTCCAATTTAGTCGTTCGACTCTCAAATCTAGAATTTTCAAATTTTTAACTTTCAAATTTTGGTTAAATTCTTAAATTTTTCAATTTTGAAGAGTCGAAATACTGAATTCCTGAACTTTCAATTTTTAAACCTTGAAATCATGAATTTCTGAATTTGGAAAATAACAAATTATGAATCATTGGAATTTTAAAATTCCCAAAATTTTGGGCCGTTAAACTATTCTAATGAATTCTTAATTCATGAATTCTGAAATTCACAATCTTTACATCCAAATTTTTGATTTAGAAATTTTGAATTTATTAATTTGAAATTGTGAAAATGTATTTTAAATCCAGAATTCGTAAACTTTCCAATTTAGTCGTTCGACTCTCAAATATAGAATTCCCAAATTTTTTATTTACGAAATTTTACTCCTGAATTCCGAATCGTAGGAATCCAGAATTTGGAAAAACTAAATTGTTGAAATACCAAATATGATTCGTTGAAATTGTGATTTCTTCGATTCTCAAAATTTTAATTAATCAAACATTGAATTTCTCAACTTGCAAATTTTGGTTAAATTCCTAAGTTTGCCAATTCTGAAGTCGAAATATTGAGTTCCTGATTTTTCAAATTTTTAACTGTGAAATCATAAATTTCTAAATTTGGGAAGCAGCAAATTCTGAATCATTGAAATTTTAAAATTCCCAAGATTTTTGGCCGTTAAACTATTCTAATGAATTTTTAATTCATGAATTCTGAAATCTTCAATTCACAATATTTACATCCAAAATTCCTAATTTTTCATTTGTAAATTTTGAATTTATCAATTTGTAAATTGTGAAAATGTATCTGAAATCCAGAATTCGTAAACTTTCCAATTTAGTCGTTCGACTCTCAAATCTAGAATTCCCAAATTGTTAACTTACGAAATTATGAATTCCCAAATTCCGAATCGTAGGAATCCAGAATTTGCAAAAACTAAATTGTTGAAATACCAAATTTGATTCGTTGAAATTGTGATTTCCTGGATTCTCAAAATTTTAATTGATCAAACCTTGAATTTCTCAACTAGCAAATTTTGGTAAAATTTCTAAATTTTCCAATTTTGAAGTCCAAATATTGAATTCTTGAATCTTCAAATTTCTAATTGTTGAAATTATGAATTTCTGAATTAGCAAATTCTGAATCATTGGAATTTTAAAATTTCCAAAATTTTGGGCCGTTAAACTATTCTAATGAATTCTTAATTCATAAATTCTGAAATTCAGATTAATGAAATATTCACGATATTTACATCCAAATTTTTCATTTGTAAATTTTGAATTTATCAATTTGTAAATTGTGAAAATGTATCTGAAATCCAGAATTCGTAAACTTTCCAATTTAGTCGTTCGACTCTGAAATCTAGAATTCCAAAAATTTTAAATTCCCGAATTCCTAATCGTAGGAATCCAGAATTTGGAAAAACTAAATTGTTGAAATATCAAATTTGGTTAATTGAAATTGTGATTTCCTGGATTCTTAAAATTTAATTGATCAAACCTTGAATTTCTGAACTTGCAAATTTAGGTTAAATTCCTAAATTTTCCAATTATGACGAGTCAAAATATTGAATTCCTAAATTTTAAAATTTTTAACTGTTGAAATCATAAATTTCTGAATTTGGAAAACAGCAAATTCTGAATAATTGGAATTTTAAAATTTTAATTGATGAAATCTTTAAATTCCTAAATTTTCCAATTTTGAAGTCGAAATTCTTTTAAAAGTTGAATTTGAGAAATAGCTAAATCTGAATTGATGGAATTTTAAAGTTCGCAATTTTTTCTTCCAATTTCCAAATTCTTCATTGGAAATTTTCAATAGTCGAAATCTCAAATTTTAGAAATTTGGATCGATGAAATGTTGAAATCCTCAATTTTAGAATTGCAATTTTCAGTTTCCCAAATTTCGAGGCATTTTGAGCCTCAATTTTTAATTCTTGAATTCTGAAATTTAAAAGTATAAATTTTGCCTTAAATTTCCCAGTTTGCAAGTAGCGAATGGTTGAAAATTTGAATTTTCTACTTTTAAATCCCTTAAAGCTTGAATTTCTGAATTCGTTTTAATAGCGGAAATTGTCAATTTGGAAAATGAATCATTTTTGAATTCCTGAATTTGGAAATACTGATATACAAATAAATTCATAATCTCATTCTAATTACAGGGGCAGTAGGGAGAGCCTGTTAAGTGACCACGACGCCGGGAGAGTAGGGACGAAATCCACGTGCACTTGAATGGAAAGCTAAACGTGGGAGGTCACACACGACGGTTTAGTGAGAACTGCTGCATGCGGGCCGCGGAATCTGACTCCAGTCGAACGCCCGTCTCAACGGCAGGACAATTCTCGTCTTCTAGGGATATTTTTTTTTCACTACGCACCACTCTGACTGTTTAAACATTTTAGAGTTTCTACTGTACTCATAAAGCAATTTTTGTGTTAGACATACATGTCCGACTCTCCAGTTTTCTTGTTATGACACCATCCAGACATGCAAGAGCCAAAATAAACCTCCGCCGTTCTCTTTTATGAAAGTTTCCAACCGGTTAAAACTCATCCGGCTCCAAAATGGAGATGGGCAGACACACTTTGCATAATATTTCATATTCGCCCGCATGAAAATTCATCCTTTCCAACTACAAAACTCTTATTCTTTACACAACACTAGTCCGACTTCTAGTCCCAGATTTATTTTATAAAGCGCAATCACGTCTCCCGAAGTCGTTAACGAGCAACTCGCACAAGCCGAATTAAGATTCTTAAGTGGCTACAAATTGAAGTTTAAACTTTTTTCCATGAATTTGTATTCCGAAATGAGTTGTCGCCGTATCTCGGGCCGGCGACGATGGAGCTGAAATTGTGTTAGGACTGAAAGAGATTAGACGAGGGTGTAAACTTCTCAGTCGATTATTTTTTAATGGTGTTTCGCATATAAAAGTGTCCAGTTTAGATGTATTTTTTTACGTAGTGGTTTTTAGTTTGGTAATAGGGCTTAAATCTCTTGTTGGCCCTTTTCAGATTTTCACTCGTATTAATTGGTAAATCAAGTTCTATCTGTTCAGAACTACGCCAGCACGATTTAAAATCTTATTCGCATTTTTATTGCCAGCCGTAAAAGGAAGTCACGTTTTCAAATAAAGCTTTATACGTCTGAAATTGCCGTCGGTTTATTCTCCATTGTTATTGAATAAATATTTTAGCACTTGTTGATTATCCCGGCGCATCCACCATTTCTGCATGTATTAAAACCGCACCCTGTACTTATTCCTGATATTCATCCCCCGTTCCTTCGAGCAAACAATAAAATCATGCATCCCCGTATGTTTACTCGATATCGGTGAAGCGAAATCTGGTCGCACAAAACGGCCCCGGCACTCCGTAAAATTTATGTCTGCATTCCTGACATTATCATACCCGTTTCTGACTCGGATTTTGTTTCTGCGAGTAGATTCGTCTCGTAAAAATGCCAATTCCGAGGAGACAGTCTTCGCCTCGAAACTTTCATAATAAAAGTCGTTGGAGGAGTCGCCAAAATATGATCGATCTTGAGCACAGTTCCAAACGATGTGCCATGTAAATTGGTCTGATATAAATAGACAGTATGCGAAATTGGTGGATGCAGCGATATGTATTTTGGTTTAAAAACGGGAAGAATGTCGATGAATTAAAGTGGAGTAAATTTCAATTAAAATATAAATATATTCAAGTCTCAAACTCCACAAACTTTAATAAACGTAAATTACAATGGGAACACCCTGTCCACTATACTCATCGACTGACTAAATGGATGAGAAATAACAACCATTTATTGAATATTTTTTTCCTTTGAAAATTAGACCTTACTCTCGTGTTCAATTCAATTTCAAAATTTTTAAGTCAAAAAATGGTTGTCATTCCAATAGCATTAGTCAGTCAATCAGTTGTAGATGCGGTGGCCCACCCGCCCACCGCATTCACATGTGGTGCCATGAACGAAATGTTTTTAGACACAAAGAAGAACTGTGGAATACAAGAAACGGAATTTGGATACAATATGAAAATGGTTGTCATTCCGAACGAGATTGTCAACCATTCAGTCAAAAATGATTGTTTGTAACTAAAAAGCGTATGGTCTTGGTACTGGTTGTGAGCGCGGTGGGCGGGTGGGCCGCCCTGTCAACTATACTCATCGACTGACTAAATGGATGAGAAATAACAACCATTTATTGATTCTTTTTTCTTTATATACTATAACTCACTCTCGTGTTAAATCCAATTTCAAAATTGTTAAGGCAAAAAATGGTTGTCATTTCAATACCATTAGTCAATCAGTCGGTTGTGGATTTTAATTTAAATACTTTGAAGATTGAAAAATGTTTCCAGGTGTAAATTTAGCAAAATTTAGATCATTTTCAAATTGAAATTAGAAGATCTAAACAGACAGAAGTCCTCGGAAGTAGTACAGATGATATTCATAATTGTTGCAAAACTGGTGGATGCGCCATTTCAATTTAAACACTTCAAGCATTGCAAAATGTTTGTCAGTGCGCATTTAGCACCATTTGAGCCATTATCGCCATGAAATTTTTACTCAAACATACTAGAAGTCTTGCAGATAGTGTTTCTTAAATTTTCAAAAGTGGTGGATGCGCAATTTTAATTTAAATACTTTGAAGATTGAAAAATGTTTCCAGGTGTAAATTTAGCAAAGTTTTGGTCATTTTCAAATTGAAATTAGAAGATCTAAACAGACAGAAGTCCTCGGAATTACTACAGATGATACTCATAATTGTTGCAAAACTGGTGGATGCGCCATTTCAATTTAAACACTTTAAGCATTGCAAAATGTTTGTCAGTGTGCATTTAGCACCATTTGAGCCATTATCGACATGAGATTTTTACTCGAACATACTAGAGAAGTCTTGCAGACGGTGTTTCAAAAATTTCCAAAAGTGGTGGATGCGCAATTTCAATTTAAATACTTTGAAGATTGAAAAATGTTTCTAGGTGTAAATTTAGCAAAGTTTTGGTCATTTTCAAATTGAAATTAGAAGATCTAAACAGACAGAAGTCCTCGGAAGTAGTACAGATGATACTCATAATTGTTGCAAAATTGGTGGATGCGCCATTTCAATTTAAACACTTTAAACATTGCAAAATGTTTGTCAGTGTGCATTTAGTACCATTTGAGCC
This sequence comes from Diaperis boleti, assembly GCA_963583935.1. NCBI lineage: Eukaryota > Metazoa > Arthropoda > Insecta > Coleoptera > Tenebrionidae > Diaperis > Diaperis boleti. The sequence goes on along the minus strand of OY757244.1, from coordinate 81,490,241 downwards.
ATTATCGCCATGAGATTTTTACTCGAACATACTAGAGGTCTTGCAGACGGTGTTTCTTGAATTTCCAAAAGTGGTAGATGCGCAATTTTAATTTAAATACTTTGAAGATTGAAAAATGTTTCCAGGTGTAAATTTAGCAAAGTTTTGGTCATTTTCAAATTGAAATTAGAAGATCTAAACAGACAGAAGTCCTCGGAAGTAGTACAGATAATATTCATAATTGTTGCAAAACTGGTGGATGCGCCATTTCAATTTAAACACTTTAAGCATTGCAAAATGTTTGTCAGTGTGCATTTAGCACCATTTGAGCCATTATCGATATGAGATTTTTACTCGAACATACTAGAGAAGTCTTGCAGACGGTGTTTCTAAAATTTCCAAAAGCGGTGGATGCGCAATTTCAATTTAAATACTTTGAAGATTGAAAAATGTTTCCAGGTGTAAATTTAGCAAAATTTTGGTCATTTTCAAATTGAAATTAGAAGATCTAAACAGACAGAAGTCCTCGGAAGTAGTACAGATGATACTCATAATTGTTGCAAAATTGGTGGATGCGCCATTTCAATTTAAACACTTTAAACATTGCAAAATGTTTGTCAGTGTGCATTTAGTACCATTTGAGCCATTATCGCCATGAGATTTTTACTCGAACATACTAGAGGTCTTGCAGACGGTGTTTCTTGAATTTCCAAAAGTGGTAGATGCGCAATTTTAATTTAAATACTTTGAAGATTGAAAAATGTTTCCAGGTGTAAATTTAGCAAAGTTTTGGTCATTTTCAAATTGAAATTAGAAGATCTAAACAGACAGAAGTCCTCGGAAGTAGTACAGATAATATTCATAATTGTTGCAAAACTGGTGGATGCGCCATTTCAATTTAAACACTTTAAGCATTGCAAAATGTTTGTCAGTGTGCATTTAGCACCATTTGAGCCATTATCGATATGAGATTTTTACTCGAACATACTAGAGAAGTCTTGCAGACGGTGTTTCTAAAATTTCCAAAAGCGGTGGATGCGCAATTTCAATTTAAATACTTTGAAGATTGAAAAATGTTTCCAGGTGTAAATTTAGCAAAATTTTGGTCATTTTCAAATTGAAATTAGAAGATCTAAACAGACAGAAGTCCTCGGAAGTAGTACAGATGATACTCATAATTGTTGCAAAATTGGTGGATGCGCCATTTCAATTTAAACACTTTAAACATTGCAAAATGTTTGTCAGTGTGCATTTAGTACCATTTGAGCCATTATCGCCATGAGATTTTTACTCGAACATACTAGAAGTCTTGCAGACGGTGTTTCTTGAATTTCCAAAAGTGGTAGATGCGCAATTTTAATTTAAATACTTTGAAGATTGAAAAATGTTTCCAGGTGTAAATTTAGCAAAGTTTTGGTCATTTTCAAATTGAAATTAGAAGATCTAAACAGACAGAAGTCCTCGGAAGTAGTACAGATGATATTCATAATTGTTGCAAAACTGGTGGATGCGCCATTTCAATTTAAACACTTTAAGCATTGCAAAATGTTTGTCAGTGTGCATTTAGCATCATTTGAGCCATTATCGCCATGAAATTTTTACTCGAACATACTAGAAGTCTTGCAGATGGTGTTTCTTAAATTTCCAAAAGTGGTGGATGAGCAATTTCAATTTAAATACTTTGAAGATTGAAAAATGTTTCCAGGTGTAAATTTAGCAAAGTTTTGGTCATTTTCAAATTGAAATTAGAAGATCTAAACAGACAGAAGTCCTCGGAAGTAGTACAGATGATATTCATAATTGTTGCAAAACTGGTGGATGCGCCATTTCAATTTAAACACTTTAAGCATTGCAAAATGTTTGTCAGTGTGCATTTAGCACCATTTGAGCCAATATCGCCATGAAATTTTTACTCAAACATACTAGAAGTCTTGCAGACGGTGTTTCTAAAATTTCCAAAAGTGGTGGATGCGCAATTTTAATTTAAATACTTTGAAGATTGAAAAATGTTTCCAGGTGTAAATTTAGCAAAATTTTGGTCATTTTCAAATTGAAATTAGAAGATCTAAACAGACAGAAGTCCTCGGAATTACTACAGATGATATTCACAATTGTTGAAAAAGTGGTGGATGCGCCATTTCAATTTAAACACTTTAAGCATTGCAAAATGTTTGTCAGTGTGCATTTAGCACCATTTGAGCCATTATCGACATGAGATTTTTACTCGAACATAATAGAGAAGTTTTGCAAACGGTGTTTCTAAAATTTCCAAAAGTGGTGGATGCGCAATTTTAATTTAAATACTTTTAAGATTGAAAAATGTTTCCAGGTGTAAATTTAGCAAAATCTTGGTCATTTTCAAATTGAGATTAGAAGATCTAAACAGACAGAAGTCCTCGGAATTACTACAGATGATATTCACAATTGTTGAAAAAGTGGTGGATGCGCAATTTCAATTTAAATACTTTGAAGATTGAAAAATGTTTCCAGGTGTAAATTTAGCAAAATTTTGGTCATTTTGACTTGCCTTTTGGTGACTACGGAGCTCTCAATGCCGTTACCATTCCTGATACGTATCCCATACCTTTTATTCAAAATTTTAATCATAAAGTTTCCGGCTCTACATTTGTTCAAAATTGGATTTTCAGATTTCAGGGGGGGGGGGGCGAATGTAGTAAATCTAGTTAACTACATTACTGTAGTTAGAATAAATAATTCCAATTTTTTTAAAAACTGTCAACACGAATTTAAATAAACATTTAGTTCGTGCATCAATTGCAGTTTTAATAGTGTTCCACTTGCGTTCAATGCAGTATCATAAATCTCTTGTAAAATTAGGGCTGAAGATGATTTACGTTTACTAAAGTTCGACTTGAATATAGCTATTTAAATTTTCATGTATTTTGACTTGTCTACTTTCGCAGGGTAAATTTGATGTGTCATTTGCAGGAATGGCGGATGCGCCGGGACAGATTCTATTTTGTCCATTCCAAAGATGTAACATTTATATCTCTTGAAATAAATTAAATAAAGACCACTCCCCAAACTATTCCTCAAAGCATCCTTCGCAATTCAATTACACCGGACTTGCATAAAACCGATTACGTTTAGGTGAGCTTTGAATAATTTATCGCAGTTTGTGCAACTCTTGGATCGCTTTGTTGCGGAATTCCGAGCCGAGTGAGAGTTTCGAGCCTTTTATCGTCGCCGGACGAAACTGGGCGGAAAATGCACAGAGCTGCATCAAAATTCCGATTTACGTCTGCACCGCAGGACAACAAATGGGAGATCTTAATGGCGCGATAATGGCGCGAAATAATTAAAAAGTGGTTTTCCATTTCTAAATGTTGATTGGCGAAGTCATCGACCCCTGAACAATTTTTGCTGAAAGATACATTCGGAAGCCCTGTTTTAATACACTCGAATTCAGTTTCAAGCACCGATAAATCTCCGACCATCGACCTCTCGACGATCCCGAACTTTCCCTTCCCTTCTGGCGCCGCGGTCCCATCGCCATAACAAACAGAAATATTTATCAGTCGTTATGTCCCATCGTAGATGCTCTAAAAACAAAGCTGTAATTCCCGAATTGCTTCCACCCGAAATTGCATTGCGCTCCTGTAATATTCGATCTAACAATAGCTTTTACCTTAACGCAGATAAATTGCTTCGAGGAACACTTCACGTTCTGGGTTGCGGTCACGGTGGGGTCGTTACAAGTCTGTATAGAGACAGAGAGAGGGAGTAATTGTGTTTTTACACCGATGCTAATGTATTTACCAAGAGTAATTTATGGTAACGACGTATAGAGTTAGCAGTATGTGTAAATTGTTAATGTAGTTGCAATGAGTATGCAGACGAAAGCAGAATAAAAATAACACGATTTAATCAACATCTCGATCCACGTAAACGGGTTCATCCAACGGGAAATTAGCTCAACGTCCGGTAAATAAGCCGAGTTGGGCAGAACCGAATCCGGCACAAAAGCCGACATCAAACTGACAAAAACAAATTTCAGTACACAGCCCGATATTCTTTAAAGGCACAAATCGGTTATTGTTAGGAATGCGCGGTTATACAAACGTTCGTGATTTATTACGGCGGAGATAAAAATGTTCATTTATTATTCATTACTTCTGTGGTAGTTTTTTTTTTTTGTTGGAGCAGATTCTTGTCGAATCGTTCCCCGTTTCGTGATTGATGCTTTCCAGACAAAAGAACTTTGGTTTTTGTACTGTTAAATGTCTCATTGGATCTTGTAACGTGCAGTGCTCAAATTCTCATCTTATACCTGACAGTGCCGGAACCCAAACATCGGAAGTTAGTTATGCTGTGACCAAGTTGTCGAAGTGCTAAATACCTAAATCTTACAAATACAAGCAGGTATACATGACACTGTTTTTGACGCAGGTGCAGCAATCTTAACCTTGAAGCGTCATGGAGGATGGCGATCTTCAACTTCGGCCGAAAATTATGTTGTTCGATAAATTATCAATTTTAAGTAACAATAATAACCAAAATAAAATTATTGCTACAACAGTTTATGATGCAATTACTTCTGAAGAATCCATACATATACACAATTATTATATGTATAGTTGTTATAAATTATGATATCAATATATCATAAATAAAAATTAACAAAATTGCAAATTATATAATGGAGGTCGCCTAAAAAACTATGTGCACCACTACCAAAAAGTATTATTTCGTCCACACCATTAAAATGAGACTCGTCGGAAAAACTAAACATTTTTTGGCCCTGTTACACAAATACCTATATTCTTCTCTTTCAATTGATTTTGAGATTTTTACTGAAATAAATCGTGCTTCTAAAGTGAAAAACGCAGATGTTTTATCGCCCAATAAAGGAAATGCAAGCCCGATAATTAATAAAACTAAATTCGATTCGTTCAAACGCACCAAGGTAATCTGCTTTCCGACCCCAAACCGGATTAAAAATTCCAAACGAATTCGTCGAACGCCACCCCGAACATAATTTGTTTTCATATGCGAAAACGAGATTAAAAAATTAATTTCTATAGGTGATGCTGACACTAGCGTTTTAAAGTCGAATTAAATAAATTTCGACGGTTTATGTGCTCCGGTGAGCTATTTCGGTTGTTGAAACTGTGGAACACAGAGAGAATAATTTGCATTTAAAAATTAATTCCGGGTGAATTTATATTTATTATAGAATGAAAGCTATAAAGTTGTCAACAAACAATTTAGTAGGAATCGGTGCTTTTGAACACCATTTATTATTTTTTTTAAATGGAGTGTAAACGAAAAAAAAAAAACGGACAAACCTATCGTTCTGAACGTCTGAGAAATGTTAGAGAGAGAATAACCTAGACATGTGACAATAAGAACCCAAAACCAAAACCCAAAACGCCATTCACGTCTGAAAGATATTTGCAACTTTTACAAAAATATATTGTTCCACGAAATATTTCCAAACCACGGAAATCAAAATATAGTAGCAGAAACCAGATGGTTTCAACAAGACAGAGCACCGCCACATATTGGTCTTGAAGTGCGCGAATATTTGGGTGAAACATTTCCTAGTAGATAGTGGGGCGAAGGGAGGCTATTGAATGGCCAGCTAGGTCTCCTAACTTGATCCCACTTGATTTTACTTGACCATTACAATTCAAGACGTACACGCAATTGCCAGTATTTCTCCAAGTATTTTTAACTGATTCTTTGCAAAAATTTGTTCAACGTGTTCATTATTGTTATTTTTAAATAAAGCCAACATTTCCGGGACTAACAAAATTTTGTTAGTTCTATAATTTTTCAAGTTTGGATTCAAATAAGGTATGCATGTGTGCCCTTCTTAAAAATATTAAATTTAACCCTTTTTGCCATTTAAAAAAAAGTTGTATCCCCAGAACAAATGGTGATAGAAATTTGTTAAACATCTCATCAATACTTTAAGCATATACCAAATTTTAAGTTTTGATAAATAGTTTTTATAATATTTAACTGTACCCATACTTTTTAGCGACCCTGCATTTTTGTTTGACATTTTCTGTTTTTTATCAATAAACAACAAATAACTTTTTAATTAACTTTTGACGAATATAACAATAACTTATTTGTATTTTAATTAACTTCCTACTCAATGCTTTTGCTGTCAGTAAAACATTGCTTGCATTTTTGGTTTGACAACTGAAAAATCATAATTATTCCATTTTTTTTTGTTGATAAACATTTCTAAACTTTTAAAAAGAGATGTTGTCGTTACATTTCTCTTTGGGCGCTTATAAAAAAGTCACCTACCTTTATCTCCGACGTGACGACAGCAAAATCGCGCTCCTCCCCGCCCGGAAAACACAAGCGTCGCGACGTCCAGCCGAAGAGTTACTGGAGCGCTCCTCGACAACGCGAAGCAGGAGCGTCGCGGCGCTTCGGTTTCGCGTCGGCGTCGCAGCACGTGTCGGAATTGAGGTTAAGATTGTTAGCGAGTCGGGGACAAAAATGCGGAGGGAAACAGGCCGGAAGGCAGAAATTAATAGCTATTAACATACCTAGAAATGTTATGACGTTTATTACAGCCACAGATGTTAGATTGAAATCCGAACTCGTAGAGCGAGGAATTTAAGACATCCAATATTACCTTACCGATTTGACATACAGGATACGTTTATGGCTTACCTACCAGCCAAGTTTTATAAGTGTAAACATCCGTTCAATATCCTGAAACCGATAAAAATTATAAAGCAAGTTGCGAGATTTGAAATCCAGAAAAAAACAGATACATGGCTGCGAACTAATAATAATGGATAATAAAAGCGTTGAGTAACTTAATTGCGCTAATTGTACTCTGCAGATAACATTGTTTCAGAACATACGATTACATATTTAGAAAATTTTGTAGAGACCTATTTAATATTTTATCCTAAACATTGTTATAATTGCATTTTAAATATAGCATTAATAGTAATTAATGTCAATAAATGGTTGCCATTTCTCAACCATTTAGTGAGTCGATGAGTAGTAGACAGGGCGGCCCACCCACCCACCGCACTCACAAACGGTTTGCCAGAACCATACGCTCTTTAGTCACAAAGAAAAATTTACATTTATCACTGAATGGTTGACAAACTAGTTTGGAATGACAACCGTTTTCCTATCGTATCCAGTTCTTTGTCACTAAAAACCATATGGTTTCACAACTTACTGATTGACTAATGGTATTGGAATGACAACCATTTCTTGACTTTAAACTTCTGAAACTATATTAAAAATTAGAGTGAGTTCTAGTTAAAATGAAAAAAAAAGTCAATAAATAGTTGTCATTTCTCAACCGTTCAGTGAGTCGATGAGTACAGTGGACAGGGCGGCCCACCCGCCCCCCGAACTCAGAAACGGTGCCAGAACCATACGTTCTTTACTCACAAAGAAAAATTTACATTTTTGACTGAATGGTTGATAAACTAGTTTGGAATGACAACCGTTTTCCTATCGCATCCAGTTCTTTGTGACTAAAAACCATATGGTTTACGGCAGCACATGCGAATGCGGTGGGTGGGAGGGCCGGCGCTTCCACAACTTACTGATTGACTCTTGGTATTGGAATGACAACCATTTCTTGACTTTAAACTTCTGAAACTATATTAAAAATGAGAGCGAGTTCTAGTTAAAATGAAAAAAAAAAAAAGAAATCAATAAATAGTTGTCATTTCTCAAGCGTTTAGTAAGTTGATTAGTATAGTGGACAGGTCGGGAATCCCGACCCATTTCGATCACCGGACGCTTATTGTTCTATGTTGTATATAAGATGTAAATTTAGTGTTAGAAAGTAGTATTGTAAGAACTCAAGAGTACTGGAGGGTATACACGGTTAACCAGTCTAAGAAAAAAATTATAAAAGGCTCATCCACCGTATTGTACACTAATAAAGCACTTGATGGATGTTGATGACCACAAGTAAATACACTCCTCTCTTAAAGCTCTAACTTTAAAGCTTCAACCATTATTGATCTACCGAATTCAGAGAATTCCTCCCACTGCAATGGAGCTCTCAGCCGTTAGAGCTGCATCGCTTTCAGGTCGACGATTACGTCAATCTTCCTCTAATGAGAGGCATTCGTTTAATATATGGGACATGTCATCGGAGGCACGTCGTTATGGCATTGTTATCCGGGACATTCCGGGAGTTTTAATTGACAGGGGCGCGAAAAGGACACGGATGTGGTATGAGGGATATAGACATTGCAGGAATTTTTCCAATTTCAAAAATTGCTTTCGATGTGAAAAAATTATCCTGGCGGATCCACCAATTTTACTCATATTTCATTTTATCCATTATAGAAAGAGTGCGAGAGTGTTATAGTGCGAGACACCCTGTATATGTTTTTTACGATTACGTTTTTCGTACCATTATCCGTCCGCGTAATGTATAAAGGTAAACACGTTATGTCTGCACTTTCCTCCATCAACCTCCCGTTTCTTGTTAATCATAGTTTAATTAATGTTAATCCTGTAAACTGATACTCCATTAAAATCTTTATCGCTCCGAGATAATGATGATGGAGAGTAATGCAGGAAAATTAAGAGAGTTGATGAGAAATTATCCGAAACGAGAATTTTAAATATAAAAACTTTCCGTCGCCGTGGAGACGAAATCGAGAGGAATGCAAATTGGACCGGGAACGGTGTATTGTAGAAATTTTTGCTTTCTGGGAAGTAGTTCAAAATGACAAATCCCCCTTTCCTGAAAACGCTGGATATCTTAGGGAATTTAATCTAAACTTTAAAATACATTATAATGATGATACGACTAAATTTTGTAGCTCGTAGGATTAGAATTTAGTCGTATTATCGTCATGATAACGAAGATGTAAAAATATCTTTCTTATGGCTGCAACGCTACAATAAAACACCCGAGTGCCTTCGATTAGCCGAAAGCCCGCACAAACGCTCTACTTTCCAACTGCAGCTTCCTCTCGACACTCGAGAGATGTCAGCACAACATCGATTTCCCCACCGACCTGACCACCAACCACTTGATGCTTTCATACGTGACGAAACTCGATCCCCGATCAGAATTCCCCCCGCATTTCGTTTTCCCCCAAAATTAACGATAAACTTTCCGCATTCGCGTAATCATGTTTGGGTTGGCAACAATGAGACTTATTAAATTTCAATTAGCAAATCGCTGAGCTAATAGAGTCTGTTTTAGACTTAAAGCCGAAATTAATTAAGTTGGTAGAAGTTTGTGTTCGTTCAAGGTGAAAGTTAACCGGTTTTATTTCGGAGATTTTACGTCACGCAACATTGTAATTCGAGGTGGATTTCGGAGGGTTTCGCTCGGAGCTCCGCAGACGTTCTAATGGTTGGAAGATGAAGTTGAATAAATCGCTGATATGTTTGGAAGGCAGTTAATGATATGACATGACTGAAGCCGTAGAGTAAATTGTGTGTTTAGTTTTGCGTCTGTGGAAAGCTTTGACAGTGCAAATAATTAATTTCTAAAATTGCTTTAGGGATTAATTATTTTAATTTACTGTTTATGTTAAACAAAAGGAGCCTTATTTGATGAACGCTCGTATCAACAAACATTGACAGAATACCGAGAAATTTAATAAATTATCCCGGCGCATCCACCATTATGATTGTAAATTATTTTCCTTTTTACAAATCCACAAATATGCTTTGTACACGCGGGCATAGTATATCTGTGGCAGAAACTCAAAAGGTTCTCATTTTTCAGGACAAGTGAAAAACTATTATGTTTCAAAATTTAATATTAGCCGCAAAAATAAAAACAATTTTACTCAAGAGATCAATGTAGTTATTTATGAGGGATCGCATAATCCCATTTTTAAAGCTTTATCCGCAACGGTTAGCCAGAACCATACTCTCTTTAGTCACAAAGAAAATTTTACATTTTTGACTGAATGGTTGACAAACTAGTTTGGAATGACAACCGTTTACCTATCGTATCCAGTTCTTTGTGACTAAAAAACATATGGTTTACGGCACCACCGCCGCTTCCACAACTTACTGATTGACTAATGGTATTGGAATGACAACCATTTTTGGTCTCTAAACTTTTGAAACTGCCGCATCTACAACTGACTGACTAGTGGTATTGGAATGACAACCATTTTTTGACTTAAAAATTCTGAAATTGGATTGAACACGAGAGTGAGTTCTAGTTTTTAAAGTAAAAAAAAAAAAATTCAATAAATGGTTGTCATTTCTCATCCATTTAGTCGGTCGATGACTATAGTGGACAGGGCGGCACACCCGCCCACCGCACGTACAAACGGTGCCAGAACCATACGCTTTTTAGTCACAAAGAAACCTATACCAGTAATAAGAATAAATCCAAATTGAGATTTACACGAAAAGATATACTGAAATTTACATCTTTGACTGAATGGTTGACTAACTGGTTCGAAATGACAACCATTTTCATATTGTATAAATGTGGCCGTTTCTTGTATTTCACAGTTGTTCTTTTCTGACTAAAGACCATATGCTTTTCGGCACCACATGTGAATGTGGTGGGCGGGTGGTCCGCCGCATCTACAACTGACCGACTGACTAACTAATGATATTGGAATGACAACCACTTTTTGACTTAAAAATTTTGAAATTGGATTGAACACGAGAGTGAGTTCTAGTTTTTAAAGAAAAAAAAAACAATTCAATAAATGGTTGTCATTTCTTATCCATTTAGTACTACTATAGGAATCGCTACTAGTTAAATTACATATTTCTACGTGTACGTTTACTTTTAGTATTTGCTTCCCGTCAACTCCACCGGTGCGCGCTTGTGCAAATGTTTGATCCCGAAGATATCCATCTAGCAACAATAACATCACCTGCTATTGTTTGCAGAGATTTGTTGTCGTTGATCTGTGTGCAAAGACTGCGACTGTCTCAGATAACCGACGAACTATCGCGATAAATCTCTCGAAGCAACGCCCGGTATACGCAAGCAAACTCGACGCAAACGCCGTACAAACGCGAGTGGAATTCAGAAGCCTTCCTTAACCTAATTAAACTAATTTCGTCCGGATTTGTTAACCGTGCTTCCGAATTAAGTCCGCCATTCATCGTAATTGAATAATGAGTTTTCTCAACAAAACAGAGGAAGCAATAATTTCAGTTTTAGACGCGTACGCGGCCCTCTGAAATATGCAAATAAAATTTGCCCTGCGAACGGATCGAAAATAAAAAATTGGCGTCTCATCCGTTTCGCACGGACTAAATTGGATTCGAGATTTCATTTCTGTTTACTCAAAATCTCGTTTCTTTCATCGGTTTCAAAGGAGGGCGCAATTAGACCGGGGCGAGATTAAAGGGTGGCTTCGTGGAGCTTGCAAAATATAGTCTGAAGAAAGAGACAAAATTGAAAATCACCCTGTACACACGTAACATTTCTAATGCGAATTTAACCAAGAAAAATACGATAATTTCGCTGAATTTAACTCCACAAATGAGAATTTACGTCGAGCCGGGGAACAACCTGATGCGCAATGCCTGATCCCCGTCGGTAAAGGAGTTACCTTTCAGTGACACGGTGACGGTCTTTAGAGGGATGCTATTCTCGGAATGCGAGGTGAGAAGACGGAATTTGCGAAATATCTCTCGCCCTTATCTCCCCAACGCCCCAGCCAAGTTTCCGGCCCGTTATGACGTTCCTTGAATGCGATTACGTCGAGTCTTCAGCTAGCTCGCTGCTGCGACATCTTCATGCTCGGGGGTCCATTAAAGAGCTACTTGATTAAATATGTCACGGGCTGACCACACCTTACTTACTTGAGGGGGATTTACACGATGACACTGTTTAATCTTACGTCCGTCTAATTGGGTCGGCGATTCACTCTCCTTTGGAGTGGAGGGTTTAAACTTGATTAAGATCGTCGGAAGATTTTGAATTTAGGAAATTGAATTTTTTTATGTATTAATTACTATTAAGCAATGAAAATAATGTGTAATTTTTATTTTGGTATCATGTTTTATTACATAAGAGTCTCTTCAGTTCATTTTCAATATCCCATAAAGAAACAAAGTGAAAGTAAATGCATTTTTTTGTGTGCTTGGTTTATCAGTGTGGATTTATCGAAAAGCAGTCCAGTCCCGGGTAACGAAATTCATACCAAATCTTTACACAATTTTAACTCGAAAACTAGAGGGTTTAGAGAAAAAAGTATTGAGAAATTTTCTCGATCTATATGCCGTTAAAATTAATGTACTTATTTCTTGGACACCTGTATATTACATGAGGTTAGTTATATGTTTTTGTTGTTACAGTTGGACATCTGATTTCAAATATGTCAAATTGAACAAAAAAACACAGTTGTCTAACTTATCCTAAAAAAGATAAGATCCGCCAATATGTCACCGATGATGTGTGTCAATTTATATTTAAAATACGAGCAAGTGGGTCTTGAGCATTCCATAAAATTTACAAAATATTTTCGAATTTTAATTCATTGAAGCACAAAACAGTTCCAAATAATTTGAAATAAAAAAATAAAAAAAGTAGCTTTAGAATTTTGGAAGATACACCCACGCCATAAAATTGACAACGACGTAATTAAGGTTCCTTTATATCTATAACTATAAAATGATACTTACCACTGTCCATAAAGTCCTATTTTGGTACCCAGCACCCATGTTTATGAGTTTTGAACCATAAACAAGAACAAAATGTCCAAACACTAACAGTTTTATAACCTCTCGATGTGCACATACAGTTCCTTTTGGCTTACTGTTTATTGATAGATTTTAACACTTATGGGGCGGTACTTACCAGAGCAGTTGCACCCACCACTCGTATTTCTGGTTTTAAACCCACAAACTCCAAAATTGAATCACAAAATGATATGACAAAAATTATTTTCACCGTTTGACACTTTGAAGTCACCTACTTGATTTATTGGAAGCAATGTAACATTTTAAAATTATATTTATTGGGATTTAACATCAAATACCAAACAGTTTATTTAAAAATTGCCCACAAAATGTTTTTTCTGGTATCTGAATAGGGGGGCACACAGAAAAAGTAAATAATCGTTTCACAATTAAATTGTTAGGACAGGCAACCACCTCTACACGCTAGTAACCGTGGTTGCAGTTCTAATTCGTTTTTTCACCTTTCTATGTAATTTGTTGAATGCTTGTAATTATTGTAATGTTCATGTAACAGGTAATGTAAAGTTAATAACGCATTTAGTTAATGATTTGTGTTATTATGAGACCTTTTCGATTTTCGAGCCAATAAATCATGATCTAAATCAAGTAGCCAGATTCAAGTGTGATTATTGACAGTTGGTGAAAATAATTTGTGTGTGTGTGAAAATGGTTCAAAATGGAATTTATGGGTTGAAAACCAGAAATGTGGGTGCTGCGTGCAACCATGGGGCCCCAAGAGACTGTCATAAGTACAATCTTGTAGTTATCGATATGAGTAACTATGAATTTGAAGTGTAACCTCAGAAGTTTTAAAATGAATTGACCATTGTTCGAGTTTCTTTGGAACATTTTCGTCTTTTTTTTGTTCCAACAAATTTAAAAAAATAAAACGTGTTAATTTAATCGGACGATTTTTGAATTACATAATTCATAACCTGTCAAAGCACACTTTGCTTCTTTCCAACGGTTGATATTCTTATCGTTGTCGTGGACTCTTTATTGCCCCCGAAAAACGATGAAATCAAGTAGGTAAGTGGTAATGACAGAAGAAAATATTTTCTTTTGTCGTGATATGGTCGGTTTTTGAAATTTTTGGAGTATTTTTATTTGTGGACATACAGGGTGTTACAAAATGATTTTCATTTAGTCGCCTGTGCGTTTTCCATGTAAAATAATAAATGCCGCTTTATGAAAATAGTTATACTTTTGACGACGAGCAATTCGACGAAGAATCCTCTGTTTCCTTGAATTAATTTAATCATATGACGTTTATCATTTGACAACCAATGCGTTATTGACAGAATTAGCAAATACAAAAAGAGTATAATAGTAATGCCAAAGTTAACTAGATGAAAATAATTTTGTACATCGATATATTTATGGCATCTACGTGTGAATTATCGGTTGTCTGGTCGATAAGCAAACTCTGAAAGTGCAAAATAAGGATCGGCTCTTTTATTGTCCCATATTGACCAATTTTTATTGGTTATTTTTTTTACGTATTACACAGGGTGTTGTTAAATTCACTGTTAAATTCGAAAATTCTTCCTTTATTATTTTTGACAAAAATTATTCATTTGCGAGATAAAATTCAAGATGGATTTGTTGCGAAAATTGGTACCCTCCTCTTTGCAATGAATTTAATAACACTCTGTATGTAATATGAGAAATTGTAAATACAGAGCCCCCATTGCGCCCAGCCACCTAGAACCTAAAACCCCCAAGTATTTTCTGATTTAATAACAAGTTTCACAAAGTATAGTAGATATTTAAACCTTAAATTGTATGGCCCCTAAACGTAGTTTTGACGGTATGAAAAAACACTAATGTAAAGTTGAAAAATTAATGCCAACCAGCGAGGCACTGAAGACATTTTGATAGTCGCTGGATTTATTTTGGGAAAAAAACTTACTACTTACGATATAAACTATTGTAAACATGTCGGTCTGTTGTAACGAAGTTACCGTCGAAATAGTAAATACTTCCGGTTATCGCACCGGAATGATTTTTACATTATCTTAACCAGCGAAAAAGCGCGTTCCGGAGCCGATACGATGCCCGGAACCGATTTCAAACTTGTGATAATCGAATCGCCGTAAACAGGGAGCGGGCACGCCGAAGTCTACCGGGTGAATCTTAACTTTCGCCATCGATCGCTCGAGTTCCGAAATTCCTTATAATCGAACCGTCGTATTCGAGAGGGGGGGGGGGGAGCATCGACTTCTACAGGGGGCAGCTTTGTAAATATTTTGCAAATAATTGCTAATAGGGAAACATTAAACTGTAACATCGAATTGGCTTTATATTTTCCCTCCGTCAAACTAGACAGTTTCGTACTCCGACTTTTAGCTCCCCGTGCTGGAGTATACCACGTAAAAAAACTGGCGCTCGAGGCAACCGCCGCTGGAAACAAGCGTCACACTTTATTGATGAACCTTTTCCGACTGACAAAAACCACTTTTTCTTTCAATTGAAAAACATGAAGACTCACCTAGGCCAACGTACCATTTATAAAAATTGTTCCAAACGTCCGCTAATAAATTACACACTCAGAGAGTTCCCACGGGTTTCACATAATACTAGCTGACTCTACAGACGTTGTTTTGTCCAAATTTTATAAATTGTTTTTGGACATTACGAAAGAAGACAAAAGTAAAAACAAATGTAATTTTATTTTAATTTATGCGGGAATGCGTTTTTCCAGATTTTCTTCCAGATGATCCCTAATATTTTAAAGTGAAAACATTCAATTGAATAATGTCTTCCCTATCATTAGTTATGATCGAGAGGTCATACAAATATTATGATATTCGCACTTTCTAAGAATTTTTCCTTTGTGCATAATTATATCGAATTTTCTGGTCCAGGACCATAACGAACAAAACAAAGAAAAAAATAAAAAATTACATATGTACATATATCCATCGTTCGAATTTTGAAAAAAGCACATTTAATTTTTCCCGAATTTTCCAATTTTCCGGTCAGATTTTCCAATTCTTATTGCCGTAAAAAACTTATCTGAACTATTACAGATATTAAAAAAAAGCCAAATCGGTCTAGCCGGTCTCAAGTCATGCGCTTACCAAAAAACCGCAAAGGCTGGATTTTTTTTATGTTTTTTTTTTTTTTTGTATATTTGGTAGGTGTGAGAGTAGGTCACATGATGGACATTGGGGGCCCAGGCCCCTCCTCCAAGAACGGATTTTAAGATATTTGATTTGTTGGATTTGTGTCCGCCCTGAATAGCAGAATAACTGTTAAAACAGGGACATGGGCGCTCAGGGTGGCGCCTTGGGTTTATAACTCAAGAACGGCTGGACCGATTTTTATGATCTTTGATATGTTGGATTTGTCTACGCCCCGAATAGCAGAATAACTGTAACATGGACAGGGAGGCTCAAGGGGATCCCTGGGGTTTCTAACTCAAGAGCGGATGGACCGATTTGTTGGATTTGCCTCCGCCCCGAATAGCGAAATAACTATTACAGCTGGGTACAGGGCAACGACAATAACAAAGGCCCCCTGGTACAGGGGGGCTCAGGGGGACCTCTATGGTACAGGGAAACGACAATAACAAATAATGCCGGCCACCAAAATTTGTCGTACCGGGCTTTAAAAATGAAAATTGCTTCTTAAAGAATAAATTCGAAAGTTTCATTTCTGTTGCGCGTGGACTCCACACACAAATTTTTCTTTTGGGGGCGAATAACTATTAAAACATCGGAAAACTTAACGAAAAAAAATTCTGATACATTTTGTATGGAATCCGTATGTAACGCCATCTCTGTACATGTCAGAAACAAAAATGACCACGGCGTTGTATGCTGGTCCCGGTAATGCCAGTAGATGGCGTTGTGTGCATTATCCTTTGATAAGAAAAAACACCTTCAATTTAATTCAACTAATAAGTTAACACAACATTTATTGATTCTGAGGCGGGACAAAGTTCACCTCGTCATTTAGTTTTTTCATAGATGTATAGATTTGTTGAAATTCGTTGACTCACTTGATAGCGGGTGAACCGATTTGGCATTTTTTTTTTGTAAAATTTGTAGTGGTCCAGGTAAGTTTTTACGGAAAGAAAGACTGAAAAAGTTGCCAGGAAAACAGTTTTTTCGGAATTTTCCTTCAGTTAGAACCCTACCTATATATAAAAAATAGGAGGAGAACATGAATTATTATTATTATATTATTTTTTACTTTAAAAACTATAAATTTCAATTATAAATCAATAATTATAAAGATGAAAACAAATATTTCTGGATCTCGACAAGCTACCTGATCCAACTGTAGCCAAGAACAATGGTTCCATAAGTACAAAAAAAATCATCAATCGGTCAGAAAATTTGAAAAAATCTGGATGTCTACAGCAGCGCCACCTACCGGGTCCAACTGTAGTTAGGAACCATCCAGGTGACCCAATAAATTAACATTAAAAAGTCGTCAAGATTCTGTCAGTAAATTAAAAAAAAAACCTCGATCTCGACAACAGCGCCATGTACCGGGTCCAACTGTAGAACCATCCAGGGATCCACTCCAACACAAAAAATTTCATCAAAATCGGTCAAGCCGTTTAAGAGGAGAAATAACGATGATGATAATAGACATAATCATAATATCGGTCACAATTTGAAAATAAAGCCATTTTAAAATATTTATTTAGTTTGCACCGTCAACACTCAAAGTCAAAAACTGAATGTAATTAATTGGTAGCCGTTCACCGCACTCTCTTTTTTTAGGCCAAGAGATAAGAATTTATTTACTAATGGTTCTTCAATCATGCTAGCGGTTCTCAATCAGTTTTCGCGTAAATTTTAAAACCATCTATCTTGGGTTTTTTTACAGTTAGAATTTTTTTCAATTTTTCTAGGTTTCTTCATATTAGAGACTGTCACAGGGTTAAATAGCTACTATCACCCTGTATATTACACCAGATTGTTTGACCGAAATCATTATCTACCTCCTCCGTTATCAGTCTAACGTCCTCACTCCATCGACTTAATTAACCTAAAACGTACCTTTGGAAACTACCCCGAAGAGGAAATATTGTAATGACGCATCCAATTAGGAGTAAAATCGGGATGTTTATCTGGGATAGTTATTACTGCTGCAAAGCGAAAAGACTGATAACGATCGAGAACGCAGTCATCCGCTTTATAGTTTTGTCTACGATGAATGGCGGAATAAATTTACGGACTTGGAATGTGAAATCGACACTAAAACCGGGAGAACTGTCTACCTTTAGTCCCATTATTTAAGATATTATGGAGTTCCATGCAAATTAAAATGGTCGTCGTAGTCGTTTTTGGGAAAATTGTAAATGTTAACTTATGAATCTCTTGTTTGTACTGACATTATAAATATTACAACGTTGGTAAAAATGAAATAGTGCACCCGTTTATTTTGCACGCAACTGTATCTTTAACTTAGAAGACAATTGTACTCCCTCCCTCCCTAGATCGACCTTTCGGGTTTAATTAAGAACGTAGCTCGAGCAAAAAATCGTTTGCATAATGTATGTGTTTCCCCGAAAAAATACTCCGCGATAATATATCTTCGAGCTCTGCCTCCGGTAATCGTGGAGCTCACGAGCAACGAGGAGAGACATTACTTTCGTGTATCGTGTTGTACTCGCTATAATAATAACACTTTTCGCGAGAGGTTTGTCTAAAAGTTTTAAATGAAGTTGATGCTTCAAGGCGCTGTTAAATTTGGAGCGTAAAGAATTATGAGGATACACGAGGGAAATTTCCGCTTCGACTGTTTTCTAAACATTTATGTCTTAATCTACAACCTTATAATTAATTGTAGAAATATGCAAATAAAGTGAGCGAGTAAATATTTTTTTGGTCCTTCGAGTAAATTTGAAATTTAAGCAGTAAACTCCTTCCTTGCGACAGTGACCAACTTTCCTACTCATACAACAATACTGCATTCTCTACTCGAAAATCGAACTTAATCTTGGCGCAGTTCTTGTTCCGCCGAAAAAATGACGTCCATTAAATGGGAGTCGTCTTCCAGAACAATGCCCTCGCCAACTTGAGACAAACCTCCATTGTATCCGTCGAAACTCGCTTTTGGTGGACGTTTCCGAAACATCCGAGATAGTTACGACAGAAAAACATTTTTATGGACAATACAATGGTTTTTTTTCCAATTTAATTAGCCGATAGGTGGTATCAGCGTTTTTGCGGCATTTTTGGAGAATTTAATTGGTAGCCAGGAATAGTAATTCACGCGAAATCACGCGTAACGATAACAGTATCCTGAAACTGACAGTGAAATTAATATTTATGATTTCGCTTTAAATGGTAAAATTGGAATCTGTCGGGGTAAATCAACAGTGGACATTTATAACATGTCGTTTTTTAAATTAGATTTGTTTCTTTACTGTAATTATATAGAATAATCATGTGCGAACTTCATACAAGGCTCTTTCTCAACTGCTTCCAAAAACTGTTTTTTTTTTACAATGATAAAATTATCGATCAAACAACGAACAAAAACCTGTCTAAGAACACGACAACCATGGAAACCTTTCCACAGACAATTTAACAACTTACTAGATAAAACTCGGAGCGGCTCTCGACCCGGATATAAATCTCGCCGGCATCTATAAATTAATCTGCGATTGTGGGCAGGCCTACATTAAGGGAGATTAATACAGCCTACCAGCAACCTCATCGAAGAAAGCTCCGTCATTAAAGTCTCGAGATGGCGCCACTTACCGACCGAGGACGTCGAGCTTTAAGCCCTAAATAACTCGACTCGCGAAAAGTTGAAATAACAACCCGTTCGAGGTCTTTATTACTCCGAGAGATCTCTCCGATTTTGGGGTAAATCATTATTAAATGAAATCTGGCGAACTAACGGTTACACAACTTTAATAATAACCTCGGGTAATCCCCGAAATCCAATTAGTATCGACTAACGTCTAAAACCCAAAGGAATTATGGAACTCTATTACAATTAGATTATCGTCCATTTGGAGCACGACACTGGTCGGGTTATAGGTGTAACGTAACGTATCCATGGGACTGGTATTAATAGGCTCGAGCTTGTTTGCGTAGGGATTTCTTAAGCCCGGCCGGGGATCGACTTTGCGGGGGCCGCAAATAGATGTTGGGCGTTTGGAGGCGATCTATGACATTCGCTTATTGGCTTGGACGAAGTCCATTTCATTCTCAATTTTAAAATCTCAAATAGTCTCTTCAAAATCAGCACTTGATACGATCAAAATCTATAAATCTAAAACATAAAAATTAATGTGTGTGAGCAAACCGTTGATCCGATTGCACTGAAACTATGTCAAGTTGTTGTTGATATACTAGGGAAGGTTCAGTCCAATGCGGCCATGTCATTGCATGTGACGGAAACGTCGAAGACAATGACTCTA